>JAWNNQ010000656.1:0-651103 GCA_035044765.1 Leucophenga montana
TCAAGCAATGTCAAACATATTTATTTTGATGTAAATAAAATCTAAAGCAATGAAGTTGCCCGTCCAATTATTTTTTGTAATACTCTTTAACAATATGACCATTTTGTAAGTTCTTTCGTTATTACAAATCAAATTGTAATAACGCTTTCGCAACGTACAGTCCAATATATGTACAATATATCAAATGAGATCCAACAATTTATCCAAATAATATTCTTTTCGGACTTCTTCTTCTAAAAAATAACAAAATTCTTCCAATAACGTATCTCAATAGACTTTCATTGTTTGCAGTGTATAGATCGAATCTAAAGTAAATCAATTCATTCAAATATTTAATGAAAATATCACATAATTTTACAAAACGGCAACTTCATTGAACCTGGCAGCAACATCAAATAATGTTCGATATTTCTGCATATGAAAAAGTATGCACAAGCTTCAAATAAACGCATCCAGATATTGGATACTTCACGCACCTATTTAAAACAAACAAAACCTACTCACGTTTTTTTTTTTTTCAAAGCGAATCTTCTCGCAAACAAGCCTCAAGAACACACTTTAAATTCCCATTGCTCAAGAAATCATTTTATTGAATAAACATTTATACGTTTGGCTGCATTTATTAAATTTAATTGAAACGCATTTATGAGTTTTAAACATTGTTGTTGCACACTTTTGCGCATTAAATGCAGCCAGTTTTTTTATTTCTCTCTCAAATGATCTTTCAATCGATTGCATATTCCAGCAGCTGCAGTTTAGAAAAAGATATATTGCAATAAAATCATCAATTAAAATAGTTAGTTGTGCACTAAGTTTCAATTGTGCGATAGATAAAAATACAAAATGTATCTGTATGTTGTTGACAAGTGCAGCGCATCTATAAATATGTATGCATGTATCTGCAAGATACGCAATGATTGCTGCGGCATTTTAGTGTGTGTTTTTTTTTTCGTTAATTGTAGATTCTTTGACAAAGACGACGATTTGCTGCCAGTCGTTCTTGATCTTGATTTGTAAGTATTGCGTGCTTTTTTGTCATTAGCAACAGATGTACAAAAAAACAAAAAAAACCAACTTAGCAAAATTTTTGTAATGATATTTTGCAGTTGAGTAATTAAGTTAATTAATTTTGGCGTATTGTATATGATATTTTGTACTTTATAGATACTTTTTAAGCTATAGAAATCGATGCGCTTCAAAAGATTTCTGCATAAGATACTTTTAAAGTCAAAAGCAAAAGCTCCCTAGATTAAAAGAGTTTAGGTTCTCAGGGGTTACAGTAGAATAAGCAATACAATACAGCAATAAAGTCAAATAGCTAGGAGTAACACTAGACTAGTAAGCTCCTAGGAACAACACACATGGAAGAAACCATAAGAAAATGCACAAACGCAATACTTGTGAGCAGGAAGCTGGCCATAAAATCTTGGGGCTGTAACCCGAAGAACATGCTGTGGCTCTATAACATGGTAGTGAATAACATGTTAGTAATAACATCTATAACATGGTAGTGATGGCATAGTCGCGTGGGGAGAGCGAGCGAGCCAGCCAGCCAAGTGACAGTCACTAGGGCGCTCAACTCCCTACAAAGACTAGCGTGTGTTTGCATCACAGGGGCAATGCGCACGTGCGCAACAGTAGCTTTGAAAGCTATTCTGATTTTTGGTTTTGACACCACTTAATGTGGAAATCGAACACAGAATAAACGAAACGCTCGATAGAAACAAATTTACCTCGGAGATCTAACAGAAACGTCTCCATACATGGACGAAGGGTGCATCCGTAATGTTCATGCCTAGAGATGAAATGGCACAAAGGTATCTATAAATTTAAACGGAGTTTCAACAGCAAATGGTCCAACAAAAAATCGTGGACGTCAGAAAGTTCATACGTACTAAAGCCACACACCATCAAGTGGTATACGGATGTATCACTGACAGCAGATGGTACAGGCCTAGGAGTTGTAGGCCCTAGGACTCACTATTGGGAGTCAATGCGCAAAAAAAAAACAAACCAGTATCTTCCAAGCAGAAATGTATGCTATAATTAGATGTGAGCAATTTAAACTAGATAGAGGCACTCTCTAACAACTGTGATATTGCTATCCTCTCAGACAGCCAGGCTGCGTTGAACGCACTTAACTCCAACGTAGCTAGAATGAAGCATATAGACTATTGGTAAAAACTCGGCGAACATAACAGAGTCTGACTCTCTGCTGTGGGTGCCGGATCATAACAATATTCCAGGTAATGAGCAAGCAGACAAGCTTGCCAGGCAAGGAACGGCAACGCTATTGATAGGACCTGAGCCGTATTGTGGCATTGGGAGACATACTATATGCGAAAGAAATATGCAAGGAGAAGGATATGGGAGAAGAACAACACTTTGGGCTACAAGCCAAGGACTAAGACAAGCAAAGTTACTTTTTAGCTAGCTCAAGCTACAACCCGAACAGTACGAAAAGTATGCTTCAGCTAGGTATGAACCAATTAAGAATGCTAAAAGTACAGGCCACCGTAGACTAAAGAAACATTTATATGTTTTGGGTATACATAACTCCGCCGAATGCAGATTCTGTGATCACGAAGAGGTGATCCCCTCTTCACATTCTTGCAGTATGTGAAGCTGTAGCTAGAAGCAGACTGCACATGCTAGGCAATCACTTTATTAGAAAGAAGCAAGTGAGTAGTTGGGACATTAGGTAAGTACTAAGATTCATTCAACATATAAGCTTAGGGCAGGTCATCTAACTCAGTAGGACAAACAATAGAGCTTTTATAGGTCGCGGTTTTTATATGTACCCATCACAAATAATAATAATAATAATAATAATAATAATAATAATAATAATAATAATAATACGCAAAAACTTTAACTTGCTTACATTAAAGCAACATATCATCAACATGGACTAGATCACTCTCTCCCTTAGCAAATGTTTAAAGATTTTACCAAAAACTGAAACATTATAATGAGATTAGTTAAGTAAAACTTTTATTACCTTCAAACACGCATTTTAAACATTTAACATTGGGTTTATTTATTTTTTTTTTTCCTTTTTTCGAATACCACGCAATTAAAAGAAATGATTTTATACTTTAGTTTTTCACTGTCTCTGCAATTTTGTATGTATCTTGTATCTGTTGTGTCAGTTTTATATCACATATACTCGTAGATACATAATTCAACTGCAGACAGACAGATAGATCAGTAGACATACTCGATTTTGAAATCATGTCATTTATTTATTTTTAATTTTTTTCTGTATTTTTTATCGCCGTTGTTTTTTTTTTTCATTTACGCGCTTAACTCGCTTCCCCTTCACTTTTTCTCTGATTGAACACATTATACAATTTTTTTCTAAAGATTTTTTTTTTTTTTGCTTCTCTATAAAATATTTCTTGCGCTACAATTTAAGCATATGCGCTGGCGTTCAAGTGAAGTGTTGCTGCTGCTGCTGTTGGAATGTCGAGAAATCTAATTGAATCGACTAATGCAGATGAACAAGCTAGAAACTTCAGAATATTTAAATAGATGATGAGATAATTTGTGTACAGAAAAAAGTTTCCCCATTTACTATTTAAAACGAATTTAATGATTTATTAGCCAAACGGAAGTATTTCTATTTCTAAGATTCAGTGTAGTTTAAATCAAAGACTAATAGTGCAGAAGGAACTGTTTAACGTGTGTGAAAAAATTACAATACTTTCAATTAAAAGCATCGTTTGAGACATACCATACATGTTACACTTGTGATAAGGCGCAACACTTTGTTTTGAAATCGCTGGATAATAGAAACATTTGACTGCGATGCTGAACCAGTTGTATTCCGCATATCCAAACTGGTTACAAAATTGTTGAATAAATTAATTGTCTTGTAACGAAAGCTGTGAGTTAGGTCCCAGTAACCAGTATAGTTTTCAGTCCAACTTGTTTACGCTTGGAGCATAAATGTTTCTGCCAATATAAAGCGTTTATCCAGGTGTATCCCTAAATGTTGGGCACATTGCTCTTGTGGTAATTACATATTATTAAGCATGACAGGAGGGCACTTGCTCCGACATAGCGTAAATGTTACTTGTACTAATTTGGCGGGGTTAACATTTAGTTTCCACTTTTGAAGCCACGAAGAAACTTTGTCTAGTCCTATTTGCAGTTGCATTGAGACCATCCTTGGATTGGAGTGTGTCGATATAATGACTGTATCGTCAGCAATTGTTGCAATGGAGGTATCTGCTGGAATAGATAGATCCACCGTATAAAGTGTATACAATACGGGACCAAGAACACTTCCTTGTGGAACGCTCGAGTGGATTGCCTGAAACTTTGAAAGTTCTGCGTTGAATTTTAAAGTGTCGGTCGCATATATACGATTTTATTAATTCATAGTACGAATATGGGAGCCACTTCTTAAGTTTATAAAGAAGCTCATTGTGCCAGACCTTGTCGAAAGCTTGTGTGATGTCTAAGAAAAACTCTATGACTTTGTTCAGTTGTGGCGTGTTTTTCTCTTCGCTTTTGGATTTTTGTAAATAAAACTTATTTAGTTAAATCAATAACAGCTTTAAATTCGATAGTTTTGGCTTCTTATGGACGATCACTTCACATATGTGCATATACTAAGGGTCATGTTCCGCTCAATTTACGGTATAACGCCCATAGAAATCCAGCACCCACGTTTATGTTTAAAAGTACGATTTGAAATTCAATATGAATGGTATTAGAATTTGGATGCTTGTTTTCGTGTCTTGATCATTTTTTTTTTTTGTCACAAAGCTTGAATCTAAAAAGTTTGAAAAAAAATGTTCACAATTCACAAATAAAAGTAAAAAACTTTTTCAACTAATCTTTCAACAATCTTCTTAAACTGCACTCGTAGAATGTCAGCTAAGATAAATGATGTGTTTTAAGAGACTTTGACATTAGTTTAGTAAGAAATTAATACACATTGATCAAAGTTGAACTAGTTTTTTCTGCTTATAAGCATCATCTATCGAACTATGAGTATCTATAGATACTCGTACCTCAAATGAGTGAAGATACATATACTATGTATCTGCACGGACAAAAATGTCAACTGCTTGCTACGCATGCGCGTACGTGTTTTTCGCTTTAATTATGAAGTAGTGCAACAGCAACACGAAACAAATCGTATCACCATCGAAATACCATCCATGCAACCAGTTAACAGAGACATTGACTTTGGTAATGAATTGCTGTGCACATCGCAATATCCTTCATGCAACACAAAATTAATTGAAGGTCCACTTGACTCGAAAACGCAAGCAAATAAAAGAAAAAAAAAACCAAAAAAAAAAAAAATTAACTTCGAACAAATTGTTTTTTGTACATTTGAATTAATTTGCAGCGTTGTTGCGCGTTGTGTGCCGTAGTCGGCAGTTTTGCAGCGAAGCCTTCAAATGCGGCGGAGTTCTTTGCATGAACGAGTGACTACGAAAAGTGAATGAATGACGTAGCAATTGAGCTGTTGTTAGATACTTGTACAGTGTGTGGCATGCAGCTAACGTCGATTGCTATTACATGCCTCATCAATTATGACTTGGCAAAAAAGAATAATAATTTTTAAAAAAATAGTGAAAAAGAAAAAAATTTAAGAAAAATACAAACAATTTAAATCATGAGAAATCTAAGCAACAAAATTTGTGGGTTTGTTGGTTCATTTTGGGGGTCTTTATGGTACAAATTCATATATAATATAAATTCATATACAATATAATGATACTGATGTGCCGTGTTTTAACGACTTCATGTGAATGTCGGCAACTGTTTTTGCGTACACATGCGAATGGCAACTATTTCACCAGTGAGTAAAGCTTTTAAAATACAAAACGGCTTGTCATCTTTTTCGCATCAATCAGAATAAAACATAATAAATTTATACAAGTAGAAGTAAAAACTCGCCATTCATAAATCGGATTTTCCATCCTTGCATAATCAATAAAATCTGTTTTATCAAATTGGTTTAAAATTTTAAAATATGTACTGTATTTCAGGAATAGTATCAGATTACGAAAAGAAAAAAACATGATTCTCCATTATTACGTATATTCTTCCATATATCCTTCACACATAATGCAAAACTAGTGTTAATAATTTGTCAGAAAGTTGAAGCCAAATTACCTACATATATTCTTTCTTTACTCTATGAGACAAGCCCGTTCTTAATTTATTTGGAACCAGCCGTTTTTCGATTTCAAGCTGATATCCAGTATCTAGACTTATTATTGTTGCAGTCAAATAATGCATCCATATTGACATGTCACCACTTTTTGGGGTAGCTCTTACACAATTCCATCATCTACGTTTTAGTTTTGCAAATGGTTTATTTTCTATCTTTATAATTTGAAACTTCGTCTAAAGCATATTAAAGCTTCGTTTCCACTGAATACTGTGAGAAGTATATTTATTTTGAAACTATGAAGGAGTTAAAAGAGACCCATTAATATATGCACGTTGGAGGCATAGAAAAGCCGCTTACCTACTCTAAATATTTGAATAAATCTTAATATTAAATCATATATATATTAAACTGGGAAGGCGACTGCACCTTATAACTCAATGCAAGTGATTTCCAATCACAAAATAATCTCAAACCTAAAAAATTTACCATTTTATCAAATTCTCCCTCACAATATCTTCCAGAAAGTGAAAACCGGAACAGATCTGCATGAGTTAGTGATTTCAATTTGTTCAATTAGTCCTTAAAATAAGTTTGTTTTTGAGAAGTGCAAACTTCTAATATACTACTCAATGAATATGGAAGTAAAGTATACTTCCATATTCATTGAGTGATTTTTCTGTAAAATTTATTAAAGCAACCTAGTTTTATTATCAGGCAGATTGCTAGTGACGAATCCACTAGTTCGCTAGTAAAATCACCAGTCCCGCTCTGCACTACTGAGGACTAGTGAATTCACTAGCCACCGGTAGTTCAGCAGTAAGCTAGTTTAAAAATTTAACAGATTAAAGCTTATTATTATCTTTGTAGCGACAGTCAAGGGGAACAGCCAACAGCCTGTTATTCAGCAAATCGATAAGTTGAATGCCTATTCGCCGAAGTAGTTGAGGCGCTGTAACCATTGGTCGTGGTTCGAATTCTGCTTTCCGCCACCAAAGAAAATTTTTATAAACTAAAGCCCAATACTGAGATCGATGAAAATTTTATTACTGCTATGTCAAACAAACCAAAAGAAGGTGTTCCCCAATCAACATGAAATACTAACATCAGATATTTATTAGGTGAAAAGTGCACACATATTGAATTTTCTTTGGTTATATCTGAGGAAATGCAAAAGGTTACACTCTTTGTCAGCTGCTTTTTGAGTATATAAAGTATTTTCGGTAGCAAACATTTTTGTTATCTAAGTACTCGATGAAAAACAGTTCGTGGCGAAAATTTTTAATTATTGTTTGGCAGCGTTTTTTTATATGAAGTTTTTACGGTATTTAAGCATTTGCTGTGGAAATTGCTGTAAAAATCTATAAATCTGTATCTGTTTAGCAGTGACTTTTAAAATCAAATGAAAATGTGTAAATCTAGAAGTAGTTAAGCAAACATGGCAGAACTTCTATGCTGTTCTATAGTACATAAAACCCATATATTGAATGCAGATGACTTGAAAATATTTTATTTATGTGCTATAATCGTTTATATTGATATCATATACTCATGCACGTGATGTAACTACTCTGCTATTGCAAGTGTATCTTATGTAAGTCCCAATAGATTCGAATTATTCGATTTGCAAATTGAGCGAATGGAATTTTTATAACTTAACGCAGCATGACAAGGTTAAATTCGAATAAAATCGAAAGAAAAAATCACTTTTAAGTGCGATCGGCTACAACGTAAAAATTTCAATTTTAAGAATCGTAACACGACAGGTGACAATGGCAACAACAACAACAACAACAATGGCAACGCGTGAGTGGCAAGTGGAGCATGGAGCATGTTGGACATACGCACCGTGTGACAGGCCAATATATAAAACGAACAAAAAAAATTTTTATAATTTAATACGCAGATACACAAAAAAAAAAAAAATAATTTCAAAAACACGAAAAATATGTTGTGAAAAACCAAAAAAAAAAAACTTAAAAACCAGTAGCTGTCTTTGAATTACAAATGCGCTAAAATCGAAAGTAAAACTTTTAAAAAGCTATTGAAAATAAAAAAACAAAATTTGCAATACCGAAATACAATAAATTTAAAAAAAAATGTATACTTGTATATAAAATATAAGCTAAAACATTTAGCTTAAGTTTCTTTAAGAATTTTTCAATTAAATTGCATCAGCTTATGTTGTAAGTATATATTTTCTACACAACTTTTGTCATTAGTAGTGAGAGAGATCTTGCAGCCATGTTATACACTTAGCACACTTATAGAACACTTGTGTTCAGTTTCATATAAAATATGTCGACATAAGATTTTATGTTCTTTGCACATTTGCTGCTAAAAAGATAAATTTATTAACATAGTTGACTACCAGCAGCATTGAATCTTAAATCGATTTGATAAATGTATTTCAAATTGTTGTTCAAAGTCGTTAAATGTTTTAAATTACTTGTATACAAGTAGTATACAGGGTGGGTGGAAAGTGTGACATGTGTATATGATCTGTTATGGTTCAATCCACCGGTTTCCGAAAACGTTATGTTTAAATCCTGGAACACAATTTTGAACCACTTCTACTAAACGGAATGAGCTGAACAAAAATAGAATCGATAAACTTTTAAAAAAATCCTAAAGTTGAAGATCTGGCCGCAAATTTTTAAGTTACTACTTTTTTTTGTGGCATTTCCCTTAATTATCATCCAATAACATAGTATCAACTAATTTCAGATTTCCTAAAGTTTATTGATTTTACTTTGTGGACGAGGCCAATTTTTCTAAAGGAACTTATTTCTAGTGCCATTTTTACCCAATACATACCATATTAACCAAAAACTTTCCTTAAATAAAACGTGACATGTGTTGCATAATATTAATAGGTCTCATCGCGTATTCTAATTTTTACTGAAAAGCGGTCATTTACTTCAAAAGTAACGAGTACAGTAACGAGAGAGCTAATTTGAATGCGAAGAGAGAGCAGTGTTTACTAAAGTTTACTGGTTTTTACTGAAGAAAATAAATAAGATTTATTCAATATAAACAAACATATGATTTTAAACCATATGGTGGCGCGAAACATTTAAATTCCCGCTAAAATATTTTTTATATGTGAGACAAATACAGCTTCCATTATCAACATTTGTAGTTTTCCTTGATTTCTACAGCCCCGTTCCTTATCTTTTAAACAAAATTAAACGCCATTTTTAATTTGATCAATTAGTGGTGGTTTGTCAGTGATGATGCTTATTACTGATATAGAAACGATTTTTATATATAGTGTCAGCGCTACCTATCGGGTATTTACATAGTCTATACATTAAGTCCCTCGTCTAATTAAATTCCATAAACATTTAATCAAAATCAGAAAATACGGGTCGTATTTGATCAAAAACTGTGGAGGGGCGTGGCACCGTCTATAGTTATCTAATGATATATAACATATGTTCTTTTTCTAATCGATAGTAACACACTATAAAAATTTCATAACGATCGATCCAGTAGTTAAGACGCCTATCAAGGACAAGAGAAAATGTATACGCTGGAATACTCTTCACACGTCTTTTTACGCGTCTTCGTCATATGTGGAAGCAGACCAAAATTGATACGCATAAAGTTAATACACACCCTGTATATTATATGTCTCTTCTTAGGCGCATTCATCATTTCTCATTGTCTATCTCTTTCTATCGCTCTCGCCTCTTCATTAATTATGGCTTAATTAATGAAGCAAGCTCCTTCTGTGTAGCATCTGCGATAGATATAAGAGGAGCCCCCCATGTATTTGTTTAATTCAGTTGTTTCTTTCTACTAATCTATCTCTCACTCTCTATCCTCTCGCTCTGCTACGGTTTCTTTGTTTAAATTTATGCTTCTCTTTTTCTTCATTTGAAGACACAGCTGATAAGCTGGTCATGTGCTCTATTGTTGTTGTTTTTGTTGTTGTTGTTGTTGTTGTTGTTGTACAACGGAATAACTGATCATAGAGATGTGCATTGTTTAACTTAAAATGCTCCAAGAGTAATTCAAACTCACGCACGTATGTTTAATTCCATGTATAAAAACTACTGTACTTGAGAAGCTTATTGTAAATGAATCAAGTGTTTTCTGTTGCTTTAATCCGTTAAAGGCTGTTGCCAGCCAATAACAGCAAATTGTTTCATATATTAAGATATGTACATACATACATTCACATGTAAACAAAGCTTCAATTGGAAACTCCAAACTGTGGCGAACGTGATTAATTTGACACAACAAAAAAACAGAATAGGTGTCAAAATCTGACGGAACTCATTTCTTTCTTTTGGTCACTGGTTGAGCAAAATAAAAAATAAGCCAGCAGAAAATTAAATAAAAATGAAAAAAAAAACAAAGCATGTGTTTCTTTATAACCGCAGCTTTTATACCCTTCACAAGCGCTTCGAAACT
The DNA here is from genome assembly GCA_035044765.1 of Leucophenga montana. Taxonomy (NCBI): domain Eukaryota; kingdom Metazoa; phylum Arthropoda; class Insecta; order Diptera; family Drosophilidae; genus Leucophenga; species Leucophenga montana. Next base: position 10,562 of record JAWNNQ010000656.1, read on the forward strand.
TTTATATAAAAATCGTAAATACATGAGTCGTTCAGTGTCAAACTTTTCAAGAATATTTACAACATATTTACAGTTCTATAAATTAGGCATGAAGCTCTAGACTTGTCTAGAATGAAAGTTAGATGGATAATAGTAGATCGTAAGTTATGAAAATGTTCAGAATTTTTACCATTCACTCCGACAAGTACTTTTTCTTCGTTTTCCTTCGATGCCGCAATATGCATTTCATGTGGTTCTCCAGCACGCTTCTTTACTGCATAACTAACAAATTGAAATTTAAACAAACAAAATATACCCCATCACACATAGATCGGTGCAGGATATTAAAAATTCGAGCTCTGAAAGTAAATCCGCAAGTGCAAAGCATACTCTTTCTCATTCTTCACCATTCACCTACCCGCACTAATCAGCTACGAATCACTCTTACTGAGTTTATGCGAAAGAGATAATTGCGATTTTCAACGAATTTTAAATTCAAGCGCACTTATACTTATATTCATAGAGATTTTGGCCTTCTGAAAGCGAAAAAACATTTATTGATAAAATTTTTAAATTCCGCCCGAGAGAGCCAAGGGTATACTAAGTTTGTGCAAATGTAAGTAACAGGCTGACAGAAGTGTGGCAGACCTCATAAAGTATATATATTCTAGATAAGCATTAAAAGTCGATTCGCTATAGCAATGTCCGTCTGACCGTCAGACCATTCCATGTTTGTACAATGAGATCTCAGAGACTTTACAAAATAAAGACTCTAAAGTTGGATTTTTAGATTCTCATCAAGCTTAGCAAAAATTTGGATACCATGCCGATGATGCCCACATTATGGCTATATATTATTTAAATTCACCAAACCAAAATATATTTGTAACAAGGTATATTGGGTTTGTTGAGCTGTCGAAACATATGTCACATAACCAGCACCGTCGTGAGTAAATCCGAGAAAGTTATGAGTCCCTAAGTTTATGTAGCAACAGCTTTACATTTGTAAAGCCTGTAAAACCCCAACCCGTGGTAATTTATTCCCAGCCCCTGAACATAGTGAAGCATCTTATACCCCATTTATGAACAGCGCGACGAATCGATATAGCCATGGGCGCCTATGTAATGCAATGCTACAATGAGTAAGTTGAAATTTCAACCGTGATTTCCCAAAAAAAAATTTTGTAGAAACTAAAATTTGGAAGTAAATATGTATGCAGATCAAGGTTAGAACACATTTTGGATATCACGGCCACAAGACGGCTATATCCTTAAAAACACTTTTTAAGGAAAACCAGCTGAAAAAATGATTTACTTTCTTGTAAACTAAAAAAAAAATTGTTTTTGAAACAAAAATTAACTATTTGCAGTGGAGTATGAAATGCGGCAGAGTATTTCGAAGTCGTGAATTCTCGACTGTAGCATTCTTTCTATCGTTGGATTGTACGCTTACCGAACACAGTTATAAGTTGTATGTATATCACAATTATTCTATCTCTCTGGTATAAACGTAGTTTGTATTAAGCTATTTTGAGCGAATTCCGTTTGCGCTTGCTCAGCGGCATTGAAAGACCGCAACAACAACAACAACAACAACGAAGACAGTCAAGTGGCAGCACCGGTTTCATAGCTAACAACAACAACAAAATAGGAGCCAGGCCAAGAGCTCCAATATTATTAACAACAACAAAATAAACGCTCCAATCGCTCACTGGCTTAAGCCAGCACAATTTAAAAAATTTTAAATTTTCAAGCTTTGTCTCAGTAGTCGATAAACTTGCGCCAGCTTCGGACGCCCGTTAGTTCTCGCATATTAGCTAGTTTGCCTTTTTCTTTGTGTCTTTAACGTAGTCGCGCTTTAGAGTTTTTTGTGCCGTTTCTTTTTTTTGATTTAACGGTAAAGTATTCATTCTTCATCATCTGCTGCTGCTGCAAGTGAGAGTGAAGCATGTGTCTGTGTGTGTAAACGTGTCTTTCGCTTGCACAGTTCCGTTATACATATGTATATAATTGCTACTCTCTGCTTTTCTACATAGTGTTGTTGTTTTTGTTGCTATTTCGCTGCGCGTGTGAATAAAATGTGACAAAAGACAAAGTGGTGCCGCAAAGAAATCAAAGAAACGATAAAAAGAAACAAAAAAGAAAATCAAATTCAATGCAAAAGCTAAAGAAAACATAGTGAAAATCATATCAAATACAACAAAGCAAAAAAGTGTACAAAAGCGCAATGTACGCTCTCTAAATTCGCCGCTCCCTCAGCACCAACATCGCCGCCACCGCCTACTTTTTTGCCAAAAAATTAATTTTTAAATAAAACAACAACAAATACATATACATATTTTGTCTATTTGCTTTTGTGCGCTGTTTTAACATAATTTTTTTTTTCTTTGATTTTTTGTCTTGACTTTATTCATAGTTTTTGTTGTTATTGTTGCTTTTGTTATTGAATTTTTGGGTCGTTGTGCGCCATTTGCTATCTCTTTTGCGCACATGCACTGGCACTTCTTCTTCTTCTTCTTCTGCTGCTTAATCTTTTTCGTTTGTTGCTTCTTCGCATGCGCGCAACAACATCGTCTTCAATGTTTCATCTTTCTTTCTTTGTCTCTCTTCTTTTTAGTGTTTTTTTTTTTAAATAATTTATTTTTGTCTTTGCGCTTACGTTTTCGTTTATGAATTCCATTTTCTTGTATATAATTAATTTTTTTTGTGGTTTTTGTTTGCGCAATTTTTTTGTTATTGTATTTTTTCGGCATTTGAACAAATTTCTCAAATAAATAAATTTCAAAAATTTAATTTTAAATGTTTGTGGTAAAAGTATTGTAAAATAAAAAAGAAGCATTTCGAAATACATTTATTGAATTATGGTTAAAATTTTTGTCTATTGTTAAATAAATTGTTTTTAAGTCATTAGCATTAGTTTCAAGCCTAGTTGAGATTCTTTAGCAACGGTCGATTTCGGATAGTATTTCACTAATCCCTCATTTTGCTTTTTGACCAGTGTACACACATAGTTACATATGTACATACATATTTGTATTGTATGGTTTAAGACCTGTATATACATACAGTGGCGAACAAAAGTCTACGCACAATCCCCATATTTGCTATCTAACTAGTTCAAAACTAATATGATGAAAACTAAAATGAAAAAAGTTGTATAAAAGTCTACATACGAATTAAAAATTAATAAAAATAACTTTACAAAGGCACTAAACGTTAAAGTAAAAGTTAATTTAACCCTTAGTTGGCCCACCACGGGCATCAACACGGTGATCTAAAAGTAACCGAACTTTTTAGTTATAAAATAAAACAAGCATGGTATTATGTTTCAAAGTTAATATTTATTCAAAATACGATCCATTTAACTCAATACAATGTTTGGAACACTCAAGCAACTTATCCATAGACTATTTAAGCTCGCTTTTTGGGATGTTCTTTAGGCACCTTTGTCACGGCTGCTTGCATGGCTGGAATGCCATCGTAAAAATCTCATTTCATTTTTGGGACGAGAAAATATACGCACGGTGGGAATACGGAAGGTGGGCGACAAGAAAATAAAAATAGCTGCTTTCCTTTGGAACAGCGATGGGCACGAAATTTTGAATTGGGAGCTGTACAACAACATCTACAACAAACAGAGTTTTTGAAGTCATAAATCTAAGCAAAATGAATACTTTTATGAAGCTTGCGTTGCGAAGAAAATCGAGCCTTCGCTGCATTGTTGTTGTTTGGTTTATTAAAGTAAAAAAAATCAACACTGAAAAAAATTATTGAAACCATTTAAATTTATTTTAGTCATTTATGAATTTTTCGAAGTCTACTTCTTTCTTTACTTATAGAAGTGCTCAATAAATCAGCAAGATTTATGTCACTTAACTTATTTCTAAAAACATTTTTAATATGTTTTATATGCGAAAATGCAGCTTCACACACATATGTACTGGCAAAACTTGACTCCAACTGAAGCATCGAAGATTTTAAAATTGGATATTTTTCTTTTTGAACTCACTTAAACACTTCCAAATTATTTAATTGCGAAAAAAAATACTGAGTCTCAATCTTGGAAAATTCCATTTTTTCAGCCATTATTAATTTTATTTTTAAAAATTTACAAACCGCAGTTCAATCACTTAATAAAAATCGTAACACACCAAAAACCTACTTCGCTTTATTACTCAGTGTACAAGACTCGGCAGAAGTCATAAATCATAGCAAAATGAACACTTTTATGACGGATCATATTTAAAATACCAATTTTCATAACCAGCTATGAACGAATCAAAAAAATCTGGATCGTTATCAGTTGTTGAAATGATATCTTTGCAATGCTCTACACGAGCGATTCTTTTGATCATCATTTAACTGATGTGGAACAAAACGTGCAGACACACCTTTCTTTCACCCAAATCTTCAGTAAATAATTGTAGATTGTACTATAAGAAGAATTTAATACTTCTGATAGCATTTTCACAGTGAAATTTACGTCGATAGCGATTATTTCACTTACTTTTTCCACTAACTTAGCACGATTGTGTGCGTTCGGGTCGTCCAGTTGGAAAATCCAACTCGCGCTAAGGATTTAGTTAATCGACCGATGGCTTTAAGTTTTGTTCCCGAATTTGCTTATATTGATTACGATCCATATTTCACGCAATATATAACAAATTTCCTACTGGTTTTAACTGCAAAACTCCTCGCAAGAAGTCTCTTATAAGCAAAAAAAAAAAAAAACGCAGACTTCTTCTGGAATTCGCCCAAAAGTCAGATAGTAACTATGGAGGTCGTACGTAGACTTTTGTCCGCCACAGAAAACAATTGTTCTAGATGCTCCCTTGATAACGTTGCATCGTCCTATTCAACTTAAGAAGGAAGATTTCTATATTTAAAAATAAACTAGTATCATTAACAGTTCTAATTTTAAATAGTACACCTTCGATGTTTTGAAGTTTTACAATATTTTAAAGCAAGTTTATGACAAAAGTTAATGGCTTTGCAAAAAAATATGATAAGTTGAAAAAGTTTAAAATGTGAAGCATATTAAGCGTCAAAAAGAAATAGTTTGGAAGGTAATAAAACGAAGACTTAGTGTCAATCGCGTGCATGCCCTATGCAAAACTGTCATATGTTTCCCCTAGTTTGTAAAAATTACATACACATAAGTATACAATATCAACTTCTAAATACCCTGTAGCTTGTTTAAGGCCGTTGTTTGATCCGATCTGGACGTATGCGAGATATTTTATTTGCATTGGTGAAAACTACGAATCGATCAAAAATAAAATCAAAGAAGGTTTATATACTAGTTCAATAATGGGAGACAGGTTTTTAAATATCTAGCTGAAAGTCGGTAATTAATGTTTTTTTTTTTCGAAGTTCATGGAGTAACCATATTGACCATATTGTCAGGGAAACTACTAAACTAAACTACGCCGAATAGTGCACCTTCTTACGTGCGTCCTTGACCGATCGACGGTTGTAGAGCCACTTAAGTAAGGATACAGAGGAATGAAACTGAGGAACGTTTATTTCTTGTTTTAATTTCGTATTGAAGATTATCTGAAGTTTCAAAAAGTAGCTTACTCCCTATTTTTATGGAATTTAGTACAAAAAGTTATAGTTGTTTGTAAAGTAAAATGTTCTAAAGCCACATTTTCTCTAAATATCTTACCTTCAATATATAAAGCACTGTTTTTTTTTTAAAAAAAAAAAAGAAAAATGATTTTATAAACAAAAAATAACGATATTTTTACGAGAATGTTTAAAAGCACAATTTCTATGCATTTTGTGTTATATTGGAGAAGTACAACAAGATTTTTTTTTTTTGAGCAATAAATCTATTATTTTTTATTTATTTATTTTTTTTTTCATTTTATAGAGAGAAGTATACTTTAGCAATCTTTTATTCTGCAAAATATGTATTATGCGTAACTGAGCAACGTCTCATTGAAATACTAAAATTATACACATACACAGTAATACATCGATACATATTAATCTTTCCTTGATCTTGAAAAACTTTATTAAATAAAATATATAATAACTAATAATGTTCTGCTTGATTAAATTCACGTACTTCAGCTTTTTGCCCTCTTCAAACATTTTCTTTTGCAACGGTTGAAAATCATTGCAGACTTTAAATGCGACAACGTCATTAAAGTATATTATTATGACTGATACAATATATTGTAGTGGTCTCAAAGTCTTTTTCTTATTTTCTTTGTTGCCAACTTAGTTTGAAAAACCTGTAGAAGGTCAATGAAGTAAACATTTTTGTGGGTAATTCCACTATTGAAGCTTACTCCAAGTCTTTTTTTATACCATTCACACATAGTGTGAAATGATATTATCAGTTTGTCTGAAAGTTTGTAACGCATTAAAGGAGCCATCGTAGACCCCATATCCCATAGAGGATACGAATCGATCTAGCCATGTCCGTCTGTCTGTCTGTCCGTCTGTATGTTATTGCGCATTTTTTTGGGGAACAATTTTTATGCTATCCAGTTGAAATTTTGTACATATACTTCTTTTTATTGTAGTTTAATAGAGTATCAAGATTGACCTGCCACGCCCACTATTTGGGGTAGCTCCCATACAAACCTACTGCCCATTTTTGACTTTTTGTAATAAAACTTCTTTATTAAAGTCTATATTAGGTTGAAATGAAATGTGGTGCCTTTTTATGGTCAGCCGCTTAACATACATAAACTAACGGGCGTGGCCCGCCCACTATTTGAGGTAGCTCCCATACAAACCTATGGTCCAATTTTGACTTTTTGTAAGACAAACTTTTTATTAAAGTCAATATTAGGTTGAAATGCGATATGGTGCCTTTTAAGAGACGGCCGCTAAACATACATAGACAATTGGGCGTGGCCCGCCCACTTTTTGAGGTAGCCCCCATACACACCCACCGTGCAATTTTGTGTTTTTTTATGAAAAAATCCTTCATTTAGATCAATATTAACTTGCAATTTGATTTTGTCTATTTTAATGGACAACCGCTTCATATACATATACAAAGGGGCGTGTCCCGCCCAAATTTTTGAGGTAGTCCCATATAAACCCACAGTTCACTTTTATGCATTTGTATGGAAAACGTCAATATCAACTTGAAATTCGATATGGCGGCATCTTACACATCTACCTACATCGCTTCATACACATCTACTAGTGAGCGTGTACCACCCCCTATTTAAACCCCCACTTTTATGTATTACAATACTATTTAAAGTTTCGTGTGAATGGTATTAGAGCTTCGGTTCAACCGAAGTTAACGTTTTTTCTTGTTTTTTTGTTCAACGATGCTGGCACAATTTTCATGTTGTATAGTGTAGTTAATTAAAAGCATTAAAAACGATTTCGTAATTCACTTAAAGTCTTTTAATGTACAAAGGCCTTCTTATTTGGTTTTTATATTTTGCACTTTTCTCATTCGATGGAAATTGCCCGAATAGATTCCACTATTCACATAGCAAAAATTTTAGCAATTAAGGTCAACAAATTTATAAACGGGTGTGACACATACTCAAAAACTACAAAAAATTTAGTTTTATGCATAAAATTTGAAGATTTTGAGTCATAAACTTCTTTTGCTTCAATGACTAAATTCCTAATATTCAGTATTATTTTATATGTTTATTAAATTAAAAGTGATTCAACAAACATAAAATAAAAATTCTTCTCAATTTTAGCTTTAATTCACTGGAAATCGGAAGAAAAAAATTTAAGCAATGATGTTGCTGAAATAAATCACGAAAACCATTAAAAAAAATCAATATAAAAAAAAAAAACAAAAATAAATCCAAAGCAATAATTGAATTAGAGTATAATGCGAAATTAAGCATCTACAAGTGTGTTTCATATTACTTGCAATTTTATTTTGTTTGAAAAAGTGAAAGAGAAAAAATTTCTTAAGTGTTTTTCAAACAAAAAGCGTTCATTCACAATGAGTGTTCAATGGTTGCCCCGTTGTTATCGGGGAAAAAATCACAACTTTGGCAAATTTTGGCCCACCACAGCGCCGCTAACATCGATATCAATGATGTTCCTGCTGATTTTACTAAGTCTGTGCGCACAGATTTATTGTTATGGTAAGTTTCAATAGATATTTTTTTACTATCTATTTTATAGCTATTATTTTTTTCTTATACAATAGTTGTTTTATCGCGCTGTTGTTTAATTATTTATATTTATGTAAAAATAGCCAATCTTGGAATTTTTAATTAACCGAACGGTATTTTGATTAATGTTCTCTTCTGTGTAGAACGTTGAATGGCGCGAGCGTTGATCATTAAACATGCTGTAAGCAACAAAATGTTTGCTATAAAATTTATACATACTATTTTTTACAAACTTTATAAAACAAACGTTGAACAAAATTTTGGTTTGGCAAGACTACATTCCGCTAGTATACTAAATTACAGTGTGGTAATTGGCTCTAACCGCTAAATTAAGGCCGCTATAAGAGAACAAATATCTGAGATAATACTTGAAACTTATAAAAACTCTTTTTTTTTTGGCGTTCGAGGAGCTGCTCACAAGCGAAAAATCGCCTTACGACGTCGCGCGCCTTCAACCGTATGGCACCCAATTTCCTTGTTTTTGAATCAATGCCATGGCTTTTAGACGTTTGCAGACTGTCGACTCATCCACTTCCAATAATTCTGACAACTCCTGAAGCGTTTGGCATTGGTCCACATAGAGCAATGTTTCCAATTCTTCGTCTTCAAACTTTTTGGGTTCATCCGGCCGTTCCTTATATTCAGTTGAAAATCACCACTTTTATAGCTACCAAACCACCTCCGACTCGATTGTTCCGTTAGCGAGTGGGTTAACCCATTCGCTGCGACGGTTCCATATGGAAACATTTATATGCTTTTCCCTTATTAGGAAACTTTGACATTTTTATATTATGCTAAATGTTTATTTGACAGAAAATAAATCGAGCTAAACGTTTGCCTCACAACATTCGGTCCTAACAGTTATTTTTACCATTCTAGAAGAGCGCAAAAAGTGAACAAAAAAAGAAGTTACAAAAAAAGTGAAAAAATGTTTTCCATTTAAAAAAATATGTGTTTTTGTTTCGAAAAACGTCTGCTAAAAAAAGTGGTACCATATGGTACCGTCGCTGTGACGCGTTACATTTGAAGAACAAATTTAAATGATCAAACTCTGCACTTCACTCCTATTTGAAAAATTGTTTGACGATGATATTTTGCAAATGATTTGCCATGAAAGCAACCAATATAGAGTTCAAATTTCGCAAAAAAAATCCGAAAATTACAAAAGATGAACTTAAGAGTTTTGTTTTTGGCATAATGATTGTTACATGGTTACAATAACATTTCATATAAGCAAACGTACTGGAGCCGTGACAGTGATCTGCATAATAAAATAATTTCGATGGCTATGACTCGCGATCGATTTCATCAAATTGAACGTTGTATCCATGTTGATTCAAACGATAAAATGTGGAAACTGCGATCACTTACAGATAAACTGAAGCAAAACATTATGAAAAATTTTCACCCAGAAGAACATTTATCGTACGTTGAATCCATGATAAAATATTTCGGTCGACATGACTGCAAACAGTTTATCAAAGGGAAACCGTTGCGTTTCGGTTACAAACTATGGTGCTTGAATACACCTGATGGATATTTGGTCAATTTTGAAATATACCAAGGTAGAAATCCTCGTATAAATCCAGCATTCGAGAAGAACTATGGAAAATGGGTCGCGCCTCATCTTCAAATGATCAAAACGGACAAATTCATATATTATTATTTTTTCCATTAATTTTCATTACTTTCTATTACTTGTTCATATATTTTGAATTGCAAATACCGCAAATACATATAAAAATCACTGAAAATACATATATTTTCTATAAAAAATATACACACGTTTGGTTTCAATTGTTTTGTACCGTGTCCCTGCGACGGTACCATATGGTACCACCCGATAACAGGGTAACGGTAAATCGTACAAAATTTTTGTTTGCATTTTTAGACTCAGGAGGTCAAAATTTGACTATGTCAGAATTTTCAAAACAAAATTCGAAAAAAAAAATGCTCTCGCAGCGATGAACCTCGGCCGTACTTTTCTTCATATTAAAGTAATGAATAAGAACTCCCCACAAAAACATTTTATCTGCTACGAAATTCGACATGTTCGAGGAAATATTTAGTATTGTTGCTTACGTTTCAAACAAATGGCACAAGCTGCCAAAGATGCTCATTGACAATAGGTTTTAGCGGCTAGAAATTGGAAATTTGAACATTGGTTCATATACTAGTGGCGGCCTCTTGTGTGAAACGCTTATTATTAATTCAAGGTCCCAATAAATAACACTACTTTCTATTATATTTTTACAAACACACAGATTATTAGAAATTAGCATACTTTCTAAATATTCTACTGTATTTTCTACTGAAATAGAAGCAGACTATGAAGCGATCTCTAATTTAAAAGCATAAAAAGGAAAGTTTCTAATTTACTCAGACTTATTGTCATTCTAAGACTCAATATGTAATCTTAATCTTATTTTTCTGTACTTCAAGCTGGAATGAAAATGTTTTCGTTCCCACTTTTGATATACAATAAAATACATACTTAATGTACTTACGTTTAAATATTTTAGTGCCGCCCTAAAAAAAAAATAATATAAAACGCTCCTGTATTTCTAGACTAACTACTACAAAATTTATTTCGTCTTAAAGAATTTTCAATTTAATTAAGCCGCAAAAGATGAAAAGCATTTGGCATATGTACGCGTTATAAAAAAGTTGTAATACTACGCCAATCGATAGTGTCGTGTCTCATTAGATCTGTACTGGCTACCTTATATGGAAATTTTGGAGATTTGCCAGTCTACTTCAGTTTAGTATAGTTTAGTTTAGTTCATTTAACTTTTGATACAAAAAAAAACTGACTTTTAATTAAGTCATGTATATATAAGAGTATATAAAATAAAATTCTATTTTTTTCTTCACATATATGGAATCAATTAACAGCTAACAAATAGTCGGTATTTCTATTACATTAGTAAAGCGTTTCGATATTCGAATTGTGCTAATGAATATATTTTGTGATAAAATGTTTTTCGAATGTTTATAGTTGAACAAAATGTTCCCATATGTAAAAGCTGAAAATTTTTTAACTAAAAGTTCGTTGATCTTAAAAAATCTTATCAGAGATTGTATTGTAGATAATGCATTAAATTGAAGATTTTTTTTTACGACACTTACGACACTCCGAAAATATTGAACAACTTGTGGAAACAACTATTTTCGCACTATCTCACATATTTTGTATGTATATTGAAGCTTTTTGTAGAAGCAGCTCTAAGAAAATCGCTGTTTTGTATGGAGGCTGTATTCGATCAAACCGCAACAAAGTTTGATTTGGTACAGTAGCCAAAAGTCATTGCAAAGCATTTCCTACATTTTGCTCATTTGAATGAAGATATCTTAAGCTCTAATACTATTCACACGAAATTTTAAATCGTATTGTAAAACGTAAAAGTGGGGGGCTTAAATAGGCGCTACCCCAACGTTTATAATATTAGTATAGATAATATGGGAATATGACATATAAATGGATACCGCAGTTGGCAACTGATACTACCCTTCTTCGTACTATTTACAAGATAAAACTTAAAAAGTTCTTCAGATTTTATTATAAATTTTAATAATTTTATATCAATGATTAAGTGTTTCTTGAATATTTTAATGTGTAACAAACAGTATCAACAATAAAATTCAAATGCTAATCTATAAAAATAACTATATTGAAAATTTTTGCACTGTTAATCTGGTTCATCTAACTTTTCCACACAAACACAATTGCAAATACACTTTCGATTGCTATTTTTTAACTTGAAAACTCCATAAAACTACAAAATTTAACAATATTGTAAATTGTACATTAATTAAATTATGCAATCACGTGTTTCTCTTTGGCAATTAACAAATTTCTCAAATAAACACATGACTTTTAGTGTGTGTGTGTGTGTGTGTGTGTGTGTGTGTGTGTGTGTGTGTGTCTGTCTGTTTTTAAACTAACGCGCTAAATAGTAATTCAAATAAAAATATAACACCAGACATTCTAAAAAAATATATTTATTAATATAAATTGTCAAACGTTTAATAGCAACAAGATATGCAAAACATAACAAACAAAATCTGTTAATGAAGATATAATTTAATTAACAGCGAAGAAACACTTCCCCATTTGCAATATTTGCAATAATTTTATTTAAATGCGCTGAAAATGTCAATAAATCAAATAAATCTAAACAGCAGATTTCAAAGAACAATAGAGAACTCTATGTATTTGCTATGAGGAAACTAGTTTCCATTGTCTAATGTCTGTTGTCTGTTGTTAATACAATAAAGTTTTGTACTGTGACTTGGCGTCCATTGACATTTGACTCGTAAACAATATATTATGCATACTCGTCGAAGAGATTGGTATGGAGAGTAAATTCTTGAGTCGCAACGCCCCTTGGCTATACATAAACGACCCATTGAAAGACATTCATACAGACGGACAGACAGACGGAACGTGCGTCGATCGTTAGATGCTACGCCCAGCAATTCTATAGACATGTAATGATATGTACATGTGTATATAGACAAAGCGCACGTCGCACCGGCTGCTGTAGACTGTCTGGCTAGCTAGCTGGCTAGCTGACTCGCTGGCTATATCACTGAGAATATCTCGGACTATCTTTTGCATAATAAATCTATACTAACGCCATTCTACTGTCGATAGCTATTAGTTGCCTATTAACTCATGTGATACGTTTTGACATTCTATGATTATCATTTCTACTCCTAGCAAAGCACGAAATTAGTGTGACGAATAACAGCAATTCTCAACGTCTTTGTAAATAACTAACAACAGATTGCATCTCGAAAAGTATCTATAGATGCTGCTTGTCTAAATATGAGGAAATTTTATTATTATCGTATTTAGCCTGCAACTTTCTGTTCTATAGATTTTTCATGTAACTTTTTTTTTATATGTGGTTGACGTCAGTGTTATGTGTGGAATTTCAAGAAATTCCCAATCAATATGTATGAATTTTAAGAACAACGAAAAAAAAAAAAAATTTAGCTTTTAATTTATAATGTTCAAACTTTGACATGTAGTGAGTTAGAATTTATTCCGGTTGTCAATGTATCTATTCTATTGTACTTAGTTATTAGTGATCGTAAATTTGTTGTAGGTTGAGATTTTATTAGTGGAAAACTTTAAAACTGCATGTTTTACTTTTTTAGTTATACATAGAAAGATGTTTCATTGGATACTGTACATTTATATATACAAAGTATGTACTCATATATACTGATAATGAAACAGTTAATAATGGTGCAGTATAACTCTGTACCGAAATTGACCCGGACTGGTGGATTTAAACCGAACCGGTAAACTGAATCGGTATGGTTCTTCTTAAGTTGGCTGTCACTGTCATAGACATGCATGCCAGGTTTGAGCGGGATGCGTTAATTAGTCTATGTTTGACAGCTGCTTGCTTACGAAGCGAAAAGTTTGTATGACGATTTTTAACATGTTTTAACATGTTTGTTTTTCCAATAGAATAACAGCATCGGCATCATTCAAAATGTTACAAAAGTGTTATTAGGACTCGAGAACGCAAGTATTTGAGTGACATAAAGCATTCGGTGAGGGTCGTCAAATCGTAGAAAACTTGCCTCATGCAAGTCGTCCATCCATCTCTGTTAACGACAATCACATCGAAAAAGTGCTGGAAATTGTGCTCGAAAATCGTCGTGTTGCCATTAGAAAGATAGCAGAGACACTCAACATCTTTTATGGATCTACTCAACACATTTTAGTTGATGTGATTTGGGTATGAAACACGTCGCCGCCAGACTCGTACCAAAAGCCTAGAATTTTTTTGTATTTTGTGCACATTCCAGCTTGATTGTGACGGAGTTTTTGGCCAAACATGAAACAAAAGTCATCGCACAACTACCGTATTCACCAGATTTGGCACCCTATGACTTTTTCTGTTTTCGACACTTAAATATCCGCTCCGGGGAACGCGTCATGAGTCGATTGAGGACATAAAAAAAAAATTCGCTGAAGGAACTAAATGCTATCCCGGCCCAGGCGCATAACAAAATAGCTTTAGGTCACAAAGCGCTTGTGTAGACGACATAAGTTTACTCTCTGCGGCTTATGTACGAACAGTCAATTAAATAGCGCTCGCCTTTATTCCTCTTATTTCTGGATATTGTCCGTGCATTTGACTACATTCATCATGGTATACCGAAAAACATGGCCAGAATTATACGCGGTCTATGCAGGTTTACGTATTGTTGTGTGCATTTCGAACATATATATAGCGAACCATTACTGATGAGTCATAGAGTATGTCAATGTTGCATTCTTACGCAGCTGCTTTTTATATTACTGTTGGATGACACATTGACACTAATAAATATTAAATCTTCGGACGGCATGTAATTGGCGCTTAAACCAGAAATTGTATAATTCCGACTACGTGAACGAAATCAGCTTCAGAACTTAGACGCTAGCACGAGTCATGCCAAAAACACATCCACAGTGCTGGCCTTAAAATCAACTTTGGTAAAGTAAAGGTGATGCGCATACAGACTACTGTTGTGTCCATACTCAGTCTTGAGACCAACGGCAGCACCATACTCATCGAGAAAGTTGTACAATTTTCCTACCTTGACAGGTCTGGATCGACTTCTTTTTGCAGGGAAGAGATAATTAATTCTCAAAGACTTCTTTCTAGTGGAATCCGCAGGGCAGCCGACGATCTGATTTTCCAAAACAAACATGGTTAAGATCAATCCATGCTTTAAGCTACAACAGAGCTAGTTGGAATGAGATCCAACGACTTGCTCAAAATAAAGTCTTCGATTTCGTTGTTTTAGATTCTTATAATAATTCAAGATTTTTAACTTTTTTCGATTGATAATTTTTTTGTAGTACTTAGTGATTCTTAAAAAAGTAATTTTAAGTAGTTCAACGACTGTACCCCGAAACACGGCCATGGTTCAAGTTGTCTGAGTAACCATTTAGAGAACTGTGCCACAGATTTTAGGCGGTGTTCATTCCCGATTTTATATTTTTAATGAACTTCATTAAAAAAATCTTAAAACAACATTTTTCTAATAAACTTTACTGAAAATATCTTAAAACAACATTAGATATTCGAAAAAGCATCCAATAAATATTTTGTGTATAGTGTCTTTTGCGTTTTATATCTGCTTTATAACTGATATAACGCAGTGAATCAAACATATCACCGATTGTCTGTGCTGCAATACCCTCATACTAAACTTCTTCAATGAAACATTTCAATTGTCAAAAATCCTTATTCTTCTTCTTGTTATGAAATTCAGATAAGAGATGTGTTCAGGCCAGTTTAATGAGAATGAGTTAAAGGTTTAATGATTAAAATGACTCTGATTTTTGGGAGGAATTATAGTTTCTTCTATTAAAGTCAGTTATCCAAACTGTAATAGTTGAAAAACATATCCAGACCATTCGGCTTCGGATTTCTTTTTTAAGCCACTCTAGAGTCGGTCACTATTGAGTAAACAAAACTGAGACGGATATCTCTATATAAGTACATACATGTATGTGATTCATATATTGATTTAAATAATTGACTTTTATAATTTACATTGTATTAATCTACTTCATCAACTCACACTCAACAACATACAATAATACGAAAAAGTATTTAAGTTCTGAGAACATTTCACAAGCTAAAGCGTAACTAAAATGCTTATTCAGCATTAAACATGCTTTTGCTTACAATGAGTTACATAGATACTAAATACTTAAGTATATGTAGATACAATACTGCATAAATCTTTTTAGTTATGTGTCTGCAATGAAAGCGTACAAAATCAAAAGACTTGAGCAACAAACGCGCAAAATGTGTATGAAATATATCTACATATGTATATGCTCTCATATGTATTTATACAAGTATGTGCATTATGTATGTATCTATAAGATACAACAAACATATGCCGCAGCAGTGACACTAATATATATTTATTTCAAACTTATTGAATCCGTGTTGACTTCTGCTGCTTCTGCTGCTGCTGCATGTATGTATGTTATAAATTATATGGTAGAACCAAAACTACAACTTAGCAACAAAGTTTGTACAATGTATCTAGTTATAAATGCCAAAAAAAAAGAAAAAAAGCTAAGCGGCAGCATTAAGTGTGCAACGCCAACACAATTGTTAGAAGATGATTTAACATTCTTATAGCGATATATACGATTTGGCTAAGCTTCCGTTTAGCTTCATCCTACAAACATTTCAAATAGTATCTGATGATGTAGCAACAGCAGCATACTGTGAAATGTATCTCTTTGTGCTTTCTATGTATGTTTTGTGCTCTTTGATTATAGCGCTTTGTTTTCGCTCACAAGTTTGTCCATTCGATTCGCTACATTTTGATACGTTTCGATTTTATTTTATTTTATTTATTGTTATTATTATTTTTTGTTCGTTGTTGCGCATTTTTGAATACCGGATCTGTTTCTGATTACTGCCGTTTTTTATTTTGTATTTTCTAAACTCATTCATCACCTGTGCGCATTCGTAATGATTTCTTTACTAGAAATAGAGATGTTCATGATTAAGTTCGTGCTGCTGATGATCATGATCATCGATCGATGTTGTTTAGAATGTCTGGAGCTGTCAACAGGTTTTTTTTTTTTATTTTTTTGTATTGAATTTGTTTGGCGATGCCGCCAGCTTTTTTAAGCAGTTTTTTTTACCCCTTAAACTTTCAAATATTGAAGAGCTTTGCACAATCGTTAGAAGATACATAGATACTTTTATTTTTCCATATATATATATATATATATATATATATATATATATATATATATATATATATTGTTTATTTTTAGTTTTACAACATTCCAAATATGCGCATAGTAATTTTTCTTGAATCTTTGTTTTGACACTTGGTTTGCTTTTTGCTAAATATTCGTATATTTTAAATAATTAAATTTAGATTTTTTTTTTTTAAATTTATTTATGCACAATTTAATTGTAATTAATATATTTTTTTGTTTTATTTTTAATTACTATGGGACATTGGCTTTAAAAAATTGCTTATTAAAGCTACATACACTTAGTCGAAAAAGTCTACGTACACCACAAAAAAATTTGAAATTTTAACTTTAATCGCAAATATCTCAGCTAATGTTTTTTGTATTGAGTCAAACTTTGTTTTATTATATAGTTTATTAATTTCTCTTAACTAATAATATTTTTGCTGCATTTTAATACTTAAAATTATAGTTTTAATTCATTTTATGCTACAACAAGTCAGAAAAGCACTACCGCAAAAGTCTTCGTACAGCTGCATGCCAGACACATGGAATGTGCAAATATGCGTTTACCGTTACCTAAAAACATCTTTAGAAATCCTTAACGCACTTTGGAGTTTTAATTCATTCTTTTTCAATTAAATGGAGTGCCAAATCAATGTTAATAGCACCATGGACAACATCGGAAATAAACATTTGTGCGAATGGGGGAAACATTATTTTAAAGCTATATCATGAGGTAAAATTCTATAGAAAAATGGAAAAAGTAGTGGGCAGATCTCACTCATTAATACAAAGACTAGTAACTAACCCAGAGTTTTGGAGCAAGGTTCGTTTTTCGCATGAGAGCAAATTTTGTATTTGTATTTTTGTATTTGTATTTTGTATTAATACCTCCCCAGTGTCCGGACCTGATTCCCATAGAGCATTTGTGGGACTTACTCTCGAACGCAGAATCCGTTAACACACCATGAAAAATGACATTATAATAGATGAATGGGAAAAAATTACAACTGAAGATACAAAAAAAAAAAACTTGTGGAATCCATGCCAAGACGTCTTACGGAGGTACTGGTGAGAAAGGGTTTATCCTAACAGTTAGTAACACATCATTTTCTTTGAAAAAAGAAGTTTGTACGCAGACTTTTGCGATTATGCTTTTGTGACATGTTGTATCATAAAATAAATTAAAACTATAGTTTAAAGCATTAAAATTCTGTAAAAATATTTCCGATTAAAGTTAAAATTTCAAATTTTTTTGTAATGTACGCAGACTTTTTCGAGCAAGTGTATAAAAGTTTTTGTATTTTAGAATTTTGTTCATATGTAATATAATATTTAAGGCAACATTATCATTTATTTTTTCATTACAATAATTAGAATGCTACTCGCGTAAGTGTCACTTGCAATTTAAAACAGTTTAAATGACTAATTGCATTTACGCGTGTTTGGTTAAATTTTCAGAGTTAATATTTGGATACAAATCTGACATGGGTGTTTATTTCATTTAACGCATATGACTTGTATTTTTTCACAAGGTCAACGAATCAGTCGATATATTTATATGTGCTGCAACCATATGTGTCTATAGGGTATGTTGGGTTTGTTAAATTTAAAAATCTATATAATACTCAATTCAGTATATTTGATATATGTATTATGTTTTTAGGCTTAATTATATCAATTATTAGAAATACTGATAACTCTTGTCTTTCCTGCATAATCTATTACTCTATATTTTTTAAAATATTATATGTCCATTGGACTTTACAAATTAAGAAAATTAAGAAAATACAGCAAATAGATTAACCTATTGTATTATTCTGATATGCAGTTGTTGTATAATTTTTTCAGTTATAGATTAAAGTCTTGCAAAAATGCATTCAAAAAAGCAGGCAAGACATTTGCATGTTTTCGTTTAACCAAACCAACCAAATCAAGCACATATTTCAAAGAACGAAATGATTCCGCAGAGTTCCAGTTTTAATGAGAACAAATGAGAGTAAACGCGTGATATGTTTGCTTATGCTCTTTCGTATGCCTCTCTCTCCGTCTATTTCATGCAATGTTGAATAGTAATTGAAACGAAAGACTGCTCTGTTTACTTTTGCTAATTTGCCTAGTCTTCATTCGGTTTGCTTTTTTCTTGTATCGAACCAAGTGTACAAATACATACTTATTAAAGAACTAAATGAAAAGAAGAATACAAATGATTTGAAGCATTTGCGAAAAGAGTGTTTTTGCGCAATAGTCTATTATAATTCTACAACTCTCACATTAAAGATGTGAGAACTCTATCTTTAGCTTTTATATATATAAACTATTTACATTTTTTATGGAATTGGTAGATCGCGAATATAGTAAATTTTCACTAATGGAGTCTAGAAGACATTTTTGTCACAACGATCGCAGGTTTCGTTTAGCGAACGTCCTCAATAGAGGCCAGCTGCGAATAAGCGAAAAGTCACTTCGAAAATAAGCAGTTCCGGAAACGAGCCCTTATGAGACCGCATCAGCCAACCGGTCTCTCACCCGGTCTCCACTTGAGCACAGTCAAAGGCCCCTAAAATTTTGTGGAAAGATCTCCAGCTGAACTCGATCGCTCAGTATGGTTATGGATAATTAGAAGCTGCGAGAAGCATCAAACACCAAGAAGCGAGCGCAAGAGTATTACGTGTAAAACGTGTAATGTGTACGCGTTGTCACACTTTGAGTTGTGTTTTGCCATGCACACACTTAAACATCGTATGAGAATATAAAAATGCTTAACAGCCGCTTTTAATGTGCCGTTTAGTTAACAGCCCTTCAAAAAAATTTAAGGTATTCACAAGATCTTGCAACAGTAAAATAATGCAAAAGTGCAAGAAAAATGCGGCACAACCAACAACAATTTCCACTACTTTGCTAGATCCAATTCACCAATAATTTCTGTGCATCGGTGCAAAACCAATGCTGCAAAAAATCACAAAAATGTAACAAGTAGCAGCTCAAATTTTGGTATTTTTTGGTGCATTTCGTATTATTTTCTACATGGTAACAACAACTTCTCTTGATGTCCCATATTGGCAAATGGTGGAAATCAAAATGTAAAATTTTGTAGTGAACGCATTGCAGGTCGAATACCCTCAATATAAATTCTGTTTCTTGAATAGTTTTATTCACTTTATACTCTAATAATTTATCAATTTTCTCACAGTTTGACACAAATAAACCATTGTCTCAAACAGCTGATACCTGATGCAGCCACTATTGAACTATCTTAATGTTAGAAGGGCATATGTCGTGTTCAGGGGGTGAGATCGGGGTATCGAAAGTTAAAGATGGGTGTTAAGCAAGTTGGAGTTCTCTCCCCTCTTCTGTTGAACCTATATTTAAAAAAGATGCCTCTTCCTTCTTTCTGTATAAAATTGGTGACTTATGCGGATGACTGTACCATTTTATGCTCGGTCGATGAAATTTGTGCGAGAATTAACATCTATTTAGTGAATTTGTTGAATTCATTGTTCAATGCTCGCAACCTCATGCTTTTAACTCAGGGTTCCAACTTCACGTACTAGACTAAGGAGGTTCGGATGGAACTTGATGTCTTTGTTCGAGGTTTGAGTATTCCGACAGTTCAGTACCCTACGATACTTGGTACAACATTCGATCCGTTACTTAGATTTTCGTTTCATGCCACCAAAGTAAATAATAAGCTTAAGTCGAGAAATAAAGTGATGAAGTGTTAACTGTTAGGTGCGTACAGGAGTAATCATGCAAACTATGACACTCTCAAAGGATTGGTACCCACTCGTATAAGCAATGATATCAGAAGCTACAAAGCGAGTATTGCTCGTTTTATTTCACAGGGTACTTTCATTAGGGCTTTCGTTAGGGCTCAATTGCATAAAGATGCAATTTAACAGTCAATTTGTGCAGAGTTGCACCCACTATATTTTGCACAAGTGGGAGACCTTGTGAATACCTTAGATTCCAAAGCCTTGAAGGGAATGTACTTCATATTAACTAAAATTATTGTATATGTTGACATAAATATTACTACTTATAATGCATGCATCCTGTACTAAACTTACTGTAACTATAATACGTGGGCGGCTATTTATATTTCGGGAACTGGCAACACTAATGTCAAAAGCTAAAATCTGGCAACACCATAATAAAGTTTGACAAAGTTTTGATGTACAATTGCTATTTGTTTTGTTTACAGTGAGTTAAGAAAAGCAATTTGGCCAAAAAATGGAAATTTCAAGAGAAGGTTTTCGTTGGATTATTTTTCACAACTTTCGATGTGGATTATCTCAACAAGAATGTGCCAATGAACTCAGTTCTTTGTAAGCACCGATAAAGCACCAAAAAGCACAGTATATCGCTGGTATAGTGAATTCAATCGTGGTCGTAGTTCGGTCGCCGACGAATTCCGTTAAGGTCGTCCAAAATCGGTTGTTGTGCCCAAAAACATCGATGCAGTGCGTGAACTGATAATGCAATATCGTCATGTGACATATCGTGATATAGAGGCATCCTTGCACATGAACACTTAGCTGTAAAAAAAATTTGCTCTCGTTGGATACCCCATGATTTATCAATCGCTCAATAGAAGGCTTGCTTCGATTGGTGTAAGGAAATGATTAAAAAGTTTGACAGTGGTGCTTCAAAAGACGTGTATACAGGTGACGAATCATGGATATATGCGTATGAGCCGAAAACAAAACAGCAATCGACCGTGTGGGTATTCCAAGACGAACCAAATCCAACAAAAGTTGTTCGTGGAAGAAGCACAGCGAAGCAAGTGAACGCCTGTTTCTTCGGCCGAATGGGTCATGTGGCCACTGTTCCGCTTGAGCAACGTAGAACGGTTAATTCTGAGTGGTAAACGACCATTTGTTTGCCTTTCGGAGTCTTCGGAGAAATTCGTAAAACCAACCGTCAAAGACGAATCATTCTCCATTATGACAATGCGAGCTCTCACACATCTCGTCAAACAAGTGCATTTTTGAGCAGTGAAAACATCGAATTAATGACTCATCTTCCGTACAGTCCTGATTTGTCAATCAATGAATTCCTCATATTCCCGAGTATCAAAGGTAAACTGCGTGATCAACGATTTACGAGCGCCGAAGAAGCAGTTGAAGCGTTCAAAAACCATGTTTTGGAGGTGGAATGGAAAAACTGCTATGACAAATGGTTTGAACGAATGCAAAAATGTATTGATCATCAAGGGGAATATTTTGAAAAACAATAAAGCCATTTTCATTTAAAAATGTTTGTTATTATTTGCTATTCCCGAAATATAAATAGTACCACTCGTAATTAATAGGAAACTCTAAAATTCATTGGCATTACAAGTTGTATTACTCTTTAGAGTTTACAAGATTGTCGATTTTATTTCATTTTAAATGTATATTTTATTTAATGTAAATTTCACTGAATATTTTGTTATTCGCAATCAATTCAAAGCAGTATAACCTATCAGCGCAACTACAAATCGCTAGATGTATTTCATTTCATTTAACAAATAATCGAATTAAATGACTTTGCGCATTTTGTGCATGATGCGAACTAATTGGGAAAAACAAATTATGAACAGATGCCCCGCCGTGCGTAAAACGATGCATGGTAATTTCTTTCCATATAATTTGAGATACAAAAAAAAAAAATAAAAAAATATTTTGTTAATTGCTTTCAAAGGTGCATTAAAAATTAATTAGCTGAAAATTAAATTGCGTAAGTATTAATAAATGCAATTAAATTTTTTAAATGAAATTTAATTCACTGCTTAATTTATTCGTACATTTTAATGAATGTAAAATTCTTGGAAATGCAGTTTTTGTATGTCACTAAATGCATTAATTAACTTAATTTTTGTGCTGGAAATTGGTAACAAAAAAAAAAACACACACACACACACACTAAAAACATAAAAATAAAACTAAAAATTTCAATTGACTTTGAGCAGAGAGATAGGCCTAATTGGAGTCACTTGGCCGGTTTCACTTGAAAAGTTTCGAATTGCAGTGCAAATTTTTGATTGAGTTACAGCAAACGACAGGCGGCCAGACAGACGGACAGACATACATACAGACAGACAGACGGACAGACAGACAGACGGACATGGGTAGTAGATAAAAATGACGTTGAGTTGACGCTAATCGAAAAATCAATTGGCCATAAAAATCGCTCCATAAAATTTAACTTAGCGTATTTTTGTTGCAGGCGTACGCAATCATTTCATCAGTTACATATCGTATCGAAATACGTTTAAATTGTTTACTAATAACAATTATATTGAAATTTGAAATTAGTTTTTCGTTATGCATATTATTTAGGCCTAAACACACAAGTTTCGCTTATCAAATAATCAATCAATCGATCAAAAAAATCGTCTACAGATTTTATAATTGTATCTTGAAATAAATTTATTTTTATGTTAATTTGCATAGTTTGATGTCTATCGCATTTTTATTAAAATTGACAACAAATTTAAATACATGCTTGGCTGTTTATAGTATTAATTGCTATTAAACTAATTGAGCTTATTTTAAACATTTAATAATGCTTTTATAATTGATTTTGTAATTGACTTAATATTTCTTTTCTTTATTTTTTTCCAGAGAAAATGTATAGCCAAACGGAGAAACAGCGCTATGATGGCTGGTATAATAATTTGGCACATCCCGATTGGGGTTCTGTTGGTAAGTACGGCATATAAATTTGAAACTATTACTGAAATGTTTAACATATTCTGTTGGAAGGAGTTATTGTATTTAAAATTATTTCTTCTAATTTAGCTGCAACTAATTCACTTTCTTTCACTAATGTTAGCAATTATACTTGCACAACAACACGAAACATTATCCTATCCGGCTATGCACATGAATTGAGCTCGTCAGAAAGTAGTAGAAAGTAGTACTACTTCAGCTTCAGCTGTCTGCAAGTGGTCGGTCATCCTGTTTCAGCTTTCTGCTTTTAACTTCTATGTGACATTTTACATTCTATAGTGACATTTTACATATCACACGGTGCGCGAGACAAGCAGAGACAAAATGTTAGTTCTGTATCCAATGGAGTTCTAGCATTCTTTGAGCTTCAGCGAAATCTTTAGAGATGTGTGACAATGTCGTTGTTCGAACAGATTTTTTTGCCTCTGGAGCTGGAGCTAATCAAAGCCTTACAAACATTCACCACATGCGTGGTATTCTAACCAAAATGGATCTCCAACACTAACCTGTGGAGCATTAGGAATGAAAAAGCCTGTAGATGTACAGGCCCACCGTCGTTAATGGAGATGGATTGGGCTTTTACTGCAAAATGTAGCAGGAAGTATAACGAAGCAAGCACTTGAATAGAACTCACAGAGAAATCGACAAATTGCAAGACCAAAAATACCCTGGCGTTCGTCCATACGACAAAAATTTTGCCGAATCCGGCAATGAAAGTGCCACCGAACAGTATTAGATGTATATTTCTCTTAAGCTTCTAAACGGAGTTTAATGAACAAAACTGGCTACGATAATCCAATCTCTGATCTACGGGGGAATAAGTAACTGTAGTATGAAACCAAATCTATATCTTTAATTACAATATTGATATCAACAGTTTTTCGAGTTGCAGGAAAGCTTTCGTCAAACATAGTTCCCATTTTTGTATTAAAATTGGTTTTTACTCCAATTTCGATAAAATATCCAAATTAAGTCCAGATGGGAGCACTGAAATAATATATGTATTTCATATATAAGTACATATACTATATCTATAAATACATATGAAGCAATTTAGAAACACACATTATGTGTATAACAGATATTAAAGATATGCATAATGTATATAACAGATTATTTTCACAGCAACACGACATTTGCTATTTGTCTCGTTTTCGCTCATGTCGTATCTGTTATATACATTATGTGTGCATATCTTTTATATTTTTTTTTTGAATGTAGAAACTTTGTTATTGCGCGTATAATATAGTACTCGTGTTTTCTTTCCTTGCGTGGTCTACCATCTGCAGTGATTAAAATTACCCATAATAGCAGCGGAGAATCTTTTTTATAACTGCACGATTTGACCAATTTTTTTAAAAGCGAATTTTAAAGCAATCTAATTCATTTCTATTTAAAAATTTAGGTTCGTACCAGCAATTAAACCCAAAATCAAACCTATTCAAAAGTTCTGTGCAATAGATTGCTTCAACTCTAAATATGTTCAGAACTGGTTCAGTTTAAAACCTGTTTTTGCACCTGCATGAGATTGAATTCCCTGACGACAAAGTCTATACTTAGTGAATAGTGCAAAAAATCCAGCAGAACACACCCCTTTTTATAAAAGCAGAATCCCTCCCTTCCTTCACACTTCTTGCATGGGTTTAGCCACTAACTTTTGTATATTTTTTTTTATTCTATTCACCTTGATTAAATGACATTACAATTCAAAACACTTGTTATTTAAATTCAATAAAGTCTATTTTAATTAAACTTGACGACAGCTGCTAATTTCACATTGGACACAGCTGGGGCCTACTTGTAGCCATGCATGATATAATAAAATAGTTACAGAGCCATATCCAAAAGAATCAAGCAGCGTACAACAGTGGATGTAGATTTTTAATTACCATCTAAAACCAGAAATTTAGTGAAAGGTTTTTAGACTATACTAAGCACAAATTACAAGTTTCTTTTAGTTTAAAAAGTTGATGAGTAAAAATAGATAGACGTTTCACTTTTGTGAGTTGTGTGTGCAAGAGAGACAAAAATACGGTAAAATGACAATTTTACCTACACATCACACCTGGTTAAAATCTATTCTTTAGGTATATACAGTTAAATTGTGTTCCCTTAGTTTATATGTATCGTTTACTTTGGTTGAACCGGTAATTCGTAGAAGTTGGTTGAACCGGTAAATTTTTGTAGTGTGCCAAGTTCGTCTAGCAATTTTTGGAATCAATTGAATTGAGCAGCCTCAGAAGCTTTATCAATTTAACAGTGTACCGCTCACCTCTTAAAAATACCGGTTCAACAGTTTAACCGATTGCACAAAACTCAATCATTACTAGTTTTCGAACACAAAGTTCTATACTACTTACCATATAAAAGTAATAACTCGTCAACTCTTTAGGAAAAAGGTTACAAGTCGTTCGTATTTTTCTAATTTCATATTATTAAGAACACTTTAATTTCAAACTCTATGAATAATATAATTTATTTTCTTTACTTTCATACTATAATATTGTCTTCTTTCATATCATTTCAGATAGTCATCTGGTGCGTAAAGCACCACCATCCTATTCAGACGGTGTCTATGCAATGGCCGGTTCAAATCGTCCTTCAACACGACGATTAAGTCGCCTTTTTATGCGCGGACGCGATGGACTTGGCTCAAAATATAATCGAACTGCACTTCTAGCCTTCTTCGGACAAGTGGTAGCAAATGAAATTGTAATGGCCTCCGAATCGGGTTGTCCAATAGAGATGCATCGCATTGAAATCGAGAAATGTGATGAGATGTATGACAAGGATTGTCGTGGCGATCGTTATATACCATTTCATAGGGCAGCATATGACAGAACGACAGGACAGAGTCCAAATGCGCCACGTGAACAGGTGAGAGACTGCTAATGATGGATGATGTTAGTGGTAGTTTTTTTGTTGTGGTGGTGGTGGTGGGGTGTTGGTGTTGGGAGAGTGTGCTTGTTTTCGAAGCGTAGATGTTGAAGCGATGACGATCGAAATAAAAACTACTCCGCAGATAAATCAAATGACTGCTTGGATTGATGGCAGTTTCATTTACAGCACATCCGAGGCATGGCTGAATGCTATGCGCTCCTTTCACAACGGCACGCTGCTGGCGGAGAAAGATGGCAAAATGCCCATCAGGAATACGATGCGTGTGCCACTCTTCAACAATCCCGTGCCGAATGTGATGAAAATGTTGAGTCCGGAGCGTTTGTTTTGTAAGTGTACAAAAGTTAACTAATAAATTATGCATTACTAAAAAACTACACTCATAATTTTTGCTTGCAGTGCTCGGTGATCCTCGCACAAATCAAAATCCGGCAGTGCTCTCATTTGCCATACTATTTTTGCGTTGGCACAATACGCTGGCGCAGCGCATTAAACGCGTGCATTCCGAATGGAGTGATGAGGATATTTTTCAACGTGCACGACACACTGTTATAGCCAGTTTACAGAATGTCATTGCCTATGAGTATTTGCCAGCATTTTTGGGTACGGAGCTACGGCCCTATGACGGCTATAAACAGGATGTGCATCCGGGCATTGGGCACATCTTTCAGGCAGCTGCTTTTCGTTTTGGACACACCATGATACCGCCGGGCATCTATCGACGCGATGGTGAGTGTAATTTCAAGGAGACACCAATGGGCTATCCGGCAATACGTCTCTGTTCGACTTGGTGGGATTCGAGTGTAAGTCGCTAACAGCATATTTTTGAAAATAATGCTACAAAATTGAAATGTTTGCTTTAAAATTGCATAGGGTTTCTTCACCGATACCACTGTTGAAGAAGTACTCCTGGGTTTGGCCTCGCAAATCTCAGAGCGTGAAGATCCTGTACTCTGCTCGGATGTACGCGATAAACTCTTTGGTCCAATGGAATTTACACGACGTGATTTGGGTGCATTGAATATCATGCGGGGACGTGATAATGGCTTACCGGATTATAATACAGCACGTGAATCTTATGGTCTAACGCGACATGCAACATGGACGGACATTAATCCCATGCTATTCGAAAAACAGCCGGAGTTGTTGAGGTAGCAAATGATTTACTTTAATATTTGTGCGTTTAGCTAATTTCTATTACCATCACGATCTAGCATGCTCATTTCGGCCTACAACAATCAACTGGATGATGTTGATGTCTATGTTGGCGGCATGCTCGAATCGTATGGTCAACCCGGCGAACTCTTTACCGCTGTCATCAAGGAACAATTTCAACGTCTACGCGATTCCGATCGGTTTTGGTTTGAGAATGAGCGTAGTGGCATATTTACAGCTGCTGAAATAGCTGAGCTGCGCAAGATTACCATGTGGGATATTATTGTGAATAGCACGGATATTGAGGAGACAGAAATACAGCGTAATGTATTTGTCTGGCACGAGGGTGATCCGTGTCCGCAACCAATGCAGTTGAATGCAACAGAATTAGAGCCATGCAATTATCTTGAGGGTTACGATTACTTCTCCGGCTCGGAATTGATGTTCATCTATGTGTGCGTCTTTCTCGGCTTTGTGCCCATACTGTGCGCCGGCGCTGGTTATTGTGTTGTCAAGCTACAGAATAGCAAGAGACGCAAGCTGAAGATACGCCAGGAAGCATTACGTGCACCGCAGCATAAAGGCTCCGTGGATAAGATGCTGGCACGTGAGTGGCTGCATGCAAATCATAAGCGTTTGGTAACAGTGAAATTTGGACCGGAGGCTGCAATTTATACGGTCGATCGTAAAGGTGAAAAATTACGCACATTCAGCCTGAAGAATATAGATTTGGTAACGGTGGAAGAATCAGCAACCAATCATATCAAAAAGAAGCCATATATATTGTTGCGTGTACCAAACGATCACGATCTAGTGTTGGAGCTAGAATCATACGGCGCCAGACGCAAGTTTGTTAAGAAACTTGAAGATTTTCTGCTATTGCACAAGAAGGAGCTGACGCTGATGGAGGTTAATCGCGAACTGATGCTGGCGCGTGCCGAGACACGCGAACGGCGTCAAAAACGTCTAGAGTACTTCTTTCGCGAAGCTTATGCGCTCACCTTCGGTTTGCGTCCGGGCGAACGGCGACGCCGCTCGGATGCATCAACGGATGGCGAGGTAATGACTGTAATGCGCACAAGTCTATCCAAGGCGGAGTTCGCTGCAGCACTGGGCATGAAACCAAACGATATGTTTGTACGCAAAATGTTTAATATAGTCGATAAGGATCAGGATGGACGTATTAGTTTTCAGGAATTTCTCGAAACGGTGGTACTCTTCTCGCGTGGCAAGACAGACGATAAGCTACGCATTATATTCGATATGTGCGACAATGATCGTAATGGTGTCATCGATAAGGGTGAGCTGAGCGAAATGATGCGTTCGCTGGTCGAAATAGCCCGCACTACTAGTTTAGGCGATGATCAGGTTACCGAACTGATTGATGGCATGTTTCAAGATGTTGGACTAGAGCATAAAAATCATTTAACCTATCAAGATTTCAAGCTAATGATGAAAGAATATAAAGGTGATTTTGTTGCCATCGGTTTGGATTGCAAGGGAGCAAAGCAAAATTTTCTGGATACGTCAACGAATGTGGCACGCATGACATCGTTTAATATTGAACCGATGCAGGATAAACCGCGACATTGGGTGCTAGAAAAATGGGATGCATATATAACATTTCTCGAGGAAAATCGACAGAATATATTCTATTTATTTTTATTCTATGTCGTAACAATTGTGCTTTTTGTAGAGCGTTTTATACGTAAGTGATTTTGAATAAGCACAAGATAATAAGCAACTTGCTAAGATTTTTGTTTTTGCTTACAGACTACTCCTTCATGGCAGAGCATACAGATTTGCGACACATTATGGGCGTTGGCATAGCCATAACACGTGGCTCAGCTGCATCGCTTTCATTTTGCTATTCATTGCTGCTGCTTACTATGTCCAGGTAGTTATTATAGAGTTTAGTATTCGATTAAGCATTTTGCATTAATAACTTCTTTTACAGAAATCTCATAACCAAGCTGAAGGAATTTCCCATACAGCAATACATACCGCTCGACTCGCATATACAGTTTCATAAAATTGCTGCTTGTACTGCACTTTTCTTCTCCGTATTGCATACTGTCGGACATATTGTTAATTTCTATCATGTTTCGACGCAATCGCATGAAAATTTACGCTGTCTAACACGTGAGGTACACTTTGCCTCCGATTATAAACCGGATATAACCTTCTGGCTATTTCAAACTGTTACCGGTACTACGGGCGTTTTACTTTTCATTATTATGTGCATCATATTTGTCTTTGCGCATCCCACAATACGCAAGAAAGCCTATAACTTCTTCTGGAATATGCATTCGCTATACATTGGTCTATATCTATTGAGTCTTATACATGGTTTGGCGCGTCTCACAGGTCCACCACGCTTTTGGATGTTCTTTCTGGGACCGGGTATTATCTATACGCTTGATAAAATTGTCTCTTTGCGTACAAAATATATGGCATTAGATGTCATTCAAACGGATCTATTGCCATCAGATGTTATCAAAATCAAATTCTATCGTCCGCCAAATCTAAAATATCTTTCCGGTCAATGGGTGCGTTTAAGCTGCACTGCATTCCGGCCGCAAGAAATGCATAGCTTTACATTAACCTCAGCGCCGCATGAGAATTGTCTGAGTTGTCATATTAAAGCGCAGGGCCCATGGACGTGGAAATTGCGTAATTACTTCGATCCATGCAATTATAATCCTGAAGATCAACCGAAAATACGCATTGAGGGTCCATTTGGTGGCGGTAATCAGGATTGGTATAAATTCGAGGTGGCTGTCATGGTTGGCGGTGGCATTGGTGTAACGCCTTATGCTTCGATTTTAAATGATTTGGTTTTCGGTACAAGTACAAATCGTTATTCGGGTGTTGCATGTAAAAAGGTTTACTTTTTATGGATCTGTCCATCGCATAAACATTTCGAATGGTTTATCGATGTGTTGCGTGATGTCGAAAAGAAAGATGTTACCAATGTGCTGGAGATACACATTTTCATAACACAATTCTTTCATAAGTTCGATCTGCGTACCACGATGTTGGTGAGTTTTGGAAAGAAACAAACATTTAACTTAAAACAGCCTTTCATTTTAATTATTTCTATTATTAATTTTTTTTTTTCGACAGTACATCTGTGAGAATCATTTTCAACGTTTGTCAAAGACCTCCATCTTTACGGGTCTAAAGGCAGTCAATCATTTCGGACGTCCGGATATGTCGAGTTTCTTAAAATTCGTGCAGAAGAAACACTCTTATGTATGTTATAATTTACAAATGCATTTATTTTTTAACGAGTTATATTATATGACAATTTCTACACGTTACTACAAAGGTCTCCAAAATTGGTGTCTTCTCCTGTGGACCACGTCCACTCACCAAGAGTGTTATGTCTGCCTGTGATGAGGTCAACAAGACGCGTAAACTACCATATTTCATACATCACTTTGAAAACTTTGGCTAAATATAAAACTTGTAGCAGTATTTTAAGCGAAGAGTGCGCGTTTCTCTTCAGTGCGTTTATAAGCTAAAACTTAAATTAATATCATTAATTCATATTTAACAAATCACAAACGAAGAAAAGCACAAAAATTTAGTAAAGAAGTAAAGGCATTTAGCAGCGAATTTAGTTATATTTGTAATTAGCATTCAAACAAACGATTGAACATACAATTCTAACACTATCGAAAGACAATTTAGTCAAGTTAGTAATTAATTCATTTATAATTATGTACTTACTATATATGTATATGTATAACAAGCAACTATGAGAACAAACAAATACTTAGCTACAACAATGATGTATTTATGTAATCTATTGTATATGAAATGATCTATAATGATATTGATGATGATGATGATGTTGTTGATGATGATGACGAAGACGACTTTTCTGTATGTATGTATTTATTTGATGAGAAGATTTTGATTTGTTATCAGTTTTTGTAATAACTTGAAATTATTTATTACATATAAAAAGTGAGAAAAAAAGAAGATTATAATTAAAATTGAATTGTTCACTTTAAATTGTGCATGAATTAAATGAAAAATTCTTGAGAGTTCATGCTTGAGTCTGTAAGTATGCGTTTATGCGAAAATTTATTAATCAGGAACTTTACAGTTTTATACACTTCACATAGAGTGTAAAAAGTATTACAATTTAGACACAATATTTACAACGCTTTAAAGGAAGCCACGTAGACCTCATAAAGTACATATATTTGTGATTAGCAGGGTACAAGTCGATCTAGCTAGGTCCGTCTGTCTGCGTCTTTTGTCCCGTCAATCTTTCATATATTGCTTTAAAAGTTGGTATGAAGATTTTTTATAACCATAAGCAACACAAGTATCAAAATGACAGCGATTTTACCATTATTATATATAATTCCCGTACAAAAACACTGTATATATATTTTGTTCTATCGAACATGTTTGAGTGCGTTAGAGCGCGACAGATATAGAGAGTTTTATCTCTACCCAGCTAACTGAAAACAAAGAAATCGAAAGGAACAAAGCAGACAACAGCTAGGCGTAATACGTAACATTATATTATTCCACCATCTGCAATGCTAGGTAGCTCAGAAATGCGAGAATGCAATACCTGCAGAACAATGTAACAAAAAACAAACATGATAAGAGTGTGTGTGTGTGTGTGTAAACATTTTATATGGGTGCGAGCAAAAATCTATATTTATTTTCTCTGTTACAATTAGTGTATTTTTGAAAACAGAGTTACTAACAACTTTGTAGTTCGGCCAGTGACAAGTGACCACATGTTGAATTAAGAAGTGGACGGTCAATTCCTTTCTCAGGCTACCGGTGGTGTAACAACGTGCCTATCAAAAACAGAATGCACAAAGAATGCTCTTGGATTCGTTTTGTTCTAGTTTGTTATTGCAAAACTAAACTAAGAAGCTGAAGAATAAGAACGTCTTATTCAGTTACTTTCCAATTCACTCGTTGACTGAAATTAGGTCAGTCACTTTCCAATCCACTCGTTGACTGTAATGTGTTCAGACCAATCACTTTTCAATCCACTCGTTGACTTCAAAGTGTTCAGTTCAGTCATTTGCCAATTCACTCGTCGAGCATCGCCTGACACCTAGTACATTGCTTATGGCATGCCAACGTTAAAGTAGACGGTGAAACGTTCTTCAGATTCGAGCAAAAATGATCGAATCCTTTTAGATTCGGAACCGTAGATCCGCATCTCAAAAAATTTGGATTCGCACATCACTAGCATTCGGGTATAGTCATCAGTTTTGTATATATTATATTCCAGATTGCAGCATCTCATTGGAACGTTCCCATATTTTCCTTCCAAGAATTGATCTAGTGACATGTCTTTAGAATAGTGTTATGAAATCCCATAACACCAGGAATGGAATCCCATGACTTTACCCCGGACCACCAGTATGGATTTCGTGGAGGACATGGCACTCCTGAATAGCTCCATTGAGTGACCAACCACGCCCTTGGTGCTTTCGAGCCCAAAGTATTTTCAAATGAAATTTTCATCGACGTGCAGCTGGTCTTCGACCGTTTTTGGCACACTGATCTGTTCTATTTAAAGCTGCGTTCTTACCGTGAGGGGCAGCAATTCTCTGTTAGAGTATGAGCGTACACATCAGCCTTTCATCCTGTTGTAGCTGGCGTACCGCAGGGTAGCGTCTCTGAACCTATTCTTGTAAACTATTCTCGCAGTGCATTTTGTTGTTCCAGTTGGAGAGGTGATGAACAATACGGCGTTCAACACGATACTTGGATACTTGTATCATAGGCCGTTTAAATAATTGTCTTATATGCCTCAATCTGCGAGTATGAGACAGCAGACGGACTTTAAGCGTAACCTGCATGCCTTTGAAGTCTGGAATAAATGATAGTTAAAATAAATAAATTTAAAAAAAAACTTAAGATAAAATAATGAATCAAAACGTTTAAAAGCTAACACTTAGCTCAGCGAATTAAAAAAGCCTAAAAGCTTCTTCTGGAAAGTAGGTTGACCTTCAGGGACCACATCACTGATGTCGTATATGCCTGTCGTGCCAAATTAAGGAAGCTATTCTGACTACTTACATCTGCGGAACAGAAGCATGATTTACCAGTAAAATGGAGATACGTCAATTAAATTTTGGTGTATCGCTGCAACATCGAAACGCCAGACCCAACCGTTTAGAGTTGTGCGCCTGATCACTGCTTGTGAGTGCCACGTTCGCAGTTCTATCTTAGATAGTTATATTAATTTGGCTACTGTCGAACAGCATGTTTCTTTCTGCTCCAGCAGTTACAATGATCGGCTACTGGCTCACAAAAATCAGTTGTACAGATTCTTCTGCAGTTCAACAAGAATGTTAAAACATCGATGCTTCGGGCATCTTAAGCCCTTAGCTTGACTCAGCAGCAATCCTGCTTGGCTATGTGTAAATAAGCGGCTTTTTTGGGCAATTAATTAACTTCGGAATTGCAGAACAGTTTGGAATGAATTTCCATATGATTTGCAATTTTGTGTGAAGTATTTTAAAACGTAGATTCCATAGAATTTAACAATATTTGCATTATTTAATGTTTTACTTTATTGCATATTTATTAGACATTTAAGTACAGTCTAGGTACATGAAATAACTGAATCACAATAAAACAAATGAAAGAACAGTTTTCAAATGCAATACATTTTGACACAATTGAAATTCGCTTTAAATTTCGCACAATACAAAACGTACATATGTATACTACGGTTCGTTTGTTTTGTGCTCATATGTATGTGACTTAGAGTCTAATTTATAGTGTATTTCGTAGTCGAGTTCAATCGACTGTATCATATTTTTGTTTTAAAATTGATGACAGCAATGAAGTTAGTTAGAGTATGGTTTCTATTCAAAAACAAGAATAAAACCAACTTTAATGTAAATAATCCAATCTTCCTATGAATTTCAATAGCGCTAGTGTATGTAACATATTTCGTATAAATTCATAAGCTACAAATATAAAGCGTCCATACTGCTTTGGTGTCTCATAGCGTACTATGTAATTAACCAGTTCCATACCAAACATGACATAGATACGACGATGTAGATACAAAGAATGATTTGTATACAAGTGTATAAATGATATATAGTTATAGATTGGCATTGAGAGCGCAATGCCCATAAGTTTGCCGAAATCACGTGCCAGCATAAATATGGGATTAGATTCGTGACGTAGATATGCAGTTTGTGGACACCATTTGAAAGCCTACAAAGATATAGATATATATATATTTATATATATTAGTATATGTAAATTTTAAGCTTAAATTAAGACTAACCTCTCGCACCGACCAATGTGGATCAATACTCATATATAATTTTACGTAGTATACTACAATGGCTAGTATGGTCCAAAGGATCACAACCAGTATACCACGCGAGCGACTACGTGTACACAGATAGAATATACGTCCTTCGGCTACAATGAGTACTACCACGGCCAGATATGTGCCCAATAAACACTGATGCAGAAATTCTGTGGCCAAATATAAACGACTCAGCCACATCATCATTACGCAGGAGGCCATAAAGGCAAAGATGCTGCAAATCCAATATTTATTGAATTCTATATTTAAACGGCCAAACACATATGGAAATACATATGAGCTAAGTATAAATATGAACAAGGGAAAGGATGTGCTGTGTGCACATGGTAAACCGGCAGCAGTTTCACAACTCAATGGATATTGGGACAAAGCAACGGTAGTATTCAATTTTTTATGTGTAGCATACAGTTCGCGTAGATACCAAAATGGGCGTGTTTCTGGCAAGAACCTGTGACAAGCGAGTATTAATTACAATATATGTATATCAATATGTATATTGAACGCCTTCATTTACAACGACTATTTTTTTTATTACCATTTAATCCATGAACTCACGGCATTACCCAAACTCAACGCACAGACCAAACGCATGAGTAGCTCCTGATCAAAAACGCCAACAAGTGGCACAATGATATCCATTAGTGTAGACGTTTCAAAGTATTCACTTAGCCAGAAAAAAAGCGGTTGAGCGAATCTAAGACTGCATTGAAAAAATTTTTTTTTATTTGAATATTGTGTGTTGTGCAGTGTAAATTATAAAATGTACGATACTACGGGTATGTACATACATATTTCAAAAGAAGCTTTTAGTTTCGTTTATGCTTACCGTTCCTGCACCCATTGATTTACATATAGCTCATTTGTTAGTAGACCATTATAGACGCTCTTGTAGAATTTCATTACTTCCATTTTGAGTTTTTGTTAATTTTATTTTTTAATGTAGATATTAATGCAAGACAAAAAAAATTTTTTTCTTTTCTTTCGTATATCCTTCAATACTATCTCGAACAGCTGCTTTACGGCGCGTGCGCAGTTTATGGTTACTGCTCCGGAACAGTGGCGGTTTATGTATTTAAAGTAATACAGTAAGACATCGACTTCTAGGGGTATTTCGTTGCTGGAAAACCTACGACAATTCAAATCCATGTAAAATGCATTCATCAGACTCTAAAAATGCAGCAATCGTTGGTAATAACAAGCTTGGCTTGGTCATTCCACACAAACATAGTTCTTTCAAAGAAAGCTCGGTTGTACTCTCCAATAAAGTTTATGCTCCCTTTGTTAGCTTTCAGTTCTGACGCTTCGTGGTTCATCTGTATAAGATGTGCAACCGTTGGAATTTTATGCGCCGGACGTTGGTTGTTGCTGGGTAGGGGCCGTTCAAGTATAACGTAATGCAAATGTTTGTCTTTTTTCAGCCTTATCTCCTTGGTAACTCTTTGCCATAAATCTGTAGACCCCTCCCCCCGGGCACATCATTTATATGATGTGCCCGATAAATCTCACAAATTTTACAAATCTTGTTGATAATAATTTTGGTTCGATGTTGAAAAATTTTAATATTATGTATATGATTTGAAGAATTTATTTATTTGTATATTGATCACAATTAGAAAAACTTGAAATGTGTTACCTAACAAATTGAATAACCCACCTCCACCATTGCAAAACTTTTGTAACACGCTCCACCCTTTACGCGTTACGTAATACTTGAACCGCCCCTTAACTATTCCCCGGTAGACAAAGTTGTCTACAAAATTGATGTTGAAATTCTACAAACTCACAGACGCAACGATGATTTTCAAGTGTACACTAAGTACTACGTCTCTTGTTCTCGTTCACCGATAGACCCATGAGACGTGAATGTTTCTCAGTCTCAGAGAACGCACTGCTTTGTGACGATGTTGTCAGTGTCTTAAACATACGGGAATAGTAACACAACCGTTGTACCTATGTACATTGGCGTAGGCAGTGCTCCATCAGCAGATTAAAAAAGTCAGACGATAAAGCATCACTCTGCCCGCGGAGAGACTCTTTCCTGCATTCTTCTTACTCTCCATACCTTGAACCATCAGACCAACATTTCTTTCATTTCTTGCAAAATTAATTAAATAGTAATTCGTTGGAAGCCGTACGCAATGGAACCTACCACTCACCGCTATCCACCGTAGAAGCAAAACTTCTTCTAAGTTCTTTACAGAAACACAAGCAGTTTCTATGAATGATTCCGACTATCTGCCACACTCTCGAATGGTTTTTTGTACCAAAGCATCATTTTGACAACACCAAGCGTTTTCTTAGTATCCAAGCGTGATAGCTTTTAGCGTTTCAACCTTAATGGAAACCGGAAAAGAATAGCTGGTAGCAGCCGTTAACAATATACTACAGCCCTTGCAATATATATACTCCATGCAAATACTCCATGTCAATACAAATAAGAAGACGCTTTGGCGTAATTTTGATGGTATGGCTGCAACGTATAACCATTACAGGAACCTCACGCGCATTGGTTGAGGTGGAATGAAATTTAGGTGAAAATATCATTCCACGAATCTCCGACCCCTGAAAGTGGTGGCATGGTATAAATACGCAAACCTTAAAGAAGTCGCACGTGAAAAATCACGGTGATTTGAAAGTAGCAGTCACGAAAATCACTGCTACTCAAAAATCACTGATTAGCTCATCTCTAATTGCTTGTAGTATACATTATAACATCTCGAATGTCTAATTTCATAAACTGAAAACTCCGTCGCTTAGAATTCTATGCGGAAAAAAAAATAAAAATAAAAATACAAGATTATTAAGTGAGTTAAGTATTTAATCAAAATATAAAATGAAATGATTTAAGTGAATATATGAATGAAATACAAAGTTGTGTTGTGCAAATTATTAATGAAAAATGCTTTTTATAATGCATTTTTATAATGTACTTTTTGTAGTTTCTGTTTTCGTTGAAATTATGTAGTGGTCAGATAACGTTTAACATTCTTATATTTCAATTTTCCATATTGAAAAAAGGTATTGGTTAACACTTGCTGCAGAAAACAAAATTATAACATTAATAAGATGGAATTTGTTAAAATATATACAAATACTTGCTCGATAAAGTCTGCGTACACCACAAAAAATTTTCAAATTTTAGCTTTAATTGCAAATATCTCAGCTAATGTTTTATGTATTGAATCAAAAACTTTGTTTTATTGTGTATAATTTATTAATTTCTCTTAACTAATAATATAAACTAATAATTCATTTTATGATAAAATGTGTCAGAAAATCATAACCGCAAAAGTCTGCGTACAAGCTTCCTTTTTTCGAAGAAAATGATGTGTTAATAACTGGTAGGATAAACCCTTTCTCGCCGTCTTGGCATGGATTCCACAAGTTTATTTTCAGTTGTAATTTGTTCCATTCCTTCCTTATTATGCCTTTTTTCATATTTTTGGATGTAATGGTGTGTTAACGGATTCTGCTCTATGGGAATCGGGTCCGAACATTGGGGAGGTGTCAACTCAACTGATTATTTATATTATAAAGGAGCCAGAGCTTTACTTTATGCGCATTGTGCTTGAAGTCGTTGTCTTGCTAAAACCGAAACTCCTCTTGCAGCCCCAACTTCTATGAACTTTACAGCAAATTATCCTTCAAAACTTTGGTTTTAGTTTAGTTTGATCCATTATTGATTCAATAAATGTTAGTTTGTCAATACCATTGGCTGCCATACACCTCAAACCACAACTCCTCCTCCAACATGTTTTACGGTTGGCAATAAATTTTCCTTTTCAAAGGTCGTACTAATCTTTCTTCATACCAGCTTTTTTTCTTTTATCACGAAAATACAATATTTGCTCTCATGCGAAAAAAGAACTTTGTTCCAAAACTCTGGGGGCTTCGGCTTAATTTTCCCCCAAATTTAATTTAATTTTCCCACAAATTTTTATTTCCGTTTCTGTCTATGACGCTATTAACATTGATTTGACAAAGATCAAATCACAGATTTGATTGAAAAAAAATTAATTAAAACTCCAACGTGTGCGATAAGGATTTCTAAAAATATTTTTAGGCAACGGTAATCGCATATTTGCTCATTCCATGTGTCTGGCATGCAGCTGTACGTAGACTTTTGCGGTAGTGCTTTTCTGACATTTTGTATCATAAAATGAATTAAATCTATAATTTTAAGTATTAAATTAATAAACTATATAACAAACCAAAGTTTGACTCAATACATAAAACATTAGCTGCAATACATATTTGCGATTAAAGTCAAAGTTAAAATTTCAATTTGTTTTTGTGATGTACGCAGACTTTTTCGAGCAAGTGTATATAAAACCAGAAAAATTTCTATAGTCGTAATGCACAACTATATACTACGTTGCACACGAGCGAAGACTGTTTTTTATCATACCATAATATTATAAATAGGTAAATTCTACTTTTATAACACTATGCAACACCATTTTTGTGATCGACAAGCCATTATTTTTTTTTTCTTATAGATTTTGATCTCCTGAACACGAAAATCGCAATAAAATTTTATGAGATACACAGTTTTTAATAGATTTTCTATTATTTTCGGAGCTTGTCATATATATTTAAGCATATCTAGTTTTAGGGTTAACCGATTTAGTTAAGTAAAATACCAAATCAAAGATAATTAGTTTGCTTACAAATTTCATTCAAGCGTTTGGTCAATCGGCTCGTTAGTTACGGAGCAATAGGAAGAACTACTTTGAAAAATTAGTTTTTTGGTGCCCAAACAATGCACCAATTTCTCAAGCTAACTACGTAAAATACTTAGGTATACTGCTAGACAATAAGCATGTAACTATGAAAATCAGTACATGCCGCGCTAAACTAAAAAAAAAATTGAACTATTTACTACGTCATGTGTCTAAGCAATAAACTTCTAATATACAAAACGGTTATTGTGCCATCTTGGAGATATAGAATTAAGTTGTGGCGTACTGGCTCAAAAACTAATATGCAGCGTATGCAAAGAATGCCAAATAAGTCACTATGTTCCATTTGCAATGGCCCTTGGCCCACAGTTTTTGATGAAATTAATAATCATTGCTCCAGATATAATATCTTCGCGCTCACATTAATCCGCTGGCTTCAGCTCTCGCAATGAACACTAGCAGAAAATGTCTAAAGAGGCTCCACCCAAATGATCTATCCAGACGATAACAGATTAAAACCAGAGCTCGCAAGAAATGGTCTTTTTTACAGGCAGTCAGAAAAAAAAAAAATTTGCGTGCGGACACGATTTAAAATAGAAGCGAAGAGACATTTCAACTCTGTTTCATTTTCAAACAGTCTTGGCTCAATCAACGAGAGTGTTTTGTCGCTCACTTTATGCATTTGTTCACTTGAGACACTTTGCTGCGCAAAATTTGCAAAAAGTGTCTTCTGCTCATGTATGTGTGTTCTTATATTTGAACATATGCCCACAATTTAGCGCCCTATCTATTTCTCCCTACCTTCTCCACGCTTTGACTGCGATGAAATATTTAAAGCAACAACAAAAACCTAACGCAACAACAACAAAAAAGACACTTTAGTTTAGGCTTCCACTTTGCTCGTTTTGCTCAGTGCTCAGTTAGTCGAACGAAAGTGTCACCATCGAGTTTTATCGTAAGAGAGCTTCGTGTGTTTTTAAACTACTGTTGAAGGGAATCCATGGAAAGATCATGAAACTATGCACAATTGAGTCAAATTACCAAAATTCAACTTTATACTGTTTTTAGTTTAACCGTCTCGTAAGTGTAAACCCAGCTAATGGTTTGATAGTTGTCATATTCAGAAATGTTCCGATTGTGTCAATTATTTCATTTACCCAACCATATCAATTTTCAATTCAATTTGTTTACTTTTATTGACCGAAACCTTATAAAATAGGCACGTAAGCGAGAGTATTTTCACGCGATAACGACCTTAACGATTTTTTTTAAATGTGTGGTATATATGTAATCATAATTCTATAGATTCTCTACGACATAAGTACGAGTAGTACGTTGGAATAGCACCTGAAAGTGTTGATCGACGGTATGCATCGAGTTCGGTTTGTCATTTGTGTCATTCAATACTTACCGAATGGGTTTCTACCTTCAGGTATGTATTTGTTAGTGAGTCTTATGAAGATATTATGCACTGCAACCATTTTCTCCCACAGACGATATTTGAAATTCGACAAGCCAATGATTTGGAGAGAGCCTGTGGCATGTCACAGATTACGTAACCAAAAAGAGTTGCTTCGGAAATCAGCTGATGGGTTTACGCTTTCAGTTTTGCATTCAAATGGATTCCGAAGTATCACAAATGGCCTGATTTCTCACCATTGTGAATTTGAAAGTGAAGAAGAGCAAAAACTTTTAACTCAGGCGGAGTAAAATCGTTCAATGAGAGATCTAGAACATACTATACTTGGGTAAGGTGTCAGCTCATCGTAAAAGAGAAAAGAAAACAATAATTTCTATTAATAAACTCGTAAGTCATAGCTTAACAAAATACTTGAAAACAATAAACTTCAGAAGCATTAACAGGAATAAAATGGAAAAAGACAAAAAATACTATAAAGCTATATTTTAATACCTTCGCTCAATTGCCCATAGCTTCGTTATATTTCCATGGATTTCCTTCAAAAGTATTTTATTTTCTTCGTAAAAGGAACTTCTTTAAATAAAAACTGATGAA
The DNA here is from genome assembly GCA_035044765.1 of Leucophenga montana. Classification (NCBI taxonomy): domain Eukaryota; kingdom Metazoa; phylum Arthropoda; class Insecta; order Diptera; family Drosophilidae; genus Leucophenga; species Leucophenga montana. The sequence goes on from JAWNNQ010000656.1 coordinate 52,226, forward strand.
CTTATTATTTATTACCTTTTTCGATTTTTCTCATCGATTTTATGAACTTTCGATTTAAACTTTGACAAAAAAAAAAAAAATGAATCAAAATCATAATCATCAAAACTAATTTTATTGTTATTTTTATTGGAAATGCTTCAATTGAAAGTTCCATCCCACCCGCTGTATTCACCCGCTGTATTGCGCCCACAGACTATCGTTTGGCTTGGCAGTGCATCAACAAATTTTTCGGGGACTCTTAGATTTCTTGTAAAGACGTGTCGTCCTGCCCTCGCCGAATCCGTATGCTGCCAGAAAGATGGAAAAAAGTAGTGGCTAACGTTGTATAATACTTTTCCCTACGAGTTAGGATTGTTTATGCAGACGGATATGGCTATAACGATGGATTTTGTTGTCTTAATCAATAATATGTCATATATACTTTATGCAGTCTCTTACGTGTGCGTGTGTATGAGTAGTGTATAAAAATTCATATAAACTTACTCCGGTGTATGTATCTGTTAAAGTGCATATTATTTTACTGACAAAATGCGGCTCAAATGTCAATACTCTGCCGTTGGCGCGTAAACGGAATTCAATATCTTTAAACAGCTTGCCAATCAATAATGTTTCAAGTTTCAAAATGCGGCATGGTCCGTTCTTAAATTTTATAGCGAAACAATTTATATAACTTGGTTGTTCCAAACTGATGTAAATGTTCGATTCGTTTGTAAGTACTTTATATCCACTTGTAATTGGCAAATAATTGCGTTGAGCATCTATTTGACGGCAGTAGATACGTATTTCAGTATTTGCTGCATTACTACACGGTGCTATGTAGTTTCCGAACTTGATTTTAGGCAATGAAACTGGTTTCAAGTACGCAAACAAATCGGTAAATGAATATGCCTAGAAAGAAAATTGAAATAGTTTAGATTTTAAATGTTATACAGATTCTGCGGTTCTCACTTTCGGGAAGATTTTGCGAAAGTTAGTTCGATAAAAAGGCAACTACGCTAATTGAATTCACTTGACAATTTCATATTTCTTACTCAATGCAAGTGAATTCAATTCGCAAAATCATGCTTCCAAACATTAATTTTTTTTTGTTAAAGCTCAATATTGAGATCGATGAAAATTTTTGATACCGAAAAAACATTATATAAGAAAACGCACGAGCTGTTTTTCATCGAGTACTCAGCTGACAAAAATGTTTGCTACCGAAAATACTTTATATACACAAAAAACAGGTGACAAAGAGTGTGACCTATTACATTTCCGTCAGAAAAATCCAAAGATAAATGAATATACATATGTGGAATATTCACCTAATAAATAGCTGCTTTTTGCTGGTTTGACATACTAGCAGTTATAATTTACAATTTCGGTAGCAAAAATATTCATCGTTCTCAGTATTTGGCTTAAGTTCAAAAACTTACACCATCAGTGCTGGGCACCAAATAAATATAGTGCACCAATTGCTTGTCAAAGTATATATACTGCGTGCCATAACATTTAATTGCACTATAATCAACAATACGATTCCATACACGTTGATCATGTGATACTTCAATATAATAGCCCATATGTCTTTCTAAATATATTTGTATATGATTGATGTCCATTGCTTCAGTTAATTTGAATAGTACGGGACCCGTAACTAAGTGATCCAAATGTAATACATGCGTTAAAGGTATACAATAGATTTGATTGCGATGTGTTTCACCACATCTATAGGGCAGGACCTCTAAAGTTTTTATCTCATCGATAATTTCATCTATCTTGTCCTGCTCGAAATGTCCAGACGACAGTACATCATTTTCCAACTCATCAATTTGCATTAGTGTATAACGTACATATGATAGAACTTCCTATAAAGTTAAAAATTTGAAGTTTCAATTTAAAAGCATAAATTTTGATCAATTTATTTGTTACAGTACCTTTAGATCCTTCACCGTATTTTTCTCACCCCATTTCAATGCAATTTTAAATATATCCAATTCATACACAGTGAATTCATCACATTCTATTAGATAAATTAGTAAATACTGCAAGAAAAATATTAAATTAATACACTAGTTTACAAATTTGGAACTCATCTCAAGAGCTGGTTTCTTATAGACAATTATTATTACACTGTACACATAGGGTATATTAAGTTAGTGCAAATGTATGTAACATGCAGAAGATATTTTGGCAGACTCTATAAAGTATATACATATATTCTTTAACAGCATCAGACGGCGAGTCAATATAGAATGTACATCTGTCCGTCCGCACGCAAAGATTTCGGAGATTATAAGACAACACATAACATTTTTTATACTATTCGCACAGACTTTGAACAGTATTATCGGTTTGTCTTACAGTTTTCAACGCAGTAAAGAAAGCATTGTAGACCACAAAAGTATATATAATCTTGATCAGCTCGATGATACGAGTCCATCGGGCCATGTCCGTCTGTCTGAATGTTGTTGCACATTTTTCGGGCACCAATTTTTAAGATATCCGGTTTATAAATCGACACCAGAGGACTTCTTTTTATTGCAGTTTAATAGTGTATCAAAATTGATCACTTTTACGATTAGTCAGCCCCCTTAGAAACTAACCTCATTTTTCTATGAAAACTTTCTTATTACAGTAAATATCAACTTAAAATTTAATATAGTGCCTTCTTATGAAATAGATGTGATTTCTCCACTTTAGGCGGAGACCCATCTAAACCCAACATCCACTTTTGGGTATTTTCATGAAAAATTTTAACATTTCCGGCAAAATCAACTTGACATTTCACATGGTGACTTTATATGGACGGATGCAATGTATTATTATCAAGAGGCATGTCACGCCTAGTCTTAGGGGTAGGCTCCTACAAATATCCTTCCCACGTTTAGGTTATTCCATTTTACAAATATGTTTCTTTTTACATCTTCTAAGTTCACAGCTTGAAACTTTATGTGAATAGTATTCAAATTTCGGTACCACCGAAGTTAATTTTGTTTTTCTTGTTTTTGTATAAACTAGTGTTATTTAGTACGAGTATTAAGCTTAAAATTTAGTTTAAATTTAATACCAACCTTACATATATTTGGAAATGTATCGGTCTGTGTGATTTCTACGCTATTTCTGGCTAGGAATTTCAGTGCTTTACAAATTAATTCATCCAAATCAAGAAAATTCGATTTCAAAAGAACATCAATTATATTTGACATATCTATTTTATTGCCAATATGTAACGAAAGCATCCGTACAACATTATCGAGCATATATTCATGTGCCAACATAAGTGCACCCATTAAAACTGTATAATCGGGTTCGATGACTGTTATAGCGTACAACAGTGAACCAACGGTCAGATAGTGTAAAATAATTCTAAATGGTTTCAATTTCACATTCATTGAAATTTCATCCTCATAGGATTCTTTAAAACCGGCATAAAACAAACGATCAAAATATGTGCAGTGAGTTGCCAATCTTTCACGATTTGCCGGCAGTATTTCACCTTCGACAATGAAAAAAACATCGTCATCCATCTCCACAGGAAATCGGAAACACGGTTGTGCTGGAAGGTATGTATGTATAATTGAATTAGTTTTGTTAAATTGTTGAATATGCAGAAAGAAGGACGTAGCCAAGGGAGGCCCCTATCATTTGAAAAAAGTTTATATTCTAACTGCCCCAAGTCACAGTCTAAATTTGGTCGTCAATGATTTGAAACCCGTTACCAAAATACGATATATACAAAGGACATTATAAACCTTTTCAAATAAACGAGTTTCCGTAGACTATAGCTGCCAAATGTTTACACATTTTCTTGTATGTATACGGTATACGGATAACATGGTTACACAAGAAAGAAACCACATCAGTTATACTTTCTTTGCAATAATTCAGACAAATTTCAGTTGGTTTTAGATTTCTCAATGGTTTTTGAAAAAAAAAATGTGTATAGATCTTGATAGAGTCGAAATAATAATAAGTAGGGTTATAACGAAAGAGTCTGAAATTGTTATTTTTGTTCCATTTTTTTGCAACTTTGAGCACCATTTACTGCCAACTTTTATTTGAAATCTGTATTTGTTAAAAATATGCTTGATTTCGGAATTCGTGATTTCTTTTACTAGAGGAAGATGAAAAGAATTTGATGGGCAAAAACATGCTTTCTAAGGGTAACATTTCATGCTCTTTTTTTATATCTATTCTCTAACCTATCAGTTTAAAGGCAAATAACTCAGTACTCTGAACATGTTTCATGCTCTTTTACACATAGTGTGAAATGGTATTATCAGTTTGTCTGAAAGTTTGTAACGCATTAAAGGAGCCATCGTAGACCCCATAAATTATATATATTCTTGATCAGCTCGACGAGACGAATCGATCTAACCATGTCCGTCTGTATGTTGTTGCGCATTTTTTGGGGAACAATTTTTATGCTATCCAGTTGAAATTTTGCGCATATACTTCTTTTTATTGTAGTTTAATAGAGTGTCAAGATTGACCTGCCACGCCCACTATTTGAGGTAGCTCCCATACAAACCTACTGCCCACTTTTGACTTTTTGTAAGAAAACTTCTTTATTAAAGTCTATATTAGGTTGAAATGCATTGTGGTGCCTTTTTATGGTCAGCCGCTTAACAAACATAGACTAACGGGCGTGGCCCGCCCACTATTTGGGGTAGCTCCCATACAAACCTTCCCAAAAAGCGAAGTCTATGGACAAATTGGTTGTGCATTCCAGACGTTGTATTGAGTTAAAAGGAACGTATTTTGAATAAAAATTAGCTTTGAAACATAATACCATGCTTGTTTTATTTTATAACTAGAAAGTTCGGTTATTTTTAGTTCACACCGCGTACATAGATAACCATTTTAATACAAATTTTCTTTAAAGATTTATATATGCTGAGTGCAGTTAGTCTACGAAAGCAAGAAGGAATTGAAAGATCGCATTTTAGATGAGTTTGCTAAAGCCAAACAAAAAAGGTGTAATTATTTGCGTATTATAATAAATTTTCACAAAACTTAAACACGTGATAGCTGAACTCAAATGGTACAATTTTTGCTCGTACGCCATTTATCTAAGTGGTACCGTTTCCGAGATATACGAGTTTAAAGATAATGAATTTTTGAATGTGGAACAGCTTTTGTGTATAAAGATATATATATTGGGTTGTCAGAAAATTCATGACGTATTTTTGCAAGACTATTAAAAAAAAAATGGGTTCCCCTTTGTGAATAGCTGGCTACGCTTTTGTGCACAAAATACTTGCCATCATCAAATTGGTCATCACTTGATTTCTCGCCTAAGATTCCTAGATTAAATGCCATTTTAATTATTTTAAAATTGTTGCCGGTGTTCGTAAAAGTATTTAGATATGTATATATTTTTGGCAAAATACGAGGATAACACTTTTTAATAAAGAATACAAACAAAAAAAAAATGGCTCAACTTTTTGGCGCGTTTTTTATATCGTTACATACACACATACATCGTAATTCACTTATACATACACAAAACACTGAAGATAAAGCAGAAGATTTAATTTTTAACCTATTTGTATGCTCTCACGCATAAATATCCTCACAACTTAATACATATTTATGTAAATTAAATACGTTATATTGTATTTGAAACTATTTGCACAAACATAAAAACTTAATCTGATAACATTAGATAAGATTTGATTTAATTATTTTCTCTGATCGTCTGCCATTTTTAATTTAGTTAGGACAATTTTGTTAACACCAAAGCGAACAGCGCCAAAATGTGTTAGGATAGGCTATTGTGAACAGCTGTTTTCAATTGAAAGTGCTGCCACTTCTGGAGGCGGTGTGGTGAGTTTGAATGTGGTGAGACACTTTAAGTGGGCATGACTGCGCTGAACTTTTCCACTCAAACAAAAAAAAAAAAAAAATACAAATTCTATGATGTGAAAGTATTTTGCAAAAGAGCTACTCAAGGGCGTAGACATTTATACACAAAAGGGGAGCACTCACATTTTCTATACCATTCACACATAGTGTGAAATGGTATTATCAGTTTGTCAGAAAGTTTGTAACGCATTAAAAGAGGCATCGTAGACCCCATAAATTATATATATATATATATATATATATATATATATATATATATATATATATATATATATATATATATATATATATATATATATATATATATATATATCTCTCTCTCTCTCTCTATATATATATATATATATATATATATATATATATATATATATATATATATATATATATATATATATATATATATATATATATATATATATATATATATATATATATATATATATATATATATATATATTTATTATATATATATATATATATATATATATATTTTTTTTTTTTTTTTTTGATCAGCTCGACGAGATGAGTCGATCTAGCCATGTCCGTCTGTCTGTATATTGTTGCGCATTTTTTGGGAACCAAATTTTACGCTATCCAGTTGAAAATTTACACTTACACTTCTAATTATTGCAGTTTAATAGAGTATCAAGATTGACCCGCCACGCCCACTATTAGAGGTAGCCCCCATACAAACCCACCGCCCACTTTTGACTTTTTGTATGAAAAACTTTTTTATTGCAGTCAATATGAACTTAATATTTGATATAGTAGCTTATAGTAGACGGACACTTCACATATACATTTATGGTTGGGACCCGCCCACTGATTGGGGTAGCTCCCATACAAACCTATTGCCCAATTTTGTGTTTTTGTATGAGAAACTTCCCTGTTAAAGTCAATATTAGGTTGAAATGCGGCGTGGCGCCTTTTATTGGATAGCCGCTTGACATACATAGCCTAATGGGCGTGTCCCGCCTACTTTTTGGGGTAGCCCCCATACAAACTCACCTCCCACTTTTGTTTTTTTTTTATAAAAAAATTCTTTATTTAATTTAATATTTGCTTTAAATTCGATTTAGTGGATTTTAATGGACAACATACATATACAAATGGGCGTGTCCCGCTCATTTGTCCCATACAAATCCACAGCTCACTCTTATGCATTTGTATACAAAACGTAACTATCAACTTGAAATTCGATATGACGGCATCTTATACATGGTCGCTTCATATACATATACAAATGGGCGTGTACCACCCACTTTTTGGGGCAGCCCCTTTTTTAAATCGCTCACATTTATATTTTACAATACGATTTAAAATTTCTTGTGAATGGTTTTACAGCTTTGGTTCAACCGAAGTTAACGTTTTTGCTTGTTTTTTTTTTTAATAGTACTGCAAAAATTCGTCATAGCTTTTCCACGACTTGATGAATTGGATTCCAGAGACCTTTGATACCAACAGGACGGAGCAACGGCTCATACTACAAGAGCATTGAGGGCTATTGGCTGGCTGAGAACACTTCCCGGAGCGCCCCATCTCAATACGGGGCGATTTGGAATGGTCAGTCCGCTCCCTTGATTTGATCTAGTGTGATTTTTGTTTGGGGCCAACATCTGGGGAGAACTATTCTTTTTTTGCTCGAAAATTTTTAAAAACCTTTGCCATTTTCAAACCGATTTTGCTTAAATTAAGTTTAAAATGTTCGCAGAAAATCTACCGAACACCGAAAGTTCCCTGATTAGCGACACGCAAACAACAGGGCCGAATCCAAAATGATCTCTACTAAAAAAAAAAAACAAAACAAAAAACTATTTCATATAAATTTGAGATAAATGCTTTTATTCCACTCGTTTACACATTTCAGTTTTAGAAAGATAGAAACTTTCTTTTACTTTTTTAAGGGTCTACTTAAAGTAAATTTTAACCCCTCACTATAATCTACTGCACTGTTTTTTCACAACTGTAAATCTTTGTTATTTAAATTTGTTTTTGTTTTGTTTTTTATCAGTAGTTTAATATTCTATTTCTATCCTCTTCATTTCAACCTGCAAATATTATACAAGTAAAAACCGTTTTGTATAATTATCATGTAGTGTACATTCATAAAGGGTGTTCCATTTGGACGTGTGGTACTTGGTTATCGATTGAAATCTGCAGTATTGAATTTTTTATTCGAGATATTAGTCAATTTCATCTTGACTTGTAATTAAGCGTTCGTCATGTTGCGAAGTAGAGGTAAATTTTCAAGAATATACTTGAGTAGAAAAATAAATTGATGTCCTAGTAAAAGAGCTGTATTTTATACTAGTTTATAAACAAATTCCGATTCCAACCATACAAATGAAAAATATAAATATATCGTCACAAAATTTATATCAGTAGTTTTGTGTGTTCCAAGTCACTTGATGTTTACCTCGTCAAGAGGTTTTTTTTTATTTTAATAGAGAAGATAAATAAAATGCTTGGATAAAACTTTGTATGAAACCTAAACCTTACTTAAGGCTACTTATATGAAACATAGGTTTATGTGGGGCTCTATTTTTAAGTTGTCCCTTCCGAACATATGTGGGACAGGACTCCCAACAACAGAATCTTGATTACTATGGACTCGGCACTAATTAGAAAACTGTCCAAAGAATACTAACGACAATTTTTTTAAATAGTGCAAGTCCAATCTGTGAGAACGTGTACAACAGATTTGAATTCAGCGGATTGTATCAGTGCGGTAACTAGAGACCACATGTGTTTTGTTTGTCTAAGTCTTCTCTGGACGGAAACGTTTTCTCTCAGACATACTATACATGGTTATATCGAATCGTCTCTTCGCGCTGAACAGAAATACATTTATATACTTCATTGTGTCGATGCATCCTTCTCTATGGTATACTCGTATACATTTAACAGTTTAACCAACCCAATATACTCTATGGCAAATATTTTCTGTAAAGCGTATAAAAATGACAGCTATATAAAGTACAAACTTACTATGTGTTAATAATGCTTAAACAATTAGTCTGATTTGTAAACTTATGTAGTACTATCTGTCCCGGTCCGCGTCGTTGGTCCCACGTTGTAGTTGTGCCCTTTCAGCAACAGCGCGTCTGCGAGATTCTGCTGCTTCAACGGTTTCTGTCGCTCTTTGGGACGAATTGTATGTCACTCGCTAAATACGCTGAACTTAAGACTGTTCTGGTGTCTCAGCAGCCCGTTGAGATGCCAATTATTCAGCGAGTGACATACAATTCTGTTGACGCCGAACTTGAGTCTGTTCTGGTGTCTCATCAGCTCGTTGGGTTGTCATATACTTAGCGTGCTGTTGACGCCGAGTATGGGATTGTTCTGATGTCTCAGCAGCCCGTTGAGATGCCAGATATTCAGCAAGTTTGGTCCTGTGAATTTTCGACAGTCATTGAAATTAAACTTTTAATGGGAACTGCAGGCGCTTAAAGTTAAATGGTAAGTTATTAGGTATGATTGGGATGCGTGGTATAAGCACATTGTCTCCCTTGGCTTCGCCAGTTAAGATTGTGGCCTTCACAATATTCCTTCCTAGTTCGGTGACTCGTAACCGTGTACCGTTGTATAATCTTGTCGCGTTCAAGTTGCGCATTAACAAAACGGGTACACCTACCTTTAATTCCAACCAATGGGATGGCAACCATATCATTTTTTGGTGCCAGTATGGTTCTTTCACACAAATGATTTTCGTCTTGAATATTATGTGGCAGCTTTGGAAAAACTTGAGGAATAAACAATGAAATTAATAATTTAGGGCCGTTTTCATGACTTGCCTATAACTTTAACGCTCATATTTTTCAGGCGATATGATAGTTTAAAATGTCACGACTCTTATTAAGCCTATAACCGTATCGCCGAGTTCGGCGAGCCGATAAATTTATCAGAATTTTTTACCAAGATACCTGCCAACTCGTTCGATAAAAAACCAAAGTGAAAACCAAAATGAAAACAAACCAAATTGAAATTTTGTATTCAAATTTTAAATGCAAACGTGCACATTATATTCATAGATTGGCTCGTATTTTTCTACAGCGGCGGCGCTCACTCTCATCCATTTTTTTTTTCTGCTAATTTATAATTTTATTGTGTTTACGTTTTTGCAATTGGACTGTCCACCTCTTCAAATATTCTCTAGGGCTACTCAAAATTGATTTATTATAATTGTGATGTCGTGACATGCACTACTCAATATTATTCCGCCTATGGCATATCTTGCAGTTTCGTATTTTCTTATGTATCGGCAAGTCGTGAGAGTCGGCCCTTAATTTAATTTAATTTAATTTTTCTTTCCCTTAACATATTATCAAATGCCTACTATTTAAATTTAAATAATTTAATAAAAATTGTAAGTGTAACTTGTTGTAAGTGTAGCTAAACACAAAAAAAGCTTCTAATTAACCAATATCTTCATAAATTATAGCCTACCTGTTGTACTGATATATGAGCTATATTATTGTAAAGTTTCATTAAAATCCATTCATTAGTTTTTACGTGAAAGAGTAACAAACATCCACACATACATAGAAACTTTCTAATTTATAATATTAAGTAGGATATAGTTACTCAAAAAGTTATATAAATTATAGAGTCGCATTTAAACATTGTTTAATCGACGTTCAAAATAATTTTCATACGAAATTGAGACGATTTCAAGAACATAACCATTTGTTCAGGACTTTTTTAGTATTTTTTAAACTTTTTTTTTTATATTCGTAAAACGGTCACACTATCGGCGGCAAAAGAACTCGACGACATTCGGCGTCAACTAGTTGAAGTGATTGGAAGTGCGTGGTTGAATTCGTAATAAATTTGTTGATAATTGGCGAAGTAGTGAAGAATTCGAACAATTCGTAAAATAAAAACAAAGTAAGAATGTTAATAGTATAAAATTTCAGTGTGTACAAGATAAACTTTTGAAATTGGAACAGATACGCATTTTTTTGTTTTGTCTGATTTTGCATGATCAGTAAAAACGCTAAACACACACATACGTACTTCATAGCTTTTTACATAAATATGTATACATAAGTGTGTATGAGTGTATAAGCTGCGAAACTGCGTTGCGAAAAAAGCCACACGAGCAGTTTTAGATCTAGATTCTAGAAGCATATGCATATGTATATATGTAAATCCGTTTAGCAAATACACATTTGTATATGGCGTGCACACATATATAAGTACATACATATGTATGTATGGAAACGTGTGCTGATATAGAGACGTTTAGAAAAGGGGAATCCCTGACTACAGTTTTATTAAATGAATTTCATTAATAATATATTAAAATAACACAGGCAAAGACAATTTCATTAATTAAAATGACTGACGCTCAGACAAATACTGCAACCGAAGTAGTTGCTGACGTAAAGAAAGGTAAGTAAATTGTGCGTTAATTTAATTTATCAAAATTAGTTTAAATATGCTTAGTTTCAGATCGATTGACCAAACTCAAGACAGATGATGCTGATGTCATATTCATTGTTAAAGGCCAGGAATTGCCAGCACATCGCAACATTATGGCACAAAGCTGCGCTTACTTTCGTGGTCTACTCTGTGGCGGATTTTCCGCATCCAATAATAAAGTGATTGAACTGAATGTGGAATTGGCGCCTTTCAAAGTAATCTTATATCTCATCTATACCGGCGAACTTGAATCGGATAACAGAAATAATATTGATTTATTAATCGATACATTGCATCTAGTGCATGAATATGACTATCTGAAGTTGTTATCGCAACTATCCAATATTCTTAGCACTCATGTAAATATTACCAATGCTGCCAAAAAACCAAATGCTGTTTATGTAAGTGAGTTAAACAATTTGTGTAATGAATCAATGTTATTCATGGATAAAAATGGTTCAGAGTGTATTAAGACAGACTCATTGAAGTCAATACCGAAGGTAAGTAGAGTGTCTGTCATACATAAACATTAATTAATATTTATCGTGTTATTTTTTTTTTTTTTTTTTTTGACGACTCCTTTTGTTTTAGAATGTATAACATAAATTATTGACCAGTTTGGTTTTATACCATTTTTTTGGAACGAATTTTTAACACATCCAGATGTAACCCGGTACGCAGACTTATTTTTATTGAAATCAAATATCGTAGAATATCTATATTGATATGTTACACCTATTTTTTAGCGTAGCCCCTATAAAAACCGCCCGCCTACTTTACCAACTTTTCACCTATGAATTTTTTTTTTTTGTTTGTTTTGCAGTCAATATTAACTTAAAATTGAACAAGGTGGATTCTTTACAATATACGGGATCTCCCGATTTTGGGGTAGCCCCCAAACAACCCACTTTTGACTTTTTGTATTAAAAACTTCATTATTTAGGTCAATATCAGCTTGAAATTTGATATGGTGGCTTCTTATGGACAGCCTTACTTACTGTGGTGTCTCTACAACCGTCTATTAGTCAATGCCACGGTCAGCAGGACAGGAATTAACAGTATCTAAGATTTGTATATTCGTACTTGAAGAGAGAGCTCTACTTCTAATTTGCTTGCTGAGCCCAAAGTTGCAGGAAATTTTTTTCTTTCAAAATTTAGAGTATATTTACTTTTAATTTTTTTTTATACCCTTAGCTCTTTGGATACTTCAAACGAACAAGCGTATAATAAGTTTAAGCGAGTGTATGCATCAAGCAGGAGAACGCGTTATAGATCCATAAAGTATATATATACATACATTCTTGATCACTTCGACGAATCGAACTAGCCATGTTCGTCTATCTCCTGTCTGTATGAATTAAAACTAGTCGTTCAGTTAAATAAAAATCTGAAATGCGGAATGGATACTTCCTATGTTCCTCTGCTTAACATATATCACACTAATAGCAAACAATACAACATACAAAATCCAGAGTAGGTTTGGCTCCACGAACCTAAGTGAATAAATATAAATATAATTAACAATTATCAATAGCCATGACCGTCTGGCCGCATATTTGAACATCGAATGGGACCAGTACAGAATATAGCCCCCATACAAATAAAGAGCCTTAGACAAAGTCTACGGTATCTCGAAGTCGAGCACACTGGTCTGCAGTTTTCTTTCTTGTTAAATACTATAGTCAAGAGATTCGTAAATTGATTTTTTTTTTTACAGGAGCTACTTATTGATGTAATAAAACGAGACGAGTTCGCTGAATTGGATATTTTTAAAACTGTCGTGGAGTGGAGTAAAGCAAATTCAAAGGAGGATCTAAAGGTAACATTTTATTAGTATAAGTTATTTATTAACGTGATATCGTATTGAATATTTTTTTTTTTTTTTGCTTTTCTCAAAATAATAGAATAAAGCTGTACAGCCCAGTTGTGTTTTGGACTCCAACAAAATTTCAAATATCGAAAATTTCAAATTCCATTCAGAATTGGCCAAACGCATCGTAATCAATTAGATTGTGAAATTGTTACACGCAATTCGGAAATAGGAAAATATACGTATTCATGGAAGACCGATAAACGCAAACAATTTTTAGGTCCCATTCTACTGAAAGTTGAAAACGAAGTTTCTGCTAATCACATAAAAATGAATATTGGTTATGAAGAAATGGGCTATTATATAGCGGTTTCACAAGACCAACGCGAATGGAATCGAATTGTTGATTATTACAACTTTGAATGCCATGAGGATCAATTTTTGTACTTTGAATTGAAATCAGTGCGCCACATTTACTTTGTTCCCAATTCAAATATGGTAATTTCTAAATTCTATATTTACTTAATTATAAATTTGTTTTAAACTACGCGACATCTACTTTGCTTTAGGAATATTACTTTACAGATTTTTTCATTGAATGAAAAATTAAGTTTCTAATCGCCGATAACCTCTGCTGGCTCAGTTAAATTTTCTTTTAAAAAGGCGTCCAAAGTTTGTTGAATAAAAACTACTTTTTTCTCTAAGTAAACATTTTTGTAGCACTGTATGGCGTCAGCAAGAGATTCGTTTGTTTTAATACTACGATTTTTGTCAGGATCATTGTTTGAAAAAATTGCCATCGCCTGCTCTATCAGCATTATTGCTTTTCTAACTTGTGCAGTCGTAAGCTTTTTTGATTCAGTCTGGATACTATTGGAAACAACTGTTTCTTCTTCCAAAGCATGTTCAGTGCCAAAAGTTAAAAAATTTTCGATTGTGAACTCTTCATTGTGTGAATTCAAAAGCTCGTCTATATCTGTAATCTCCATTCCTTCAACATTATTTTCCCTAGCTAATTTAGCAATGTCTTCGCTAACATTGGGTACCTCGTTAATCAGAACATTGTTTTTAAATACGCACTCTGGCCATATCTTTCCCCAACTTCCATTCATGCAAGTCGATTTAACTTCTTTTCATGCAAAACCAATATTTTCCACAGCCATTTTAATATTGTAATTCTTCCAAATAATTTTTCTTTTGTATCAGTTTTTGCCAAAAGTTGAGTAAACGTTCGGCGTAAATAGTAGCACTTGAAGTTGAAGAAGATGGATCATCGGCTGGATAACGGAGATGGTGTTTGCAGGCATAAAAACAATTTTTATATTTTCCGAAAAACCATCTGATTATATTGGATGCCCTGGAGCATTGTCCAACATTAGCAGCATTTTGAGAGCAACAATAAGCTTTTAGTTCGGGAACATTGCAATTTTCGATACAATCTGTAAATAGATCGGAAGTCATTCACGCTTTTTTATTAGCTCGCCAGTGAATCGGAAGATCATTTTTATTCACATTCTTTATGGCTCTTGGATTCTCAGATTGGTAAATTAGGAAAGGCTTGAATTTGTAATCCCCTTCTGCATTTCCTCCTAGAAGAAGTGTGAGCCGATCTTTACTGCGTTTATACCCAGGAGCAGATTTTTCAGCCTTGAAGATGTAGGTTTTTGTGGATAATCGCTGCCAATCTAAACCAGTTTCATCGACATTCAGGACCTGCTTGCGAAAATATGTACCTTTTTCGATAATTGCTTTCAGTGCAAGTTGAAATTTTTCAGCAGCTGAAAAATCAGCGCTAGCCGCTTCTCCTTTCAGAGCAATAGTACTATGCAAATTTGCCCGAACTTTAAAGCGTTCAAACCAACCGTGAAATTTTGCTTATATTTTTTGCTTCTTATTTTCTTTGCTTTGATCTATTATTGCTTGTGCTTGCTCATAATTGCAAGTCTTTGTTTTTGGTTTTGTTCGGTTAGAGCAAACAATAAAGTTTTAAGCACGTCTTCATTTAGAGAACTTTAAAAACGAATGCATTTGTGCGGAACTCTAGTGTGTATGCAAACTAAAATGAACGACGCAATTTGAAAACAGTGAACATTTTTTGAGACGCAAATCAAAATTCTGAACGACTCAATTCGAAAACCCCCTACGCAAACCGAGGCTTTTTACTTTATAATTAAACGTATATCCAAATAAGCATTTTTTTACATATAGACAGACTATTAAAAAGCGTTATGTATAGCTTACCATATACATACATTCAGAATTCGTTTTTATTAAATGTATCGAGAAGCAAAATCTCATTAAATTTTCATAAAAATTTGATATGTTTATCATATTTTTCTTTTCTTTAATTTCTTTATAAATATTAAACTACTTATATCTAAGACACAAAAAAAGAAAATACAATCTACAGCACATTTGCATACGTTTAACCTAAATAATTACATAAAATATTTGTTTGTAATAACTAATTGTGCATCTCTTGGATAACTTAAGTACTTTAAATATGTCTATAAACTAAAAACTAAACTTAAATATACACACATATACAAACTAAATCGCTTAAAAAAAAAGCTATCGTTATAAAAATCAAATTGGCAGCGAAATGGCTCAAGTACTATGATACTTAAAATCTATATCAAATGTGAATGTGAATGTTTTGTTTTTTCTTTTCTTTTACATTAAAAATACATTTTGTGAATTAATATGAATTTCAATACATACTTAAATAATAAATGAATTAATTACAAACTAAATTTGTTCGATTTGTTGGCATTTTTATATTATGTATTAAATAAATGTTATTTATTTACAATTATGTATAGTTAAATATTTAGCAACTATCTGCAACCGCAAGACTCGACTACCATATTGGGAAAGGTCTTCTGTGTTGCTGTATTATTACTATCCATAAAAACTAATTGCAAAGAGGAATACTGTTTAGCGGTGCAGCAGGGTATCAGCTCGAGTGGTTTCTGACCGCGTTTGGTTGAGAGTACGCGCTGTAAATTAATTATAAAAAGAAAAAATTATTAAATAATTTATTATTATATAACGTAGTATACAATTACTTACAGCCAGAAATGAACTGTGATGTGATGAGGATTGTGTGACACTCGCCAGCGAGCTACATGAGCCGCGACAGAAGTATGCATCATAGCCACGCGGTTGTATGATCCAATCACC
Organism: Leucophenga montana; assembly: GCA_035044765.1. Lineage (NCBI taxonomy): Eukaryota > Metazoa > Arthropoda > Insecta > Diptera > Drosophilidae > Leucophenga > Leucophenga montana. The sequence continues at coordinate 68,496 of JAWNNQ010000656.1, forward strand.
CCAGCCAATTTCATCGAAAGAGATATATAATTTTTCGCGACAACATTCTGTAACGCCATCCGAACAATTAATGCTACGCTTTGTACGTGTCTGACGTCGCCGATTTTGTGTATCGACCATGATAAATGGACGATAATCCTTATCGACAGAGATCATTTCATCCATTGTTTCAATATCGCAAGATTCACATGATATCTGTATGAGATGACTTAAATCGTGATCGCCGAACCAACGTTTAATTGGCCATTCTATATCAATCTTCATCCATTCGTCTATACAAAGTAGAGTAGAGTAAAGTAAGTGAGAACATTGGTTAATATCATGTCATTGATTTTAATTTACTATCGAATGCTAAGGCATTAGACAAACATGTGTTTGTTTACCTTGTACATCAATTGTTTGTATAGCAATTGTCTTTGCAACTGGTAAATACTTCGAATCGAGCTGTTGTTGCACCTCGGAAACGACAATTGTCTGCTGTACCAGTTGAGTGTCATTGCTGCGACGTGAGCGATTCTGTTTGTTCTTGAAAAGCCACAGCACTGCGGTACTAACATCAAAGCCATCCGCATCGGCATCATCGATCTTAAAGGAGAAGCACATGGATGGATGTGCACCAACGCGTTGGCATTCGCGTTGTTCTGTTGAGATGGGAAAAAAGAAAAACAAAAAAATAAACAAATTATTTGGTAAGTTGCCGGAATAATAGGTGTATACTAGAATAATTAAACTTCAAGTCTTTATCTCATATATTCTTGTCCGAGATCACTTCATTTAAAAAGACAGTCTAATGGACGTGTCTATATCGACTCAACTTTTAATGCTGATCAAGAATATATATATATATATATATACTTTATAATTTGCTTCTGCCAGTTTCATGCATTTACACAAACTTAGTATGCCATTGGTCGTCCAAGGCAGGGTATCTGTATATATTATATACATATATAATATATATGTATATATTATACACTCTTATACTCCCGTAATTAATAAAAATCTAACTCTGATTCATCAAGCCGTTTAGGCTACAGTTGTATTATAAATTAAATAAAAAACCCAACCTTTTTTCTTTATTGGCAGACCCTATAAAAAATTATTATAGACTACCTACATATGTATATAGACCTGCAATGAAGACGAATACAACGATACCTCTTTACACGTAGTGTAAACTACTATAATATATTGAATTTGTAACTCATTAACGATCGCATAAAATTATATATAAACTTGATGAGCTCAACGAGACGAATCAAACTAGCCATGTCCGACTGTCTGTCCCCTGTCTGTATAAATCAAAGCTAGTCCCTCAGTTCTTACGATATTGATCTGCTATAATTACCTCTCTTTAAAAAGATGAATTTTTTGCTGGTGCGCGCATAATAATCATCCAAATCTTTGCTCTTGCTACCATCCTCCTGCGGTTCAATGGTAACACCCTCATATATGGGCTTAGGCAGTCCAATGGCCGAAACATTCGGACGTTCCTTAAGGCGTAATTTCTCCAGTATCTGTTGCTTGACAAATTCAATACGCAGACGTGTTAGTTCCTCCTCAGTAATGTGTTCAACGCGTCGATTACTTTCGCATTTCGGACAACCGCCGCCTGTATTTGTTGTATTAGTATTGTTGCTAGTTGTGGAGTTATTATTATTAACATCAGCAACAACAACAACTTTCTCGGCTTCAACGACTTCAAGCACCTCATTTTCACTCGGAATCGCTGGTGGTATTTCAACATTCAATTGCTGTTCTTCCGCATGCGCTGCATACACTAAGGGATCCAAGAAGTTTTCCACATCATCATCAGCAGCAGCAGCAGCATCATTGAGATTTTGTACAACTTTATGTTGCTCCGCTTGTGGATCATCGCCAAACATGCGATACTGTGTATCTTCATCTGCCGCATTATTTGGCTCTGGCTCTGGCTCACTCTCATCAAGCTCCACATCCTCGTAATCCACATCGATTAGATGCTGCCAGATGCGTGGCATTGTACGTAGATTATCCAGCAATGCTAGACGTGTGCGTTGTTGTACTTCCGGCGTTCTGCTTGCCTGCTCATGATGATAGCTACGCTCCTGCTGCTCCAGATGTAGACGTTGTTGTTCCAGATGCCTACGCAGTCGCGCATAGTATCGTTTAATTGTTGCGGCACTAGTATCGCTATTGTCATCTTCGTTGCTTTCGCCTTCGGTACGTTTGGGCATGCGGGCGGCACGCTGATGATGTGCATGCGTCTCATGACGCGTTTGGCCGTGTGGTGTCTGTTGCAGCGCCAATGCCTGACGGCGAGCATGTTGCTGTTGTTGTTGCTGATGAAATCCTGTCTCGCCACCGCTGGGATGCGAGCGTGCATGCAGTCGACTATAGATACTATCGTTCTCCAGCGCCAGACAGAGCAGCAGTATCAGCGTAATGCAGTATTTCACCATTTTTAATTTGATTGAATTGAAGAATTCGAATGTAATTATATAGTTTATTTAATGGTCTGCTTGTGTGTTTATTGTTAAAAATCTTATCTTTTTTGTGCGCGTTTTATTAGTTTAATTATTAATTAAATTAAATATTTTATTTGCTATCTTTTTGGTAGCATTAAAAATTCCACTGTAGTCTGTTGGCTTTCAAAAAGCATAGATTTTGAAATGTTTGCACTTATTTTGAGTTTTAGCTTTTGAAAAACGTTTATAATTGTCTGTTTTATTTTTCTATTGCACTTTCTTGTTAGAATTATTTCATATTAAAACATGATTTAAAATATTTCAGATGGGAGATGTGTTTTCCAGTTTAGTTTTTTTTCAAATTGCTCAGTATTCAAATAATCGTTAGAGCGCTGAAAAGAAAGAAATAAAATGTTTAATAATATATAAAGCTATAGAATGTTAGTCTATATCTAAATACTAGTATGTATGACCAGCGGTCAACTCTATCGATCGCAAACTAGTAATAATTTTGTATATTATTGCGTTTATAAATTTCTTGTTATTACTATTTCATCATTCGCCAATTTGAACACAACTATTTACAGTCACCAAAATAATAGCGAAGCGCATGCAAAGTAAAATACTCAGTCTCCTTTCTCTTTTGCGCTCGCAGATTCATGTCTGGTGCTGCTTTGAGATGAATGTGAGTATTTATTCTATTTATTTATTTAATTCGTTATTAACAATTTACTGAAAATCAAATTTTTATAACTAATATTTTTCTTCTGCAAAATGGTCGTTGGTTCAGAAATAAAGCTCTAGCAAAACTTTTGTTTAGTTTTATACTTAAGTCAGCTTTTAGATATATTGAACGTCTTCTGACCAATTGTTACAAATCCGTTGACTCGATTTAGGTGTAACAAAACTTGGTGATGAGCAAGAACTGCAAGCAGTATGGAAGTCAAAAAAATATGTCATATCCGAAAAAAAAAAAAAAAATTCATGGAATGAGCTGAAGGCTAAACCGAAAAGCACATAAAAAAGCTGCTTCGAAGACTGGAAACATGCTGACTAAATGTGTGTTGCATTTAATAAGACTTATTTGGGAGATGATAAAAAAAATGTTTTGTCTACTTCATACATTAGAGCCTTGCACGAATCATTTTAAAGTATAAAACGAATGCATTCGCATAAGACCTGCACATGTCAACCTCATGCCGAAGTAAATTATGAGTGCGAGCGAAAGGGTGTCGTGCACGTATGCATTCGATTCATGAAACGTATGCATTTGTGTAAGCCTGCTCTTGAAAGCATGCAACAGTTTTTTTTTTTTATTTTCTTTAGTGCGTAATGACTGAATAGAATTTAACGAAAATATGAACGATCTCAGAACCTATTGAGTATATAAAGTATATCCGTACATATATTAGAGTTGGTATATAGAAAAGCAGCAACTGGTCGAGCGACGAATATATTTCGTGTGAGTGACTTTATCTCAGGTACCAGGATATTTTTATGACACAGTGGTATATGATTCATATTAAGAATTAAGACAAGGCTATTGTGTAACATAATGTGAAGCTCATATTACTTTAAACCAAACAACCATTTAAACAGTAGCTAGGCTGGTTGGAGAGACTTTTTGAACTGCCATTTAGCCATTAATCTATTTTCTACACCATGAAATTTGACAGTTAACATTTACTTTGATATTTGCGGAATGAAATTTAACGATTTTTGAGACGAAAAGGATTTCCGTGCCAGACCCGCTTAAATGTGATTTTAGTTCCGCAATTTAAAACCAGATCACAATTAAAAACTATTCATGAACGTGCCGTGCCAATCATTTCGTCTCTCTATGAAATTAAAATTACATTCAAATCAGCGAAATTTCTTTTTCGTTCATTTTTTTGCAGGTTTCGTATAGCACATGGTCGTATTTTAATTCTTACTTCATGGTAAAAAATTTGCATATTGAATTTAGCAATTTTTGTCTGAAATTGCATCATTTTTATGTGCTTTTTGTGCTTTTGTTGTTGTTGTTGTAGTTGTTGTTGTTGTACTTTGTAGGTACTTTTTAATTCCGCTGATTTCATTTGACAGCGTTCGTTGCACCATTTGATTTAAATGCAAATTAATTAAAATTAATTTAAATGAGTTTGAACTTTTTCACGCTTTGGCATGAGATGAAAGTGTGACTCGTATGTAATAACTATGACATGAAGTCAATCACTTTGAGTATTTTGTATTTAAAAAAATTTAGATTAAAGTCAAGAAATAATGTCAAATCATCATCACATAAAAACAGCAGAAAAGTGGTAATTTTTAATACTAGCTATTATAATATACAATATTTCATACTGAAAAAATGACTTTGTACAATTTAGGCTATGACTGAGCATCTAATAGTAAAGAAGAACTAGAAAAAATGTATATTCAATTTATTGTTCCTATGTAAACTTTGCGAAAATCTTCGCTCACATAACGACCTGTTAGAACACAACAGAATTGAGCTCTTACGTACGTACGTAGCGAAAATTTGACAAAAATAAAGAAAGGATTTCTATATTTTTTTTTTCGCCTTATAGTGCAGGACAAAATTCAAGAAAAAAATTTTTAGTTTTTTTAATTTTTAGAAAAAATGCATATTTTTGCTTATATCTTGTTAACAAGGGACGATGTCGAAAATTTTTCTTCTAGAAACAGAAAGTTCAAGATATTTACTAAAAAAAAGATGATGTAAAATTTGGTTGTATGTGGAACAGTTTGCGAGAAAATCGCTATTGAAAAAGGTACTAATTTTTCAATTTTTTCCCCACTAATTTTCGTTTATAGAAATATGTTTGCTAGCGTTCGAGTTAAAAAATTAAATTGCCTAAAACACTACGAGTTTCAACTACCAAGTATAAAGCGAATCGAAGCGAATGAAATGTATTTTAATACAGTGTCAATACCATTGCTCAATAATAATTTTAACTAGTACAACTATTTATAGGTTTATTTGAAATGCTTTGTTTAATTATGGTTTTGATTTTTGGTTTTGATTCAGTTAAAGAATAATACTTGAATGTAGGGCTACTTAATACATCATATGATAAATTTGATACTGTAGTTTCACAACCAAAATTGAAAAAATACTACAACTCTAGTAATTTTTATATTCTTTGTATGAAGACAAAATTATATTGGCAGTGTTAAAAAGTTAAATTTTTCTTCTTTCGAAAGCAGCTAAGTTCTTGCTAATAGTTTGACAGGTTGCAAAATCACACACGTTTTAATAATAGCAGTTTTTGACGTAATACCGTAATGCATAATGAAACAAATGAGCAAATATTAAATTTAGTTTTAAACTTGGTAAAAAATTTGCTGAGATTTACGAATTGTTAAAAAAAAGTTTAAGATGATGATTGTATGAGTCATACTCAAGTTTACACGTGGTTTACACGATTTAAAAACGGTCGTTATGATTTAAAAGCTGATCCAGGACCTGGACGACCCGAAGCAACGAATCGTGCTGAGTTAGTGGAAAAAGTAAGTGAAATAATTGCTATCGATGCAAATTTCACTGTGAGAATACTGGCAGAAGAATTAAATTCATCTTACTGTACAATCTACAAAGTATTAACTAAAGATTTGGGTAAAAGAAAGGTGTGCCCACATCAGTTAAATGATGATCAATAAATCGCTCGTGTAGAGCAATGCAAAGTCAAAATTTCAACAGCTGAAAACGATCCAGATTTTCTTGTTTCAATCATAGCTGGTGATGAAACATGGTATTTTAAATATGAACATAAAACTAAGCGACAATCTGCACAATGAAAGTCAAATAACGAGCCAAAACCTAAAAAAATTGCGTTTTCAGAAGTCAAAAATCAATACAATGTTGATAACTTTCTATTATTCCAAAGGTATTGTTGACAAGGAATTTGTTCCAGAAGGTAAAACTTTCAATAGAGAATATTATTTAGAAATTTTACATCGTTTGTGGTCGAGAGTGCTACGAGTTAGGCCCGAATATTCTAAAGAAAAGACACTGTTTTTATTGCATAATAATACACCACCACACAAGACCAAAAAAGTCAATGAATTATTGATGAAAAAAAAAACAGATTTGTCTCATCGACCACGCTTCGTATTCGCCTGATCTATCACCGTGCGATTATTTTCTCTTCCCAAAATTGAAAACTGCAATGAAAGGAGCTTTTTACGATTACATTCCATACAAGCCATACAAACAGCCGTGACACAGTTGCTAAAGAACATCCCAAAAAGCGAGTTAAAAAAGTCTATGGATAAATTCCAAACGTTGTATTGTTTTAATTGGAACGTATTTTGGAATAAATATTAGCTTTGAAACATAATGCCATGGTTGTTTTATTTTATAACTATAAAACTCGGTTATTTTTAGATCACACCGTGCAGGTCTACATTAGCAAGTTTGCATGTATTTAGTAGTCTTGATAAACACAACTGACTTGTTTTTTTTAATTTAATTTTTTATATACACACTGACCTATTCCGGTTTTGAATTTCCGGAAGATTTTGCGAAAGTGATTTCGTTGAAATGATGCATTTTTCAAGTTTGGGATGCTTGAATACACTTGTATTGAGCAATATTAAATTTGCATATTAAATGCCGAGTTAATTTTAATGGCTAAATACGACCAAAGAATTTTATTGAATTCACTTTTTCAAAATCTTTCCGAAAGTGAAAATTTGAATAGATCTTATAGTTTTTCACCATTTCTTTTTATTTTTTTTTTAAGTATCCTTTTACAATTTTTTTTTTTTTTTTTTTGATAAAAATTTTCAATTTTTTTGTTTTTATTTTAAATTTTTTTGTTGAAGAATTAAACTCTTTTCACAGCAAACAAAATGCTTTATAAATTTATTAATTGTTAACAGTTTATATACTACACATAAGTATTTAGATACACTTCTAAATTAAAAACGCTTCGATATGTACCTTTAATTTCCATAAAAAAATTTCCGTATTGTAAAAATTGCACAAAAAAATTAATTTCTTTTATCTTTTAACGTTCAAATAAAACGTTTTATTAAGCTTATTAAATTAATATACACTTGAACAACTGCATTGAACATTAATTGCATTATTAGACTCAGGCTAGTATTTTAAATAAGTGTTTCAAAAAGCAATTAAGCACATAATAGGTACTATGTATGTGTGTATTTTAAAAAATTGCTGACTTAAAAAGCCGCAACGGAAATTGAACCCGGACACTCATAAATGTTCAACACATATACAATCAATGCGCGCGCGCGTTTGTGTGTGTGTGTGTGTGTGTGTAATTGACTTTGAATCGCGATGAATCAAACCGATTTTCCGTCTTGATTCAACCGCAAACGAGTTGAGTCGAGTTGTGAATGAATGAAGTTATACGATCACTAGAACAATTTATGCACAAAACTAAACGATTACAAGTCGAATCGTAACCGAACCGAACTATAACGAATTAAAGCACGAAGAAGCGTATAGAGAGCGTAAAAAGCGTGTCTGATTTTGCAAACGCGTGCAACAATTGTACGTGTTTCTCTAACATGCTCTTCGTTTCTCTCACACTCTCTTTGTTTGTCTGTCTGTCTGTCTGTCTGTCTGTCTATCTGTATGTCTGTTGTGTTGTGTTGTAAAAGAGTTCCGTTACGCTCTCTCACTCTCCCGATTGACCACCTGCATTAATGTTGTCGATGAAATTATCAGACAAATTGCATCAGCTAAGAAGAAGCATAAGTGTGAACGAAAGAGACGAGGAGGCGTGCCAAGATATATGTACATATCTATATAGAGACCATGACAAATGCCAACGGCGCATAAAATTGATAAAATTACATAAATTGGCAGAAAAAATCGCACAACCGATCGACGGCGACGTCTATAATCATCTTCGATTTCGTTTACTACGCTTCTGCTGTGTGTGTATGTATGTATGTATGTATGTATTTAAGGAAAAAAAAAAAAAGTCTAACGGGGGTACAATTTCTGATAGCAAACGTGCCACGCACACCCACCCAGCGTGTTCGGCTGCTTATCAATTACACAGTGCTCTAATTTTTTTTTACCCTATATGTACTTGTATGTATAGCTGCGTTCAGCACGTTCTGTTCAGCACGTTGATATGTACTGTCTTATATTATATACACCGGTGCTTTAGTTTTCGAAACAAAAACAATTTTTCTGATTCGGTTTTGTTAAAATGTTCAGAATTTTGCGATTTGAATTCACTTGGAATTGGCCCTATGAAATTACTATTTTCTCACAGTCTGGTAAATTCAAATCGCGATATTCTTCTGAAAGTGAAATACGAATCATTTGAACGAAACCAAAGCCGAAGAATTTATTTAGATTGGAAAACAGATGCACGGAGCATAGACGCAGAATTTTCAAAGGTATCTTAGGGAAATACCATTCGATTATGCTATATAAACCCATACTTTTTTTGATGTTGCATTTTGTATTACTATGTATTGCAATGCCCTTCACAAATAACGTATTTCAGTTACATACTTTCGTTTAGGAATTAACCAAGAAAACTTCTATACCAACGGTTTTGCGTCCAAAGTTAAAGGGTTTAGTTTAGAGTTGAGCGATAGCCTACTTTTCAAAGCGCAACCCAACGCTGAAATGAAACAAGCTTTCAAAAAGCGTATATATTTGTACTGTTCACACATAGTGTGAATAGTATTATAATTTTGTCACGGAGTTTGTTAAACATTACAGTTAGCATAGGGGACCGCATAAGTTATATATATATTCTTGATCAGCTAGACGAGACATATCGAAGTAGCCATGTCCGTTCGTCTGTTCGTTCGTCTTTCTGTCTATTAGAGCGGGTCGATTTGTATGGGCCCGAAAAAAACATGAAAATCGCATATGCGGAAAATAATCTACGGACAATTCTAAGAAAATTTCCCCAAGAAACTATGGGTCCAAAATGAATTTCGATCGAGCGATTTTTAGGAGGAAATTTTATAGTGAGATACGAGAGGTGCTATTTATATTTCGGGAATAGCAAATAATAACAAACATTTTTATGTTTTTCAAAATATTCCCCTTGATGACCAATACAGTTTTGCATTCGTTCAAACCATTTGTCATAGCAGTTTTTCCATTTTGATTATCATTTTCCACTTCTCTTGTGGAATTTGCTTTTCCATTTTTTTTAAATGTTCTCTTTTTCGATCATACATTGACATAAATATAGGTCAAAGTTACTTATTCCTTATGTTTTGAACGAGCTATAGCTTCTTTTTGATTTTCTTATTTATCAAAGCAAAAAGGTCACTTAAAAAGATAAAAAGAAAAATGTTTGTAAATTTTTTTTGCCAATAATGCAGTTTTTTTTTTGTAAATTTATTTGACTAACTTCTTAAATCTTACCTACTTTCTAAACGTGGTATTTTTTTTTTTTTTTTGGCAAACATCTGTCACAGCCATAACGATCTCCCGATTTTTGTTTATTACTCGCCGGTAGACACTTGTCAAAAGCTGAACGTATCGTTCAGTTCCTTGAATATGGCACGGAACTTGTGGATCTGGAAGTGGTGGATCTTCGAACTCTAAATATTCTTTGAAATGGTCATATGGGATATATTTTGTTAGTGGTGGTTCAGATAGAATACTGTCATCATTTAAATCGACCATATTGAAATAATTAGAGCATTAAAATTTATGGGAAACTTTTTGTATACTCTTAGTTCTGCTGTGTCGCAAAGGTTGTCAATCTTGACACTTTAATAAACTGCAGTAAAAAGAAGTGCAAAATTTCATAAAAATTTAGCATAAAAACTAGTCCCCAAAAAATGCACAACAACATACAGACAGAAGGACAGACAGTCAGACAGACAGACGGACGAACTTCGCTTTGAAAATCGCTGGATCGAAATTGGTTTTAGTCCTATAGTTTCTTCAGCAAAATTGCACAGAATGATCCTTAGATAAATTTCCGCATATGCGATTTTGAACAAAAAAAATCGACAAAATGCGTTTAAAAACATTTTTTTAGGGGTCTTTTTTTTAATTATATTTTTTTTTTCTATTATATTTTAATAACTGCTTTTTTATGTTCGAAGTTCTATTTTTAGTAAATTCTAAATTAATTTTTTTGTATATCCAGTTCATAAAAATATTCTTTGGTGGAGAAAAATACTTTTATTCGAACCATGAGAAACAAAGATGCTGAGCGCAAGGTCTCACTAGCTTAGTTACTTCGGCTAACAGTGGAACGACTTACCGAGTCGCAAGGAATTGCTTTTTGTCGTTTACTGTCGCCGCAAAGACAAATATATACATATGCAGTATTGTATATTATTCCTTCATGACAAAGCCGACTTAGTTGAGAGCAGCTGAGAGAGTAACTTTGGTTTTGTTTTCAGAGATTTATATAAGAATTTCCTACTTGCTTCATTATTCCGATAGACTTTGAATTGAATTTTTCGCTTCTTCATAACTAAGTCTCTTGTATGATACACCTGCACGACTCTTATAGAGCTCAAAAGCAACTATAGTATTTTTTCAAACAATATTCGAAAATTCACTACTTATTTAAACCGTTCAGAACATTTAGTCTCATGTCAGATACAAATAATGCTGTAGCACGGTGTTATTCACAAATCAATTGTATTTGAATCGGAAAGAAATAATTCACACTACTTGCGACTCGTTCAACTTATCGCTCAAAAAGTAATTCAATCAATCAATTAATGTAGCGTTGGTTTGCTATGTTTTTATGTATAGATAGATTGCTAGCGATGGCTCGTTCGATTAATCTATTTATTTAAATGATTTTGTAGTTTATTGTTTAACTCATTGCGTATAAATTGTGCTGAGCCACTTCCGAAAGCAATTGGCGGTTCAAATCATCGTTGATGAATTTCGGGTGGTGTCTGAATTTTTTTAGTTTTGCAAAGAACGGTTGTAAAATCAATTATTTTTCAATTCGTTTAAAAATATTGGCACAGAGTTATGTAAATAATACAATTTCAAGTCATTTAAATAATTTTGCTAATGAATCTCTGGTATAACAGTGGGAATAAAATTTATTATGTAAAATGAAGCCTGATATTTTTATTTCTGTTAAATATTTTTTTTTGCGTTCTTCTATAAATTTGTATTGTATATTTCAATTTTAAAAATCTCTATAAAATTTTGTTTATAAATAGTTTAATAATACGTAAAAATATCTAAACTATGCTAGAAAAGTTGTTTCCAAATGAACAGATTAGTATTTAGTATTTGTTTACAGTAATAGTTATTTTTACAACTGTATTTAGTGTGTTCACAAGGTCTTGTAATAGTGCAAAACTGGGCAAACGGCGTCGTGTGCAGCCTGTGCAAAATAGTGTGGTGCAACTCTGCACAATCAGCTGTTTGAGAGAAATAACTGCTATAATCTCTCTAGAACTAGTGCAAAATCTTAGTGCTTTCTTTCAATACATCATGGGTTAAGCGTTTGCTCTTATCATTTCAAGCAATTGGAATTTTATATGAAATTCCAATACTACACACATTTTTGTTGTTGTTGTTGTTGTTGTTGTTGTTGTTCTTACAAGTGTGCAAGTCAAATCGATTTGTATTGAAGCGTTTAGTGCGCATTATGTGATTTATGAGCTTCACCTTAGCCAATTGATAATCGCCGCTTAGCACTCATGAGTGTCATGATTATGCTTGTACCAGTAACTAATACTAAAGGGAATTTATAATATAGATGTCATACTGCTGATATGCTCAATTTGACTTTTGAAAGAAATATTATAAAAACTAATTAATTCAAACGATTGAGGAAGTTTAAAATTGCGCGCAAATTTCTTTGTACTTAAATATTTTTTACATTTTTAATCGACACTTAAACGATTGTGAACATTTTTTCGTCATCTATTCAAACAAACGGGCACGGGTACAACTTTTAATATTGTTTGCTTACATCACACATCACATACAGGCCTTCAATTGGATTGTCATATTACATACTACGACACAATCGTGTAAAATTGCAACGATTTGCTTATTAAAGATTCTATATGAATTGAAATTTCTACACGATTCAACGAAGTAGAAAATTTCTGAGAAATAATAGGAGCTTTCTGGAAAAACGCGTTATTTGCGGTTCTTTTCTGAGTACTTGCAAGATTTATGGTTTTTCTAAAGAATTTTTATGGGTGAAGTTTTAAATTATGCTCTCTCGTTCACTTAAAAAGCCTACAACTTACTCGACACGTAATCCTCACGTAATCGTATTATTTAACTCCCTGAAGGTTTGTACTGCCGAATAGGTTCTCAAACAAAAGAATTGAAAACCATTTTATAGAAGTGCTTATGACAAGTTTGCCTTTTGCTTAGCTGATTAAAATTTATGCCGTCAATGATGGAGAAACATATGTTCATGACGATCAAAGGAGAGACAACTTTCCATATCCCGCTTATACGAATCAATTATAGAAACACTCGGACTCGCAAAATTTTGTGCAAGATGAATACTAATACAACTGACAAAGCAGCATACAGTGCATCAAGTTGCTAGCGCTCGCGAGTTTCTTGAATAATTTGAATTAGAAGGTGCCGACTTTCTCAACTCTATTGTGACTGGAGATGAAACATGGGTGGCTCATTACAAAAACAAGTATTCCTGAGAACAAAGATGACGATGATGTAGAAATTGTTTAGGAGGGCTTGTGTCACGGTTCACAAACTACATAGATCGGCAAGGCAACTAACATATACATATACGAAGGTTGCCTTGTATATTAAGCGCCTTGGCAACCATAAGTGTTGTTAGGTGCAAGCTGACATTTCCGTTAAAAAGTTTGACTTTTTTTAACAAACGGTCACAGGACGTTTTAATGTACGTGCACTATTTGCGTTGTTTACAGTGACTTGAAAAATCATTCTCGAAAATCTCCTAAAAATTTTCGTTCGATGATTTACTACGACTTTCAACATGGATTATCTCAACACTTCAACTTTTGGCTATGAAGCTCTATCAAAAATTAGTCTTTATAACGCTTAAAGATTAATCTAGAGAAGGTCGTTCAAGAAAGAGTGTTGTACCAGAAAATATCGATAAGATGTTCATACGTGAACAGATAAGACAAAACCACGTGAAATACCGTGACATAGAGGCATCCTTGGGCTTTACATACAATATTACATGAAAATTTGGCTGTCAAGAAGAACTATTGCCAAAAAAATTTTCTTTGGTGCACAGAAAGTAATGTTGAAGATCTGTATATCTTGTGGTTCAAGACAAGTCTATGACATTGTAACAGACAACGAGTTATGGATCTATGTACATGCGTTCGAAAGAAAACAGCAATGGGTGTGCCAAGACATGTCAAATTCAACCAAAGTGTTTCGGAAAAATGCAAAAAAGTGGTTTAGTTTTTCGCAAAAACTGGTCATGTTGCAATTGTTCCATTAGAGTCAACTTTAAATGGTACACAATTTGAATTTGTTTGCCAGAAGTTTTCAGAGCATTGATAAAAATCAATCGCGGTACTCCAATCAGCTTAAGAGTTTTTGAGCATTCAAAATAACGAATTGTTGGATCAAAAGGCTTACAGCACTGACTTGGCCACCAATGATTTCCTTTTGTTCACGCACAGCAAAAAAAAAAAAAAAAATTGCGAAGTCAACGTTTTTCGACTTCTGCAGAAGCTGTTAAATCATTATTTTGGAGATACTCATTTTGTAGTGCAAAAAGTGCTTCGAAAATTAGTTCAAACGAATGCAGAATTGTATTGAACTTCATGGAGAATATTTAGAAAAACTAAAAAGCACAATATGAAATGCAAACCTCGAATTTCTTGCTCTCAAACTGTTCGCATGTGCATGTGCATCTGCATTAAATAAACTCAAAAGCAAAATCATTCATATGAAGCGTTTAATTATGGGTTATTCACTTAAATATGTATTTGAGAGTACTAGGGTGTTTTTTGTTTTTTTGTTTTATCAATTCACGTGTTCGTAATCAGTAATTAAATACATACGTAAATTCCTATGAACTGTAATTTACTCGAGAATATGTAAATTTTTAATGCATTTTCAGTTATCAATTAAATTTATGACGCATTTTTTTATGTATTTACAAAAAAAATTAACGTAGGTAAATGTTATGCTATGATCTGAAGAACACTTCTTCATTACTTCGGACAGTTAAACCGTATATTATGAAGTATCAATCAAATGAAATAAATTCTAAAAATCATCATATTAAAAACTTTCAAATTCAAAACTTGCCAATCATCAGCGTCAAAGTGCAATATTATTTGTGCCGATTAAGCTACAAAAAATGGACAAAAAAATACTGATACTGTATAATCAGATCAATTGGAGAAGGTTACAAGAAAGCATTCATTGTATCGACCGTGCGATCGATCGATCGATCGATCGATCGTTTCGATCGTTTCGATTATGAAACGTCATTGAGCATGCGGCAACGGCGTGTTTGAAGCTTAAAATGGAGAAACATAAACGTTTCCATACAGAAGACACTGCTGTGCTGAAGCATCAAGTGTGTGGTGTACAAAGTTCAATTCTGGCATATAAATATTTATCTTCCTGGCAACAATCACCAGTGGAATTTTTTCAAAATATGTATACCACGGCATCATCAACTCATCTCACACTATTATCTCGTGATGTTTGCCAATGTGGGTGGATGGATGAATGGTATAAAATGTTCGGACTTTGAGCTTTGCATACATTTCTTTATAATTTTTGCTTGTTTTTTCTTTAATATTAATTAGCAAAACGAATTAAATTTCGCTATATTATCGTATCACAGTTATGCTTCTGTTTCTGCTTCTGCTTCTGCTTCTGCTTGTTGTGTTATTGTTTTGATCTGTGTAGATGCATATAATTTTATTCAAAGAATCAGTACAATGCCCTCCTGTCTGTTGTCAAATTTTATACATTTACATATTTATATTCTAGGTATTTAATTTATTTAATGAAAAAAAATGAATTTCACTCGATAACAGTTGCCGAGCATGACCGATCATTCAAATAATATACGTTTTTTATATATATTATTTGTTATGCACATGGTTTATTGCACTGATTCAGTGTACCATATATGTATGTACTTTGTACCATGTGAGCGTGTGTCGATCGATCGATCTATTGATATTGCTATGTACTACATATAGGTACATATGATGATTTTTTACATTAAGACTAATTTGATGCTACAAGTCATAACTTTTTTTTTGGTATTGTGCAATCAAATCGCGTGCTATGCGAAACGATGTCAATGAATGTGAGTTGGCCTAATTTTTGTATTATTTTTTGGTTTATTTTATTAAATAATACAAAAATGAATGGTTGGGTTTGATTACACTAGTTTATAGCAAAAAGGTATAAACTTCACTCACACTATTTTTTGAGTAATTTGCGTGTGCTGAACACGAAAAATATACTGATGTTTTTCATTTGAGCCATTCACCTAGATAACAGTATATTTGTGTGTGTTTTCGTTGTATGATTTTACTTAAACTAGCATACAGAATAAAAGGTCAGACGTTCAAAATGTACGATATGTTGCTAGAAAGGTGTTTACATTTAACGATATTCATCGAATGAAAAATGTCTAAGTTATAGACGATAAAAGTTCAAATTTCATGCAATTTTTAAAAAGTTTAATGAACTAGAGTTCTCTTAGCAGTCGAAATACGACATATGGTCTTAAAAGTACACAATAGTAAAAATATCAATAATACAGGAGTGTCAAGAAAGTGCTTTCGCCTCTAAATCGGCGCTGTCCAGCCATAGCCCAAGGGAGACGAACACCTTCGTGTTTTCATACACATACCAATGTTAAAGGAAAACAGAAATTTGAATTAATTACGTTGCATTCGTGTTACATTTTGGCACACTCTACAAATTATAACATAGAAAGATTTCCATAAAATATCGCGTAGTCCACAACAGACACATAGAGTCACATTTTGCGTGCTCTCCTTTTGGACAGCCCTGCTCTAAAACATGGCCGCCCAGAAAGAGAGTGGCAATAAGTTTATTATATTATAATTCACAGTTAAAATAGAAATTTTGTTGGTTTTTTTTATATTCACTCATACATTTTTTTGATTTAAATATTTATTTGATTCCTCTTGTTTTAAAATTGTATCAACAAAAACACTCAAAAAACTAATGCTCAGCAACATGTTGGCAAGTGCGCCCACAACAGCTTCGAGCATAACGTCGAGCTGCTCGACCGACATGCTTTACCATGTAAATTGCTCTTTAGAGCACGACAGAGATAGACAATATATGTGTTCTCTATTCTTTCAACTGAAAGCAAAGAAACCGAAAGAACAAAAAAGAGAGCAGCTATGCGGATTACGCTTTATATGTTTATGTATATTATTCTACCACGTTAAAGTGCATATAAAGATGTAAATAAGGAAATGGACACATCAAATCAATCAAATTCCATTGTGTGTATACAACGGCGTCAAACTAAAACAACATATTTTCGTCTGTTGCTTATTCCTCACAGTGAATTTTTTGTTGTTACTTTTTAGCAAATAAAAATAACTGAGAGAGAAAGAGAGACCAGTTCTATTTGATTGTGGTTTGTTACCTGGTTTTTTCCTATCTTAGACGCAATACTATAAAACAAAAAATTAAATTCGTCTCTACTCCTCTCATCAACCTTTCCAACAAAAATATCAAGCAAAATTTGATCAAATTTTGCTAAATGATATTTTCAAATTTATTGAATAGTGAATTGTCAGTACAGAATTTTCTACATAGTGCAAGGAAGAGTTATAAGAGAAATGGTGTGAAAACTTATTTTAGATAGAACAAAGAGCTCGGAGTGAATTATTGAGCCCGTAATTTTTCGTACAAAACGGCAAATTTATTAGCACGAAGTAGCGAGTTGGCCGAATGCGCACACCTAGTACTATGGACTGTAAGTAGTAGTAGTAAGTAGGGAGAATCAATCTCACCAATAAGAATTTTATGAAGAAAAGCAACAGAGAGCATAGAACGGCGTGATAAGAGGATTGGAAGATCAATTAATTTTAACCTGCCACGATAGGGTGGAAGATTTATTTCGTGATCCCAATTGAGACTCCTTAGAGCAAAGAGATGAAACTGTTTTTGAACTGACTCAATACTATTCTCGTGAATAGCATAGTATGGGTTCCAAATACATGAGCCAAATTCTAAAATCGGACGAACAAGAGAAGTATAGAGGAGTTTAGTGGTATAAGGGTCATTAAATTCCTTAGATCAACGCCTAACAAAGCCAGGGGCACCTTTTGCTTTACATACCTGTGCACAAACTTAACATATCCTATTACTGGGTACAGGGTATAATAACTGTTGGACTAGAAAGCGGTCAGGGAGATGAACATAGCTAAAAACGATTTGACTTGTCAACCTGATTATGAATACTGTTATACGTACTTGTATATACAAGGTGTTCAAAGTAAATAGCACATTTTGAATAGTGAATTTTCTGGTGGTGTCACCTGTATGTGACTTAGATACATTCTTCTTCTTTCTAAAACCGTTGCAAAGCCTAAAATTGATAGAAAATTTACTGAGTTGTTGCTTGAAAATTACGTGAAGTGCGCCAAAAACAGTTTTTTACCAATAACTTTTGAAGTTTTCGAGTGTTAGAATTTTTTTAAATATGCAGAAATATAGTAGACTAGTCACAAGTCACATTTAGAATTACTGTATTAAATTTAAATTGAAATACTTCGGAAATTTTCAAAACCATCATGGTGAACATCATCTTTTTGTTTATTCTACTGTAAAATATGTTAATTATTGTATTAAATAAATACACATTTCGTAGATTGGTCGCAATATTATGTATAAAAACAATGCCATTCTGTATTCCTTCAATCTCAAAGTGCACATTAAAGAAAGAAATAAAAATGTTTTTGAAATTCATCAGGTTGTTTTGATAGCGCTTTTTTGAGCGTGACAACTTACTTTCATATTTGCAAAATATTTACTCAAAATCGTTCAAGACTTATCGCCATAGAGTTCAGATTTAGCTACAATACAAAATGAAAATACAAAGAACAAAAAAATTTAATGATTATATTAAAATAATGCCACGTCCATATTATCTATATATTAAATTAATCAGCCAAAAAGAAAAATAAATATGCATAAATCAAATATATTAAAAAAAAAACTCTGACAAAAAACACACGTTAGCAACCAATAAAAAGAAAAAAGCAACGTTTTAAATCAGAAAACCAAAACTATTCAAAGTTCAAAATATTAAAGCCTCTTTCGCCAATTTAACAGGTATTAAAATCGCATCAATCTTTACAAACAAACAAAAATATACAAATATAAAGTGTATCTTTTAGTTTGTACAGACTTTGTATCCAGCATAAATATGATGACGAATATATTTTATTTTTGAGTATAAATCATTTATCTGGCTTGTCAACATGATCTACAAAAATTATTGTACTAGAAATTATTGTACTATTGTATAAGTACTAGTTGATACCCGGCGGGTCTGCCACTCATTCTCCCTATCCTTCCTTCCTCACGCCCACTTACCCTACCACCAATTCCCCTACTCATCTTCCCCTGCCCCTTTCACCCCCTCGCCTATCACCCTGCACCCATTCTTCTACCAACCCTTGCTTTACCACCCCTTCTCCCTGCGCCCTTCGAACCCATTAACATGTATACAACATTTCATCCCTCTCTCTTAAATGGTATCCGGCGCGTTGCTGCCCTTTCCCCTGCCTCACCTGCCTCAGCTACCTCTACCCATCCTTCCAAGTGCCATCTTACCCTACCTCGCACTTCCCTACCCTTCTTCCCCCTGCCCCCTTTCTCTACCACCCCTTCCCTTCTTTATCTGGCCCTCTTTCACTGCCCCTCTTCAATCCTACACCTCTTTCTCTTCCGGCTCTTTCCCTTCCACCTCTTCCCCAACACTCCCCTTTCCCTTCCTCTTCCTTCTTCGATCCCATATACAACATTTCCTCCCCCTATCTTCAATTGTTTAGGCCAGGCACACTCGCGGGCATTCACAGTGAATCGAATTTTGAATCTAAACCATTCTCGAATCTCCATTAACACACACTGGTCTGGTATTGATTTCCAACGACTCCTTGGCGTGTTGAACTTTGCTCTGCCCAACACATCATTAAACCGAACAAAGTTACAATCGAGAATTGCCTTGAACTCTGAACCAGTAAGCAATGTCCGTACTTATCAACGAGCCAGCGGGTGTAATGAAAAATCCTCAAAATCTAGTCAGGTAAAACACCAACCTGATTCTGTACTACTCTTAGCTGGAGAACGATGTTGATCCAAAATCAAAATTTGACACTGACAAAGAAATTGAGTATGCCATAGTGGAGTTAGTGATATTCCCATACAACACAGCGCGGCCTTCACACATGGTTCCCGGAGATAGATAAGTTGAGATGAGTTTGGCACTCTAAAAAACGCTACATATTAAGGCAAAAAACGAAGTACTTGGTATCTTCCTAACTGAAATTGAGCCTCTGGGCGCGTATCTTTAAATCAAGAGCGCTACGATGTACGTCAAAAGTAAATTCCCCAAACAAAGCCCAAGCGGAGCATGGTGTAGCTTGAGTGAAGTAAAATTCACCAAACGCATGGAAACTACCTTTACTTCGTTTTACTTTTGCAAGAATACGGAGAGAGAAAAACCCTGATTTTATTTATGCTCCGTATCAAATGGAACTGCCAATTCGCCCTATTGAATTAAGTGAGGTTAAGACTCGTAAATCATCTGGCTATGACAAGATCGATTTGGACGCTATTTGTGCCTTGCTCAATAATGTCTTCATGCATATAACGGCTATCTACAACGGCATCTTCAGGTTCAGCCACATCGCTGTTTAATGGAACTGCGCCGATATCATGATTGCCAAACGTGGTAAATTTGAGCACAAGTCATACTCCTAAATCCCGATTAGCTTGCAGACGGTTCAATATATTAAAAATAACACAGGCCAATATGGTTTAGTTTCTGGAAAGCTGAGGGTCATTTCCGAAGTAATTTGCTGCGTAGAATCCGAATCCGTGCTCAGAATTTACCCATCACGTCAGGATTTTGAGATATTTGAGGTCACGTACTCTTAAAATAATGGGTAAGAGTAGTAGTAAATGATGTAATTGAAGAAACAGACCAACAAATTTTGTTGGATCCTGTACATAGCACCGGGTCCGTAACCTCAAATATCTCAAAATACTGACGTGATGGGAAAATTCTGAGCACGGATTCAGATTCTACGCAGGAAATTACTTCGGAAATGACCCTCAGCTTTCCAGAAACTGACATGACCCCGGTTTTTTATCGACTGCTGGGAGAAGATCGTTTGATTCCAGATCACCAATTCGGATTTCGAAGATGCCTCGGTACCCCAAAGCATTGTTATTGAGTTGTACTGCAGATATTTAACACACTAGAACATTGTCAGTTCTGTACGATTGCCTTTCTGGTAGTTCGATTAACCAAATGTGGCATTCGGAACTCTTGCACACGCTAGAATCTATGCTGCTTGCACACATACTTCTTGATATTAAGGTGCTGCCTTTACGACCATTCTCATCAGCTTTGAGGATAAAGAGTCTGACATAAAATCCATCAGAGCTGGAGTAGCGCAAGGTTTGCCTGATATACGCTTCTTACAACTAACATTCCATTACTGAGAGACGATAGGATAATGATAGCCACTTCGACCAACTGCTCCATTGGAGACGGACGGCGATCCATTCGCTGCGTTGAGACTTTTACAGGACCAGCTTCTTCTACTTAAGACTTGGTTCATGATATAGATTGTATAAGAGAATATTGGAGCAAACGCCAAAAAAATGCTTCCATTGAATATTCACCATGGGACACGTCACATGTTCTTCAGTGTCTCATGTAAAGCTAAAGAAAAACAGTTAATTCTCAAATTCTACACTGGATGGAACTGAATGCTGAACTTAAGCTCAGTGCTAAGTTGGAGGAACACAATTTCAGTCGAAGTTCCTGCGTAAGATCATCGGCTCATCATACTTTGGCAAAAACTTGGTTAGCCATCGTGACTTACTGATCATAATTAACAAAGAGGAAATTGTTGGGTTCAACAATAGGTACTGAAACTGAATCTGGTATACATGAGGAGACTTAATAGTCTCAATACTCAAAATTTTATTTTATTATTTTCTTTTTTAATAATTTACTTCTTTTGTTCACGCTTTTCTATTACATTTTTTTAAAGTAATTTCGGTGCGCTGAACATGAAAATGAAACAGATTTTTATTTCATTTGAGCGTCAAGAGTGAATGGCAAGTTATTTAACATAAAAAAAGAAAAAGAAATATACTTGTATGAAATATTTTTTTTTTTTAATTTATTTCATTTTATTTGATTTAATAATATTCCATATTCTTATTCACTAATATCAAAATTTATTTCATTTATATACATATGGTGGGTGTATAGCTTCTCTTACCTCGAATCATTTTGTTTTTATAGTACATTCATAAGTTATTGAATCATTTGATATGACACATCCTCTTATAGCAGTTTACTTTGCCTACTATGTTGAACTTTTAAAGAAGTAGTAGCTCTCACTTTGTTTTACGAGTACTTTTCTATATATGTATTATTATTTCTTGGAACTGTTTTGTTTATACGTATTTAATTGTTTATAGCCTTATAATTTGTAAATAGACGTATTAACCTTTGACACTATTTGTTTTGATTTGCACTTTAAATATTTTTTATGTATTTCAATTTTTGTTTTATACTTTCTTTAAAAATCGTATATATCTCCCAAGGTTTACGCTGCGTCCAAACTCCAAGAACGACGATGTGTGAATAATTTAATGCTGGACAACCACGAACCGCAATGACTTTTCTGTCTAGCAACGCCGGCGATTTTGTCGTCGTCAAGTTCCAATTAAAAACGAGCACACCGAATAGAATAGCGATCCAACACAACGGATTCTCCTAAATAAAAAATAAAAACGAACTTGAGATGCGATGCTCGTTGCCACACGAACAGATTGACTAGATCGAATTAATATATTTCAAAGATGCGCAATTATATTGTACGAGTATTTCGTACAATATTATTTCATTAAAAATTGATAAAAAAAAGATGCTGGGAATTTGTATTTTTTTTTTTTTTTTAATTTTTTTTTTTATTAGGGTTAATTGTATGAGAGCAACCTGCTTTTGCGCGCTCTTCGATTGCATGCATTAATTTGTTGCTGTGTGCTGTTCAAAATTAAGTAACTTAATCTCAAATTCAAAGTGTTATCTCATTAAAAACTAATTCAATCCAGTGAAATATGAGCTAAGAGATTGCGTAAAAACGTAACGTAGCCGTATATGGAACATAATAATGGTTTAGTCTAGTATGCAATATATTCAAAGATTTTGGAAACTTTTCAATCAGATATATTAAACAAGAAGAAGCCGCAGCAATTTTCCACTAAACCCTTAGGGACTATAAGGGTTTATAAGTATTTAACGTAAAAAACCCAGAAACAATTTGTAACTCACATTTTTTTTGCACAAAATTTTAGAGAAGAAATCTTATAACTATAATAAAACCGTTAAAATATGTCACGGGAAGGTTGTAGCTTCTCCCCTCTCATGATCGTTATAAAGAAAGTGCAAAGTTTCGCTTATAGCTCGGTAAAAATTAACAATATCAAAATTTTGACCACGCAAAAAAATAAGTTCGTGAAATTTATTAAAAAAAGCTTCCGTAAAATTGTATTGTATGTGATACCGTTCGCAAGATAATCGCTATTAAAAAAGCTACTAATTTTCCAAATTTTATTAACACTAATATTTGTTTCTTGAAACATTTTGCCAGGCTTCAAGTTTAAAAATGGAATTGCTAAAAAACTATATATTATATTATTAAAATCTTTACATTTTGTCAAAAATTGTCGAAGATGTAAAGGATTATAGAACAAAATTTTTAAAAAGTTTATTTTTATGGCTAACCAGTGCGTGCTGTAGTGTCTGGGCCAGGGCCGCATGACAAGCAAGTGGTCACTGCGCATCAGACTCGATCAGCCTGTAACGCTAACTAAGACTCAGTGTCAGAGCTAGAACGTCTGAGGACCATTCTAAAGGAAACTAAAGGCACTGCGACAGAAAATTATGTCTTTTGTACCCTAGCCCAGATATGGTTAAGTTAATTTATCTAGGATCTTCTCCGTCTCTATAATTAAACGAAGAATACCCTTAGACGAGGTGTTTCTGATCTCATCAGATGTAATAAAGGGTCTATTGATCTGCCAAATTCTGAGCCTGGCCAAGCCCGGGCAATCGCAAAGCAGATGTAAACTAGTTTCGTCATCCTCTAGACAGAGTCTGCACTCTGTTTCTGAGGGAGATTCCTAGTTTGTTGAAGTGATATCTCAGTAGATGATGGCCAAAAGCAATCTCAGGTCAGATCTATTGAGATGTGCGTTGGTTTTTGCGTATATAGGACGGCTTAGTAGCTTGGCCTGGATATTGTATACAGTATGGTATACAGTACCGGTAGACAGTGCTTTTAAGCCGATCTACTATGAAAGATTTTGACTTAGTCCGCAAAAAGACTCCCGACCTATGAAGAAAGTTGCCGAACCAGTCCTGGCTAGTTCATTAGCACTTTCGTTGCCCGCGATACCCTTATGGCCAGGCATTCAACAAATCGCGACTTTACGGCCGATTGACAGTTGTTGAAGGATGTCGTAGCATTGAAGAACCGGCCCGAGGAGAAATTCCAAAAGGATAATGCTTTAATAGCCGCTTGGTTATCTGAAAGGATGGTTATTTTGGCCCCTTTCGGACTTTTATCCAAAAGATGTCGATGGCGTGAACTTCAGATTGAAAAACCGTGAGCTAGGCACCCATGGCAATAGAGATGCTGGTATTGGGTCCGAAGACACTCGCACCTGTGCCCGTATCGGTAAGTGAACCATCAGTGAACCAATTGATCGTAGATGGTCCAGTACCAGGGCTGCCCTCTTCCTAGTCTGATCGACTGAGAAGGAGAACGTAATGGTTTTAATTTTGTTTTTGGCGTTTTTGGCAGATGATAACTCTTTCAAATGTTTCATTTAACTGGATTATTATAACAGTTCAGTCAATGCATTTATAATTGGCTGGATCATCCCGCATTTCAAAAAAAAAAAATGCATTTTCTGCATAGTCATTTCGAATCATTCCTCTGAATTTGGGTGTGTATGGTGATGAAGAAGGTGAGTATTTCCACCAGGAAATCGGAACAATTTAAAAGCGTTATGAAGGTTTTTAGACAAAAAAAAAAACCTTGAACCTCAAAATACGTAGAATAAGGATTATGAGAAATTTTTGGTGCAAACTAATGTTCCATATACATTATTTTATTATATTTTGTTTTTAAAGAGCAGAAGAGTAAACATCAAAGTATTGAATACCGACGGCACTGCTGAATCATCTGTCAATGAATCGAATTCAAAACTATTTTAAATAGAGAATCCCGTGATGTGATGTGATAAACCACCCACATATCAAACATGTTGCATGCACAATCACACTGACATCAAACTAAACAGTGCTGACACGATGACATGTTCGATACGAACTGACCCACTACACATTTTCATTGGAGCGTTCTGCTGACGACGTCGTCGATGTAGATTCTAAAGTCCAATACAAGTCATAAGCAATAGTAATTTTAAATGATTTGTTTTAGTTTATTCCAATACGCTGCACACATAGATTATAAGGTTTTTTAGTTTTGTCAAGCAGTTTGTTTGTTACACTCTTGAGACATATTTGATTTTAAAGCTTATGACATTTCACAAATTAAAATGCATCTCCAAGTATTTCATGCATGTTGCATTATGATGTTTTTCTTGGAGCCTCATGTAGTATAAACGAATTTAACAGATTCAGCAGAAGTTTAATAGGAAACTTCTTAAAGTGACATTGCTACAAGAAGATTTCTGCACTTTCTAAACCATCCCTTTAAATAAAAAGCTTATGCTGCTTGGTGCAGGCATTTAACTTCCAAAATCTCCAAATTTTTCAAATTGTAGCGTACAAAAACTTCGTTCTTAATAAATTTTTAAAATTCTCGCTTGTTTTTTTTCTTGTGTATTTGAATAATATTTTGTATACAGAATTACTTTTGATTTCGTTAAATCTAATCGTTTTATTTCATGGTAGCACATGTCTTGATTACCTTAATATTTATTTAGTAGCCATTGATAATGTTTATTATTGACCACTTGAGTTCCAGTTTAATTAATATAGTACACAGTGCAATAAAATTGGTTGTTATTAAAATTTTCACGAATGTGGAGCATGAAAAAAGTTTTGCTATGGAAATCATTGTTAATTGGGTTTTTCTTTTCGCATACATTTTAAAGATTTTTATTTGTTTTAGTACTACTTTTTTTGTATACCATTTACACATAGTGTGAAATGGTATTATCAGTTTGTAACGCATTAAAGGAGCCATCGTAGACCCCATAAAGTATATATATTCTTCATCAGCTCGACGAGACGAGTCGATCTAGCCAAATCTGTGAGTATCTCTGTCTGTCTGTCTGCCTGTCTGTGTTTTACTCTACACCCTATTGCCTCAATTTTTAAAATATCGGTTTGAAAGTTGATATTGAAACTTTTTATAACCAGAAGCAACACAGCTTCAAAAATGTCCGCGATTTATCCACTGAAAGGTATAGCTTCCATACAAAATTTATGTTTATTTTGTTGTATCGAACATGTTTGAATTAAATCAATTATTAATGTTGAAATAATAATTGTTTTTAAATTGTTCAACTACATACAAAAAGTGTATCCAATTAATAATATTGATATTATATAAACTGTACTTTTGTAACAGTGAACTTTTGAGACGTCGACAGATTAACTGTCTAGCGTGCAGCTGAAAAATGTCGTGAGTGTCGGCAGAAAAAAATGTATTATAAATAAAAATAATAAACATTTTATTTATCCTAATAATCCTGATACTCTATATTTTTCTCATTCTCTTGCAGGCTACGTTTCTGAAGTTTCACTTTTGCAGTGTGCGAATTCCACACACACACACACACACACACATTTTTTTGACGTGATAACGTCTATTAAATCGATGACCGCCGCCAAATACTGAAAGCTATAGTTATATGTGTGTGTGTGTGTTTGCATATTAGTGTTATCTAGCGCGCGGTGGGGTGCGGCTATACGTCATAAACGATCTTGTTATTGTTGTACTTGTGGCTGCTGTTGCTGTAGCTATTGTTGTTATTTGTTATTGCTTTACCACTCTTTTCTTGTAGATTTTTGTTGTTGTTGTTACATTTTATATGCGTAAATATATTAAATTGCTTATTTAATAGACACTCAAAAATACTTGCTGCGCACACAAACACGTATACGAGCCGAACATTAAGAGCGTGAGAGCGAGAGAGTGTTTGCGTTGGAGCTCGCTAATGTAAATGCAAGCGTGAGGGGGCGAGATACAGCGATTAAATGTGCACGAGTTATATTTATTTGTAGTTGTATTTAATTGAAATATTTAAAAATTAAATTTTTTGTGTTTGATGCCGGCAATGCCAAACTATATAGAAACGCGTTTTATCTCTTTCTCTCGCAGCATACATTTATACTAGTAGGGACAGGGGGAAGATTTGGCAGGGAAAGGAGAGGCAAGGGGAAGGGCAGAACGACGTCTGCCAGGGTACAGCTAGGCAGACATCAACAGGCACGAAGTCAAAACGAACAAGCGAAATAATAGCATCAATACGAAGCACGAAGGCAACAGCTTATTTGAACCTAGTCTATTTTAATCAGTTTTTCATCAATGTTTTCTTATGACGTTATCACGTAAAATTATCGTCCGTAAACCGACTTTACAGACAACCATTTTTTATTCTGTGGAAGAGCTCATTGATCTGAGAAACTTGATTTTGCTTTTCAGATGCATTTGAAAGAACATTCGTTACTCGAAAACAATATACAATACAAGTATCTAGACGTATTTTTTTAAATTTTACTAAGAAAAAAAGCTAAATTGTATACATTTCCTTTAAATATATTGCCCAACTAGTTGTTGTCCAACAAGACTAACATTGATAAAATTTACGAATATCATAAACTCTTTACGCACAAGCTACGAAAAAAAATATACAAATAATCTATTTATTTTTGTACTTATAAATTAATCACGAATACGACATGTTAGCCCACTAAAAATAAAAACACACCAAGTAGTATCATAATATCATAGTATACTTGTATGTATTTTTAGCAAAACAGTTTCATTTACGCTTAACAATTTTCTTCTTTTCTTATTTTTAAGATACACGCGTAGCTGCAAATTTATTACTCGCACTTCTAGATGATGCTGATGATTATTTTCGGGTAGTGCACCTTGGCTAATTGGACCAGGTTGACAAAGATAGATCACGAAGTGCGTAGGTGATAAAGATAAGTTTCTTTTTAACATTTGTTAATGGGCAAACTCAAAACGGGAAGTTCTAGTGTAAATGGATATGTAGCGATAAGATACAATATGAAACGTGCAAGAAACTTTTGCAAAATTTATTAATAGAACATATTCATATATAGATGAGAAACACTTTTTTTCGTTTTTTTTTTTTAAACATGTAGCACCAGCAGACATTCAAGCAATTATAGTCTCATATAAATTGATTAGAGTAATATAATTCTACTGAAGCTTCCATGAACTGTGACAATCCCCGAAAGGCCGCTTTAGAAATTCAATTCGATTCGCTAAGATTTAATTGATAATAGAAAACGACGAAATCATCAACTTAAACAAAAACCACACAAGAGAGAAGAACACTGCAGTTGATTGTGCTCGACATGGAGACACGCTGTAATTTGCTTAAGGCTGTTTAGAAGAAGCAGGGTTTACATAGTTTAGTGGTGCGAACTGGATACTCGTATAACGGGATATTTTATGAGAATTCATGAAAAATTTCATAGAAAAACTAAAAAATGTGCGCAGGTTTGCAAAGGGCTACCCCTTGAAGTGGTTCGTACTGAGATTATATGCAATATTTTGTAAGGGTTGACGTAAGATACATTAAATTTTCCATTTTTGGAACAAAAAATTAAGAACAAAAACAAAAATTCATACAAAAACCTAAAAGTGAAAGTCAAGTTTGTAACGAGCTAGCCCGATCTGCACCTACAAGGTACTTTTTTAATGTATTTAAGTTATATACACAAAATTTTAGCGCAATTAACCAAAACAAAACCAAAAAAAATGTTCATACAAGAACTTTAACATGAGTGCAGATTTGTATGGGAGTTACCCCTTAAAGTTGAGTTTATACTAGTTATCTGAAGAGATGAAAGAAGAGTTGAAATATTCAAACTTGAAGTCTCCAACTCTTATAGTCTCCAAAATCTGTTCGTCGGATGAACGGACGGACAGACGGACAGACGGACATGTCTACATCAACTCCTCTTCCAATGCTGCTGCTCAACTATATATGTATATATGTACTTTATAGAGTCTGCCATGCCTCCTGCTTCCTGTTACATACATTTGCACAAACTTAATAAACCCTTTCACCCCATACAGCTACATCGTGCAAAAAGCCAACTACACCAGACATCATCTTACATTCGTCTGGCGCATGACTCGTAATTGGACTTTGCACATGAGAATCTCGCACTGAACAGACCAGACAATACAAATGTATCTGGCGCATTGGATACTGTGCTACTACACTACGATCAGTCATCATCAACAGCATCATTAATAGCATCATCAAGAGCATTTTCGATTCTATATATACAAGTTTGTAGCTATGTAAAAGAGTACAAACTAAATATATACGCATAGTACAATTCAATTGCAATGCTTCAATAATGAATTGAAGTGGTACTCAGCAGACCAATGTACCGTGTGTGGAGTGCATAGAAATAATATTTAATATCAAGCAACTGAACTAAGTTCAGTATATGAGTATAAAACATCATACTGCATAGTGCTATAGTAACAGAATTAATTGATATTCCACATTTATTAAATTTTTCCACTAAATAAATAACATAATAGGCAAATAAAGTTTGGGACTCTTAATTATTGGTGTTGGAATTAGTCTTAAACGATTCAAAAGAGATGGCGTAACTAGCACTAAATCGCATGGGGTAAACCTGTGACTACATTCATTTGAAAGCCTACTTCACAAGCTTTCATTTTCAGTATGTGGCATTCCACTGAAATGTAAACAACATATTTTTTATGCTCTCTGAACATGTTGACATTTGTTCCAACAAAACGCAATTTGCGAGAAGGTTTGCTTTTGTGCTTTCATTTAAAGAAAAAAGCAGCTGAAGCCCATCGTACGCCTTATGAGGCTTACGGGGACTATGCTCCATCGATTTCAACTTGTGAGTACTGGTTTCGTCGGTTTAAAAGTGGTGATTTTGATACGTAGGACAAACAACGTCCGGGCAAGCCCAAAAACTTTGAAGATGAAGAATTGGAATCGACGAAGATCCGTGTCAAACCTTTCAAGAATTGTCAGAATCATTGGGAGTTGACTTGTCAACAGTTGGCAAAAGTTGACAAAACCATGGGAATGAATCAAAAGCAAGGAAATTGGGTGGCGTACGAATTGAAGCCAATATACGTCGAAAGGAGATTTTTCACTTGCGAACAGCTGTTTCAACGCCATAATTGGAAGAGTTTCTGGCATCTTATTGTTACTGGCGATGAAAAGTTGATCCATTATGACAACCCAAAGCAAAAAAAAAAAAAAAAGGGGATCATTCGGCCATGCATCAACATCGACGGCCAAACCGAATATTCGAATATTCATAGTGTCAAGCTCATGCTCTGTATTTGGTGGGATCAGAATGGTGTTGTGTACTATGAGCTGCTGCAACCTAACCAAACCATCACTGGTGAACATTACCAACAACAATGGATGCAATTGAGCCGAGCATTGAAGCATGACAACGCTCGGCCACATGTTGCAAGATCATGTCAAGGAAACTTTGGAGGCGTTATTATTTTTAAAGATGCGTTCGAAACTTCTTTTTAGAAATCATTCTAAATTAAGCTACAGGATAACTGTGCCAACAGTTTATTATCAACTATCTTGGCGCTTTAAAAAAGTTTATATATTCTAAAGACAAACTCCAAACACTGTACTTCAAACTGCTATTTTATTGTCATAAAAACAAAAAAGACTGAGAAAAAACTCCTACCCAGCAAAATTGCAAGAAAGTCTCACATTTAATTCAATAGCATCTCATTGTAAAGAGGTCTTCTGACAATTGATTCAATGGAAAATTTTTAACAAGTTTCAGTTGATTTTTAATTTTAGCAATAAATTATTTTTGGAATCACGCCACTTTCGCATGTCACCTGTGCTGTGAATGTTGAAGATTTTGGTTGAGCTGGTTTTTTTCTTTCATCTCTTAGCTTTTTTTTTTGTGTGTATTTAAATTAAAATATTTATTTTTTGCTTTCTTTCTTAAAAAGTTGTGGGTGCTATCAATGTTATCAAATATAATTCAAGTACGTCTGGCTGAGTTCCGGTTGAGAACAAGAAATATATAGTTAGAATATATAATTAAAATATTTTACATAAACAAAAGACAAACATCTGTCATAATTTTTAATTTACTATTGTATTTTCGTTTTCGATTTGCAAATTCATTGTTTACTAAGTAAGTAGTTTTCGGTTACCCACCCAGTGAACCTGTTGGTGGTACATTGAAACGATTTCTTTAAAATGAATTCTTCGAGTCTATCTTGTTATGAGATCTTTTGTTATTTTTTTTAGAAAATACTAGTAGTAGTATTGTTTATCTACACAGCGAAGCCTACAAACAATTAACTAGAGTAAACATATACGGGAGTTTGTTAGCCTGGGAAAACCAGTTACATGCAGTTTATGCTGAAAATATTTAGTTTCCCCGAACACAAATTTTAAATTAAAAACTATTTATTGCATGTAGATACATAAATTTAAACATATTTCGCAAAAAACTTTCTATATTTCAATGTTGGCATGAAGCAGAACTTCATTCGAAGCTTCAAAGTAAAATTTGTTGTGAAGATGAATTGAAAGAATATAAATTGCAACTATTAAACCAGCGGAAATAATATGTTCTACAGTCGACTTCTTAACAAAAGTGGTCTATGAAGGGATCTATGGCGCTTGCATAAGCTACTTCGAATTGTTAGGAAAATTTACCAGTGCCTTTTAACCTTACCTTTTATGCAAACATTTATGCAATAGTGTAAAGTATTCAATTAAATTTAACTAGATGGTAGAAAGAGCATCGCAATATACTCTATCATTAATTCAGAAATACTTATGCACTACTTTAAAAAAAAACCGTAAACTAAATACCTAAACTAATGCACATACCTGAACATAAGAAGGCTAAGTTAGCAAGAAAACAACAGCCATCTCATGTTCCATAGCCATTTTGCGCACTTCAACCAACTATACACAGTGTTAGTGAAAAAATTAAGAAAAGTCATTTTTGTGAGAGCATAGAACAGAACAAAAAGTTGTTAGTCAAAAAAGGTACCAGATCTGCATTGGTTTCAAGAAGAATACAAATAGTTTGATATCAGGTTTGTTTTCTGGACATTGCAAACTTAAAAGATATTGTAATAAAATTTGAAATTGGTAACACCTGTAGATTCCGTTTAGAAAATAAAGAAACTCCAAAAACATATCTTAGAAGACTATCTAGTCTTGACCTTAACTAGTCTGAAATATATGTGTAACTACCAAATGAGAGGAAGAACTATGGAAACACTAAAGCTAAAGAACATCATCGCTTTTTTTTTTAGGGCAGCTGGGTTGAAGGTTGTGTTATCTATACTTTAATACTATAAAGAGGTAAAGTTTGTGAGTTTGTAAGGTTGTAGGGGGTAATATCTGGATCTACTGAACCGATTTTGAAAATTCTTTTACCAACAGAGTGTCACGTTATTTGCGAGTGTATAGGCTCTATATTAACCCGAAAAATGAAAAGACATTTTCGTGGTAGTCGGATTTGCAAAGTAAATCGGAGAAAAAACGGTCGAACGAAAACGTTTCTTACGAACGCTGCCTTAACGATAAGAGATATATGATTATATTCTAGAGAAAAGTTGTAAAACTTGATAATGTCTACAAAAAAGTCAAAGTATATAAGTCACAAAAAGTAGTTTTTTATAATAAAAAAATAATATTAAAATTAATAATAAAATTAATATACAAGTTAATGGGGTCGTGGAGGCATGAAAGGTAGGGGAAGGGGGAGGGAAAAAAGTGGTATGAGACGTGGTGGTAGAGGAAAATGTTGTAGGGAAAGCGGCAGGAGTTGCAGGGGAAGGAGATGTAGGGGAAAGGGTAGCAACGCGCCGGGTTACTTTTGAAAAGGAAAAGGAGGTAGGGGAATGGGGAATGGGGAAAAAGAAAGGGGAGTGTTGGGAAAGGGGTAGAAGAGGGGCAGGGGAATTAGAATGGGTGGTAGATTAAGGGATCATAGGGAAGGAGGGGCAAAGGTGAAGCAAAGCGCAGGGTACCATTTAAGATATAGGGATGAAATGTTGTAAACATGTTAATGGAATCGAAGGGGGCAGAAAAAAGGGATGGTAAAGTAAGGATAGTTTGGTGAAGCGGGCAGGGGAATGATGGGCAGCATAAGGGGTGGTTGGAGAAGGGGTGGAAGGGATAGAAGAAGAAGTGTACGAGAATTGGAGGTAGAGTAAAGGAGCATGGGGAAGGTGTGGCAGGGAGAAGGTGGGGTGGGGGAGAAGTGACAGGGGAAGGGAGAGTCAAGGGGAAGGGCAGCAACTCGCCGGGTACCAGCTAGTAGGTAATAAGTCCGCTTTTACGATGTTCAGCAAGGATTTGATTGTGTCTGGTATGAAACATTGCTCTGCAAGCTTAAGTCACTCCTCCCAGCGGCTCATTATCTTCTGCTAATGTTCCACATAATCAGTCGAACATTCGCTGTATAGGAGCGGTTGTACCTGGAATAAGTGTCTTTGGACCAGTGAAGTACTCACTATATATTTGCCTGATCCCATCGCACCGAATGTTTGCTACATACGCGGATGTCATTTTCGTGGCCAGCTCAGTCAGCCGTAAAGATGGATGGCTCTGGCAAATGGCCCAATCATCACTTTTGTGCTCCGGTGGTGAAATAGTCTTGATTTCACTTATAGCAACTTGGTGGACCCTCAGCTAAACTGTAAAATAATACTCCACCGAACTCTGCAAATCACTACGGTTCAAGAGCAAATGAACCGGCACACAAGCAACTGCAATGAGCACCTTAAAGTAAAGTGACCAGACGTGTCCAATTACGAAGACATGTTCTGTTTTTTGATCGGCCATTGACCCCATTTTTAATAAAAATTATGAAACAACCTTTTTGATTGAAATTCCCGGCAAAAATTGCCTATATAAAAAACTCGTTATGTGCGCTATTAACAGTTATGATTACAACGTAGTTCTTATAGGGTTTAATGCCAATACATCAAAAATAGTAACTTCATCATCACACGTTATGGAAATTGCTGAAAAGGAGCTCGAAATGTCTCCTTTCATTAGCTTAAGCACTGATGCGACCAATCATAGACACATCAAACTATTTCTTATGGTGATCCAGTTTTTTTGAGCTTGGACAAGGAAAAACCCCGAAAAATACAGAATTTGATTCGTGCGAGTTACCTGACTAAAAAGGCGAAAGATTCGGAACCATGCTCCAAAGTGTCATCGAAGCGAATTGCTTAAGAAAGAAAACAAAAGTTGTCTTAATCGATACCATCAACTCAGACTTAAACGCAGTGCACAAATTACTGAAAGAAAACATCAATGGGGAACATTTTGGAATGGCTGCACGGCGCAGATTTTCCATAGACGTTGGTCTGAATTGATACCAATATAGATTTATTCTTCAAATTATTGAAATTCCGTTGTTCGAGTGTTCAAAATACTGAAATTAAAAGAATTTTGCTATTTTGTTGACGTTCATCGAATTTTCCAAGTTTTACCGGCCTTGATATACTTCTTCAACTCTGCCAAAAAAAAAAAACATCCAGTGTTTTTGAAATCATTTTTCACGCATGATTTCATAGAATACTAACTTTTCTCACATTCATTAATTGCTAATACACGACATCTTGCCCCTTCGAACAGGGATTAATAATTTATACCTCACTGACAGTTCAAAAGTAAGTATAGTAATAAACCTGAAAGGTTTTTTCTATTCAAAGTAAAATTAAATAGATTACAGGCTATTGTATTATCGTTGTAGCAAAAATATGCTTAAGCGTTATTCTAATACGATTTTGGTACACTTCAACGTATTTGATTGAGTAAAAATTTAATGAACTAATGGAATTTCGATGATAGCATAATATAACTAATATCTAATGACACGCATGCATACAGCATAGATTGCCTTCATGGAAATACTTGAAATGAAAACACAAAAAACAACTATTATCTTAGAAAATCAAAAAATTTGTAGTCATACACATATGACTACAAATATAAATTCTGGCTGATTATTATTTCGTTTTCTTCCACTCATTAGTAATGACTTTTATACTTAAATCTCATTGTATATTAATTAATTTCAAACACACACAAATCAGACCACTTTAATGATTCACAACTCTCTTTTTTACTATGGATATGATAAGAATTATTAATTCGGGTACAAAATTCAAAGCAATTGAAAGAGCTACCAATTCGATGCTATAAAAATACATATATGTATATACTCGCCATAATAAAATATTTATATTTATTGCTAATTTGTTTTCAATAGACCATAGATAAAATATAAAATGAGTACAAAAAATCGATACAAAGTCCAATATCGCATTGAGTAAAGTTCCTCACTACACTACGTAGTAAAAATATACGTGTACATGCATAGTACGAGTAGTAGAAATCATCAGCAGGTTTTCTTATTTTTTCTTTTTCCAATTTACTGAAGGAGACAGACCAGACTGAACTAAAATTAAATGAAATCTAATCATGTCGGATTGTTATCATGCTATAATTTACAACTTTAGGCAGTTTGATGATGATGATGATGATGATGACGCTAATGATGAACAAAATAGTATTAATGATGACAATAATTCTGCTAATGAGCAATGCTTAATTGACCAATCAATGTAAGAGGCAATACTTTGTGAGGATCGTATAGTGTGGGTGAGTTTCGGTGAGAGAACCGAAATACTTCTTATCTGTTTGCATGTTTTTTTGTTGTTGTTATTTTTGGAGAGAGAACCCCTATGAGAGAGAATCTGAAGTAATGATGAGTGATCAAATCACAACCACTCCAAATTTCCTATTTAATAACCAATTTAATCTTGATTTGTGCTCATAAAAAAAAAAAAAAACTTATTGCGGGATTTTACGCTGTACTCAGCGATATCATTGGGGCGCGTATTTATTGCTGGCGGTACTATTCAATCGATTTGTTCTATATTAATTATGCGTGTTTACTATATGATATGATTCACATTTCAGCAATTGTATAATCGAATGATGTGCCAAAAAAACAAGCTGTATATCACGCACTCCATAGGTACGCATGATGGCAGCCCCACACGCATGTTTTGGAAGCAACCTTCAATCGATTAGCAGCTGATAATGTGCTTGATTGTTAAAAGTTTAATTATATTTTTGCTTTTTCTTTTTCTTAATTGTGTATGTAGATTTATGTTTTGAGTAAAGGATATACGTGTCTTTCATTGCGTACACAGTTTACACTTAGGATAATAATTTTAGTATTCCCCAAACTGATTAGACCTTAGAGGTATTATCAAAAGTAATGTTAAAGGTTTTCTAATCAAAACAAAAAAAAAAAGAAAAAAACAAAATTCAGATCAATGGTTCAGAAAATTCGCTAATTAATCCACGTCACTCACGCGAATGTATGTAGCAACCATCTATAAGATCATAACATCATATCGAATTTCAATATGTTGCCGTTTTTCATACAAATGAATAAAATTGAGCTTTGGTTTTGTATGGAACTTCCTCAAAAAGTGAGCGGGACATGCCAATTTGTATGTGTATATGTAGGGGCTGCCCACGAAATCACATGTCAACCTAATATTGAGTTTAACAAAGAAGTTTTTCACACAAAAACACAAAAGTGCGCAGTGGGTTTGTATGGGTGCCGCCCCAAAAAATGAGCGGGACACGGCCATTAGTCTATGTATGTTAAGCGGGTGTCCATAAAAAAGCATCACATCGCATTTCAACCTAATATTGACTTTAATAAAGAAGTTTCTCACACAAAAAGTCAAAAGTTGGCGGTGGATTTCTATGGAAGTGGGTTAATCTTGATACTCTATTAATTTGCAATAAAAAGAAGTAAATATGCTATTTTTCAACTGGATAGCATAAAAATTGTTCCTTAAAATGCGCAACAACATACAGACGGTCAGACAGACGGAGATGGCTAGATCAACTCGAGCTGATCAAGAACATATACACTATATGGGTCTACAATGCCTCCTTTAATCCGTTACGAACTTTCAGACAAACTGATAATACCATTTCATACTATGTGTGAATGGTATAAAAATATTTTCTAAGTAAATAACGATAGTAATGTAAAAATGAGAAAAACACAGACTGCGCACATGCGCATACCAAGTTTTACACGTGCACTGTAGTTAAAGTTTTTTCCTTTAAATAAGTCGATCAATTGACGATTCTCTTCATTCAATAAAAAATCATTTGAACTATGCTTTTAATTGAAATTTAACAAAAGAAACAAACAAAAACGAGTCAAGAAACATGAACATAGCTTTACCTATTTCCTAGGAGAAAATCTTGATATACATTGGACACCAAGTATAATATGTCTTTCTTGCCATATTTATCTTATGGGATGGGCTTCTAGCGGTCTAGAGTAAGTGGTGCATTATATTATCATTACATATTATAATACATTATTTATTATTATTATTTTCATGAATTACAACCATTTTTTTTTTTTTTTTTTGTAACATTAGTAACTAAAAATAAAAACTTCATAGTCGAATTACATTGTGAATTGATTGAATTAATAGGGGTTGGGAAAAGTTACAAAACAGTGAATAATTTGAATTTTGATACCAACACTGAATTTATCATAAATTCGACTTTTATCCATAGAATTTATTCATCAGTATTTTGTTTTTTTGTATACGTTAGGATGTATACGTTAAAAATAATTAACTGGATGTAATTTGACGCTTTCTATTTTCTATTTTTTTTTTTTTTTTTTTTTTTGTATAAAAATTGACATTTCGATATATTTTACCCACTTCTGAAACTACCCTCGCATATAAAACCGTTACTTTCTACACGTCACAACACTGCCACTACAACACTATTCTCCACTGAACTGCAATCAGCTGCAGAAGCAAAACAACAAAAGCGAATGAAGGCAAACAGCTGTTGCATTATAAACAAAACAAATTTCGCACGAAGAAATTTGCATTTGATTATTTTTTTAAAATCTTTTAAATTAAAACAACATTTACACAACACATAGCAGCAATGGCGGTTTGTCGCACTTGTGAAACAAGCACGGCCACAGAGCTGTATGAACTACGCTCCGCTTGCAACGAAAAGTATCCGGAAAAGCGTTTACTGGATTTGCTGAATGAACTAGTTGAGTTCAAAGTAGGTTTTGAAGCATAATTAAATCAAAATAACTAATTTTCCATTTATCACAAGCAACATGTTGCGTACGAAAAACAGCTGCCGCAGCATCTTTGTGCCAACTGCATGCAAAAGTTACACAACGCCTACGATTTTATGATGCAGGCGCGTGAAGCGAACCAGCGTTTACTAGATACTCTCGAATTGAATTTTGGCGCAGAAGAGATGTCCTTGAATCGGTTTGTAGCTGTTAAATTGGTAAATAACGTCTCGAAATCTGCGAACATTGATTTGCCTTGCAGTCAACTAACGCGGCAGCACGACGAAACGGAGGTGTCGCACAGTTTCGATGAAGCGCGGAGTGAGAACAGTGAGGTAGAACAATCGCAACTAGATCCTTTAAAACCGTTGGAGCGAAAACGAACCAAAGTGTTGCGTGTACAGAAAGTTAAGCCTATTGATGATGCTGGCGACCACTACAGATCCAGTGATGATGATGATGATACACCATTGATGCAGTGCAAAGCGGCGAAACTTCGTAGTAAAATGAGTAACAATGAGAGTTACGCATGTTCACAGTGCACACGTAAATTTAGACGTAAGGAAACTTTAGTGCAGCATTTGAAAACCGTACATGCCAAAAAAAAGCTGGCATCATCTGAAGCAACAAACTGCAACGAGCGTACGCTGTGCAAAAGTAAACAAGCAAAGGAGCTCGATTTGAATCTCTGTAGACCACATGGTTGCAAGCTGATACAATGCATGATTTGTCTGCAGCACTTTACAAAAATATCCGAACTGCGTAGCCATTTAAATGCACATCCGGATATTGTTACATTCTCAAACCACCAAGAAACGCTGCGGGAGCTTGCCAAATCCTTCTATCCTAATCTTAAAGGCGAAATTATGGAGTCCGAATTGTTGACGCGCGTAAACAAAGATTTGAAAGCAGAAAAGTATGTTTATTTCTATTCGATTACCAATCAGGCGGGCTACGAGTTAAGTTTGAATAGTTCAGACACAGATAGTGATGCAGATGGCCGTGTAGTGCAGAATCAACAAAAATATGCATGCGATTTGTGCACGAACATTGAATTTAATCGCAAATATCAACTATTTGAACATCAGCGTGTGAAACATACCTGGCAGGAGGCGCAGCACATCTGTCGACGTTGTGATGCACGTTTTCTAAGCAAACAATTACTGGAACATCACTTTCAAACACAATGCCGTAATACACAAAAACGTCTGCTGTGCAATCAATGCCCACTACGCTTTCGTTGGAGACACAATCGCACGGCACACTACAGGGAACACAAATCCAAGGTTGGTATAGAAAATGACTATTTTTTATGTGGCTTTGAACCCGTTTTAGATGTGCGCGCTGGCGCCAGGCCTTGCCAATACAAAGTTTATGGTTGTCTTCCCTACCTTGGCCTTTCCAAATAATGCTCGTTCGCCCTCTCTGACGTTGTTCACCAAATAAGTTCAGGTTCCCCATGTAAAACCTCTGTGATGGAGCTCCTCTCTTCATCCATTTAAGCTGAACAGCCGAGAGTAGCTGCCGACATTTCATCACATATCTTGTTTTAAATCTACAAATAATCCTCTCTCGAACAATTCCAAAGACACTGTATTCGATGTTGTCAGAGTTCAATATTCTGCGATTTTTATATTCGTACTTTCAGAGAGTGCTTCTAATTTGCTTGCTGAGCCCAAAGTACCATCAATTTGCAAGTGTGCCTCACCAGGCTGACTGTGTTGTTGCTGGTTATCTCTGTTCCCAGTACTCAGTGATCACTGTGCATCTGTAATTAGCCTTGCAGAAAGAAACTCCGGGCTTTATTTTTAATTTTTTTCTCTTGCATAACAACTTAACATCCTTAAACTCACGCCTTTATTGCTCCTTTGCATCTCCTTGCATCTGAAAAGGCAGATTACTCTCTAGAAGGTCGCGATGCTGCATCTTTAGTATATGTCACAGAATGTTTTTTAATAGCAAAACACTCTGCTATCAATCGTATTCCCTGATTTGCGTTCATGTCAGCCTTGTATTGTACTATGTTAGACATCAACCAGCTGTATAGCTGCGTCTTTCCTATAGAGGACGCGAGGGTCGTTCCCAGTAAATCATGGTCCTTAAATCGTTTGAGGGCGTCGTATTCTAGGCTACCTCGGTAGGTTGTCTTCTAACGTAATGGATGTTCAGTGGATACCCAGGGAATACGTGACTAACGGACAGTTGTGAGCTGCTGCGGTCGTTTGCAAATGATTCATTTTTAGCCATTCATAACTACATGGCAACCAATAATTTGCCCACTAATATGGGCTTCTGCAAACGATCCTAAGACCCAATTAGTATACACTAACTCCTCGTATAAACTTTTTATATAACTATTGTATAAAATCTCAAAAAATGTTTCATTAATAGGTACAATTACTTAAATGTGAGCAGTGTAATCTCAGCTATGACAATAAAAAATCACTTACAACGCACATGCTTACTGCACACACGGATGCCTCGAATATTTTGCCTTGTCACTGGTGCAATCGAAAATTCTATCGTTATGATTATTTTGTTAAACATCTTAGGCGACACGGATTGAAGGAGCACGATTTGCCACTAGCCGAGACGCTAATTAAGGCAACGGAGCAACCAAATGGAGCTAAGCGTATCACTTGCAAGATCTGTCAACAGCAATTCGAACGTATTTCGGATTTAAGAGAACATATATCAACGGAGCTCATATTGAGTTCAAGCGCACATCGGAGCTATGAATCATTGGCCAATTACTCCATAACAAATGAAACCGGTTTTGAACTACACTTGGATGACTCGGAAACGGACAATGATGAGCACAGCATACAGTATATATGTGAGATCTGTCAAGTACAAAGCCGAAGACGTTATGAAATGTTCAAACATCAGCGTGCAATACACTGTCTTGAGCCGTTGCCGTATGCATGCGATAAATGCATATTTAAAAGTGTATGCAAGGTACTATGTTGTTTATTTGAAACTACATGTATATATATATGTATATGTAAAAAATATAATTTATTTTAGAATATACTTGAACATCATCAACGCACGCAATGCCGGAATGCAGAAAAGCAGCTAAGCTGCGAGCATTGTAGCTACAAGTTCATGTGGCCCGAAAATTTGGAGAAACATCGACAAACGCAACATGCTGACAAATTTGGTAACAAATCCTTTGTTGCTGGTCTTGAGATGCCGACAGTATTAGAGCAACGTGAGCCCCAAGTAACATCAACGGATTTATTAAAATGCACACATTGTGATCGCACCTATATACTATTATCACGTCTAAATAATCACATACGTGATGTGCACGGTGAAAATAGCGAAGCTAACAGAAAGAAGAAAAAACAAACCGAACGTAAATATCTCTGTTCACATTGTGGCAAAGAATCGTCTTCACCATCTGCTTTGGCGACGCATATGCGACGTCACACTGGCGATAAACCATTTAAATGTGACGTATGCCAGATGGGTTTTCCACGTCACTGTGAAATGTTACAGCATCGTAGGAAGCATACTGGCGAAAAACCATACCATTGTACCGTTTGTGGCAAAGACTTTGCACACTCACACAAACTAAAGCGGCATACATTGATACACAGCGGATTAAAACCATATAAATGTACTGTATGTGAGAAGAGTTATCGTCAGAAGAAAGATCTCAATCTGCACATGCAACACCATACCGGCGATACATCAATTGAATGTGCTACATGCGGTGAACGTTTTATAGAGCGTGTAGCATTGGAGAATCATCGTATTATGCGTGGTCATT
Source organism: Leucophenga montana (assembly GCA_035044765.1). Classification (NCBI taxonomy): domain Eukaryota; kingdom Metazoa; phylum Arthropoda; class Insecta; order Diptera; family Drosophilidae; genus Leucophenga; species Leucophenga montana. The sequence continues at coordinate 110,396 of JAWNNQ010000656.1, forward strand.
TTGTAGCAGAAAACTAGAAAATAATAAAATAAATTCAATGAATTCAATGTTATAGAATTGTTTATAGAATAACTTTTTCCACAGCAAATGAACTAGCAATAGTTTTTGCATACTCTAACCGAAATTGAGATTAATAAAGGCTGTCAATCACGCAGCTAGAAGTGTATACAGACGATGGAATAAACCCGGAACCATTAACCGGTTTAAAATAAGAACTGAAAATTTTTTAAAACCGGAACCTTTTATCGAAATAAAATAAAACCAAAGACCGAACCGGAACCAAAGCATTTGTACTGGTATAGTTTCGGTTCGCACTTTTATTATTTTATTCTTTAAAAATATTTACTTATGCATAATGTACTTATGTATAATGTTCAAAAGGAAACAAAAAACAGTTGATACCAAGCACAAATGGTTAGATTACTCCTTAAAATTTCCAGATCTATTCGAATTGTCAAAAGTTACTCTCTAAGTTCAAACTACGCAAGTAAGCGCAGAGCGTTTGTTTCCACTTAGGAATCGGCTGAATACCATAATGCTTTTAAGATGTAATTACAATCTTCATCCGCATAAAACAAATTACTGCCAAGACCGTTGCTTTATGAGGGCCATCTCTAAAAGTAGGCGAGACACGCCTATTAATACAGCAATATATTCAATATAGCTTCAATAAGGTGCAACGAAGTGCGCAGCCTTCCCGCCAAGATTGGCAAGGACATCAACAGGGTACATATACACAAAAATTATTGAGAAGCTTCACAGACGGTTCGAAACTGGAAAACAGAGTTAGGGGTAGGGTAGCTGTATAGCAGATGCACTTGCAAGACGAAGTACAACGACCCGTATTCGATAGGATAATGCATCGATTGGCATACCGATGTCAACCTGTAAGCTTCAGATCAACACCAGAATCAGAAGTTATGTGAGTTGCAAGTAGGCTTTCGTCACTTGGTTTTTACCTCGTCAATAGGTTTTTACAATATCATCACTAACCATACAATATATTATACGGTAAGTGATATCATGAAATGAGTTGAAAGCTGCCACATCAACCATATGTGTGAATCGAGGTGGCAACGCATATTAGCAAAAGTATATATCGAAAATGTAAAAAAACATAAAAATAAATATTAAATACCAATATAAAACACAGAAAAAGTTAAAGTTGGGCAAATACATAGTTTTGTTGTTGTTGCCGCCTGTTGGGGCCTGAAAACGATGAAAAAGCCTCCTCGAACTCAAATTTGGCGCTAATAGACTAACATTTCAGTTCAAAACATAAAAATTATAAGGTGGCAACGACGAAAGAATATCGTGAAATAGTAAAACATTCATAAATAGTTTTCCTGATAATTTATATTTCATGAAAAAGTGTTTATACGCACATTTTAAAATTTATCATGAAATGTGTTCGTGAAAAACCACATCGTATAAACGAAATATTCCTAATTGAACATACAAAACAATTTTCACGTGTACATCTCTAATAAATTTCCAGGCGATTCGTTATACCACACGACATTAAAGTAGAGGAGTGCACATATGAGAAAACAGCTGATGCATTTTAAACAAAACTAATTTTCATTCCGATTGAAATAAAAATTGTGCTATTCGGAATATGTTAAAATAAAATAAATTATAAAATATTATTAAAGTAACTTGCACAGAACTAGTAATTATGCTCTGTCGAACTTGTGACACTAGTTTAGCCACAGAGCTGTACGAGCTCCGGTTGGCGTACAACGAAAAGTATCCGGGAAAACAGTTGCTGGATTTGTTAAAGGAGCTCGTTCAGATAAGCGTAAGTTTTAAAACATACTTAAATGGCCCTACAACCGTATAGCCGCCGTATGGCCGCACGTAGGAAGTTGCACCGACCGTATAGACTCGGGCGTCTACTCTGAAGCCGCCCACCAATTAGGTTTATGTTCCCCATGTAAACCTTCCGTGCTGGAGCTTCTGGATACATCCGGACTAGCTTAGTGCAGCCGCTGGACTCTACTTGCTAAGCCCAAAGTAGTATCGATTCGCAAGCTTGATTTTTAGTTTGATTTCCAGGCTGACGTTGTTGTTGCTGGTTATCGCTGTTCCAGATAGACAGAGTTTTCTGTAACACTGAAATTAATATTGTACATCCTCACAGATTGTCCACTACGTACCGGTGGTCTGCGAGTGGATACCAAGTACTTCGTCTTGTCCTCGTTGACCGCTAGACCTGTGAGACATGACTGTTTCTCTATCTCCGAGAACGCCCTGCTAACTCGACGTTAGTTTGTGCCGATGAGCATTTGCATAGGATATACTCCATCAGAACATTGAAAAAGTCGCACGATGCCTAAAGCAACGCTTGGTAACAAAGTGCGCGGAGAGGTTCTTTCCTACTATTGACTACGCTTTGTGTGTGTGATGCTTACATCATGCAAAGGCGAACAATCTTTGCAGGGTTACCAAGTTCAGATATCGGCCTGTCGTGTCGAAAGCGGTCTTATAATCGACAAATATGTAGTACGTGACATAGTTGTAACCACAGGTCTTCTCCATCATTTATCGTAGAGTGAAATTTTGGACACTGGTCTACCTCTTTCGCCTGAAACCTAACCGATACTGTGCTATATGTGCATTCATATATTGCTTCAAACGTTTACACAGTACTTGATATATAATTTTTTATCCAACTATCTACGGTAGTTCACGCACACAGCTGGGTCTCCTTGCTTGAAGAGCACTAAGATCCCAATTGTAGGAGCTGCATTCATCGGAGCATATTTTGCAAAAAAGTTGCTATATACGCCTTATCAACTCTACACCTCAATTTTTGAATAACTCAGCTGACAGCTTCCCGCTTTGTTATTCTTCAGTCTGAATCGATCTTGTTATAGTCCAATAGCTTTACATGAGAGCCATCATCAACTGGTGGTACTAGAAATTCTACTTTATTGATGGTACTGTTCCCTTCATCGCCAGAAAGTAGATTAGATAAGTGACTTCTCTATAGTCTTAGAGATTCCTGTGCAACTGTAAACACTGCCTTTGCAGAACGAATGTTAAAAAACAATTAAATTAAAATCATTAATTTTTCTTATACGATTAGCACAATATGGCATATGAGGGGCAACTGCCGCAGCATCTTTGCGGCAATTGCACGCAAAAATTAAACAACGCCTACGATTTTATGATGCAGGCGCGCGAAGCATATCAACGTCTATTGAACGGTATCGAGCCGGACTTAAAGTTGGACATAGGCGAGTATACGCAACAGTCACTACCATTGGAGCAATTTCTATCTGTTAAATTGGAACCGGACGGTGAAGAAACGACGCACATGGGTTTGGATCAAAGAGATGAAGACGACGACGATGATGAGGTGCAACGCGATACATTTGATGAAGCGCCTAGTGAGAAAAGTTCCAGTGAGAAACAACAATTAGATCCTTTAACGATAATGCAGCAAAGAAACGACAAAGCACAGCTACGAAAAGAAGATTTAAATAGTAATAATGATAGCGACGACGACAACAGCTCCAGTGATGATGATGATACGCCGCTGGTGAGACGTAAATTAAAAATACAAAAACGCAAGCTGAAAAAGCAGAAACAATTTCCAGTGGACAGTGAACAAGAAGGCACTGAAACTTTACGCAGTTTGAAAACCCACAAGAAAAATAATTTAAAGAAGTGCAGCGAGAGTCACGCCTGTTCACAGTGCACACGTAAATTTAGACGCAAGGAAAGTTTAGAGCAGCATTTGAAAACTGCACATGCCACAAATGAAAACACATCAACTGAAGCAACAAACTGCAACGAGCGTTCGCTGTGCAAGAGCAAACAAGCAAAGGAGCTCGATTTGAATCTCTGTAGACCACATGGTTGCAAGCTGATACAATGCATGATTTGTCTGCAGCACTTTACAAAAATTTCCGAACTGCGTAGCCATTTAAATGCACATCCCGATATTGTTACCTTCTCAAACCATCAAGAAACACTGCAGGAGATTGCCGAATCGTTCTATCCCAATCTTAAAGGCGAGATTACGGAGTCCGAATTGTTGGCGCGCGTAAGCAAAGATTTAAAAGCAGAAAAGTATGTTTATTTCTATTCGATTACCAATCAGGCGGGCTACGAGTTAAGTTTGAATAGTTCAGACACAGATAGTGAGACAGATGGACATGTGGTGACAAATAAGTACTTCTATGCTTGCGATTTATGCACAAACACAAACTTTCGGCGTAAATTTCAACTCTTCGAACATCAGCGAGAGAAACATACCTGGGAGCAGGCACAACATGTCTGCCGTCGTTGTGATGCGCGTTTCTTAAACAGCCAGGTGCTGGACCATCATTACGAGACACAATGCCGTAATAAAGAAAAACGTCTACTGTGCAATCATTGCCCGTTACGCTTTCGTTGGAGACACAATCGCAAAGCGCATTACGCGGAACATAAATCTAAGGTAAAAAATACACCATTTTTATAAAAAAAAATTTTAACCTACGCTGTGAGTAAAACCTTCCGTACGAAATCCATTAAAGTTCTGCGCTTATATTTCACAATACTTAAAAAAAAAACAAGAAGAAACCCTGAGATACCCTGTAACTTGTTTAATGCTTCTTGTATGAACCATAGATTATATTCTTTAGTGGTCCGATCTGGACATATGAACAAATGGTTCGATCTGGGCCCATGTGGAATATTTTCAAAGAATTGATGTAAGATACAATAAAGTTTGGCATTTCTAGTCTTATTAAGAACAAAAACAAAATGTCATACAAATACTTAAAAATAGTGGGCAAGTTTGAAGGGGGGGGGGCAAACTTGCCGTCTACTAGTTCTTGAAACGGGCGAGCTTCCACTATATATGATTTAATTATGGAAATCCAAAAAATGATAGAAAATGCCTATTCTGCGGAAGGTTTTTGTGTAATGGAATTAACCAAGAATATTTTATTTTTTTTTTGGCATTCCTCACCATGTCGTACCATGTAATTATGGTTTTACAATAAATAATAGTCATACGTCTAATGTAAACCTTTTTTAAAATTACAAATATAAATTATTTTATTCACAGATACAAAATCTAACATGCGAGCCGTGTAATCTCAGCTTTGATTGTAAAAAATCACTTACAATGCACATGCTTACTATACATACGGATGCTGAAAAACTGTTGCCCTGCCACTGGTGTAGTCGGAAATTCTATCGTTATGATTATTTTGTTAAACATCTTCAGCGTCACGGTTTGAAGGAGACCGATTTACCAGAAGCCGAAATGTTAATTAAAGCAACGGAACAGTCTAATGGTGCTAAGCGTATCAGTTGCAAGATCTGTCAACTGCAATTCGAACGCATTGCAGATTTAAGAGCACATGTACTAATGGAGCTTAAGTTGAATTTTAGCGCGCATCAGAACTACGAATCAATGGCCAATTATTCCATAACAAACGCGGCTGGCTTTGAGCTGCATTTGGATGACTCGGAGACGGACAGTGATGGGTCAGCGGTGTACACGAACTATTACATATGTGAAATATGTCAAGTGAAATGTCGCCGGCGCTATGAAATGTTTCAACATCAGCGTGCCATGCATTGGCGTGGTACAATACCGCATAGATGCGATAAATGCGTATTCAAATGTGTTTCCAAGGTATGCCAGTGATTTATTAACACCTAATAATATTAGTAAATTTCACGACTTCTATTCTATAGCGCATACTGGAACATCATCAGCAAACACAATGCCAGAATCCATCTAAGCAGCTCAGCTGCGAGCACTGCAAATATAAATTTATGTGGCCAGAAAATTTAGAGCAACATATCAAACTTCAGCACGCTGATGTTGTGCTAAAGGCCAGAAATGTTGACGCTGCTGCAAGCATTCCCGTAGCAAGTGGTGAGACAGCAGAACTGGCTGCACAGCCAGAAGACAAAGAGGCAGCAGCAGCGGCGCTTTTAGAATGTCCACATTGCAATCGTACATATAAACTACTATCACGACTAAACAATCACATACGTGATGTGCATAGCGAAGATAGCGATGCTATTAAAAAGAAGAAAAAGAAATTGGAGCGTAAATTTCTGTGTTCACATTGCGGCAAGGAAGCACAATCGGCTGCTGCCTTGGTTACGCATATACGACGTCATACAGGGTTTGTTGAGAAACACATTTTAAAATTGTTTAGAAATTTTAAATTTTATATCTTCTTACACAGTGAGAGACCATTTAAATGTGACTCGTGCGAAAGACGCTTTCCACGGCACAGCGAGCTGCTCGAGCATCGCAGGAAGCACACTGGCGAAAAACCATACCATTGTACAGTTTGCGGTAAGAACTTTCAATATTCGCATAAACTAAAGCGACATACGTTGACGCATACCGGACTGAAACCGTACAAATGTACACTCTGCGATAAGAGCTATCGCCAGAAGAAGGATCTCAATTTGCATATGCAACACCATACCGGCGATACACCAATGGAATGTGCCACCTGCGGTGAGCGCTTTATAGAGCGTGTTGCCTTGGAAAATCATCGTATTATGCGTGGTCACTTCGAAAAGACGCAGTAAATCAATTATTTATAAACAAGAAAAAGCTTCAATAACATTTACATAAAATTAGAATTAAATATGTTTCTATCGTATATACGTTCCAAGTTTAAGTACTCGTTTATAGATTAGTTATGAGAGACATTTACAATATTATGTATTAAATAAACTGTCTGTACAAATTAATAAACGTCTACAACGGAGACAATAAAACGAATTTAATGTTTTGGAACCGGATCACCTGAAAAAAATCTTTAATGAGCAAAAAACCATTCGATTTAGTAAGAATAATGAAGTCTTAAGTCTTCGAAATACCCTGCCTAGTCTAAACTCAAACACAAACTTTGTATGCCCTTGATTCTATTGAGTATAAGAATATAATAATTCTTTTCTCTACTTAATTGAAAGCATCATATCAAAAATTCACCACTATATCGCAACATGACGAACGCTTAATTTCATATTGCAAATAAATTCCAACAAAAGACAAATAGCTAATATTGCACAATTTGATATTTTTTTTTTTTTTTTTAAATAAATTTGCTATTTCAAATGCGACGGTAAGTATAACTTCAGCACCTCGAATTTGCAATTCACTTGTCAACTTTTCTGGAGCAAATACATCACAGTAGACAAGATACAGTTCTTTAGTTTACACAATTAAATTAACATGGAATTAACTTCTTTCTATGACGTTTGAAAAACATCTAATACAATGCCAGCAACAAAGATTTGCCTCACCTGTGATATGAGCGCGGCCGCCGACCTGTATGAAATCAAGTCAACATACACGGAGATGTATCCCAGAATGCAACTGCTGGAATTGCTGAAGGAGCTAGTAGAGATTGAAGCAAGTTTTACAGCAAAGTTAAACGAAGACTACTTATTTTTCTCTTTATTCCTTTAGCCAAATATGGCGTATGAGGCACAGCTGCCACAGCATCTTTGTGGCAACTGCACGAAAAAATTGAACAACGCTTACGAATTTGTTGCTGTTAAACTAAAGCCCGGCTGTGTAGACGTGACGCCAATTAAATTCGAAGAAAGTCTTCTGCAGCAGCAAGTATCAAATCCGGACGATGGAGATGAAATGCAACTATATTATAAAGGTCTTGATGAAGAACAAAAAGCGCAAGATGAGCTCTTGCTGTCTATTAAATTGGAATCTGAAGAGATGACGCCCATGCATTTTGAACAAAGAAATGAAGTTGGTGACTATGTGATGCAACATTATAGATGAAGAATATAGCAAAAAAACGGACTTAATATTAGGTACAAGTGTTTGTTCTACACACGATGATGCACTGTTGAAGCAGTTGCCGTTGGTGAAGAGATGTTGAATGAAACACTTATAAAGCAATACGACTCGGATGAAGATAACGAAATGCCGCACGATTATATGTTTGATGAAGCACAATGCGAGAGCAGTGCTGACGAAAAGCAGGAAGGAAATCTCTTAACAACTACGAAACTAAAAAGAACCAAAGCGCAGCCAAAAGAAAAGGACTTCCACTATGAGAACTATTTCTATTCAATAACAAGCCAGGCGGTTACGAGTTAAGTTTGAATAGTTCAAACGCGAAAAGCCGTACGTCTGTGGCAAGGACTTTGCATTCCCGACCAAACTAAAGCGACATATGTTGATACACACCGGACAGAAACCGTTCAAATGCAAGCTCTGCGAAAAGAGCTATCGCCAGAAGAAGGATCTCACAATACATTTGCATCAGCACCAAAAGCTGTGAACATTTTATAGAGCGTGTAACATTTAAAAATCATCGCAGTAAGCCTGGTCACTTGCAGCAGTTGGAGTTAAGAGTTTTGCAAAAATGATTTTTATTTTTTAAGTTTAAAAATATGCTACATATTTTTTTATTTGTTTCACTAAAACAATTTTATAAAATCATACTGAAGAGATGATATTTTATTTAAAAGCTTGGTGTGTAACAAAAATAGTAATTTGATAAGTTGTTGGCCGTTTCATACCTTTTAAGCATGTAATGTATTTCGATTTCAATCCTATCCAATGATAGTAACATTTCGATCGAAATTAATCACACTACAGCTCTATCGACATGCATTTTGATGCAGATCGAGATTATATAATAAAAAGTGTCCTTCGACGATTTCTTGTGCCTGTTACATACATTTTCACAAACCTAGCATACCGTCAGCTATCCAGGGCAACACTAATCATTTGCCATTCACTTGTAAACATTTCTTAAGCGAATATGTACATCACAACAAACAACAAGAAACAATTGACAATTGACATCATAATTGCGAAGAAATTAGCATCTTTTTAAATGCATGTTTTGTGCAAAATGGCGCTCGTGTTTTAATAATGGTTTTGTGCTGTAACAAGTTGAAAACGTATCAAATACAATGCCAGCAGCAACGATTTGCCTCACCTGTGATACGAGCGCAGCCACCGAGCTGTATGAAATAAAGTCAACATACACTGAGAAGTATCCCAGAAGGCAACTGCTGGAATTGCTGAAGGAGCTAGTAGAGATTGAAGTAAGTTTTGAAGCAAAGTTAAACGAAGATTACTAATTTTTCTCTATTCCTTTAGCCAAATATGGCGTATGAGGCACAACTGCCACAGCATCTTTGTGGCAACTGCACGAAAAGATTAAATAGCGCATACGATTTTGTAATACAGGCGCGCGAGGCATATCAGCGACTGCTGGATACTCTTAAACCGGACTTAAAGCCAAGCACAAGTGTATGTTGTAATCAAGATGCACCTTTGGAGCAGTTTGTTGCTATTAAACTAGAGCCCGGCGGTGAAGACATAACGCCTGTAGAGTTCGCTGAAACACTAATGAAGCAACATAAATCAGATCAGGATAATGATAACGAAATGCAGCACGATTGTGTGGCACTTGGCGAAGGACGTAATGCCGATGAAAAAGAACAAAATGATCCCTTAACAATAATGAAACGGAGAAAAGTAAAAGCACAGCGTTTTGATGCTAATAATGCTGGTGAAAACTCTAGTTCGAGTGATGATGATGAGCCATTGCTAAAGCGCAAAGTAAAAATGCAAAAAGTTAAAAAGCAGGAAAACCAATATACTTTGTCATGTAATCAATGCAGTAAAACTTTTCGTTTGCGCCGCAGTTTAAACGCTCACAAACAGAAACATCATCCAAAAAGCGATGAGACCCATGATTGTCCAGAATGCAAACGTAAGTTCAGTCGCAAGGACAGTTTGGAGGTGCACTTGCGAACAATACATGCACCAAATGATGGAACGCCACAGCAATATATTCCAACAATTTCCGAACGGAAAAAGGCTAAAGAGCTTGATTTGAATCTCTGCAAGCCGCATGGTTGCAAGTTAATACAGTGTATGATTTGTTTGCAATACTTTACCAAAATATCTGAACTTTATAGCCATTTAGTTGCTCATCCGCAATTGGAAACATTCGTGAAACGCACGGAAACACTGCAGGAGATTGCAGAATCGTTCTATCCTGATATGAAGGAAGATCTTACAGAAGCGGCATTATTGGCGCGTATACGCAAAGATCTAAAAGCGGAAAAGTATGTGTATTTTTATTCGATAACAAACCAGGCAGGCTACGAGTTAAGTTTGGACAGTTCAGACACAGATGGTGATGACGGTAATAAAAAATCAAAGAAGCATTTCTACGCTTGCGATTTGTGCGAAAACATAAAGTTTGACCGTAGATATCAACTCTTCGAACATCAACGAGCTCAGCATGCATGGGAGGAGGCTCAACATGTCTGTCGGCGTTGTGATGCACGTTTTGTTAGCCAGCAGGTGCTAGATCATCATTACCAGTCACAATGTCGAAACTCTAAAAAACGTTTTCGCTGCAATAAATGCCCGCTCCGCTTTCGCTGGAAGCAGAATCTTAAAGCGCACTACACGGAACACAAGAATAGAGTAAAATACTTGACAATACATATATGTATTTCAAAATGTATGAAGCGTTTCTTTTTTTTTATAGATGCAATCCAATATTTGCGAGCAGTGCAATCGTTCCTTTAAAGATAAGAAATCGTTGTCGACGCATGTACATGCTGTGCACACTGATGCCTCGAATCTTTTACCCTGTCAATGGTGCAATCGGTTATTCTATAGCCGTGAAAATTTGTTAAAACATTTTAAGCGTCACGGTCTGAGGGAGCGCGATTTACCACTGGCCGAAGTACTTCTTAAAGCTACAACACAACCCAATGGAGCCAAGCGCATCAGTTGCAAGGTGTGTCAAGTGCAATTCGGAAGTATTGCAGATTTAAGAGTACATATACTAATGGACCTCAGGTTAAATTTGAGTGCACATCAGAGCTATGAATCAATGGCCAATTATTCAATTACAAACGATGTGGGTTTTGAGCTACATTTAGACGACTCGGAAACGGATAATGATGAATCAGCAGGAAGTACGCCGAATACCACACCATATAAATGTGAGATTTGTCAGGTGCAATGCCATCGACGCTATGAAATGTTCCAACATCAGCGCGTAATGCACACATTTGAACCCTTGCCACATACATGCACAGATTGCATATTTAAAACGGTCTGCAAGGTGAGCTAAAGTTTAATTATTGAATCTGCGCAAATATATAATTGCCTTATATGAATGTATATTGCAGCGCATACTTGAGCATCATCAGCGTACTCATTGTCAAAATAAGGAGAAGCAACTTAGCTGCAAGCACTGCAGTTACAAATTTATGTGGCCAGAAAATTTGGAACAACATCAACATAGGCTACATGCTGGCCTATTTGCTGGTAGCAGTACTGATGTAAATGTAGAGACGCCAACGCAGTCAACGCAACTGGAGACTAAATCATCATCAACGGAATTGTTGAACTGTCCACATTGTGATCGTACCTATATGCATGAATCACGGCTAAACAATCACATACGTGATGTGCACAGTGAAAACAGCGAGCCTAATAAAAAGAAGAAAAGGCTATCCGAACGTAAATATCTCTGTTCACATTGTGGCAAAGAATCGTCATCGCCATCTGCTTTAGCCACGCATATACGGCGTCATACCGGCGATAAACCTTTCAAATGTGATCTGTGCGAGTTGGGATTTCCACGTCACTGTGAAATGCTAGAGCATCGTAGGAAACACACTGGCGAAAAACCATACCATTGTACTGTCTGTGGCATGGAGTTTGCAGTATCGACCAAACTAAAGCGACACATGTTGATACACACCGGATTGAATCCCTTCAAATGCACGCTATGCGAAAAGGGCTATCGCCAGAAGAAGGATCTCACGCTACATATGCAGCAGCATACCGCAGCATAAATAAATTGCTTATATAACAAAATATGTATAAATACATAAATTTTTGCAATATACGACTGATCTGGGGTTAGGTTTGTATATTTTTCAGAGGAAATTATAATACTATTCACACTCTGTAGTGAAGAGTATAATTGTTCTAGAATTTTATAAAGCTGGGCTTCTAATAAAAAATTAATGTAGTTGGAGCTGCTATGTATGGGACAACAAGAAAATATTTAGCTGGGAAAATGTACAATTCAAAATTTTGTTTCTTTTGTATATGGTAACCGCCATAACCATAACGCAGACGGACATATTCATATCGGCTCAACTTTGGATGCTTATATAGAATATATACATATGTATATACTGCTACATATGTAGAAAGTTGTGGGTATGCCTCCTTTTAACTTTTATGTACATTTGCAAAATCCTAATATACCCTTCCACGCTAAAAGTGAAAAGAAACAAAAAAATACGGGCTTGAAAAATGTCCATGAAAAGGACAAATAGCAGTAAGCTGGGCATGGAAATTTAAATTTTCATAAACTATGTGTATATGTATGTACATATATATAAGGAGAGTCAAATTATTCAGGTTTAGTAACTCTCTCCAAAATCGCGTTGCTCATACCTATTAAGGACGTACTGATATAACTATATCGAAACACATTTTTATGCAGATCGGGTATATACATATTTTATAGGCCCTGCAGCGACTTGTGCATGATACATAGGTACATTTACACAAACTTACTCCAGGGAAGGGTATACAAAGCATAAAATTGCCGCTGCTAATATAACTACTAGTACATATTTTCCATCACTATTCATTTGCCATTCACTTGTAAACATTTCTTAAGCGAATATGTACATCACAACAGACAACAACAAACTATTGACTAGTTTTCACATCAAAATTGGCAAGGAATTAGCATCTTTAAATGAATGTTTTGTGTAAAATGGCGCTCGTGTTTTAATAATGGTTTTGTACTCATAAAGGTGTAGTTAATAGCTGTTATAAGTTGATAACACATCTAATACAATGCCAGCAGTAACGATTTGCCTCACCTGTGATACGAGCGCAGCCGCCGAGCTGTATGAAATAAAGTCAACATACACGGAGAAGTATCCCAGAAAGCAACTGCTGGAATTGCTCAAGGAGCTAGTAGAGATTGAAGTAAGTTTTGAAGCAAAGTTAAACGAAGACTACTTATTTGTATCCTTATTCCTTTAGCCAAATATGGACTATGAGGCACAGCTGCCACAGCATCTTTGCGGCAACTGCACGAAAAGATTGAACAGCGCCTACGAATTTGTGATACAGGCGCGCGAAGCATACCAGCGACTGCTGGAAAGACTAAAACCGGACTTAAAGTTAGGCACAGATGAATGTTGCAAACAGGATGCTCCGTTGGAGCAGTTTGTTGCTGTTAAACTAGAACCCGGCGGTGAAGACATGACGCCCGTAGAATTCGCTGAAACTCTAATGAAACAGCAAGAATCTGATAATGATGATGAAATGCAGCACGATCGTGATGTGTTTGATGAAGGACATAGTGGGAGCAGTTCCGAAGAAAAAGAACAAGATGACCCTTTAACAATAATGAAGCGGAGAAAAGTAAAAACACAACCAAAAGAAAAAGTTTTGCATTTCGATGATAAAGATTCTGCCGAAAACTTTAGTTCCAGTGATGATGATGAGCCATTGCTGAAGCGCAAAGTAAAAATGCAAAAATCTAAAGCGCAGGAAAAGCAAAATACATTGTCATGTAATCAATGCAGTAAAACATTTCGTTTGCGCCGCAGTTTAAACGCTCACAAACAGAAACATCATCCAAAAAGTAATGAGACCCATGCATGTCCAGAATGCAAACGTAAGTTCAGCCGCAAAGACAGTTTACAGGTGCACTTGCGAACAATACACGCACCAAATGATGGAACGCCGCAGCAGCATATCCCAACAATTTCTGAAAGAAAGAAGGCAAAAGAACTCGATTTGAATCTCTGCAAGCCGCATGGTTGCAAGTTGATACAATGCATGATATGCGTGCAACATTTTACGAATATCTCCGAATTACGTAACCATTTGACTGATCATCCCCAATTGGAAACATTCGAGAAACGTACGGAGACACTGCAGGAGATTGCTGAATCATTTTATCCTGATATGAAGGAAGATGTTACAGAAGCGGCATTGTTGGCTCGTATACGTAGAGATCTAAAAGCGGAAAAGTATGTGTATTTCTATTCAATAACAAACCAGGCAGGCTACGAGTTAAGATTGGAAAGTTCAGACACAGATGGTGATGATGATGGAAATCGAAAAACAAAGAAACATTTCTACGCGTGCGATTTATGCGAAAATACAAAGTTTGGACGTAGATATCAACTCTTCGAACATCAGCGGGAGCAACATGCCTGGGATGAGGCACAACATGTCTGCCGGCGTTGTGATGCCCGTTTTGTAAACAAGCAGGTGCTAGACCATCATTACCAGTCACAATGTCGAAATTCTCAAAAACGCTTTTTGTGCAATAGATGCCCGCTCCGCTTTCGCTGGAAACAGAATCTTAGAGCGCACTACACGGAGCACAAGAATAGAGTAAAATACTTGACAATGCATTTATTTTAAAATTTATGAACCCCTTATTTTTTTTTTTTTTTTTTTTTGTAGGTGCAATCGAATATTTGCGAGCAGTGCAATCGTTCCTTTAAAGATAAGAAATCGTTGTCGACGCACATACACGCTGTGCACACTGATGCCTCGAATCTTTTACCCTGTCAATGGTGCAATCGGTTATTCTATAGCCGTGAAAATTTGTTAAAACATTTTAAGCGTCACGGTCTGAGGGAGCGCGATTTACCACTGGCCGAAGTACTTCTTAAAGCTACAACACAACCCAATGGAGCCAAGCGCATCAGTTGCAAGGTGTGTCAAGTGCAATTCGGAAGTATTGCAGATTTAAGAGTACATATACTAATGGAGCTCAAGTTGAATTTGAGTGCACATCAGAGCTATGAAACAATGGCCAATTATTCAATTACAAACGATGTGGGTTTTGAGTTGCATTTGGATGACTCGGAAACGGATAATGATGAATCGGCAGGAAGTACATCGAACACCACACCATATAAATGTGAAATTTGTCAAGTGCAATGTCGCCGGCGCTATGAAATGTTCCAACATCAGCGCGTAATGCACACATTTGAACCCTTGCCGCATAATTGCCCTAGTTGTATATTTAAAACTGTTTGCAAGGTAAGATACTGTTTAATAATATAGAAACATGTATAACTTCCTAATACGAAAATATATTGTAGAGCATAATTGATCATCACCAACGTACGCATTGTCAAAATACAGAGAAGCAACTGAGTTGCAAACACTGCAGCTATAAATTTATGTGGCCAGAAAATTTGGAACAACATCAACAAATGCTACATGCTGGTCTATTTGATGACAAGAGTGCTGTTGATGGTAGCAATGCTGATGTAAATGGAGTGACGACCGCGCAGTCAGCACTATCGGACACCAAATCAACATCAACGGAATTGTTAAACTGCCCACATTGCGATCGCACCTATTTGCATCAATCAAGGCTGAATAACCACATACGTGATGTGCACAGTGAAAACAGCGAGGCTAATAAAAAGAAGAAAAAGGAATCCGAACGTAAATTTCTTTGCTCACATTGTGGCAAGGAGGAACCTTCGGCTTCCCGCTTGCTCACGCATGTGCGACGACATACTGGGTATGTATGCACTTTAAGTTTGTCGCTAAAAAATATTAATGATATTTTTTTAAAATATTTACAGTGAAAGACCTTTCAAATGCGACATGTGCGAAATGGCATTTGCACGACACGTTGAGATGATGATACATCGTAGAAAGCACACTGGCGAGAAGCCATACCATTGTACTGTATGTGGCAAGGATTTTGCACGCTCCGACAAACTGAAGCGACACACGCTCATACATAGCGGTCTTAAACCGTATAAATGCACACTTTGCGAGAAGAGCTATCGACAGGCAAAAGATCTCAAGCTGCATATGCAACAGCATACCGGAGAAACGCCATTCGAGTGTGCACCATGCGGTGAACGATTCATAGAGCGTGTTGCACTAGAGAAGCATCGTATTATGCGTGGACATTTCGATGAGATAAAGTAAAGAAACAATACAAAAATATTTTACAAACTAAGTATTTAATAAGTTTAATCATTAAGAAAAACGACTCCGTAGCTTAGTCGCTAAGAAACTTATTCGGTTCGTATTACAAAAGCAAAACATCGAATGCTATCATTGCCAAAATTTTCGACATTAAAAGTGCTATTGCCGATTACCGTTCAAGTAGGTAAAATCTGGAGGGGATCATAATTCCCTGGAGTGCAATAAAAATATGTATGAACATGCGCTTTGTTTTCACTGTGATTTTGAGCATGCTGTGTTGTATAAGGGCTGTAGAGTCTATCAAAATACAAAGGAATGGTATGCATCAAAGTCTAAACCGGAACATGTCTCGACTAGTAGGCCATATCAAGACCAGCAAACTTCTAATATTGAGCCAAAGATAAACTATGTTAGTACGCTAAAAGAATACATAACAAATCTATGCACTCTAGCAACTAAACTTAATTGGCTCCAGAGAGTAAGCTAAACTCCATTTCGAAGTGATCGAAATCCATAATGAAAATAAAAACGAAACATAACTGCCCAATTTCCTAATCACAGAGCTCAGTAATGGTTCGATTTTCCTCTCCTTTCCATCATCTATGTGGTATAATTAAATAGAAATTTAATGATGAATTTATAATTTAACACTAGAATTAATGTACCACAACTACGCGAAATAAAAAATATTATAAAAAAAAATAACAGGTACAATACAATCATCTATACTTATACTGCATTAAAACGATTTTCACCGATAGACATAATTGGGTTAGTTTAAATGGTATAGAAGATAATATAATAGCGCAATATTAATACCAAGGAACAAAACAGGGTTTTGGTTTGGTACGTACTGAATTGTGTGTTTCGGTATAAGGTTCAGGACCGGTTCCAATTTATTTCGGTTTCGATACGGTACCTGGATTTCAGTTTAGGTACACCGGTACGGTATCGGTCAATATTAAAATTCTTGAATAAAGAAGAGACTTCTATTTCCAACGATCCAAACACCATATGTATATCAAAATAATACAACAAACACATGTGCGAATAGTATGATAATTTTGTCACGGATTTTGTAACTTATTAAACGAACCATCGGAGATCCCATGAAGTATATATACTCTTTATCAGCTTGACGAAAGGAATCGAACTACCCATGTCCGTCTGTCTCGATTTTGGATACTTCCTATGTTCCTAGGTTGAACTTATGTCACAACTAGCATGCCACGCGCATTATCAGGGATAGCCACCGTTCAACCTACTGGCTACTTTTCAAATTTGGTATGAAATGTATTTTCGTCCAACCGATTCCCAAGTGGATTCATATAATAGAAAGATAATAGGGGCGTAGCAGCGCATGCCAGATAAGCTAGTTGTATATATGTGTATGTATGTATATATATATATATATATATATATATATATATATATATATATATATATATATGTATATTGCACACTACAAAATGCAAGAGCTGCACATAATTTTCAAATACTAACGATTCCAAAAACAATTACCCAACACTGAAAAAACACTCAACCACAATCGACTTTCCAACCACCAAAAAAAAAAACAGCTGTGTACAACATAATGTTAAAAAAATGTATAAAGGACATCACAGTATCCATCGAAAATAATTCAGCATTAAAGTAGTTTTAAAACTAAATATGTGCATATAAAAGCAGAGGCATTATTGTAATTTAGGCGCCGATTGCGCTTATTTGAAATCCCAAAAAATAGTTTCTATATACGAATGAAAAAGAATGAAAATGGGAGAAATATCGCTTTGCCTCACTTGTGATACGAATACGGATACAGAGCTTCACGCACTCAAAACGGCGTACACTGAAAAATATCCGGAAAAGCAATTGCTGGATTTGCTGAAGGAGCTAGTACAGATAACCGTAAGTTTTGGTATAAAGTTAAATGAAAACTATTCTAATAATTTTTTTCGTATGACATTAGCCGAATATGGCGTATGTGGGGCAACTGCCTCAGCATCTTTGTGGCAACTGCACGCAGAAACTGAAAAACGCTTACGATTTTGTGTTGCAAGCACGCGCAGCGTATCAGCGACTGCTGGATAGTCTTAAGCCGGACTTAAAACTAAGCGCAGATGAATGTTGCGCACAAGATGCGCCATTAAAACAGTTTATTGCTGTTAAACTAGAGCCCGCCGGTGAAGATATAACGCCCGTAGAATTCGCTGAAACACTTATGAAGCAGCAAGAGTCGTCAGATAAGGATGACGATGACGACGACGTCGACGAAAGGCAGCACGACTGTGAGGTACTTGATGAGGGACGTAGTGAGAGCAGTGCCGATGAAAAACCACAACATGATCCGTTAACGCCAATAAAGCACAGAAAAGCCAAGGCACAGTCCAAACAAAAGAACCAACATCATCTAATTGATAATATTGTTGGCGACGACGACTCCAGCTCCACTGATGATGATGATGATGCGCCACTGATAAAACGTAAAGTAAAAATGCAAAGAGCTAAACAAAAGCAGAAGCAGAAGCAAAATCCGCCAGTATCATGTAATCAATGCAGTAAAACTTTTCGATATCATCGCAGCTTAGAAGCGCACAAACAGAAATATCATCAAACAAGCGACAAGAGCCTTTCATGTCCAGAGTGCACAAAGAAATTCAGTCGCAAGGATAGTTTGCGTATGCACTTGAGGAAAATGCATACGCCAACTGATGGTGCGCCACAGCAACTTAATCCAAAAATTTGTGAACGAAAGCAGGCAAAAGAACTCGATTTGAATCTCTGCAAGCCGCATGGTTGCAAGTTGATACAGTGTATGATTTGTTTGCAATACTTTACGAAAATATCCGAACTCTATAGCCATTTAAGCGCTCATCCCGAAATTGAAACATTCTTGAAACGTACGGATTCACTGCAAGAAATTGCGGAATCATTTTATCCCGATTTGAAAACGGAAGTAACTGAGGCGTCATTGTTGGCGCGTATACGCAAAGATTTGAAAGCGGAAAAGTTTGTGAATTTCTATTCGATAACAAATCAGGCGGGTTACGAGTTGAGATTGGAAAGTTCAGACACGGATAATGATGAGAGTGGTAGTATGAAAACAAATCAGAAGTTCTACGCTTGCGATTTATGCGTTAACTCAAAGTTTGGCCGGAGATATCAGCTCTTTGAACATCATCGTGAAAAGCATACCTGGGAGCAAGCGCAACACACCTGCCGGCGCTGTAATGCGCATTTCCTGAGCAAACAGTTGCTACATCATCATTACGAGTCTCAATGTCATAATATACACAAAATATTTCTGTGCAATAGATGCCCACAACGCTTTCGTTGGAAACATAATCTTAAAGCGCACTATGTGGAACACAAGAATAGGGTAAAATTGTTAACTAAAGTGTGTATTTCAATTGTTTAAAAAAAAAAAAAAACATTTTATTTTTAGATACAATCGTACAAATGCGAGCATTGTAATCGTTCCTTTAAGGACAAGAAGTCTTTGTCTTCGCATATACACACTGTGCACGATGCTCAAAATATGCTGCCTTGTAAATGGTGTAATCGTTCATTCTATCGTCGTGAAAATTTGTTAAGACATTTAAAACGTCACGGACTGCGGGAGTGCGATTTACCACTGGCCGAAATGCTACTTAAAGCTACAGCACAACCCAATGGCAGCAAGCGTATCAGTTGCAAAGTGTGTCAACTGCAGTTTGAACGTGTTGCAGATTTAAGAGCGCATATACTAATGGAGCTTAAGTTAAATTTGAGCGCACATCAGAGCTATAACTCATTGTCCACTTACTCAATTACAAACGAGGCTGGCTTTGAGCTGCATTTAGATGACTCGGAAACGGATATTGATGAAGCCAGTGGGGCCAGTGCAATGTACAACACACCATACAAATGTGAGATTTGTCAAGTGCAATGTCGCCGTCGCTATGAAATGTTTCAACATCAGCGCGTCATGCACACATTTGAACCCTTGCCGCATACATGCAGTAATTGTATATTTAAAACTGTCTGTAAGGTGAGCCTAATGTGTAATTTATTATTATATCTATACAAATATATAATATGTACCCTAATTTCAGCGCATATTTGAGCATCACCAGCGTACGCATTGTCAAAATACCGAGAAGCAGTTGAGCTGCAAGCACTGTAGTTACAAATTTATGTGGCCAGAAAATTTGGAGCAACATCAACATATACAACACGCTGGCCTATTTGATGCTAAAAGTGCTGTTGATGGTAGCAATGCTGATGTAAATGGAGCAACGCCGGCGCAGCCAACGCAATCAGAAACCAAATCTGCTCCAACGGAATTGTTAAACTGTCCACATTGTGATCGCACCTATATGCATCAATCGCGACTAAATAATCACATACGTGATGTGCACAGTGAAAACAGCGAGGCTAACAGAAAGAAGAAAAAGGAATCAGCGCCAAAATTTCTCTGTTCACATTGTGGCAAGGAGGAACCATCTGCTTCCCGTTTGGTTATGCACGTACGACAACATACTGGGTATATATTTATTTTGAGTTGCCATAGACAAATTGATATGATAGTTGTTTTCTTTATACAGCGAAAAGCCCTTCAAATGTGACTTGTGCGAAATGGCATTTTCACAACACGTTAAAATGTTGATCCATCGTAGAAAACATACCGGTGAGAAGCCGTATCATTGCACCGTTTGTGGCAAGGACTTTGCACGCTCTGATAAATTGAAACGACACACGCTCATACACAGCGGACTGAAACCGTACAAATGTACGCTCTGCGAGAAGAGCTATCGCCAAGCAAAAGACCTCAAGCTGCATATGCAACAGCATACCGGAGAAACACCATTCGAGTGCACCACATGCGGCGAACGTTTCATAGAGCGTGTAACAATGGAGAAGCATCGTATTATGCGTGGTCATTTCGATGAAATGCAGTAAAGTAGCAGCATGCAAATATTTTAAAAAACTAAGTGTAATGTATTTAATAAGTTTTATTATTAACGACTACAATACAATTTAATCATATTTAAAATTAGACAATTCATTTGTATTTGAAGTACATCTTCAATTTTGACTGTTTAGCTTAAATTATTTGAAAGGAAATATAGTAGTATTAACCAGCAACAATAGAGCACGGGAATAATTTCAATTAGCATTCCTATCAAGCGGTTACTATGTACAATGCTCTACAGAGCTAGTTTTTTTTACGGAAATATAATTTGCAATGTATTTGATTCGTGCGTTTTATTTTCATTTGAGAGAATGAATGTCAGTTGGTAGATATTGAGCTTCAAAGTAAAACACAGGTTTATAATGCAAAGATAATCTATTTGTAAGTTTGCAAGTAGATCATCCATGTAAATTAAACCTAATTAAAATGCACAATTATCTTAAATTATTTGATTTACTTACAGAAAGCCTGCTTTTATTGGGGATGCTACTTTATCGAGGTACTGTACGCATCCCAACCAAAGAAGAAAACGGTGAATTGGAAAACCATTCCTTTGTCATATTCACAATAAAAAAATGGAGCCAAGCTCAACATGACCAAGCATTATTATTGGCTTTCGTTAGCTTATTTATTTTTCATTTTGGCCATCCGCCGTTTAGATTTGATCACTTAAGGCTTCAAAATATATAATATTGAATTGTCGTTGGATCTACACGTGCACATTCTGTTTTAGCTTAATCAAATCGGTATAAGTGGATTAAAATTGTGTTCCATGATTTGAACATGGCAAAAAAACAAACACACATTTAAAGCAGGTTCAGACGATGCCAGCTATTGTATATCATTCTCGCATGAACTCAATTCGGGGTGAAACAGAAATCGCTTTTGCATCAAAATCTGCATATTTTACTCATAGAACTGAATTTTATGAATAAAACTAAAGAGATTTCAGTATGACCGCCGTATAACAGAGAGATATGGATTCACGAAATATTGAAAAATGTAACAAACGTATCGTGAGAAACTATTTCGCTTTGTTTCGTGATTTAGGCAAGCGTGATTAAAATATTCGTAATGTAATCATCTCTAATATGCGCGTATAAGAGAAATCAGCTGTTTCATTCTAAACCAAACAAATTAGCGGAAAAAGTTGCAAATTGTTTACTCCCAGATTATTTCAATAAAAACTAACTATAAACTAAATATTTAACATCTAATAATACCTCAGCAATGGAGCTCTGTCGTACGTGTGGTACGAGTACGGAAACAGAGTTGTACAAACTCAAATCGGCATACATTAAAAAATATCCGGGAAAGCAACTGCTTGATTTATTGAAGGAGCTGATTGATATAGAAGTAAGTTTTGAGGCAAAGTTAAGTTAAGACTACTAATTTTTTCCAACGCTTTAGCCAAATATGGCATATGAGCCTCAACTGCCGCAGCATCTTTGTGGCAACTGCATGTCAAAATTGAGCAACGCCTACGATTTTATGATACAGGCGCGTGAGGTGAATCAGCGACTGCTGGAAACGCTTAAGCTGGACTCGAAGTTAGACACTAGTGAAAGCTGTCTTCAAGAGATGCCTTTGATGGTTGTATGCACGGAGGAACAGGACTTGGTAGATATTAAAGAAGAAGACGAAACTAATGAACCTATTCCTCTATTCGAGTGCTCAGCAAATATAACGGAACAACAGGAGCAGCAAGCATTTATTGAAAGTAATAACAAGATACCACAATTGGATCCATTAACAATAATGAAAAGATCACAAAATAATAAAACATTGCACGCAAAGCAAGATAACTTATTAACGACAGACGACGAACACTATTCCGGCGATGACGATTCATCCATTGATGATTTGCCACTAATAGAGCGAAAGAATAAAACAACAAAAACAGCGCAGACCAAACGTAAGCCAAAGCCCTATGCTTGTGATCAATGCGATCAACGATTTCGTCGTCAACGCGCTTTTAATTTACACAAACGCTCGCATTTGGCCAAGAGTAAATGGCTTCAGTGTCCGCGCTGTCAACATAAATTCGGACGACAGGAAACGCTGGATTTGCATCTGAAGTACGGTTGTAATAAACCGATAACAAAGCCATCAAAAGCATCCGCCGCTATGCTGTGTGAACGAAAGAAAGCAAAAGAGCTTGATGTGAATCTCTGTCAGCCACATGGTTATAAGACTATACAGTGCATGATTTGTCTGAAAACGTTTCTAAAGATTTCACAGCTACGTTCCCATTTGAGTGCACATCCTGAAATAACTGCACTAGCGGCACGTGATACGCAAACCTTAAGACAAATAGCCGATGGCTTCTATTCGGATACGGAAATTGATATAACGGAAACGGCCTTATTGGAACGTATACGTAACGATATGAGCGCAAAACAGTTTGTAAATTTTTATTCGATAACCAATCAAGCGGGTTATGAATTAAATTTAGATACTTCAGAGACTGAAAGCGATGAAAATGATACCATTGAAGAGAACAATTACAAATGTGATTTATGCGCAGATGTCCAATTTCGACGTAGATATCAGCTTTTCGAACATCAGCGTTTGCAGCATGCCTGGCACGAGGCGCAGCATGTTTGTCTGCGTTGCGATGCACGTTTCCTAAGCGAAACGGTGCTGCAACATCATTACCGTACACAATGTCGTGATAAACATAAACGGCTCATTTGCAAGAAGTGTCCAATGCGCTTTCGCTGGAGACATAACATGAAATCACATTACAGAGAACATAGAACTAAGTTAGATGGTACAATTAAATGCGCACAGTGCAATCGTAAATATGTTGATGAGAAGACACTCAAAATACATATGCGCATAATGCACACGGATGCTGCGAATTTACTACCATGCCAGTGGTGCCAACGTGTATTCTATCGACGTGATTATTTTCTGAAACATATAAAGCGTCATGGACTGAGCGAGAGCGATTTGCCACTGGCCGAGATGTTAATTAAGGCAACAGAGCAGCCCAATGGTGTTAAACGCATTAGTTGCAAGATTTGTCAACTGCAATTCGAACGTATTACAGATTTAAGAGCACATCTACTGATGGAGCTCAAGTTGAATTTAAGTGCGCATCAAAGCTACGATTCATTAGCCAATTACTCGATAACAAACGAGGCAGGCTTTGAGTTACACTTGGACGATTCGGAAACGGACGATGATGAGTCACCGGGTGGTACAGCACTGCACAGCATACCCTACAAATGTGACGTCTGTCAAGTACAATGTCGCCGGCGTTATGAAATGTTTAGACATCAACGTGCAATGCACATAGTTAAACCTTTGCCCTACGCTTGCAATAAATGCGTATTCAAATGTGTTTCGAAGGTAAGCAATGACTCATAGAAAACAAAAAAAGAGCACAATAATATAGTTTTTTTTTCTTAATATTGTACAGCGTCTACTCGAGCATCATCAGCTTACGCAATGTAATGAAGTGAAGCAACTGTCATGCCAGCATTGCAATTATAAATTTATGTGGCCGGAAAATCTAAAAGAGCATCATCAATTACAGCACAAAGACATCAAAACAGAAGTTAATAATGCTGATATAGTCATGGAAGATATGAGCGAAACGTCAGCTTTAACTAAACAAACCAAATCAGTGCCAGAGGCTGCTACTACGGATGTATTAAATTGTCCACATTGTGATCGCACCTATGTGCATCAATCGAGACTCAATAATCATATACGAGATGTACACAGTGATAACAGTGATGCTAATAAAAAGAAGAAAAAGGAACGCAAATATCTCTGCTCACACTGTGGTAAGGAGGAACCATCTCCTTCGAACTTGCTCTTGCACGTACGTCGTCATACTGGGTATGTATTAATCATATAATGCTATAGACAATTTGAATTGACATTCGATTCTTTTTTTTTCATTCTTTATATAGCGAAAGGCCCTTCAAGTGTGACTTGTGCGAAATGGCATTTATACGTCAAGCTGAGTTGATAATTCATCGTAGAAAACACACCGGCGAGAAGCCTTTCCAGTGTACTGTCTGTGGCAAGGATTTTGCACGCTACGACAAATTGAAGCGACACACGCTCATACACAGCGGATTGAAAGCGCGCAAATGAACTCTAGGTTTGCCATACAATAATGGACATGCAGTAGAGAAGCTGCACAAAATTATCTTACACAAATATCTTATCTTAAGTATATGTAATGCATTTTCTAAGATTTATCATAAACAGCTTAAATAGCATACATTGTATTTAACCGAAAGATTAAATTAGACTGGTTTGTTTAAATGCAACACTGTTCATGTCAACCATCATTTGTTAAAAGACTACGGTCAAATTTTAGACAATATGCATCAATAAGTATCTGTTTGACAGCCATTGAAAGCAGATATGAAAGGCAGACAGGCAAATATCAGAAGGTTGCATGCCGAAATGCTCAAAGAAAATCACTATTTCATCTATTGCCGGATCGCTGAAGTCCTGGAATGGATTTATATTATATGCAAGCGTACATGAAACGGCACAAAAACTTGATAATACTGCGGTTAACCAACATCAAACACTACTTCGAAGTTATTACACGATTACATTTAAGCTGAATTTCGGCACCGACCTGCTTTCTTTACGTTTGTCTGCTTTTCATATCTTCTTGAATAACTACCCGCTTTTTTATTCAACTTTTTAATTATTAAGTCTGCCTCGTTATAATCTGGTGGATCTACAAGAGTGCCATCATCAACTAGTTTTTTTAAAAAATGCTCTACCGTCGGCATTGTTCCCATTATCGCTTACAAGTAGCTTAGTCTCCACACACTCAGTAATTCCTGTGCATCTATAAACATACTCAAAACATAAAGGGAGCCAAGTTGGCCCCGATAGTCAATAAATGGGTGCGTATGTTTTTAAATGGAGAACATGGAATGCTTCACATTCAGATTAGTTCCCTATGATTTTTATCTGTTGCTTCTTCTGAGAAAGTTCGGAGTGATAAGGTTATAGCTTAGCTTTTGAGGCCTTTGACATATCGTTTTATGCGATATGCATTGCAAGTTTTTCTGCACACAGAAACACAATGTGCAAAGTTCCAAATCAATAACCAAGGGACCAGTTTACCATCAAACATACAAGAGGGAGATGGATAGAAGTTTATACGAGACATACGAACATTGATAGATTGATTCGTCTGTCCGGAAGGTCTATGGGAATTATAGGAATCAGTTACGGGATTACGTTCTTGTTCTTTTCTATTTCTATGAAAATGAAAGCACCAATTATGTTGCTCAGTTGTGTGACGTTTCTTTGAAAAGCTTGTTAACCCTCCTCTTACAGATCCGCGTTTTCTATTCTTAAAAGTGGCGGATTTGTTTCAAATGTACTGAAAGTAGCATGCCTGCCTCATTGTGTTTATATTATAGTTGTATCTGAACATCGTTTTCAGATGTTCCTTATATGGTTTGATGGCTGGACTGTTCATATTGATGGATTTGACTAATAGCAGGAGACTCGAATCTTCTGAGATGTTTCTGGCAAGCAGCTTGTCTTCTTAGTTCGGCATCTTCTGAAGACTCTTGCGATAGAGCAAATCTTGTCAATTACGCTTGAGATGATAATATCAAATTTTCGCTGCATTATACGAGTATGCCTAATTTCTGTCCCTGTTATGACCTCAGAGTGTGTATGATGTATTTTTCAGATTATTTATAAAGGTCTATTAAATTCGCGTTTGTCCACCATATTTGACCAGCAGATTTGATTTAACTATCAGAAGTAACATTTATTGATATCAACTCAATCAAAAAAGTGGAAGTGGGTAAATAACGAATATATTTAATAAGAGATTATAAAAAATTTAGCTTTTTTTTTTTTAATCGACGTACAAGTATTACATCGTTTTGGTGCCACTTCTTCTATGAACGTGTGACGAGAACCATCCATTGACAGAATTCTCGCGTAGTCACTGGAGCTGAAAGCAGAAGTGAAATTCCCTTGGGCTTCGTTTTTGGAATCCGAATAAATTACGTATTCTATTTTGTTAAAATGGTAAGCTTTCCAATTTCTGAACCATTTCGCGATTTGAATTCACTTCGAATTGTCACTATGAAATTCATATTCTCAAGGTCTGGTAAATTCAAATCGTTAAATTCTTCTGAAAGTGAATTAGAATCATTTTAACGAAGCCGAGACAGAACAATTTATTCTAATTCGAAAACTGAATAAAAGAGTTATTAATTCTTTAACCTTAGGCCGATTACTTAACACTGAACCCTCGTATAAGAGAAATCAGCTGATGTATTGTAAACAAAACATTTCAGCGAATAAAAGTTGGAAATTTTTTTCCTGTCGCTATTCTTAAATAAAAAGTGGTTACAAAATACATATTTAATATTAAGTAATTTACCATAAATGGCGCTCTGTCGTACGTGCGGTACGAGTAGCGACACAGAGCTTCACAAACTACAATCGGCGTACATTGAAAATTATCCGGGAAAGCAACTGCTTGATTTATTGAAGGAGTTGATTGATATTGAAGTAAGTTATGTGGCAAACTTAAATTAAAACTACTCGTTGCTACGTCGCCTCTTGCTTTTATATTATTGGCCATAAGGGTATCGCGGGCAACGAAAGTGCGGATGAGCTAGCCAGGACTGATTCGGCAACTTCCTTCATAAGTCCGGAGCCTTTTTGAGCTAAGTCAAAATCTTTCATTGCAGATGGGTTTCAAAGCACTGCCTCCCGGTACTGGATACAATATCCTGGTCTACGGCTGGCCAAGCTAATAACCCTTCCTTTACGCACATCTCAATAGATTTGACCTGAGATTGCTTTTGGGCTATCTCAGTGGCCATCATCCACTGAGATATCACTTGAACAAGCTAGGGCTCTCCCTCAGAAACAGAGTGCAGACTCTGTCTAGAGGATGACGTAACTAGTTTACATCTTCTTTGCGATTGCGCGGCATTGGCCATGCTCAGAATTGAGCAGATGAATAGACCCTTTATTACATCTGGTGAGATCAGAAACACCTCGTCTAAGGATATCCTTCGTATCATTATAAAGACGGAGAAGAACCTAGATAAATTAACTAAACCACATCCGGGCTAGGGTACAAAAGACATAATTTTCTGTCGCAGTGCCCGTTTCCTATAGGAAGGCGCTCTAACGTTCTACCTTTGACACTGAATCTAAGTTAGCGTTACAGGCTGATCGAGCCTGATTCGCAGTGACCACTTGCTTATGGTTAGGGGTATGTAGGGGGCATGGTACCGCCTAATATCTACTTGTATATACATATTCTTAAACCTTCCTTCGATACCTGCCTGTCTAGGTAACATAAAGGCATTAACGGCACGAGTCTTCAATTTATATCGATTGTATTTTTTTTATAGCCTATGAATGATATTAAAACTGAGATCCCATCGAAGTAAAGTTGTCCTTTACATTGTAGACATCACTTCTTTCTGTGAAATATAAATTCGGAGCTCTTGATCCCCATTTCTGCGGCGTCACTGAAGGTTAACAGCACAAAAGCTTACCTCCGCTGGCACAGCTTCAGTTGGAATTAAGCCACCGTGCTTTCTCTCGCTCTATTTTCAATACTCATATGAAATCTCTCTTTAATTCTTGTCTTATCAGTGAAAAGCTTTCGCTGTCCCACAATGCTTGCATTAATGCACATATAAAATTAGTCCAAAATAAATCGTTGGCTGCACGCAATGCTTCCACAAACAAAATTATTGCTTAGCACATTTATAGCCTTAACATGGTCAACATGTTACGCCGAACTCCTCGCTGACAATCACTATCATGACTTTCCGCATTTCTGGACAAGCGTTGGATTTAGTCCGGCGGCGGATAGAATTCGACATAAAGAAATAGCTGCCAGTCTGCTATCAGAGCCAATTAAAATGAATCTACGCCAAATTGCTGCACTTCCGGTTTCGGCTGTTTCGCATGTACGCATACATTGGCTACTGGAGTTGCTCAAATTCGAACAATATACACAAGCAGGAGTGCCGATTTATGATTTTACGTTGCTGGATGAGTTTGTTGATTTTCTCGATGAACTGGCTTTGGCACCATTGCTCGAATTCATGGCTAATCCGGGTAAGGTATTTACGCGTAATCCACAACGTAGTGGATTCTTTTGGGAAAATCTAGCCTGGCAGTTGTCCAAGCGTTATCAAGGTACATACGTATTATGCTTATTATGCCTGTTGTAAAATATAAACACGTATTTATTTAGCAAGATTTGGTGTGCACAAATTTGCGAGCTGGCTTTTCGAAACCTGGAACGAACCGGATTTATTGACTTACAATCGCTTAAATTTTACTATACCCGAGTACTTGGAGTATGTGCAAGCTGTACGCGCAGGTTTAAATCGCGCTACCAATCTCTCGACTAAGTTGGCCGGTCCTGCAGGTCTTTTTAAAGCAGCGGAGAAACATCCGCTTTGCTGGCACTTACTTGAATATTGCAATATGCATTTGGAAAAGTGTCCCATAGATACACTGAGCTATCATCGTAAAGGTGCGGGTACTGCTGCAGAAGTGCTTAGTGGCACCACGGTGTTACTACGACAGATTTATGCCAAATATCCGAATTTGGTATCACTACCATTGGCCAATAGGTGAGTTGTACTTTGTTTTAAAAATACATATACATACATATATGTATAAACACTTGCTTGTGTTGCCTTGCAGTGAAGCTGATCCCATTGCCAGTTGGTCTACGCCGCGCGCATTTCAAGCGGATGTACGCTACGCAGTTGTTTTACTTAGTCTTGTATTGCAGCATTGGAGTGCCACAATCGATGAAAGCCAGACGCTATTGCGGAACCTACAGTGGCTTAGTCACGATAATGCTTTTCTTAGCTATCATCCGTATGAATTCTCGCAGCGTACGTTGCTCGCACACTTTCGCATGAATCTTACACATCCACCACATTCACAATTTGTACAGGTATACACTCGTAGTTCTTTTTACTTGCCATTACATCTTTCGCTTCCATTGTACCCGTATAATACAGAAACCCGTCTATGCTGCACTCGGTATGCTTGCTAAACTCGGTACGCTGGCAACCGATGTGGAGCATATATCGTTGGCCAATAATCAAACAACACTAGTGCTAAAGACAGCAACACGCGGCAATCATACTACTGCCCTTTACTGGGCCACGCTATTGGTATCAACCGAACAGCAAGCGCATAGTAAAGGCGAGTTACACCATTCTACTTCGAGCAATAATGAACGAAAATGGAAAATCTCGCTTGCAATTGATGAAGCTGACGTCAACGATATGTCTTGGGCGTATATAGTAGAACATTTGGAACCGGAACGCACAGATCCGTCATACATTTGGCAACAGCATAATACTCCAGCATATCCACATCGCGCGCTGCGTGCAGCCATGCGTCGCAGTCAAACGCCCACTGTATATCAAGCAGGCACAATGCATCGCTATGGACGTCCTTTAGTATTAGATTTCACGGATATTCGCTTACCGTGGGCATTGCTTGTGCGTGTCTGCTCCAGCGTCTGGCCAAAATTAAGCGCACCAACTAATTTGCAAATTACCGCCATAACACGTGGTGAAGTTTTTCTTAACTGGCGTGAAGCGCAGAATTCGACACAATGTGTACAGACATACGAAGTTTGGTACCGGCCAAGCGCAGCCGAGAAACAGCATTGGCGACGTATAAGCGCTGGCTGGCATTTACCATATAATTCATTTCAGTATGATGCACCTGATCGTATTGTCAGTGGTGAGTTGGAACAGCTAAATATATTTACATGTGAAGAATATGAATTAATTTAAATATTTCACTCAATATAGGATTTTACAAGGTGCGCGCTACTGATCTCTTCAATGATGTAGGTCCGTTCTCACATATCGTGGAATATTATGAACTGTAATATGCGTTATCTCAATATGGACATTGGAAATAGTGTATAACTTTGACAATTCTAAACCGATCGCCGTTATGAAAACATTAATTTTAACCATGGATCGATATATACCGGAAGAACACGCCGAAATAGTAATGCTGGCCGATGTGATGGAAAATTAAAGAAATAGAGCCAATGAATGGATAAAGACTATTTTTTATGTTTTGTAATCTGCTTAATGTGGAGCATTAAATTAATCACCTGACTTAAATTGTCGACGTTGTTGCGTACGTCTAGGGAGATATAGTGTATGATACCTTCGAAGGCGTCATAATGTGTGGCTGTTGTATAAGAGATTAATGACAAGTTTAATTGGGTGATTTTGCAGTCTTTCTATTCTTTAATAGTTGAACATTTTAGGTTGTAAAATATTGTTGCTAGTTGAGTCAGTTGTAATTGACTGTACATAATTTGATAAGATTTTTAACGTCACGTCTACACTATTTAAATTTTATAGTACCGCATTGTTATACCATTCAATTAGAAGGCATAAAAGGCATCATGGACCCCATAAAGGACATATATTAACGTATTTTCTTGTTTTGCTTAATATTGTAGTACTTAATCTCACCTCGCTTACGTTGCAATCAGAACGGATTAAGTTCTATATTCAAGTTTCTACGAGTTATTTAGATACTGTATACTACATTTTTTATGTTGCATTTCTACTGCATCTCCTCGAAGTGACCACGCATAACACGATGCTTTTCCAATGTTGCACGCTGTATGAAACGCTCGCCACATGTGGCGCATTCGAATGCTGTTTCTCCGGTATGCTGTTGAAAGTGCCTCTTGAGATCTTTAGCTTGGCGATAGCTCTTATCGCAGAATGTGCATTTATGTGGTTTCAGACCGCTGTGTATGAGCGTGTGTCGCCTCAGTTTGTCGGAGCGTGCAAAATCTTTGCCGCAGACTGTACAATGAAAGGGTTTCTCGCCAGTGTGCTTCCTACGATGCATCTTCATCTCATCGTGACGGGGAAATGCCATTTCGCACAAGTCACATTTAAATGGTCTTTCACTGAATAAATAGTATTAACATTTTGTCAGCTCCAGCTTAAAGTTAATACATACCCAGTATGTCGTCGTCGTACGTGGGTGAGCAATTGGGAAGCCGAAGGCTCTTCTTTGCCACAATGTGTACAGAGAAATTTGGGAGCCGATTCTTTTTTCTTCTTTTTGATAGCCTCGCTGTTTTCACTGTGCACATCTCGTATGTGATTATTTAGCCGTGCTTGCAGCTTATAAATGCGATCACAATGTGGACATTTTAACGATTCCGTTGATGTAGATTTGTTCGCTGGTTCCGCTGACGGTGCCGGCGTCGCTTCATTACTATCAGTACTGCTACCATCAACAGCTCTTTTAGCATCAAATAGCGCAGCATGTTGCATTTGTTGATGTTGTTCCAAATTGTCTGGCCACATAAATTTGTAACTACAGTGTTTGCAGCTCAACTGCTTCTCGGTATTTTGACAATACGTACGCAGATGATGCTCAAGTATGTTCTGCAATATACATTCGTATACGGAAGTTTTATATATGCATTTATTTAAAAACTAAACATTAGCTCACCTTGCAGACAGTTTTAAATATACAATTGGGGCAACTATGCGGCAATGGTTCAAATGTATGACTTGCACGTTGATGTTGGAACATTTCATAGCGCCGGCGACATTGTAATTGACACATCTCACATTTGTATGACGTGTACTGCATTGACGATTCATCGTTGTCCGTCTCCGAATCGTCCAAATGCAGCTCAAAGCCCTCTTCGTTTGTAATTGAATAATTAGCCATTGATTCATAGCTCTGATGTGCGGTCAAATTTAACTTGAGCTCCATGAGTATATGCACTCTTAAATCCGCAACACGTTCGAATTGTAGTTGACACACCTTGCAACTGATGCGTTTGGTGCCGTTGGGCTGTGCTGTAGCTTTAAGTAGAACTTCGGCCAGTGGTATGTCACGCTCTCTCAGTCCATGACGTTTTAAATGGTTTAACAAATTTTCACGCTTATAGAATAAACGATTGCACCATTGACAAGGTATTAGATTTGTGGCATCAGTGTGTACAGAGTGTATATGCGACGCCAAAGATCGCTTGTATTTAAAGGTCCGATGACACTGATCGCATACACATGTTTGCACCTACATAAAAATAAAAAAATTTCTCAATAAGTCTTGAAATAAATGCATTGTCAACTGCAATTTACCGTATTCATGTGCTCCGTTTTGTGCGCTTTAAAATTATGCTTCCAGCGAAAACGTCGTGAGCATCTACGACACAGAAAGCGTTTTTGATAGTTTAAACATTGGATATCGTAATGATGTTGCAGCATTTGCTTGCTTACAAAACGCGACTCGCAACGCCGGCAGGCATGTTGTGCTTCCTCCCAAGAATGTTTCTCCAACTGATGTTCGAAAAGTTGGTACTTACGACTATATTTGGTGTTTGCGCACAAGTCACACGCGTAGAATTGTTTTTTAGTATTAACAGACTCGTCCTCTTCACACTCTGTATCTGAACTTTCCAATCTTAATTCGTAACCCGCCTGGTTGGTTATCGAATAGAAATTCAAAAAATTTTCAGCTTTCAAATCTTTCTGTATACGCGCTATCAACGCCTCTTCAGTAATATCTTCTTTCAAATCGACATAGAATGATTGGGCAATCTCTTGTATTGTATCTGTGCGTTTGGAGAATGTTTCAATTTCGGGATGTGCACTTAAATGCTCACTCAATTCGGCTATTTTTGTAAAGTGTTGCAAACAAATCATGCATTGTATAACCTTGCCACCATGTGGCTTGCAAAGATTCACGTCAAGTTCTCTTACCAACTTGTGTTCGGAAGTTTTTGGAATATGTTGCTGTGGTATACCATCGCTCGAATGTGCTTTCTTGATATGCTGCTGTAGCCTATCCTTGCGCTTGAATATACGTGTGCATTGTGTACATGGATGGCTCTTTTTCTTTTTCAGTACATGTTTTAGCAGTGGTGCATCATCATCGCTGCAGCTGGACTCATTCTCTACAGCATTATCAACTTTCAAGTTTTTTTGTCTCTGCAGCGTTTTACATTTTCTTTGTTTCATAAGTGTTAAGGGATCATTTTTTGTATTTTTCAGTTTACAATCGTCCTGCATTTTGTCGTCGTTGTCGTCCTGATCTGATTTAAGCTCCTCCATAAGCGTTTCTGCGAATTCTATGGGTGTAGCCTCTTCGCCAGCGGGTTCTAGTTTAACAGCAACAAATTGCTCCAGCGGCGGTTCCTCTAGACAGCATACTCCAGTTCCCAACTTAACGTCTAGTTGAAGACCGTCCAGCAGTCGCTGATTTGCCTCACGCGCTTGCAACATAAAATCGTAGGCAATATTTAACTTCTCTGTGCAGTTGCCACAAATGTGTTGCGGCAATTGCGATTCGTAATCCATGTTTTGCTAATGGAAGATGAATAATTGATGATGATTTTTTAATTAAATTTTGTGCCACAGGTCGACTTACATTAATCTCAATTAGTTCTGTCAACAAATCGAGTAGCTGCTTTCCCGGATATTTTACGCTGTACTCCGATTTGAGCTCATACAGCTCACTGGGCGAACTTGTATTACAAGTGCGGCATAAAGACATTGCAGCGTTTTAATTGAAATCTTTTAAAAAATTAATACTATTTGAGCAAAATATGATTGTAGTAACTACCATTGAGCTACATACTCGTATGTATATTTGTTTAACAACGAAACAGCTGTCACAAAATGCTTAAATGTACTTTTGTTTCTTTTAAATGTTTGCAGTCAATGTGAATGGTTCTATTTTTTATGTTGTTTTTATGCTGTCGTAAGTGAATGCCAAATGGACAGTGTATGCAAAAATTATGTTGGCCAATATTGAATAATCTGAATAATTTAAATTCAATTGCTACGAGTTAACTTGAATCTAGTTTCTTCTCGAATGAAAAAATTGTATTACAAGTATAAATCGTCTTAGAAACTATTCATGCTGTGATATTGGTACGGTAGTTCTATTGAATGATGCATTTAAATAGTATTTAATTAGTAAAGTATTTAATTTAATATATAGTACTAGCTGGTACCCGGCGCGTTGCTGTCCTTCCCCTTGCCTGACCAATACCCTTCCAATCCTTTGTTGAATTCCATGGCTCGCAGGCTAAAACTAATGGATAAGCTTAAGGGCAACACAATTTCTAGTAGCCATTTTATTAAGGTATAGTATACTAGTTAGTACCTTGCGCGTTACTGCCTTTCTCCTTACCCAACTTCTCCACCACGCCATTATTCATGACCCCTCGGTTAATAAAATTGTTCATACAAAAATACTAAAATGGCGATTAAAAAATAGGGGTTAGGGGGTCAATTTTTGGAACTTATTCAGATAAGCGGCACATGCATGCATACTTTTTTAAACAAATGCTTATTTTTTAATTATATTAAAACCCAAATTCTATTAACAAAAATTTGATCAATTAAAATTAAAACTTTCAAAAAGCCAACGGTTCTTTCTCATTCACTGCCTCTCTAATATCATCCCGCACACATGACCATTTAAGGCATGCTGTTGACGCCGAACTTGAGACTGTTCTGGTGTCTCAGCAGCTCGTTGGGATGCCATATATTTAGCGTTCTGAGTATGGGATTGTTCTGATGTCTCAGCAGCCC
Organism: Leucophenga montana; assembly: GCA_035044765.1. Lineage (NCBI taxonomy): Eukaryota > Metazoa > Arthropoda > Insecta > Diptera > Drosophilidae > Leucophenga > Leucophenga montana. The sequence goes on from JAWNNQ010000656.1 coordinate 145,971, forward strand.
GTTGAGATGCCAGATATACAGCAAGCTAGGTACAGCTGACCGTGGGAAAAACATGGCATGCCCAATTGTATTCCTGCTACCTCTAAGGTTTGGTCCTGTGAATTGTCGACAGTCATTGAAATGAAACTTTTAATGGGAACTGCAGGCGCTTAAAATTAAATGGTAAGTTATTATGTATGATTGGGATGCGTGGTAAAAGCAAATTGCCACACTGTTCCTTCCTAGTTTGGTGACTCGCAACCGTGTACCGTTGCATAATCTACTAATTTATACTAAACTTATTAATCCAAAGTTCGACTAAGAAGATCTAGTGGATGATACCTTGGAAGGCCTTGTACTTTGTGGATAAGAGATTAATGACAAGTTTATTTGGGTGACGTTCCAGTCTAGATATATTTCTGGTAGATTGTGGGTATGTCTTCTTTAACAGTTGAACCCGTTAGGTTGTTTCTAATTGGAACCGCTACAGAATTTCTATATTCAAATTGCAAAATATTGTCCCACAGCTGTGCTCTATATGTCAAAGTTTGTTTTAGTATAATTAATTACTGTCCTGTCTAAGAAGCTAGTACAACTTCTTAATTTTTGTTTTAAGCGGCCGTTTGTTAGCAAGAATATGTGTTGTTTATACGTAAGACGACTTTTTATGTAAAAACCAAAGTAGTTTACTTTCGTTTTGGTTACTCTTACTCTTCGCAAACTAGATGTGATGTGAGAAGATTTACCATCGTTGAAGCATATATTCCACTTCAGATCTCTGTGACGTCTAATTGCTACTCTAGCAGTACAGAAGCTAAGTTTGTCGTAACTAGTCGAGTCAATTGTAATTGACTGTACACAATTTGATAAAATTTTAACGTCACGTATACACTATTCAAATTTTATAGTACTGCATTGTTATACCATTCAATTAGAAGGCATTAAAAGCAGCACGGACTGGATAAAGTACATATATTAACGTATTTTCTTGTTTTGCTTAAGTTAGTATTACTTAATTTCACCTCGTTTTCGTTGCAATCAGAACGAATTAAGTTTTTTATTCAAGTTTCTACGAGTTATTTAGATACTGTATACTACATTTTTTATGTTGCGTTTCTACTGCATCTCCTCGAAGTGACCACGCATAACACGATGCTTTTCCAATGTTGCACGCTGTATGAAACGCTCGCCGCATGTGGCGCATTCGAATGCTGTTTCTCCGGTATGCTGTTGCAAGTGTAACTTGAGATCTTTAGCTTGGCGATAGCTCTTCTCGCAGAATGTGCATTTATGTGGTTTCAGACCGCTGTGTATGAGCGTGTGTCGCCTCAGTTTGTCGGAGCGTGCAAAATCTTTGCCGCAGACTGTACAATGAAAGGGTTTCTCGCCAGTGTGCTTCCGACGATGCATCTTCATCTCAACGTGTCGGGGAAATGCCATTTCGCACAAGTCACATTTAAATGGTCTTTCGCTGTATAAATAGGAAAAAAGTAGTATTATAAATGTTTCAGCACCAGCTTAAAGTTAATACAAACCCAGTATGTCGTCGTACGTGGGTGAGCAATTGGGAAGCCGAAGGCTCTTCTTTGCCACAATGTGTACAGAGAAATTTGGGAGCCGATTCTTTTTTCTTCTTTTTGATAGCCTCGCTGTTTTCACTGTGCACATCTCGTATGTGATTATTTAGCCGTGCTTGCAGCTTGTAAATGCGATCACAATGTGGACATTTTAACGATTCCGTTGATGTAGATTTGTTCGCTGGTTCCGCTGATTGTGCCGGCTTCGATTCATTTACATCAGCACTGCTACCATCAACAGCACTTTTAGCATCAAATAGCGCAGCATGTTGCATTTTTTGATGTTGTTCCAAATTTTCTGGCCACATAAATTTGTAACTACAGTGCTTGCAGCTCAACTGCTTCTCGGTATTTTGACAATACGTACGCAGATGATGCTCAAGTATGTTCTGCAATATAGATTCGTATACGGAAGTTTTATATATGCATTTATTTAAAAACTAAACATTAGCTCACCTTGCAGACAGTTTTAAATATACAATTGGGGCAACTATGCGGCAATGGTTCAAATGTATGCATTGCACGTTGATGTTGGAACATTTCATAGCGTCGGCGACATTGCAATTGACACATCTCACATTTGTATGACGTGTACTGCATTGACGATTCATCGTTGTCCGTTTCCGAATCGTCCAAATGCAGCTCAAAGCCTTCTTCGTTTGTAATTGAATAATTTGCCATTGATTCATAGCTCTGATGTGCGCTCAAATTTAACTTGAGCTCCATGAGTATATGCACTCTTAAATCCGCAACACGTTCGAATTGTAGTTGACACACCTTGCAACTGATGCGTTTGGAGCCATTGGGCTGTGTTGTAGCTTTAAGTAGAACTTCGGCCAGTGGTATGTCACGCTCTCTTAGTCCATGACGTTTTAAATGGTTTAACAAATTTTCGCGGTTGTAAAACAAACGATTGCACCATTGACAAGGTAACATGTTTGTGGCATCAGTGTGTACAGAGTGTATATGCGACGACAAAGATCGCTTGTCTTTAAAGGTCCGATGACACTGATCGCATACACATGTTTGCACCTATATATAAATAAAAAAATATCTTATTAAGTCTTGAAATAAATTCATTGTCAACTGTATTTTACCGTATTCATGTGCTCCGTTTTGTGCGCTTTAAAATTATGCTTCCAGCGAAAACGTCGTGAGCATCTATGACACAGAAAGCGTTTTTGATAGTTTAAACATTGGATATCGTAATGATGCTGGAGCATTTGCTTGCTTACAAAACGCGACTCGCAACGCCGGCAGGCATGTTGTGCTTCCTCCCAAGAATGTTTCTCCAACTGATGTTCGAAAAGTTGGTACTTACGACTATACTTGGTGTTTGCGCACAAGTCACACGCGTAGAATTGTTTGTTAGTATTAACAGACTCGTCCTCTGCACACTCTGTATCTGAACTTTCCAATCTTAATTCGTAACCCGCCTGGTTGGTTATCGAATAGAAATGCAAAAAATTTTCAGCTTTCAAATCTTTCTGTATACGCGCTATCAACGCCTCTTCAGTAATATCTTCTTTCAAATCGACATAGAATGATTGGGCAATCTCTTGTATTGTATCTGTACGTTTGGAGAATGTTTCAATTTCGGGATGTGCACTTAAATGCTCACTCAATTCGGCTATTTTTGTAAAGTGTTGCAAACAAATCATGCATTGTATAACCTTGCCACCATGTGGCTTGCAAAGATTCACGTCAAGTTCTCTTACCAACTTGTGTTCGGAAGTTTTTGGAATATGTTGCTGTGGTATACCATCGCTCGAATGTGCTTTCTTGATATGCTGCTGTAGCCTATCCTTGCGCTTGAATATACGTGTGCATTGTGTACATGGATGGCTCTTTTTCTTTTTCAGTACATGTTTTAGCAGTGGTGCATCATCATCGCTGCAGCTGGACTCATTCTCTACAGCATTATCAACTTTCAAGTTTTTTTGTCTCTGCAGCGTTTTACATTTTCTTTGTTTCATAAGTGTTAAGGGATCATTTTTTGTATTTTTCAGTTTACAATCGTCCTGCATTTTGTCGTCGTTGTCGTCCTGATCTGATTTATGCTCCTCCATAAGCGTTTCGGCGAATTCTATGGGCGTAGCCTCTTCGCCAGCGGGTTCTAGTTTAACAGCAACAAATTGCTCCAGCGGCGGTTCCTCTAGACAGCATACTCCAGTTCCCAACTTAACGTCTAGTTGAAGACCGTCCAGCAGTCGCTGATTTGCCTCACGCGCTTGCAACATAAAATCGTAGGCAATATTTAACTTCTCTGTGCAGTTGCCACAAATGTGTTGCGGCAATTGCGATTCATAATCCATGTTTTGCTAATGGAAGATGAATAATTGATGATGATTTTTTAATTAAATTTTGTGCCACAGGTCGACTTACATTAATCTCAATTAGTTCTGTCAACAAATCGAGTAGCTGCTTTCCCGGATACTTTACGCTGTACTCCGATTTGAGCTCATACAGCTCACTGGGCGAACTTGTATTACAAGTGCGGCATAAAGACATTGCAGCGTTTTAATTGAAAGCTTTTAAAAAATTAATACTATTTAAACAAAATATGATTGTAGCAACTACCATCGAGCTACATACTCGTATGTATATTTGTTTAACAACGAAACAGCTGTCACAAAATGCTTAAATGTACTTTTGTTTCTTTTAAATGTTTGCAGTCAATGTGAATGGTTCTATTTTTTATGTTGTTTTTATGCTGTCGTAAGTGAATGCCAAATGGACAGTGTATGCAAAAATTATGTTGGCCAATATTGAATAATCTGAATAATTTAAATTCAATTGCTACGAGTTAACTTGAATCTAGTTTCTTCTCGAATGAAAAAATTGTATTATAAGTATAAATCGTCTTAGAAACTATTCATGCTGTGATATTGGTACGGTAGTTCTATTGAATGATGCATTTAAATAGTATTTAATTAATAAAGTATTTAATTTAATATATAGTACTAGCTTCCTTGTCTTTGTAGTTACAGGGCTTACAAATTGAAACTAATGAAAGAAAGATTAGGCTGTCATGAAAAAGCGATCATAGTGTTTACTTTTAATTTTTATCTATGTATGTATTTCAATTTTAATACTGTAAGTATTATGTGTACGAAGTTGCCATTTATGTTTGTCTCCTAGGAAACTACATAAGTGGGCAATGTAACTGGCAGTTTAAATATTTGTTTCTCGAAAGATATTTATTTATTTCATCCTTGATTTAAAAACGGGAGTCAGTCTCCTTTTAAGATCCGTTCAGCATCAGTTCTGAGCGTTACCCTCGTCTTAGCGTGAAGCATACGTTCACCTCGCCGGATTGATCTTAATGTTCCAATGTCTACGAGATATTTTTGTTGCTTTTCTACTGCATCTCTACGAAGTGACCACGCATAACGCGATGTTTTTCCAATGTTACACGCTGTATGAAACGCTCGCCGCATGTGGCGCATTCGAATGGCGTTTCTCCTGTATGTTGTTGCAAGTGCAACTTGAGATCTTTGGCTTGCCGATAGCACTTCTCGCAGAATGTACATTTATGCGGTTTCAGGCCGCTGTGTATCAGCATATGCCGCTTCAGTTTATCACCGCGTGCAAAATCTTTGCCGCAAACGGTACAATGGTATGGCTTCTCACCAGTGTGCTTTCTTCGATGCTCCTGCATCTCACACAGCCGTGGAAAGGCAGACTCGCACATATCACATTTAAAAGGTTTTTCGCTATGAGAAGATATATGGATATTTATTGACTCTACTAACAGGAATTCGCAAAACACATACCCAGTGTGACGACGCATGTGCGTGACTAAAGCAGCAGCCGATGATGACTCTTTGCCACAGTGTGAACAGAGAAATTTCCGTTGCGACTCCTTTTTCTTCTTTTTGCCGGCTTCGCTATGTACATCACGTATGTGATTATTCAGTCGTGATAGCAGTACGTAGGTACGATCACAATGTGGGCAGTTTAATAGCACTGGTGGCGCCGCTTTGGTCTCTGCTTGTGCACTCGATGCTGTCGACTCTTCAGCTCCTTCAGGAATGCTTGAAGCAACATTACTTTTGGCCTCGAGTACGTCAGCATGTTGCATTTTGCGGTGTTGCTCCAAGTTTTCTGGCCACATAAATTTATACTTGCAGTGCTCGCAGCTCAGTTGCTTAGATGGATTCTGACATTGGTTTTGCTGATGATGCTCGAGAATGCGCTGTATAATTATTAATTTAAATATTTATTTATATATGTATAAACAGTAATTATTGCTGACTTACCCTATTTACACATTTAAATATGCATTTGTCGCATGTATGCGGCATTGGATCACGGCAGTGCATTGCATGTTGATGCTGGAACATTTCATACCGCCGGCGACACTGCACTTGGCAGATTTCACATTTGTACGGCATGGTGTGCATTGTGCTGCCCGCCGTCGATTCATCATTATCCGTCTCCGAGTCATCCAAGTGCAACTCGAAGCCGGCCTCGTTTGTTATCGAGTAATTGGCCAACGAGTCGTAACTCTGATGTGCGCTTAAATTCAACTTGAGCTCCATTAATATATGTGCCTTTAGATCCGCAATACGTTCAAATTGCAGTAGACAGATTTTGCAACTAATGCGCTTAGCACCATTGGGCTGCGCTGTAGCTTTCAATAGCGTTTCGGCTAGTGGCAAATCATGCTCCCTCAGTCCATGACGCTTTAGATGTTTTAGAAAATAGTCACGTCGATAGAACTTACGACTACACCAGAGGCAAGGCATCAATGTCGAAGCGGTGTGAACCGTAAGCTTGTGTATTGTTAACGATTTCTTGTCGTCATAGCTGCGATCACAGTGCTCACACATAACTGCTATAGGCTGTGAATAAAATTTTCATTTATGATAGTATTAGGATAGTATTTACATAAATCACTTACCATAGTTCTGTGATCCTTATAATGCGATTTAAGATTGTGTCTCCAGCGGAAACGCAGTGAACATCGATTGCATAGAAAACGCTTAAGCGAATTACAGCAATGTGACTCGTAATGATGCTGCAGCACCTGCTTGCTGACGAAACGCGCCTCGCAACGCCGGCAGATATGTTGTGCTTCCTCCCACGAATGTTTCTCCAGCTGATGTTCGAGTAGTTGGTACTTACGACTATATTTTGTGTTTGCGCATAAATCGCACGCGTATAATTGCTTCCCAGTGTTAATACTAACTTCCTCATCACCATCTGTATCTGAACTTTCCAAGCCTAACTCGTAACCCGCCTGATTGGTTATGGAATAGAAATACGCATACTTTTCCGCTTTCAGATCTTTCAGTATACGCGCTTTCAATTTCTCTTCAGTAACATCTTCCTTCATATCACGATAGAATGAACTGGCAATCTCTTGAATTGTATCTGTGCGTCTGGAGAATGTTTCAATTTCAGGATGTGCTTTTAAATGTTTACGCAATTCGGATATTTGTGTAAAGTTTTGTAAACAAATCATGCATTGTATCACCTTGCAACCATGTGGTTTGCACAGATTCAAATCGAGTTCTTTTACCAATTTGTGTTCGGAAGTTTTTGGAATATGCTGCTGTGGTGCTCCATCGGTCGAAGAATGTGCTTTCTTCACATGCTGCTGTAATCTATCTTTGCGCTTGAATATACGTTTGCATTGTGAACATTGGTGGCTCTTTTTGGTTTTCGGAACATGTTTTAGCTTATGGGTTTTTAAACTGCTTGCTAAGCGAAAAGATTTGTCGCATTCGTCACATGTGTATTGTTTTGATTTCCTCGGTTGGTTCAGTTTAGCTTTCTGAATTTTTAATTTGCGTTTTAACAATGGTGCATCATCATCATCGCTGAAGCTAGATGCAGCATCTACATCATCTTCAACATGCAAGTCTGTTTGTTTTGGCAGTGTTTTACATTTTCGTCTATTCATAAGTGTTAAAGGATCGTCTTTTTTATCATTTAAGTTACAATCCTCCAGCAATTCATCGTAGTTGTTGTCCTCGTCTGAGTCATGCTGCTCCACATGCGTTTCAGCGAATTCCATGGGAGTTGCCTCTTCGCTGCCGGGTTCTAGTTTCACAGCAACAAACTGCTCCAGCGGCAATTCTCTTAGAAAACATTCGTTTATGCTTGATTTTAAGTCTGGTTTGAGTCCATCCAGCAGTCGCTGATTAGCCTCACGCGCTTGCAACATAAAATCGTAGGCGATATTTAGCTTCTCCGTGCAATTGGCACAAATTTGTTGCGGCAGTTGCGATTCGTATGCCATGTTTTGCTAATGAAAGATGAATAATTAATAATTCAACCAAAATTTTATACCAGAAGACTTACGTTAATCTCGATTAGTTCGGTCAATAAATCGAGTAGCTGCTTTCCCGGATACTTTACGCTGTACTTCGATTTGAGATCATGCAGCTCAGTGGCCGAACTTGTATCACAAGTGCGGCATACAGACATAGTTGGTTTTTAATTAAATACGATTAAAATGTAATATAGATACATATATTCAAGTATCCGACTGCCGCAAGCAGCAACGAAGCAGCTGCCAAAAATTTCCAACTTGTGCTGCTTCCTCTTTTTGTTGTCTATATTCAATGTGAATGTACTTTTTGTTTTTGGTTTTCATTGGTTCGGTCCGCCCGAATGTGCATGACAACTAGCAGGATTCGAAAAAATTTATAACTGTAGTTGCACCAAAAAACATGTCTGAAAAGAACTACTGCAAAAATCTGCGTACAGCTGCATACGAGAAGCATGGAATGAGCGAATATTCAAATACCGCTACCTAAAAATATTCTAAGAAATGCTTATCTCACTTTGTAGTTTTAGGTTATTGTTTTTCAATCAATTGAAGTGTCAAAAAAATGTTAATAGCGTCATAGATTACAACGGAATTAAAAATTTGTGAGGATGGGAGAAAAATTATTTTGAAGCTATATTTTGAGGAAAAATCCTATAGAAAAATTGGAAATGTAGTGGACAGAGCTCACTCATTAATACAATGACTAGTAAATAACAACACTTCAACGGGTTCAATCCTGCTAAAACCCTCGTAACAAAATGAGAGAAAAAAGCGACATTCAATTAGTGCGACAAATTCCAAGCTCCAAGCTCACCAACTGAAACTAGAAGTAGAAGAATGGTATGCAAAAGTAATGTCCGATGTTACAGCCTTGAAATTAAAAAAAAAAAACGGTATCATGGTTGAGTTGCCCGTAAGAAGTCTAATATCTCAGCTGTAAGTAAGCAGAAGCGCATGTAGTTTGCAAATGATTACGTTTCCAGAGTTTTGAAACAAGTTTTTTTTTTTTTGGATAAGAACAAATTTTCGTGATAAAACGATAAAAGCTGGTATGAAGAAAGAACAGTACGACCTTTAAAAAGGAAATTTTTCTGCTAACCGTAAAACATGGTGGCGAAGGAGTTGTGGTTTGGGGTGCATATCAGCCAATTGTGTTGGCAAACTAACATTTATTGAATCAATATTGGAGCAAACTAGTTATATCCAAGTTTTGAAGAATAATTTGCTGCAAAGTTCCCAGAAGTTGGGCTGCAAGAAGAATTTTGGTTTCAGCAAGAAAACGACCCCAAGCAAAGTGCGCATAAAGTATACCGCTGGCTCCTTTATAATATAAATAATCAGTTGAGTACACATCCGCAATGTCCGCACCCAATTCCCATAGAGCATTTGTTGGATTTACTCTCGAACGCAAAATCTTACCCCGTATCACTGTACTCAAAACTGGTGAAACCTCAACGACTTCTATTTTCCTACTTTAAAATTTAATTTATTGCTTTAGTTTTTATTAAAAAAAATCAATATTTTAGTAATATTTTTGCGTATAACTTTCAAACTATCAATCAATATTATAAAACAGAAAATTATTTTTTTTGGGGTATATCATTGCCATTGTTTTGACTTAAGTCGCAATCAGGTTGGTCGTTCCTAACATGAGATATAGCTAAAATAGACGAACGAACAAAGAACTCAATCGTCTTGATTATTTGTATGTGCAGATATGTATGTACTCATATACGGTTTATTTTTATGAGACTTGTAAGCCCCAATTTGTCACAAATGTATATAAGTGTATAGCACCGATAAACAGTGTTATATAACGTATACGAGTCGTTTATATAGGTCGTTTTATAGTGGGATGCTATACTATATGTTATATACGTCTCTCAGCTCATACGACGAGTCTATTTCTTTTTACTGTCCAGTTATGTGGTGCCCACCGCTGGTGTACAGTATGCACATCTGCATTAGAAGATAAGTCAAATACGCATTTTGTTCTTAAAAATAGACCTTTAATTTAAATAATTTATATGATCTTTCTGTAATAAAATTTTAACTTAAATTAATACTATATACATTTTATTTAAATTATGGTATTTGTGTGTATGTATTGTTATAGTTTTGTGCTTTAATATTAACTTATAAGAGAAAACTCTAACTTCGATAAAACCGAAGCGTTAATACTCTTCACACTTTGCATGGGAGATGTACTTTCTGGTGTATACAGTGCAGTCATTTGATAAGTATTTTGCTTATGGTTTTAAAAGAATCATCAAACTAACTTTCAAAACAATATTTCAAAGTTTGAGGGATTGGGGAGTGAAACAGACGCACATTGGAGTATTTTAACGTTTTGGGCGACCAAATTATTTGGTTGAAATTCCTAATTTAAAATATTTAGGAAAAAGACGTTCAGATATTAAAATTTGTTTATGAATAAAAACAGAAGTTTACAAAAAATATTAAAAAATTGGTGATTGTAATCTAAAATTTATTCGATAAAAGCTTTATACACCTGTTCCACCTGCCTCTCCTTCCCACTGCCAATCCCTTTCCCTCCTTTCCCATGCCCCCTTACCCAACCAGCCATTCCCCAACTCCTTCCACCTGCATTTATGATTGAATAAATTATGTTTATTTTATTTGTTTAAAACTTCTCTGTATACTATATTAGATGTAATATTATTATTTGGTACCAAAATATATTGTCGTTCAGGAGTTCAAGTGTACAACATTTCAACCATCTATTTTAAATGATACCCAACGCGTTGCTTCCATTCCCCCTGTCATTACCCATCGTTCGCTATGATCCATTACCCTACCACCCATTCCCCTGCCCCTCTTCCCCCTGTCCCTTATACCCCTTTCCCCACACTCACCGTTTACTTTCCCCATTCCCCTACCTCTCCTTCCTCCTATCTCTCCTTCCCCCTACCGCTCCTTCCCCTAGCGAACGTTCGGTGCTAGACTCCCTATCACGTATTTCCGACATATTCTGCCTATGGTTAGCCAGTCGCTGAGACCTTTCGGTGCTAGTCTCCCTAGCACCTCTTGCTGAGGTAATTGCTCTTTGGCTGTCAAGCCGCTGCGAAAGTTCGGTGCTAGACTCCATATTACGTATTTCTGACATATTCTGTATATGGTCGCTGAGACCTTTCGGTGCTAGACTCTATAGCACGCGCTTGCGATCTGTATTCTCTTTCACGTAAGTCGTAAGTACATATATATATTAACAAATAATCAAATGCCTGCCTATTTAAATAATTTAATAAAATAAAAATGAAATAAATACTAAAATCGCGTTAATTTAATGTGTATATTGTTATATATTATAGCCTATCTTATTCACAAATAACGTGGCTTTCTACTGGTAAAAAAAATGTTCAAAATCGGTTCAGTAGATCCAGAGATTACCCCCTACAACGTCACAAACTCAAAAACTTTACCTCTTTATAATATTAGTATAGATTACAAGCCTGTTTTTTTTTTAATTATTGTTGGTGGATGTTGACCATATTTTCATTATTAGAAGTCAGAGAGGGACAGACGGACAGACAGACGTATATGACTAGATCAACTCGTCTCCAATGCTTCCTTGAAGGTGTTGCAAATATTATGATTAAAAACAGAAATTTGTGGTATAGTATAAACAATCATTAGCAATGTGCGGCCAATCTGACTGATGATGGGTTTTGGCATACCCTGAAACACGAACATTTTTCTGTGTAAACAAAAAGTTGTACATTATTCCTTTGAGGAAATATATATGCAAAAAAATATTTCTCAATGTAAAATAAGCTTGAGCCAGTTAGAGACTTCATATAAATTATAAAACTATCTACACGTTGTGTGAAGAACACAATAGTATAAGATATTACAACTTTTAAAATAATGCCAATAAATTTAAAACTTGTTTCATTTAACTTATTTTTATTGAATCGTCTTTTTTTTTTCTTGTTGTGAGGCCAATCTATTCTACAGCGTATAGAGGCCCTACTTCGTTAACTGTGAAAGTTATTAGCGTGAGTTCAAGCAAACCGACAGACCGACTTCGTAATCTTACACTTTTTTCCTATTGATATTTAGGAACATTAAATTGTTGACCATTGACGAAGTGTGTGCAAGGGATTTTCCTTTTTCGCTAATAAGCGCACGTGCCTGTGAAAATACACGCTCAGATGATGAACTGCTGGCAGGAGTTCCTAAAACAAAACAGCTTGCTTTGAATAGCAGTGGGAACGTCGATTCATTCACTTTCCACCACTGCAACACATTGGAGCCATCCTTCTTTGTCGCTTGTGTATTAATATATCCCAGTATTTCGCGATCTACCTTATCATCAACCATGGTTTCAATATTGCTCGGCATAAAATCCGAATAGACGTCGTCATCATCATCATCTTCGTCGGAATGCGTTTCAATTTTGCATTCGCTGGAAACTGGTTCAATTGTGTTTGTATAATTTCTCATAATTTCTTTGCATTTTTCTATTGTATTCGAACGTTCTTCTTCGCTAAACTGTAGCAGTTTATTAGTTGGCGGAAATAAGAACAGCGCAATTTTGTGAAACTCGCTAATATGCGGCGTTATATCTGAATCTATAAGTTTTCGCAGCGTATTTTTTAATGTTTTTGTGATTTCTATATCAGTTAATATAGATGAACAAATCTTTTCTAATTTACGTAAACGAGGTATTACTTGGTGCAGCGTTGGATATGTATCTGATTCGAGAATTTTCGAAGTTGTTTCGAACGTGGACAACACATTTACAACGGCATTTATATTACTGATTTTTATATTATCGATACGGCTTAACTCATTTCTTGCAACTAAAATTATGCAAATATCTTCCCAATTGGTTTCTATAGACTTCAATGTATAATATATATTATTCCAGCGCGTTGTGCAAAAACTTTCCAGTGTGACAATTAGATTGGAGTTTTGTAATGATTTTTGAAAATATTGAACGAGTTTCATACAATTATTTAATAGTTCACCTAGTACTGCGTTCTCTTTAAATGCCTTTTCGATGATGTTGTTGAGCAGGTGATTGATGCAGCATAAGTGGTTGTTGTCCTTAAAAGCGGGCACCATATTTGATGCACCGTCAGTGACAACAATGGCCTCAGCTAGATCCTTTTCGCAGCCAAACTCATGCAATGTTTTTATAACTTTTGACTTTAGTTTGGCAGCTGAAAAGTGTTAGTTTGTTTAATTATTATTTATGATTTTTTAGCTTATATAACAAAACGCAATACACACCTGTACATGATTCGTCATTCATAGAGGTCATTGCAAGCAGCCTGCTGACCATTTCCCCATCCTGCACATAGTGCATGTTGACCGATATATATGCGCGTTTTATAAATTTATCAGTCCATATGTCCGATGTGATACCGTAGCCATAAAGCCGCGCTTTTTTTATTTGATTCTTTACAATGGCAGAGTGCTTGTTATACAAATCGGTGACATTACGTGATACGGCTTTAGAATGAGGCAACAAATTGTCTATATCAACGTTTTTTCCAATGTATGCTCCGATTAAAATAAGTCTCTTTGCTAGCTTTTTCATGCCTTCGTCTTCAACAAAATTAAATGCGCGACAATTTTCGATTGACCATTGTGTCAATAAACTAGTCATCTCTTTGTTAGTGTCGGCATCTATTACTGGTTGTGGTTCATCATTAGTTTTTTTTGGCGGTGCTTCATTTTTGATGGCCAAAATGTAGCATTTGTGCTTCACCAAATTGGATGTGCTACATCTAAACGTATAGACACCGTAGCATGTTTTGCAAGCCACAGCCTTATCTATTTCTTTGCCATTTTCGTCAACAATTGATGAAAATATGTCCCACACCTTGCTACGGCCGCGTTTGTCGCACATTGTGTATTTACCGGAAAGTAGATTTCGTTTAATTTCATCAATTAAGAGACTATTTTCCAATAAAGATTCATTCTGTGTTGAATATGGTAAAAGAAAATGAATTTTTTAGTTTTTTCTAATAAAATGCAAATATTTATATATATAGGTACCATATTTAAATGGTACTACAAGATGAGAAATGCAAACAAAATTAAAATAAAAACAATATTCTTGGTTAATTTCATGACAAGCACCTTCCGCAGGGAAGACATTTTCTATTAATTTTATTGATATTCTTCGATTCAATTTATGCAGTCTCTTATACCATCATACAGTTATGGGCACAATAAATTTTGACAAACTCTGTTTTTGTCTGTCGGCTTATGTTTTGTTGAGCTGCGTAAGCTAACAGTCCTTTTTTTTGAAAAACTTCAAATTTTTGCTGTCCACATTGCGGACTCCATGCCTCTAATAAATTACTATCAAAATTTGTAATGGTCTAATCATAATTTGACGCTTTTATTCCATTTTTAAGGTATTCATACAATTTTTCATAACGAAACAACAAAGTGGGAAGTTGGACTTTATGGGGACTATCTCAAAAAGTTACATTACAAGCTATACATGTATGTGAAGCTTGCCTCCATAAGAAGTCAACATATCGAATTTCAAGTTGATATTGATTTTAATAAAAAATCATATCATCAGATATTAAGTTTAATAGAAAATCATATCATCAGATATAGATTTTAATAAAAAATTATATCATTACGAAAAGAAAACAGTTTGCACTGGGCAGCAGATCCAATCTGAGCCTCAAAAACAAAATTAGGCGTTACAAAACTAGTTCCAAAGCAGTGTGGACCTTTGGAATACAGCTGTGGAGAACTGCAGGTATATCTAACATCAGTATCTTACAACGATATCAAAATATTGCACTTCGTAAGCTCACTGGAGTAGCTTGGTATGTTTGCAATGGTAGCATACACAAAGATTTAAGAATGCCAATGGTCGTAGAAGCAATTGCACTTTATAGCAAGAATTAAATTGAAAGAGGCAACTCACAACCAAACAATCTGGCTACTAATCTTCTCAATATTTTCAATACACAGCACGACTCAAATGCTTTCATCCTTTCGATCTACCAAATCGTTAAATCTACTACATCATTTAGCATTTGTAAATGCTTTTTCAGTTTTTATTTTTAATTTATTATGTATTATTGCTATCAAATTTGATTATAGTCCCTAGTTCGAATTGATTGCAAATAAAGTAGTAAGTAAAATTAAAAAAAGCTTTTCTTTCAAAACAAGAAAAGTGGACGGGATATGCTTATTATAATACATATGTTAAGCGGCCGTCCTTAACAAGCCACTATATCAAATATCAAGTTGATATTAACTGTAATAAAAAAGTTTTTCTTACAAAAACCGAAAAGTTAGCGGTGGATTTATATGGGGCTACACTTAAAAGTGGGCATGACATAGCAATTGTGGCATACGTTCAGCACAGTAACATGGGAAATCTTGATACCCTATTTTGAATTGATATCTTAAAAATTGAAAGACTAGTTTTGAATCATACAGACCGACAAGGCTAGTTCTATTCCCCTCGTTGAGTAATCAAGAATGTACAATATACTTTATGGGTCTCCGATACTTCTCTTAAAGCATTACTAAATCAGTATCTAAGTATTAAGTACGTGTGCAGAGTATAATAACAAATATCCCAAACATATTCACACAATACCAAACATAATACTTACAAGTACTTGCGATGCACTTTTTTGTTCATCTGTCGACGGTACCATATCCTTGAGATAGAATTTACGTGTGCAATGATTATATGGTTGATTTTTTCTATTTTCTGCTATACGTTTACGCTTATGTGGTTTTAAGCTGGTTTTGCGCTTTAACAATGGTGCATCATCATCATCATCACTGAAGCTGGAGTCAACGCCAACATCATCTCCACCATGCATATTCTTTTGTTTTGCCAGTGTTTTACACTTTCTTTGCATCATAGGTTTTAAGAGATCATCTTCTTTATCTTCCACGTAATAATCTTCACGCATTTCGTCATCGTTAACATCGTCCAAGTCTGATTCATGCTGCTCCATATTCATTTCAACGAATTCAAGGTGTGTTTGTTCTAAGCCGCTGGGTTCTAGTTTAACAGCAACAAACTGCTCCTGCGGCACTTCCCTTAGAAAACATTCGTTTATATTCGACGGTAAGTCTGGCCTGGCACCATCCAGCAGTGGCTGAGTTGCCTGACGAGCCTGTAATATAAGACTTACACCCATTAATCTCAACTAGTTCTGTCAATATGTAAATCCAGTAACTGCACTCGCGGATACTTTACATTGTACTCCGATTTGAGCTCGGTCAGCTCAGTGGGTGAACTTGTATCGCTAGTGCTGCATAAAGACATTATTGTTTTTTAAACGAATGCGTTTAAATGTACTACTATTTAAGAGCAAAGTATAATTACAGCAAGTATTTTAGAATTACACATATGTATACGATATGTAAATTTATTTTAATAACAAACCAGCTGCTTTTCGTTGTTTACTTTCAACGTGAATGCCCATTAGCCTCAGCGGTGCCGGCTCAAAGTGCATGGCAAATAGCAGGGTTCGGAAAAATTCGTTCAAGAAACATTCTCATGAGCAATTACCGTTTTTCAAAATCAAGCACTTTAATTGGTTTAAAAAATTAGATAAATAGTGATAGTGTCGCGAGTAAGAAAGCCCACTGGCTTACTTAACTAATATAGATGTTAATAACAGCTCTTAACAATTTTAAACTTTATTACATATTATACGAAGCCTTCTGAGGTAGTCGCCTGTATTCGCTAATTGTGACTCGATAGGATTTGGGTGCGCAAGTAGACGTGTTCAGTATTTACTGCTGACGGTTTTTATTTCCTCAAATATTGTTGGAATTTTTAATTTTAGGGTATAGTTGTATTACTTACATACCAAGGTGCATTTACGCATATTCGAAGGAGCATTGATTGAAATCGTTGTAATACTTATTTCTATGTTGGTTCTTGCTGCTGAGCTCCATAATTGGATGCCGTACGTCCATATTGGTTTTATTATAGCTTTATATATAATAATTTTGTTCTCTAGTGTTCGAATTGACTTTTTACTCAAAAACCAATAAAGTGTCCTAAGGCGCAAACCAAGTTGCTTTCTTTTTGTAAATATGTGACAACGCCAAGTCAAGCGCCTATCTAGATATATACCAAGCTAATTTGCTTCATCTCTCTATGGCAGCTGACAGTAGTTTAGATAAACAGGAGGACATGTACCTTGTCTATGGGTGAACGTCAAATGTATCGATTTCTGTTCATTTACTTTGATTTGACATTTATCAAGCCAAATGTTTATCTCATTTAGGTTATCTTGAAAGTTGCGTGCTGCTACCGTTAGATCACTATTTTTCGTCATGATGACAATGTCGTCAGCAGAGGTTGCAGTATACGTATGCGGAGACAGCGGTAAATCGGATGTAAATAGTGTATACAATATTGGTCCTAACACGCTACCTTGTGGAACGCCAGAATTTATTTCAAATAATGAGTGAACTCATCTTTAATTTTGACCATAAAGAATTTATTTTTCATGTAGGAGTTCAAGATTTTGAATGCATGATAAGGAAGAAGTATTTTGAATTTGTACATATGTATGTCCAGTGTGCCATACTTTATCAAAGGCTTTTGAGGAACTACGCGGTACAGTATACATTGTTTTCGAGAGCAGTTCTTGCAAATCTGTATACCCTGTTAACTTGTTCTATCATAATGTGGTACTTTCTGAACTCGAATTGATGAGTAGGGATACGATTGTTCTGTTGGATAATACGACTAAGTCTGAACAAAAATAGCATTTCGAATATTTTGGACAATATTGGAAGGAGGCTTATCGGCCTATATGTGAATCTAACTCGTTCAGTTACAATCTGTGGTGAATGACAGGTGTGTGACATTACGGTGACATTATATGAAACGGTTCAATTCTGTCAAAAAATGTACATGGCCATCGCTTCCTGCGTTCGGTACTCAGTTCAATAATACTTTCTTAATTCAGATGTCATCGAGATCAGAAGTATTCTTTGAAATAATAATAATAATACTTTTATTTCTGGCATCACCGCATTTCTTTAAAAAAAAATACTGGTAATTTAAATTAATGAAAGTATTTATTTTTGTATTTCTTGTAGTATCGAATTTCATTCTTGCTATAAAGCGCGAAGTTTCCTCTTGATGTGACTTGCGAGAGAGAGAGAGAGAGAGAGTCCGTCTCCAGTAAACGATGACACCGAGGCACAGTGCATCATCCGCTTGCTTAAGGACGGAGCCGTTCAGCAAACAGAGCTGAGCAGTGCTCCCGTGTTAGCGGATTGAGCTTATTGTTCTAACGTCTGGCCTCAAATTTCTAGGAGATATTTACATTCTGTATATGATATTTTTACTCCGCGTAGTGACCACGCATAACACGATGTTTTTCCAGTGTTACACGCTGTATGAAACGTTCTCCGCATATGTCGCATTCGAATGGCGTTTCACCTGTATGTTGTTGCAAGTGTATCTTAAGATCTTTGCCTTGCCGATAGCTCTTCTCGCAGAAGGTGCATTTATGCGGTTTGAGACCGCTGTGTATCAGCATATGCCGCTTCAGTTTGTCCCCACGTGCAAAATCTTTGCCGCACACGGTACAATGGTACGGTTTTTCGCCAGTATGTTTACGACGATGCTGCTGCATTTCGCACAGTCGTGGGAAGGCCATCTCGCACATATCACATTTGAAAGGCTTTTCACTGTAAAAATACAACTAGCTATTTATTGAATTTTTTAAACAGGCATTTGGAATTTCCATTAAACATACCCAGTATGACGGCGCATGTGCATGACCAGGTGGGAAGCCGATGTAGTCTCTTTGCCACACAGTGAACAGAGAAACTTACGTTCCGACTCCTTTTTCTTCTTTTTTCCGGCTTCGCTATGCACATCTCGTATGTGATTATTCAGTCGTGATTGCAGTACGTAGGTACGATCACAATGTGGGCAGTTTAATAGCGCTGGTGGCGCCGCTTTGGTCTCTGCTTGTGCACTCGATGCTGTCGATTCTTCAGCTCCTTCAGGAATGCTTGCAGCAACATTACTTTTGGCCTCGAGTACGTCAGCATGTTGCATTTTGCGGTGTTGCTCCAAGTTTTCTGGCCACATAAATTTATACTTGCAGTGCTCGCAGCTCAGTTGCTTAGATGGATTCTGACATTGGTTTTGCTGATGATGCTCGAGAATGCGCTGTATAATTATTAATTTAAATATTTATTTATATATGTATAAACAGTAATTATTGCTGACTTACCCTATTTACACATTTAAATATGCATTTGTCGCATGTATGCGGCATTGGATCACGGCAGTGCATTGCATGTTGATGCTGGAACATTTCATACCGCCGGCGACACTGCACTTGGCAGATTTCACATTTGTACGGCATGGTGTGCATTGTGCTGCCCGCCGTCGATTCATCATTATCCGTCTCCGAGTCATCCAAGTGCAACTCGAAGCCGGCCTCGTTTGTTATCGAGTAATTGGCCAACGAGTCGTAACTCTGATGTGCGCTTAAATTCAACTTGAGCTCCATTAATATATGTGCCTTTAGATCCGCAATACGTTCAAATTGCAGTAGACAGATTTTGCAACTAATGCGCTTAGCACCATTGGGCTGCGCTGTAGCTTTCAATAGCGTTTCGGCTAGTGGCAAATCATGCTCCCTCAGTCCATGACGCTTTAGATGTTTTAGAAAATAGTCACGTCGATAGAACTTACGACTACACCAGAGGCAAGGCATCAATGTCGAAGCGGTGTGAACCGTAAGCTTGTGTATTGTTAACGATTTCTTGTCGTCATAGCTGCGATCACAGTGCTCACACATAACTGCTATAGGCTGTGAATAAAATTTTCATTTATGATAGTATTAGGATAGTATTTACATAAATCACTTACCATAGTTCTGTGATCCTTATAATGCGATTTAAGATTGTGTCTCCAGCGGAAACGCAGTGAACATCGATTGCATAGAAAACGCTTAAGCGAATTACAGCAATGTGACTCGTAATGATGCTGCAGCACCTGCTTGCTGACGAAACGCGCCTCGCAACGCCGGCAGACATGTTGTGCTTCCTCCCACGAATGTTTCTCCAGCTGATGTTCGAGTAGTTGGTACTTACGACTATATTTTGTGTTTGCGCATAAATCGCACGCGTATAATTGCTTCCCAGTGTTAATACTAACTTCCTCATCACCATCTGTATCTGAACTTTCCAAGCCTAACTCGTAACCCGCCTGATTGGTTATGGAATAGAAATACGCATACTTTTCCGCTCTCAGATCTTTCAGTATACGCGCTTTCAATTTCTCTTCAGTAACATCTTCCTTCATATCACGATAGAATGAACTGGCAATCTCTTGAATTGTATCTGTGCGTCTGGAGAATGTTTCAATTTCAGGATGTGCACTTAAATGTTTACGCAATTCGGATATTTGTGTAAAGTTTTGTAAACAAATCATGCATTGTATCACCTTGCAACCATGTGGTTTGCACAGATTCAAATCGAGTTCTTTTACCAATTTGTGTTCGGAAGTTTTTGGAATATGCTGCTGTGGTGCTCCATCGGTCGAAGAATGAGCTTTCTTCACATGCTGATGTAATCTATCTTTGCGGTTAAATATACGTTTGCATTGTGTACATTGGTGGCTCTTTTTAGTTTTCGGTATATGTTTCCGTTTGTGCGTTTTTAAACTGCTTGCTAAGCGAAATGATTTGTCGCATTCATCACAGGTATAAGATTTTGTTGCCTTCTTTTGCTTCAGCTTAGCCTTTTGCATTTTGGTTTTGCGCTTTAGCAGTGGTGCATCATCATCACTGAAGCTGGATGCATTATCTACAGCATCTTCAACATCTTTTGGCAGTGTTTTACATTTTCTTGGGTTCATAAGTGTTAAGGGATCATATTTTTTACTTCCCATGTCACAATCGTCCTGTACTTCGTCGTCGTCGTCGTTGTAGTCCCGATCTGATTCATACGACACCATAAGCGGTACGCTGAAAACCATTGCATCTTCGCCGATGGGTTCCAGTTTAACAGCAACTAATTGGTCCAGTGGTAATTCTTCTAAGCAGCATTCGGCAGTGCTTAACTTTACGTCTGGTTTGAGACCGTCCAGCAGTCGCTGATTAGCCTCACGCGCTTGCAACATAAAATCGTAGGCGATATTTAGCTTCTCCGTGCAATTGGCACAAATTTGTTGCGGCAGTTGCGATTCGTATGCCATGTTTTGCTAATGAAAGATGAATAATTAATAATTCAACCAAAATTTTATACCAGAAGACTTACGTTAATCTCAATTAGTTCGGTCAATAAATCGAGTAGCTGCTTTCCCGGATACTTTACGCTGTACTTCGATTTGAGATCATGCAGCTCAGTGGCCGAGTTTGTATCACAAGTGCGGCATACAGACATGGCTGCTTTTTAATTATGTTTATTTAAAATTTAATACTAATTAAGAAGACTCCAGTAAATTAACAAAACTGCCAAAAATTTGATTTGTTATTGTTTCAATGCTTCTTCTTCTTTTGTACTGCTTGCAAGTTAATGAAATTATTGTTGTAGATGGTTTTGTTTTTGTTGCCGGCTCACTGTGCATGCCAAAAATTTTGAAATTAATTTTATTACACTAGTTTACAAATTTAAATTTTTCATTTATATTTTTTTAGAGTAATTGGAATGCGCTGAATATGAAAAATATACTGATTTAATTTCCATTTGGGACATTCACAGAAATAACGGTATATGTTTATTTTTCAATGTAAGTTTTTACTTAAATCAGAGTGAAATTCATACCCGTTCGAAAACAATTCATTTTTTTATACAATAATAGTTTACTTAATTTGCAATCAGTCCAAAATCTAGGAACTATAATCAAATTTGATAGTAACTTATATGGATATATATTAACAATTAACTATAAAAACAGAAAAAGCATTCATGATGCAGAATGACTTATGATATTAATTGATTTGAGATGAACAAAAAAAAAAAAAAAATTACTGCTAATTAATTAATGTGGTGCGGTTCGGCAGATCGAAAGGGTGAATTCTGTTGAGCCTGCGCGGATTATTCAAGTTAAGAAGTTTTGAAGCCAGACCGTTTGGATGGAAGTTCTGTCTTCCAAGATAGTTGTTGCTGTGTCCAACAATTTCTTCTGCAATCGTTAGCAGTCTAAGGTCTCTGTGTATGTTATAGTTTCGAACATACCAAGGTACGTCAGTGTGCTCTAACACTCCGTAATGTTGTGGTATCTCTGTAAGATGTTAATGTTAGACTTAGGTGCCGTTCCCCACAGCTGTATTCCATATAATCGCACTGGCCTCAGGACTGCTAGACTGGTAGAGAGAGGTTGATCTAAAAATGAGGCATATAAAACGGCACTATTCTCGAATGGAGTATGGTTTTCAAATTCAGAGACTAAAAGCTTAGCTAAAGCAGTAGCTTTTTTTACCAATTTGAATTTTACAACGAAACTAAATAGCGTAGAAGTCACCCAAAACTAACTGCTCACTGTGCCGTTTAGTCGTTGCAATTTTAGCTGGTTTGAGAATTGCATTAATTGTATCCCAGACTTTCGTTTCTATAAAATTATCAGTATTTTCTACCGCAAAGTTGGCGTAGAAGTCATACACGTTCTTCTTCAGCAAACACTCCAGCATTATATAGGTCGAGCTCCAACGAGTAGGACAATCAGTTGGTGGCTTGATTATCTAGCATTAGATAGCTTATGTACGGTGTGTGAAGCTTTTTGAAAAGGGCTCAGGGCTAAAGGTGGCAACATCGAACAAAAAGATATTTTTCTTAATATTTTAAATAAAAAAATAAATAATTGGTAACACTTCGAGCGTTGATTTCTGTATATACTTTATAGGATCTCCGTTGCTTTATTTAATGAAGAGTATACACATTTTAGTATGTTTATATTTACTTACTATTGAATAATGAATAGTTTATTTTAAACACTTTAAATAGCATTTTATTAATTTAATATGTGGTCTTTGGAACGTTGGAAATTGTAATAATTCTCTTTTTTTCAAGAATTTTAATACTGATCGGTACAGGTACCTTACCAGTATACTGAAACTAGAATCCAAGAACCGTACCGAAACCGAATACCGAAATAATTTGTAACCGGTACAGAACCTTATACCGGAATACACGTTTCGGTACGTACCGAAACCAGAAACAAAACCGAAATACATTTCAATTTTATTCCCTGGTTTTAACACATTTGCTCTTGCTAGGCGAACTGCCTTTTGTTAAATCTTGCACTTTTTATATTTTGTAGGGCTTCAATTGTAGTTCATTTTTTAAGATGTGCCCAATGCTACGAGCAGACACATTGAGATTTTTCGCCAATTGAATTGCGCTTTGTCGTGGGTTCCGTTCAATTCTGGCCTTCACATATCTAACCATATCTGCCGATGTTGCTGTTTTTGTATGTCCACCACCATGGCGTTTTTTGATGCTACCAGTGTCATTGTAACGTCTAATGGTACGGTACACAAACATTTTGTTCACACGTAAGTGACGTAGCTCATTAACAATGGCTGGTTGTGATTTTCCAGCCAAATACAAAGTAATAACACTGTTGCGTTTGAATTCCATTTCGGTAACTTTTGTTTCCTTTGCTGGCGTTTCTTCAGTTTCTAAGGAAATGCTTGCAGCCACAGTACTCTTGGTTTCATATGCGCCAGCATGTTGTGTTTGACGATGTTGTTCCAAGTTTTCTGGCCACATAAATTTATAGTTACAGTGTTCGCAGCTAAGCTGCTTAAACGGATTCTGGCATTGTGTTTGCAGATGATGTTCAAGTATGCGCTATATGATAATAAATAAATTAAATTGAATATATAATAATTTTCAGCACATATCGGCGAGTTACCTTGTTTACACATCTAAATATGCATTTGTTGCATGTATGCGGTATTGGATCACGGCCGTGCATTGTACGTTGATGCTGGAACATTTCATAACGTCGGCGACATTGCACTTGGCAGATTTCACATTTGTACGGCATGGTGTGCATTGTGCTGGCCGCCGTCGATTCATCATTATCCGTCTCCGAATCATCCAAGTGCAACTCAAAGCCAGACTCGTTTGTTATGGAGTAATTGGCCAATGAGTCGTAACTCTGATGTGCGCTTAAATTCAACTTGAGCTCCATTAATATATGTTCTTTTAGATCCACAATACGGTCGAATTGCAGATGACAGATCTTGCAACTGATGAGCTTAGCACCATTGGGCTGTGATGTCGCCTTATAAAGCAATTCGGCTAGTGGCAAATCGTGCTCCTTTAATCCATGGCGCTTAAGATGTTTAACAAAACAGTCCCGTTGATAGAAAATACTATTACACCAGAGGCAAGGCATCAGTGTCGAAGCCGTGTGATCCGCAAACATGTGTTTTGTTAGCGATTTCTTGTCATCATAGCTGCGACCACAGTGCTCGCATAAAAATGCTGTTGGCTGTAAATAAGATAGTCACTTATTATTATATGAATTGAGTTAGCGTCAGTTTGCTTTAATGAGAAACATGGTTCGTTTTGGATATGAAAAATTTTTCCATGAGGAAGACAATAATAAGAAAAGTGAGAGAGCGATGGCTTCGTGGTCCGGAAAACTGAAACTGGCCAAGTTGCATAGATTTTGCACAGAGAATCTGTAAAGGTTGTCAATTTATCTTTTGGTTGAAAGTTTTAACAATATCTCCTCCATTGTTTGGTCGCTGTTCTTCGAAGACTGTTATTTACTTCGTTCTAACAAAGGTCGGACAATTTTGAAAGAATACTGTTCTGAATACTCGATAACAAACTACGATACTTCAAAAACCCCGACTCCAGCTCTAACAATATTTATCCAAGAACGCTATATGAAATGATCTTCAATAATATTTTTGTGCGTTTTCTACGTAATTATCTCTTACATTTCTCATCCTACTCGTTGAGGAATGCTGAGGACAGTGCCAATGGAATCTGCAGTTTGAGTATCAGGTTAAATAATTTCTGTAAGTTTCAATATTGCGGTTGCGGAGGTACTCCCAACGTATTTGTTGTGAGTGTACTCTGTGTCACAAAAAAGACAACATTGTGGAGCGACACCCCGATTATTATATTTGCTTTAAGTAACTAAATAACTGTATGCATACTTACATTAGTTCGGTGATCTCTATAATGTGAGTGAAGATTGTGTCTCCAGCGAAAACGTAGTGGGCAACGATTGCATAGTAAATGTTTTTGAGAATTCTGGCATTGTGACTCGTAGTGATGTTGCAGTACCTGCTTGCTAAGGAAACGTGCTTCACAACGCTGGCAGACATGTTGTGCATCTTCCCAGGAATGTTTTACCAGCTGATGTTCGAATAGTTGATATTTTCGACGATATTTTGTGTTTGCACACAAATCGCAAGCGTAGTTATGCATTTTCGGCACTAATTCGACATCTTCGTCACTATCCGAGTCTGAACTTTCCAATCTTAACTCGTAGCCTGACTGGTTGGTTATCGAATAGAAATACACATACTTGCCCGCATACAAATCTTTCTTTATGCGTGCTATCAATGCTGCCTCTGTAATTTTCTCCTTTAGATCGGGATAGAATGATTCGGTAATCTCTTGTAGCGTTTCTGTACGTCTCGAAAACGTATCAATTTCCGGATGTGCACTTAAATGATTACGCAATTCGGCTTTATTTGTATACTGTTGCAAACAAATCATGCATTGTATCACCTTGCAACCATGCGGCTTGCAAAGATTCATATCGACTTGTTTTGCCAATTTGCGCGAGGAAAGCGTTGCGCTTTTTTGTTGTGTACAAGGATGACTTTCTTTATTTTTTGGTAGATGTTTATGCTTATGTCTTTTTAGGCTGCGTGGCAAACGATAAGAATTACCGCATTCGTCGCAGGTGTAAGGATGATTTTTCTTCTCTTGCTGCTGTATATTTCCTTTGCGTTTCAGCTGTGGCGCATCATCATCACTGGAGCTTGAGTTGTCGCCGACAGCATCACTATCCTTAACATGCAAGTCTTTTTGTTTTGGTAGCGCTTTAACTTTTCGTTGCTTCATTGGCTTTAGCGGATCATCTTGCTTTTTTTCAGCTGCACTGTTCTCACTACGTGCTTCATCAAGCATATCATAATCATGCTGCATTTCAACTTCATCATTGTCGTTGTCGTCCTGATCTGAATCGTGATTCTCCATAGGCGTTTCAGCGAATAACATGGACGTTGTCTCTTCACTAGGGGGTTCCAGTTTAACAGCAACAAATTGCTCTAGCGGCAATTCTTCTAAACAGCATTCAGCAGTGCTTAACTTTACGTCTGGTTTGAGACCGTCCAGCAGTCGCTGATTAGCTTCACGCGCTTGCAACATAAAATCGTAGGCGATATTTAGCTTCTCCGTGCAATTGGCACAAATTTGTTGCGGCAGTTGCGATTCGTATGCCATATTTTGCTAATGAAAGATGCATAATTAATGTTTTCGACTTAACTTTAAGTCATTAGACTTACATTAATCTCAACTAGTTCTGTTAATAAATCTAATAGCTGCTTTCCCGGATATTTTACGCTATACGATGATTTGAGCTCGTACAGCTCAGTGGCCGAATTTGTATCACAAGTACGGCATACAGACATTGTAGCTTATTAATTAAACACGTTTAAAATGTAATACTATTTAAATAATACTATTTGTATATGTTTTAACACCAAAAACTAAATTAACCCGCTGCCACAAATTGTTGTGTATAATTTTTAAAAAAGCTGCTTCTTCTTTTTAGGTTTTTCTTTTTTTCTTCTTCTCTTTTTATCATCCACATCTGTGAATAGTTAGTTTTTATTGGTACTCTAGAGGTGACCCTTTGACCAAAGTTGAATTTCGTGCGTGTATCGTGTGTGCAAGTTAAGAGTACTGTGACACGATAAAGCACGAAAAACACAAACAATTTTAAATATTTCACATAACTAGAGCATAAGTATTTTCTTATTGTGAACGATTTTAATCTTAATATTGTATGAACATCTATGGAATTTGTTTATTATTTTTTTTTTTGATCAGGGAATAAAACCGCTATATCAGTTTTGGTTCCGGTTTTAGAACGTACCGAAACGAACCAGTGTTTCGGTATAAGGTTCTGTACCGGTGGCAATTTATTTCGGTATTCGGGTTCCGTACGGATCTTTGATTTTAGTTTCGGTATACCGGTACGGGGCAATATTAAAACTCTTGAAAAAAAGAAGAGAATAATTACTATTTCCAAGATTCCAAAGAAATAAACTATTCTTAATTCAAGAGTAAGTAAATAAAAACGTACTTAAATTTGTATAATATTCACACATAGTCACGGAGTTTGTAACGCATTAAATGAAACATCGGAGATCCTAAAAATTATGTCTTGAACAGCTCGGCGAGACGAATCGAACTAGCTATATTCATCTCTCTGTCTGTATGAATTAAAATTAGTCCCGCAGTTTCTAAGATATCAATTTGAAAATTGTATGAATACTTCTTATGTTCCTTGGTTCAACATATGTGACAACTAGCATGTCAAACCCACCGAGAATTTTGTGTGATATGTTTTTGCGTCCGGCAGATTCATAATCGGATACATAATAAAGTTGACGCCTGCAAACGGCCTACGTTTACTTGAGTAGCTGGAACTGCGTGAGTTACTTTTAACAATTCGAAGAGTTCTTGGGAATTTGCTTACCATATATGTATGGTATGAGTTGTTTTTTGTTTTCTTTTAGTTTGTGGTTTGTTTCTTTTAGAAAAAAAAAAAAATAAAAGTGAGAACCGAAACTCTACTGGTACAAATGTTTTGGTTCTCGAACGGTTCTTTAATTAAATTTAGTGAAAAGGTTTAAAAAAAAATAACGGTTTCGTTGCTGGTCCTTAATTTTAATCGGTTAATATTGGGTAACGGTTCCGTAAACTTTTTCCATAACATTTTGATTTAATATCCGATCATGGCTTTAATATTTTTGTAATCGAATAAACTATCGATTTAAAATGTAAAACATTGCATATTGTAACTATTTATGGATGAAAAGAAGGGACTCAAATAAGAAAATAGTATAAAATTCATTGAAAACTGCATGATATTTGAACCGTTACATGTTAATCAGATTTCTAGCGATATATCTACCCGGCTTGCCGTTCACTCTGAATGCTGTTTCACTAAAATCATACATCGAAAAACACAAATTGACCATTATATAGGTGAATGGCCCAAATGAAAATGATCTCAGTATGTTTTTTTGTGTTCAGCAAACTCAAATTACTCAAAAACAAAAGAGAAAGGTGCTAGTAAAAGTAAACCGAATGTATTAAATGTTTTCCAAAATTGGATTTGATTTATTTTTTCAGTAATATCTTCTAAACGCTAGGTACATTAATTAGCTTTCTCATATAAAGTTATGAAATTACTGACCAATTGTGATATTAGTTTTTTTAAATGGTTTTTGTTTAGCTTTATTTTAAATATTTTTCATCCGAGTTTTTAAACGGATTTCGAGTGTGATGAATTCAATCCTTAATTTAATTACTACTGCACTACACGGGAGGGGGAAGGTGGCTGAGTGTAGGAACAAAGTATAAAATTATTATTAGGTTTTAAAACTAGTTTCTCATTTTTGGTTGATTTTGAAAAAAAGTACCATGTTAAAACATAGCGGGTTCAATAAAAAGTAAATAAAGTAATCCTGAAACAGTTGAGCGTTCACCGTTAAGATATAAAAGTACCCAAGGTTGAAAATTTGCAGGTTACGAAAGAGTATCGCTCCGATAGATAATACAAAAAGTATATTCTCAAGTAATTTCTGAAAGGACAACCTGTGTGTCGACTTGGGTGCCATGAATTGTTGACAGTAGTTTATGCGCATCGTTTCTATTTGGAAACACTTAAAACTTTGTGTCTTGTTCTTGTTGTTGGTTGCGTAGACGAATAATCATATTTTCGGATGATATGCATTTTCATCTCGGAGGTTACGTCAGCAAGCAGAAATGAAGGATTTGGCTGGCCGCACCGTGATGATAACTGGCTCCCGCTATGAAGACATGATATTTGACTTTTTGAAGGAGGTATTGCAAAATATTGAACTCGATATGGTTTGGTTTCAACATGCACCATCATGTTGCTTCAATTTGCCACGCGGACCATCAACATTTTGCTCTTTCGATAAAGTGCTCACAAATTGGTGTTCCAGGCAGAGCCGTCGGGCTACAATGTTTTCCCTTATAAATTAGAATCAGCATGCGTTCCACAATCTAATTTCTTTGAGTTAACCGGTACATGTATGTATGTTTATGCATGCAGAAATTTTTAATGATGTGTGTGCTGAATACTAAGCTGTGTTATTGCATAATTTAAAGTTATTACTTATGATAAAATGTATTAATTACATATTGAATTCTTATACTCTATATTGCATTATATGGTTGCTTTCCTACTGGATCTCCTCGAAGTGTCCACGCATAATACGATGCTTTTCCAGTGCAACACGCTGTATGAAACGCTCCCCGCATGTGGCGCATTCGAATGGCGTTTCACCGGTATGTTGTTGCAAGTGTAATTTAAGATCCTTTGTTTGGCGATAGCTTTTCTCGCAGAATGTGCATTTGTATGGTTTGAGACCGCTGTGTATCAGCGTATGCCGCTTCAGTTTGTCGGAACGCGCAAAATCTTTACCGCAAACGGTACAATGGTATGGCTTCTCGCCAGTATGCTTTCGGCGATGCTGCAGCATCTCACTGTGTCGTGGAAAGCCCATTTCGCACATGTCACATTTGTAGGGTCTTTCGCTGTAAGTAGATAGAAGAATATTTTGATTGAATTCATACAACGCAGCCATATAGAAATCCGCACAATACATACCCAGTGTGACGACGCACGTGCGTAACCAAGGCAGCAGCCGATGATGCTTCTTTGCCACATAGTGAACATAGAAATTTGCATTCCGACTCCTTTTTCTTCTTTTTGCCGGCTTCGCTGTGTACATCGCGTATATGATTTCTAAGCCACGATTGATGCATGTATGTGCGATCACAGTGTGGACAGTTTAAGAGCGCTACTGGTGCCGGTTTTGTCTCTGCTTGCGCTGCCTTTGCTGGCGTTTCACCAGTTACTACGGAAATGCTTGCCGCCACAGTACTCTTGGTCTCAAATGCGCCAGCATGTTGCGTTTGACGATGTTGTTCCAAGTTTTCTGGCCACATAAATTTATAGTTACAGTGTTCGCAGCTAAGTTGCTTAAACGGATTCTGGCATTGTGTTTGCAGATGATGTTCAAGTATGCGCTATATGATAATAAATTAATTAAATTGAATATATAAATATTTTCAGCACGTATCGCCGACTTACCTTGTTTACACATTTAAAAATGCATTTGTCGCATGTATGCGGCATTGGATCACGGCAGTGCATTGCACGTTGATGCTGGAACATTTCATAGCGCCGGCGACATTGCACTTGACAGATTTCACATTTGTACGGTATAGTGTGCATTGTGGCTGTCGCCGCATCATCATTATCCGTCTCCGAATCATCCAAATGCAACTCAAAGCCAGACTCGTTTGTTATGGAGTAATTGGCCAATGAGTCGTAACTCTGATGTGAGCTTAAATTCAACTTGAGCTCCATTAATATGTGTGCTCTTAAATCCATAATACGTTCGAATTGCATGTGACAAATCTTGCAGCTGATGCGTTTAGCACCATTGGGCTGTGCTGTCGCCTTAATAAGCGTTTCAGCTAGTGGCAAATCGTGCTCCTTCAGACCATGGCGCTTAAGATGTTTAACAAAATAATCACGTCGATAGAATTTACGATTACACCAGAGGCAAGGCATCAACGTCGAAGCCGTGTGAACCGTAAGCTTGTGTATTGTTAGCGATTTCTTATCGTCATAGCTACGATCACAGTGCTCGCACATAAGTGCTGTTGGCTGTAAATAAAATATATATTTATTATATAATTTAAGCTGGCGCCAGTTCGTTGGATAGAATAGCAATATTGCCGGCGAAGAACAATCGCATTTCTATCTTTCGCCATAAAAAATATTGACAGGGAATATGCAAATGTATTTTTGTATAAATACACATTCTCATATAGCATGAAATGGTGTTTGAGTATTGCTCAATAAAAATACATATGTATGTATGTGCATGTCGCTCCAATTTTACATTCGGGATAATCTCTGGAACTACTGATCCGATTCTAAAAATTCGTTCACTAATTGAAGGCTTCAATATCCCTGATTATTATAGGCCATATATAGTATCATATAGTATGCTACAATTGATCAAAAGAAGATTTCCGACATTTGGAATTTTTTGAAGCAGTTCGATGATATTTGGTTCATATGTATATAAAGGGCACCCGTAAAAATAAGGTACACTAGAATTGATGACGGTGCCACGCCTTCTATATAAGACAAAAACAAACTTAGTCATATCTCAGTAACTATTTTAGTCGATGAGGTTTGATACACCGGGAGAAACCAGATACAGTGAAAAAGACGAAAGTCATATACATATAGATAAAAAAACGAATTCGTTAGAGTTGTGTAACTATTTGGCGCAGATGGATGAGACTATTTACATATGTAAAGAGCACCCATATAAGAGAAAAACAAAACAGGCGTTTCAGCCCAAACCGGGTACACTAGATTTTGACCCCTTCGTAATATTGTTATTATATTTGCTTTAACTAACTAGTTTACTTTATGTTGACTTACCTTAGTTCGGTGATCTCTATAATGTGATTTAAGATTGTGTCTCCAGCGAAAACGCAGTGGGCAACGATTGCATAGAAAACGTTTTTGAGAATTACGACATTGTGACTCGTAGTGATGTTGCAGTACCTGCTTGCTAAGGAAACGTGCATCACAACGCCGGCAGACATGTTGTGCCTCTTCCCAGGAATGCTTTTCCAACTGATGTTCGAATAGTTGGTATTTGCGACGATATTTTGTGTTCGCGCACAAATCACATGCATAGTTATGCTTTTTCGGTACTACTTCGCCGTCTTCGTCACTATCCGAGTCTGAACTTTCCAATCTTAACTCGTAGCCTGCCTGGTTGGTTATCGAATAGAAGTACACATACTTGCCCGCTTTCAAATCTTTGTTTATGCGTGCTACCAATGCTGCCTCGGTAATTTCCTCTTTTAGATCCGGATAGAATGAATCGGTAATCTCCTGTAGCGTTTCTGTACGTCTCGAGAATGTATCAATTTCGGGATGTGCACTTAAATGGTTACGCAATTCGGCTATTTTCGTATAGTGTTGCAAACAAATCATACATTGTATCACCTTGCACCCATGCGGCTTGCAAAGATTCATGTCGAGTTGTTTTGCTAATTTGCGTGCGGAAAGCGTTGCGCTTTTTTGTTGTGGCGTACCATCTGCCGATGCATGTGCCGTCTTCAAATGCTGCTGCAACGTTTCCGGACGTCTAAATCTACGTGTGCATTGTGTACATGGATGACTCTCTTTATTTTTCGGTATATGTTTATGCTTATGCGTTTTCAGGCTGCGTGACAAACGAAAAGATTTGCCGCATTCGTCGCATGTATACGGTTTTTCTTTCTTCTCTTGCTGCTGCTTAGCTTTTTGCATTTTTTCTTTGCGTTTTAGCAGTGGCGCATCATCATCACTAGAGCTTGAGTTGTCGCCGGCATCAGCATCAGCATCTTTAACATGCAAGTCTTTTTGTTTTGGCAGCGCTTTAACTTTTCTTTGCTTCATTAGTGTTAGCGGATCATCTTGCTCCTTTTCATCGGCACTACTCTCACTGCGCGCATCATCAAGCATATCATAATCATGCTGCATTTCAACGTCATCATCGTCGTTGTCGTCCTGATCTGAATCATGATTCTCCATAAGTGTTTCAGCAAATTCCATGGGCGTTGCCTCTTCGCCAGCGGGTTCCAGTTTAACAGCAACAAATTGCTCTAGCGGCAATTCTTCTAAACAGCATTCGGCAGTGCTTAACTTTACGTCTGGTTTGAGACCGTCCAGCAGTCGCTGATTAGCCTCACGCGCTTGCAACATAAAATCGTAGGCGATATTTAGCTTCTCCGTGCAATTGGCACAAATTTGTTGCGGCAGTTGCGATTCGTATGCCATATTTTGCTAATGGAAGATGCATAATTAGTGTTTTCAAGTGTGTGTGTGAACTTGATGTCATTAGACTTACATTAATCTCAACTAGTTCTGTCAATAAATCTAATAGCTGCTTTCCCGGATATTTTACGCTATACGACGATTTGAGCTCGTACAGCTCAGTGGCCGAACTTGTATCACAAGTACGGCATACAGACATTGTAGCTTATTAATTAAACACGTTTAAAATGTAATACTATTTAAATAATTTACAACAAATAACATGCAGCTACATATACATTTTAACAACAAAAAACAAATAAAAACGCTGTCACAAATTGTTGTCTACAATTTATTAAAAATGCTGCTTCTTCTTTTTATGTTTTTCTTTTTCTCTTCTTCTCTTTCTCACTATTTTCAGCTAATGGTTGGTTTTTTCTTTTGTTGGTACTAGAGGTGACACTTTGAGCAAAGTTAAGAGTACTGTTACACGAGAAAGCACGGAGATCACGAAAAAAATTATATGCTATTAGAGCATAAATATTATGTCATTATGATGTATTAAATGTATTTTTCGGTTTCGGGTTTGTACTTGTTCTAATTAATTTCGATATTCGCTTTCGTCACGGTTTTTGGATTTTAGTTTCGTAGTTAAAATAAATTTGGATTTTAGTTTCGCGGTTTAGATAAAAGTTTCGTAGAGTAAATAAATACAAACATTTTGAAATTTGTATACTGTTCGCACATATTGTGAACAGTATTAAACTTTTGACACGGAGTTTATAACGCATTAAACGAAGCTTCGGAGATCCCATGAAGTTTATAAAATTTAGATCGGCTCGAAGAGACGAATTGAATTGACTGTGTCCGTCTATCCGTCCCCTATTTGTATGAATCAAAACTATTCCCTCGGTTTCTAAGGTAAAACATTTTTTTTAATCCATTTTAAAGTTCGTTTATAACTAAGGTTGACGTACATTCCATTCGGAATGATGAACGTGATTGCATTGACATTACTTTCGATACTGATCAAAAAATATATATGTACCCTAAACATGGTTGTTTTACAGGATATAGGTTCGCAAGACAACCATATTTTATGTTTATTTACAGAAAAAGGGTCAGAAGAACTATACATACATGTATGCAACTCTGTCTGTTACGCCTCTATTTGCTGTTATATACAATTCTATAAACATAGTATATCCTTTTACATAATAAATCTTTGTATTTTATATTTTCGTGTTAGATCTTGCTACTTCGTGCGTGCGTGCTCGTTCGGGTTTGTAGTCACTAACATCACGCTCGTCGTGGATCGTGCCTGTACAATAATTCGATCGTCCATGTGTATCTCTCAATGCCAACTGGTCTCGTGATACCTAAAATATCAAGCATGCACCCATCTCTAATTACTTTTTATTTTGTTGCCGTTGTCGCAAAGTGAATGACAAAAAGGCATAAGAAGCAGCGAACGCAGTGAATCACAAAGTGCACTAAAATTTCTATGCCAAACGCAATAAAAAAACATATCTAAAATTTTTAAACGACAAAGGACTAAACATGGCCGCTACGCTTAAACCCTATCTAACCGCTGTGCGCCACTCACTAACTGCGGCAATGTGTCTGCAGGATTTTCCATCGCAGGTGGTAGAACGACACAACAAACCGGAGGTCGAGGTCTGCTCCAGCAAGGAATTGGTGCTAACGCCCATTGTGGTATCGCGCAACGAACGTGAGAAGGTGCTCATCGAACCGTCGATCAATTCGGTGCGCGTCAGCATTTCAGTCAAGCAGGCGGATGAAATCGAGAAGATCCTGTGCCACAAGTTCACACGTTTCATGATGCGTCGCGCCGAATCGTTTTTCATATTGCGGCGTAAACCAATCGATGGCTACGATATAAGTTTTCTGATAACAAACTTCCACACGGAGCAGATGTACAAGCATAAATTAGTCGATTTTGTCATTAGTTTTATGGAGGAGATTGACAAGGAGATTAGCGAAATGAAACTGGCGGTTAATGCACGAGCGCGCACCTGTGCCGAGGAGTTTCTTAAGCGTTTCTAAAGCGAAAAAACTAGAAAAAATATTCCAAAAAGCGTACGGTCTTTACTAAGCTAAGTTGAAATAAAAATTTGAAAAGTATTTTATTGAAAAAAAAAAAAAACAAACATAAGTAGACTAATTATTTTTTTTTGTGCTGTAATTACTACGTTGTATTACCAAACCAGAGCAACAACAGTGCATTCTCATAGTCAATTATGTGCTCCGGCGCCGCTGTATTAGCTGTGTCCATTTCTGTATTATTAAAGAAATGATACTGGCCGGAACTGGTAGCCAATATGGGACGCATTGGATGAAAGTTAACACCATTTAGGCAATCGCCATGCAGCGGCAATGTTATAGATTCATTTGCAGTCTTCGGCTGCGTCGCAAACGTATCGAACTGCCATAGATGCAGCAAACCCTGTGTATCACCGCTGGCCAACCATTGCTGTTGCGGACTAAGATCGAAATAGATGCGTTGATTGGTTGCCACTGTGCGCTCGTAAACGCTTACAGGCTGCTTATAGTTGCGCATGTCCCACAGCAGCAGCTTGTTATCCTTGCGTGCGCCGCTCAAAAGATAATTACTGCCGGAATACAATAGATGCGTAATACCACCGCTGTGACCACCAAGCGTAAAGAGTGCACCCAATTCCGGATTGCGTAAGTCATAGTGCTGTATATAGCCTTGCCAGTTACCACAAGTGAGCGTCTGTGTATGCTCAATGTTTGTGGCAATACAAGAAACGGCACGCTTTACGGGAAATGTATCATAAATGCGTCCAGGTCTGTAGTAAAATAGTGAAAACAAGTTGAATGATGTGTTTAAGTTAAATACATACAAGTTACGCACCTGCTTGTGTCAAAGATTTTAATGTTTTTCTTGTAGCCTGCATAGATTTTCTCACCATCATTCGAAAACTTTAATGAAATTGCTGTTTCTACCTCATCGACTGCATCATAGCCGGCATATGTAGCACGTAGACGTCCATCGAAAGCATCCCATAATTGAATAGGCTCATGTTGGCGTGTTGCTAACCAGCTGCAAATTAAATTAAGCATTAAAACTGAAACTACACAAACACTATATACATATGTACATGCACGTATCCGGTTGTGTGCTGCTCATCAACGGATACCAAGCGCAATCGTAGACAGTGCCACCCTCTGGTACATGCACCGCTGATTTAAGTGTGCTCGGCTCACGTGTATCATCATGCACTGCCGCAGTTTCGTATAAATCCATTGGTAGCTCAATGACATGCATACCATCCGAATGCACTGGCACAAGCAGACAAGTACCATCCGGTGACCATAGACAGCCTTTTGTATAGTGCTGAAATTTGGACGTCGATGTCCAGCAGCGGCGTCCTACTTCGACTAGAGTTGTTTGAAAATATTTGCTTTCATAATTGTAGTCTAGCTCCGGCTCTAACAATTCCGGCGCTTCTGTTAATTCATCCACCTCCATAGCTTGTTCATCGTGGTTCGTAATATGTAACGACGCAGCTTCTACAGTTTTATTAGACTGCGCAGTGTCGTTGTCAGTGGTGCTGCAGTTTGTTAGCTCTACGGTTTCATTAGTTTCCTCTGGCACGTGTTGCTGTGTTACGCTGTCATAGACGTCAATAGAGCTGCAGCTCGATTGATGCTCATCTTCGGTTAGTGTTGTACCGTCAGTTATATTCATGGTAGTACTGTCACTTAAGGACTCCACCGTTGAAGTTTGTTTAAGCATTGCACTCTTCTCCGCTGCATCCATTGTCCGAAATTTCTTTAGCAACGCACAGTCCTCCTCATCCAGTGAAATGCTTAGATATGCATTGTTCTTCTTAGCAGCTTCTACAGTTTTATTAGACTGCGCAGTGTCGTTGTCAGTGGTGCTGCAGCTTGTTAGCTCTACGGTTTTATTATTTTCAACTTGCACGTGCTGTGTTACGCTCTCATCGACGTCAATAGTGCTGCAGCTCGACGACTGCTCCTTGGTACGCTCATGCTCATCTTCGGTTAGTGTTGTATCGTCAGTTATATTCATTGTAGTACTGTCACTTAAGGACTCCACCGTTGAAGTTTGTTTAAGCCCTGCATTCGTCTCCGCTGCATCCATTGTCTGAAATTTCTTTAGCAGTGCACACTCCTGCTCATCCAGTGTAATGCTTAGTTTGGCATAGTTGTTCTTAGTAGTACTTTCCGTTTCAACAGTTTTGCTCAACTCACTTAAATCCGTGATATCCATGTCGCTGACGCTAAAGCGTACATTATTGTTGAGCAGTGAATCGTCCACGCCGTCGACGTCACACATGCTGCTACTGAGATTTGCTGTAGAAGATTGTGTTGAGCTCTTGTATTAATATGCTTTGTATCTTAGCTAGATGTGATGCTAATAATGATTACTTTTGACTTGAACTTACATTTGTCGTTCTCCATTGGCGGTTTCAATGCCGGCAATTGCCATTCACTTTGCATGTAAACAAATGTCGAGGGCTGCATGCGCAGTGAGAGTACAACCGGCGCATGGCAACGAATAACAACAACGAGTGGCAGTTACAACGAGTAAATTTTTAACGTTTTTTTCTTTTTTTAAATAAAACGTGAGGTCCAGCGATTTTGTGTTTAATGCACAATACAGTTCAAAATTTAGCTGAAACTAATATTTTGGCTGTGTTAAGCAGTGGTACCCAGTATCTAGATTAAAAAAAAAGAACTAGTTTACTCAGCAAGAATACTGGCCTGTCATATTTCCGCTACTAAGTAAAACTAAGAAATGAACCAGACGTCGATGACCCAGTTGGTCAACAATAAAATTCATTGATTGTCATTTACTTGGGAATGGCCAAGTACGATTCTTTTGCAAACGACCCAAGGGACTCACAAACGTCCGTTAGGACATGTATCGCATGGTGAGTGAATTGTGAGAAGGGAACACCGCTTAATTAAAGGTTGGTTCCGCTAAATTTGAATCGCGCTACCGCAAAATAAAAAAAACTTCTACCAGTGAAAAGAAGCATCGGCTACGAACCCGCTTTCATCAGGTCGTACGCAAATGATTTAAGCGCCATAATTTACGAATATGCAACTTGAATGTCCGGACACTCTATAGGGCTCTTATGGTTGGTGTACTCCAAAATACATGGCTGACATCACAGCAATACAGGAAAAGTGATAGATAGAATAGTGTTGCTCTAAAAAAGCATACTGCTATGCGAGAAAGCATGAATTTGGATGCGATATCTCGATAAGCATGAATCTAAGCGGTTCGTATCCAGTTTCATACATGCTCATGAGCACATTTGATAACATTACCAAAATTTGTATACAAGCCTGACGAAAGAGAATGTCGATGCGGCGAAAGATAAGTTCTACTAGCGAATGGAAGAACTCTAGAAACACTGCTCCAATCACGTTGTAAAAAGAGTGCTTGGCTATTTTAGGGAATGAATCTTTGGCCCAACAGTCGGAAAATATGGGCTTCACGTTGATACCTTCAGCAAACGAGAAAGGAGCTTGAGCCATACATGGATGCACTGATAGGCCAGCATCTGTGTGGCTTCAGATCAAAGAGGTCGACCAGTTACCAAATTTTCACTCTACGACAAATCGTGGAGAAGATCCGTGAGTACAACAAAGACACAAACCACCTATTTGTCGATTATAAGATCGATTTTAAAACGCCGAGCTTATGATGGCAAGATCAGCTCTGTGTTAAGAGAAGTTGTTGGTTAATATGCTATGCCGTGCGGCAGAAACTCGAAAAAACATGTGTATCACATTATATAGTAAAATATTTTTTATTACATCACATACATTTGTTGTATTAATCAACACTAATATAAATATTGATATTATCATTCGTATTCGATGTATATTTTGCTACAGTAAAAAATAAAAATAAAAAATAGTAAAAATAAAAAAAAAAAATTAAAAAAAAAAAATGGACAAAGCTGATCAACGGCAAACCATATTAGCAAGTGACATGGGCAGTTTGCACACGTTCGAGTCGAAGAGCACCGTACAGGACGATGAAGATGTACCCGTTTGCATTTTACCACCACGTCCACGCTCTTCGCCGACTAAAAACTTTCAAGAACTAGTCATACCACGGCAACAGCTTTCGCATGTCTACTATCCCATACAGGAGGCGCAACGCTGGCTAACACTAATGGGCAAGAATAACAAGGTGCATCGCTATCCGTTGCCGACCATATTGCCGAAAGTGGTGCAAACCCGTTTTGTGCCACCCAAACAGCTGCCGAAAGATGTTGAGGTGGATCGTCGCCGACGTCAGTATGCACGCATAAATCTAATCGAAGAGCTACATTGTGCCGGCATAACCGATACCGAACTTCAGCCGACCGAGGAGCAGTATCATTTGCTCTCGGATCATGCATTCGAGCATAAGTTTCCGTTAAGTTTCTTTGATAATAGTGATTTTAGTATTTACTCACCGGCGGCATGGTTTGCGCTGGGTATTGTGGATGATGTCAGGTATCCAATACCGGCGCGTGCATATTTGCCATTGGAGAAGAGTCTCATGAATTATACATGGGTTTTGGCCGAGGTTAGCGACTATTGTGATGAAACACGTCTGTGGACGGTTACTTCGCTGGTGGATGATAATACATACAAGGTGCCGAATATACAGTTTATGTTTCTTGCCGAGAATCCGCACTCGTTTATCAAACGTCTTAATTATGCCATTAAAAAGCGGCACAGTGGTGAAATGCTGATGCAAATGGAGTTAATTGTGGATTGTGTGCTGCTGGATGACATTGAAACCACGCAGTTCTATACGTTTAAACGCATTGAGGAAATGCTGCAGACAGCAAAAGCCTCATCGAATTTTAAGCGTAGACTACGCACCGAAGTAAATCTGGTGTTCGAACGTTTAATGGCACTTTATGAATTGGAGAAGTTTATATTCATGATGCCGAGGGAGTTTCCGCAGTTTAAAAATATTAAACTGAATAAGTTTCTGCCGCGCGCATTCAATCTACCACTGGGCCAAGAAGAGCGTCAGAGTATCAAAGAATTGGGCTTGAATATGGTGTCCATGTGCTACAATTGTTTGAAGGCAACACTCTTCTATTGCGGCGGTGCCATTGAGGCAATGGAGGGTGTGGCCACGGCATGTCGTTATATCGAGAAGTTGTCCATGTTTGTGATGCACTTTTCCAAACCGTTGCCGCTCAGTGACTTTCTGCAGGCACAGGAGCAGCACAGTGATAATACGGCAACCTATCTGAAGGTCTATTGGCCGCATCAGATTACTAACGTGATTTGCCTTGTGCTGCGCGCACTCGGCAAAGGTTGGCTGGATATTAGTCTGCACAATTGGACGGTATATGTGATGAGTAAGATATCGCGTTTTGTATTCCAAACGAAATTACGCATGCAGGAGTCAATGCAGGTGCTGTTGGAGACATCGTTGAATAATTTCATGCACTTCGTTTGTGATCCATGCATGCAATTTCTGGAACTTAAATCGGACTATCGCTGGCGTAGCAATTACATTGATACAGAGTTTCCCTATCCAAAGCCCTTCTTCAGTTTGATAATTGGCATCAATGAAGAACAGAAAGTGTACTATTCAACGCCGCCGGAAGATTTTAAGCCAGCACTGATGGATGTTTTTAAACGCGCGCTCGAGAAGAGTGCAGGCGTGCGCTGTGTTGATGCGGATATTATGTCAAATTTACGTTTTGCGCCTAATCTATATATACTAACGGTCGAACTGATCGAAGATCATTATATAAACGATGCTGAGCTCATGGAG
The DNA here is from genome assembly GCA_035044765.1 of Leucophenga montana. Taxonomy (NCBI): domain Eukaryota; kingdom Metazoa; phylum Arthropoda; class Insecta; order Diptera; family Drosophilidae; genus Leucophenga; species Leucophenga montana. Next base: position 186,722 of record JAWNNQ010000656.1, read on the forward strand.
CGTTGCTACACCTTAGCGGTACTGCCACTAAATGCCTACGCTAAGCATTTCGAACGCTGGATACCCTTTTATATGCTTAATATAAATAAATATATGCTGGAATATGCACTGGCGGTTAAACCATCATCGCAGGTCAAGGGCGATATTCTGGAACATAAGCGTCTGAAGGAGGAGCTACGCGAGATATTGCCAGCAACGATTACAATTGGTCCGTTTCAGGTAAATGTTGACATCTTAAAGCAGTTTTTGATACGCAAACACATCGAAATTGTGAGACGCATATTCGAGTACTATGTGGACCGCATGTACGAGACAAATGAAAATCTACTTGAACGTTGTCTGGAGATGTATAATAAGATAAACGAACGTCCGATTAGCATTGAACATTTATATGAGATACGTGATTACGCCGTCACAGTGCCTGATTTGGTGGAGCAGCTAAAGGGTGACATACAGATTATGTTTCTGGAGTACGAGCTGTTGGATAGCTTCTTTTATAATCTAACCGATTATCAATTTGCCATGAAATGGAATGTCTACGCCTGGCCGAACAACATAATGACGCGTCTATCGACGCTTAAAGAGGAGCAGAAAATTGATATTGAAGATTTCATGCGACAACATTTCATTGAATGTATGGCTTTCGAGGAACGTCTTGAGAGTCTCAATGATGAGGTGCAGGCATTCTCGTTAATGTTTAATGCCAACAAGGCTAATGAACATGCTGTGGATGTAAAGAAAACCTGGACGCTGATAAACGAATTGGAAAAATTGGGTAAAACACTGCAATATCGGCATGTACTCTTCGAAATGGAACCATTGTCGTTGAAGTTTTTGGAAAGTATTATTGTCGGCTTTTTGCCATATAAGCAACTATGGTATGGCTGTTCGAATTTTATAAAGCTGGAAGACGCTACACTCGGCAATCCATTAGTGCAAATTGAACTGGAGGATGTGTGGCATCATTTAATGGATATACGCAAAGAACTGAAGGAGTGTTTGGTTTTTTTTAGCGAAAAACCGGAAATTGTAAATGTTGCTAATATATTTATAGGCAAGGTTGATGATTTCGTGCCGGTGTACAAGAGCATTGTGCATTTACGCAATGAAAACTGGATGCACATGCACTGGCTTGAGCTGGCACAGCGTACAGGCGCCGAGATTAAGTTCACCGTGTCCATGAACTATCTGTATCTAGTACGTAAGGGCATACTAGATTTTTTGGATTTAATTGAGGAAATATCGATCAAGGCTAACAATGAAGCTGAGGAAATACGACGTGCTATGGAAGCTGAGGAACGACGTCTACGTGAAGAGGAGGAGGCCACCATATTGCGCAAACAATTACGCAAGTGTCGACGCGATATACTCTAAGAAAAATTATGTTTTCTTATAACAACACATAAATTCAAAAGTATTGTCTATTTGTTTTTGTGACAACTGTTTCACATATATTTGTTAAATTAAATATTTTATAGCAAGCAGCAGCAGCAGCAAGGCTTGTAAGCTCAAAATTGTACGTTCAATTCCAATTCCAAGAGCAACTCCATCATTTCGAAGTATATGCTGCGCGCTTATATCATAGAACATAACAGTCAGTGTCAACGGTAGCTCTAATTGTTCTGCACGCTCGAATTCAAGATCGAATTTTCTTTGTCCCAACACAAATGCTGCATGTTGCAACATGCGTTGATGACGTCTGCCGTGCAATGTATGCGTATCTATATGAAATTCGTAGCCAACACTGAGCACTATATTCCGACAGCTTATAGTCTGCGTTTCGGCATTGAAATCACCTTCGATGTTTACCAGCTCATCGTAGTTCTTAAGCTGCATCTGTAGCCACTGTTCGCCAAGCAGCGTGGAAGGTTTACCCAGTTTTGACACATATACCGTTGTAATTTGCTCCAGTTTGTTGATATTGTACGGCAGCAGTTCGGCCAGTATGTTCATTTGTAACCTCTCACAATAGGCTGTATAATTATTTGCTTTAAAGTCTACGGTTTTTAGTTGTACATTACACTGTTTAGCGGCATTTATGCCGTAGTGTATAGCATCTGATGGGTCATAGGTTCTCTGGCAAAGTGCTTGCCGTTGTATGGGCAGTGGTAGCATATGATAGTATGTATTATTTGACTGGAAGTAATTTAGCATTTCTTGTTCTTGTTCTTGTTGCGCATGTTCATTTACAAATTGTGCTATAATTAAGGGCGCACCCTGTATGTAACCCAGCGGTCCAGAAACTGGCTTCTCCATTTGCTTTAACATAGCAGCTAATTCAAGTTCTTCTGCTGTGAATACTGTAACATTTTGATAGATGTAATCCACGCTAAAGTGCTGCCATAATTGCTCTGTATACTCATCAATGTTATGTATTTCAAATAGCAACAGTGCACCCTGTATATGCGTATAGTTGTGCAATATTTTTAGCGCCACATCTATGCTATATTCATCAACATTCAAGTCCAATTCGGTTGTATTCTGACAATGCAGCTCAGAATCTTTATAGCAATAAACAAGTTCTGCTAGATTTTCGTTATTATTCTCTGCCGCATAATTTGGTGACTTCAGTATTTTTGCATTGTGTGTTAGATTCAGTATATTGTAAATGTTTTCTAGCATTTCATCATGTGTTTCGATGAGACAGCTCGATTGCAGTGTTTTAAGATGTCGTACGGGTTCCATAATTTGGCAATGCGGTGATTTGAATGCTGCGGGTACATCTGTTGGTGCAAAATTATTATTGTATTGAATATAGTAACTAAGCTAAGGAACTTATTATTTATAAACATACCAAAATTCTGTAGTTCCATAGTATCCATTTGTATTATTTGTATTGGTTCACCAAATTTATAATAATCCAAATCAATATTTTTTCTGTCATTAACACTTTCGATGTACAACGATTCTGGCCATTTGTGGCAGGTTTGAGTATCCAAATTGGGCGCTCTCCACTAGAAATGAAATTTTTGAAATTAAGTTTAACAACACTGAGCATAAATGTTAATACTATTTGTACACGAACTTTCAAATTGTATACTATAGTAGTAGATTTGAACCTATGTGGGATATTTTACAATTTTACACACATCAAATTTGGTGTTTCTAGCTTAATTAACAACAAAAACAAAACATTTCCTACAAAATTCAAACATGGGGGGGGGAAGCATGTTTGTATTGAGCTACATCTTACAGTGGACATACGAATGGACCTATGTGGAACATTTTATTAGAATTGATGAAAAATAAGAACCCAAATATATTCGCATATGTGTATTGAAGACCTCACTAGATGGCGTCAACATAAAAAAACGCACAGCAACAAAGAAAAAGTTCTCGTACGAACAACCGTTCAAACGTTTGGCCTGTAAAATACGAGGGCACTCGCTCTTAATACGCTACCTTATTATTGTACCATGGTGGCCGACTCTCTTTTCTATTAATTTCCACGCTCTCGTTGTTGTCATCTAGCATATCGTGTGTGTCTAACACGTTAACATCAAGCATGTTTATCAAGTTCTTAATTTATGCAGAATTTAATCAGTGTGACGGAGACAAAAAATGCTAATTGGTACCCGAGCTTTAGTATATATTCTTAATAAGCAGCAAAAGTCGTGTTGATATAACAATATCGTTTTGTCTCAGTAACTTGGCATATTCAGACTTTTCTTAATCGTAGATGATTTTGGATGCCAAAACTAATCCGCCCACCATAGGGCTATTACTCTTCTATGCACATTTTTCTTTTTCGTGGAACCGGAAAATGAATTATTTCATTTTATTTTTTATTTGTTGAGCTATAAAAAGAACGAATTTCATGGGTATATTTTTTAAAGCTGTTTAGTTTCTGCTTCTAATTTTTCTTTTCAGAATTATATTTATAAGAAAATTTCTCAACTACAACATTTCCACTCACCTGTTCCTGTTCGGGAGGCCTATTTATGCGGAAGACACATAACCAGCCATCATTAATCTTACACGAAGGCAATCCATGTGCAAACTGAAAGTCCTCCAATCTATTATGCAGCGCTGGATACAATTCCGGCGTATGACAATCGAAGACTTTTAATGTTGTCTTTTCACAATCCTGATCACAACAGCAATTTAAATCACAAAAGTTGACATGTAGATCACAAGCACAATAATAGAATGGTAATTGAGTTGCAGGATCTAAAATTAGCGTTGAATTCAGTTGATAATCCGTTGTGTTGGCATTCAAAGCATTGGAAGTTGGCGTCTCCACTGTACTTGTAGTGGTAGTAGTAGTCGGGGTTATTGTGGTAGTAAATGGTTTCACTGTAATACGTTTGGCAGTCGGTAATGTTCGCCTAGGCGGAAAAGTTGGTGTCGTCATACGTCGTGTTGTAGGAGTGCTGGTATTTAATATTTCAGCAACTTCATCTGACATTGTAGTGGAACTTAAAATTGAATCAGCTTCCGTTGGTAACGCTGTGGTGCTGGTGGTCATTGATGTATTGTTCGTTGAACTACGTGAAACGCCAATTTTTATGCACTCTCCGCTGGCAATGCAGCACGTGAGCAACAGAAGCGCTAAAGTGTAATACCTCATTTTGTAGTTTTTAGTAGAACTCTATGCCAAATTTGGTAAAATTACGAAATATTAGATTAATATCGAAGATTACTTTGCCTGAGGTGCGTGTGTGCAGTTTATAGCTGTTGAAAATTTTTAAGCTCATTAAGTGCCTTAGTTATGCGCAAAATTATGCCGCTTACCGTTCCACGCCTGTAAACACCAAATCCGACTTACATAAACTGACACCGCCGCCGCCGAATTTCTCTTTGATGCTATCCCACCAGTTTGTTGGCGCCACTTTCCACGTATTCACTTCTATGCGATGCGCACCGGGACTGCTCGGTATATGCACAAATCCGTAACCTACTGGCCAGCTATTACGCAATGCATTTACAGCGTACACTTCGACATGTAATTTTGGCCAACCCTGCACGGAGCCAGTGCATAAATGTATATCCAATGGATGCGCAAAATCGGAACAGGTTTCCAAACGATTCGAAGCGACGCAAGTCTGTCCGTGTACTTCGCCCTGTACTGCTTGCCAAGCGGCACCTGTTTATACATATTAATATTTAAATACTTGTTCAGAAATAGTATATTATGCGACTACTGCACTTACCGCTTTGTAGACTCCACTTGCAGTAGACGTGCGGCTCTGCAAAATCAACGGCTTTAAGTAATTGTCCAATTATATGCAGCTCCGCCATCAATTGGTTTTATTCCGTAATATCATGCAAATTGTTTTCCAACATTTATTTTATTATTTTATAATAGCAAAATTTTCACGGCACTTTTTTCGATTGCAGCTTTAGTTTTTACTTTTTTTGTTTTAATTTTGTTGTTTGTCATTTCCGTTTCTATGGTAACACTGCAAGGTGTTGCCACTAACACTTGTTGTGGTGTTCAACCCTAGGTTTTGTCAAGGGTGAAAGTGATTGGGAACTACAGTATTAAAAACACTTGTAACATTGAGATATGTATATTTTTGATACTCTTTACACAAAGTGTATTGTGTGAATAGTATTACATATGATTTAGTCACAATGCTCCAAAAGAAGCAAGCTTATATATTCGTGATCAGCGTGACAAGACGAGTCGATCTAGCCATGTCCGTTGTCTGTCCATATGTCTGTCTGTCCGACTATTTGTGCGTTACTTATCTAGCGAACCCAAAGTGGAGCGAATGGATGTTCAGATTTTCGCGATCTGATGTTACCATTTACATTGCTGGAAGCAGTGTTTATATACCTCCACGTGGGGCTAGATATAAACCAATCCTATATTAAGGTGAATAGTAACGGAGCGAATAGAATAAAGTCTCCAGTAGGACACACAAGTGGAATACCATGTACGTCCGCTCTGGGCCGTTGGGCCGTTACTATGTATGTGTACCTAGCCTGGTAGTTACATGACAGCCTCTATGGCGGCATATGGAAATTGTAATGGGCGCCTCCTGGCAGAGAGAATGTCTGTAACTGGTTGGAATTTGTTATACAATTAAGTTCAATTGACTTTTTGAATGATTCCTTGCTGTTGGTGTAAATGTTGGCGAAATTAACCATTTTGAAGTAGAATGAAGAAATTCGATGTGGGCCTTATGACAATGTGGAGAATCTAGGCAGCTATAGACACTAATGGATATCCAGTTCTTTATTGGTGTATTTCGAAAGATGGTAAAACGATGCTGAAGAAGTGTTCAGTCTGTGGCACGGTAACCCATTAGAGTTACTTTATGGTTACATGGAGTTAGCAGGTCAGATGATTCGTAACGATATTCCAAAGGTATTATCATTGTGTTTATGAAGTTGTTTGATAAGTAAAGGAGTTTATAGAAGTATTATGGTCTATAATATTGAAGAGTCTATGACTAGGAAGACATAAATAGATGATTCACTTGTGTTGTACCAATTCACTTGCTTACGCTGTTCAATTGGAGATATTTGCGCAGAAAAGTAAATGGTACCCAGCTAGCCAGAAAAGTAAATGTGTTTTGTATAGGAAATAGCAAGTACGTTATAGTACGGCAGTTGGTTTATTCTGTGCCCCGGGATGTCAGCAAACTCAATAAATCATGGATCATTCTGACTTATGGGCGAAACGTGGGTTTAATATCCATTGCGGAGAGAGTATCCTCTCGGATGCTCCATGTGAAGTTGCATTCCAACAAAGTCTTTTCTATATAATTGCAAACGAACAGAAGGAGTTCAAGATAGTCTCCAACCATTAATTGTATCAAGTTGGATGCTCCAGTTTTTTTTTCTGGGTCGTCCGTTGCATGACGGAAGCACCATGAGTTTAAGCTGACTCATGTAATACAATAATGACTTCTGTCTGTTTATTACTGTCCACTCTATTCCCCCAATCTTTGAAATATTGGTTTAAAGGTTGGTATGCAGTCATTTTCGTGTTAATTTTTGAGGTTGTGGACATTTGGAGTACATTTTGGGGAATATTTGGGGGATATTTGAAAGTACATTTGGGGTGAGGTATTTGAGACAGAGACAGAAGAGGACAGGGGAAAGGTTGCAAGGTTGAATGAGGCATTGGGGATGAAACATGAATCCATCGCAATACATCAGATACATCATTTCTACCATCCGGCGTCGGATACTTCTCGGACTACTTTCGTAGATGGTACCTGCCAAAAAGAAACTTGTCTTAAACTTCACAGACCATAAGACATTAGTAAGTTATATCCATACGATCACTAATTTTCATATTGGTCTATGTGTGACATCTATCAAGAGGCCAGCCGGCGTTACCTATATCCATAGAAAATCCATCACAGACTAATTTTGAGTCTTGAACAGAGTTAGATTGAACAAAAAACCGGTTTCAATCAGTCAACGAGTTAGTCATGCAGGGCTGTAATTTATACTGTGAATTTTGGTAGATATAAACTGTATATGTATGTTTTATTACTATCCCTTCCAATTTCATCAGAATTGGATGATAAGTAGGTGCTAGAGATGAAATTTTCTACATTTGCTGCTTTTAAGGTTTATAAATTTATATATGCCTATTCACCATAGTGTGTTGAATTTAGTGGTAGTATAGTGCTCACTTGTTCGTACTTTTTCTCCTTTTCGATTTGGTAAACACTTTTGTTTACTTTTGCAAATACTAAAACAATTGTTCAAAAAGCTGTGCTGGTGGACTCATATGGTTTCTTCGTGCTTCGTTTTCACTCTTTCTATGTGGTTAATACACATAATGAGTTTTACACATATCTGTGCAATCAAATGCCGGAACGCGCCAAGTTCAAATGGGAGAGTGATTGTAAAAAAATTGGTGTAATACGGAATTTAAACATCAGGCAATCTGTAGCTGCTTATACTAATCTCTTATTAAAATGTGTTCTGTGTAGACAAAATTTTCATGGTCAACATAATTATTTCTACAAAATTTAACAAAATGTTAAACAAATTACCCAATTTGTGTTGAATTTGTACAAATGTTGCTATTTAACGCAGTTTGACCAGCAACATTAAGTATATGTATAGAGCATATAGAGCATGCAGGAGCAAAACCATTATATTCTATATATATATATATATATATATATATATATATATATATATATATATATATATATATATATATATATGTATGTAATGACTATTATAGAAATTGTTGTTGTTGTTGCTGCTCCTGCTCTTGAAGTTGTTGTTCCTGAACCCAAAAAGAGCATTTGAATGCGCATTAAATTGCATATACGCAAGCAAATTGCAGGCAACAACAGCAACAATAATGCGAATAGTTGCAACAAGCAGAAGCACAAGCACGAGGACAACGACAGGATTTGGTTTGCTTTGTGTTGTTCTTGTTGTTGGCTTTGATGATGCTTTAAAATTTTCCACATACAACGGAACAGCATACTGCAGTTGTATATAAAAGGAGCTGAATTGTGTGTACACTTAGCAGATTTTGATTTCGTAGTAGTCACTTCTTTCAAATAAGTTGAGGATCTTGTTTAATACTACTATTCATAGTAAGTCGTTTTTTCCACTTGGTCTACAATTTTCTGCAACTTAAAGGGCCACCGGATACAGACAGTGGAGTTGAGCTTAGCTTAGTTGAGTTTATAAGAGTTGAAAATTCAAACGCACAGTAAGCAATGAGAGGCCGCACACTGAGTGCTTAGTTGAAAATAGCTTAGCTGACATTTCATCTGCTCTTTGCAGTCTGCAGTCTGTGTGCGGCTGGCTAAAAGCTTGCCGATGATGAAAGCACCTGCTCGGGAGACGTTCCTGTTGCGCAATCCTCTAAACGAAGTTTCATTTATGGTTGTACTAGCAGTATGTCATGCGGAATACAAAATTTACGCCGTTATGAGGTATTCTTAACTAAAAATCTTATATGCTCAATATAAAATGCAGACATTTTCATCAATTTCGAAACTTCATTGATTTTAAGAGAAGAAATATCTAAGTGTACATGCCACATACGCATACTTAGTGCAAACTACTAGGTAGTGAGTTGTTTGTGGGTGTTACTGACAGACAAAAGGACAAACAGACAGACATAGAGCATTGGACAGACAGTTGAACAGCCAAGCCAGCATTGCTGAACAAATTTCGATTTCGACCTCAAACCCACAAACAGTCACACCCAACTCGTTACTGTGGCGGCAAAATGTCGACCGTCGACCAAACTTGTCGTCATCATTGCCGACATCGTTCTGGAGAGAGAGAAAGAGGTTGCAAGGATACGCTGAAAGTGCAACAGGAGCAGCAGACGCAGTACGTTATTGAGGTGCGTATGCATGCACTTTGGTATGTCCAATGCAATTTACGCAAATTTTATGAATGCAATGCTTTGTGTGTGTATGTGTAGGTGTGTGTGTGTGTGTAATGTACAAATTATACATTCAAAGTTAATCATTCGAAAAATGATTTTGTAAAGTGGCATTAACGCATAGAAGGTATTAAGTAAATATTGTTGCATGCCTTTATGTTGGCAAGCCTCTTTCATGACATTCATGGCGGTGGAAATGTAAATAAAGTACATAGTTTATTTATTCGGTTGAGTACCCATTGTATACAACGGCAGTTTAGTGTATACTCGTATATTGCATATATTTTCGAATAAGTTTTGTATAACTTCATTGACACACATATTGAAAGAACATATTGAAGAGTATTATTTTTTCCTTTGGCATTTAAGTTTTTTAATGTGGCAACACTCAAAAAGTTTATCGTTTATCGAAAAGCTGATAACATATTTTCATACTTGTTTGGCAAATAATCATGCGAAGACTTCAATTACAAAAAGTTCTGTGATTGGGCGCTTTGAACGGTTGGAAGTCGATCCACTTTGTTATAAATTTTGTTCAACGATTTGGCTCTCTTCTGCCTCAATGGCTTTAGCAATAGCAAAAGCAATGGTGATCAATCAGCTACCGAGAAAAATGCATAGTTTATCGGCTGGTGACATCATTTAACCATACTTCTTGAAAAACTATGAAAATGCAATAGTAAACGTCAATGGCTTTGGATATCGAGTCATGTCGAAAGATTTTTTGTTTCCAAAAGTACATGAACATGTTCTGTAAGCTCATACATTTCAATAGGATGATGCCATATGTCATACTTCTGACATCTTCCCTTATTGAGGGAACAGTTCAACGACAACATAATGTCCAGAAACGTACCCGCAAGATCGTGTGATCTGACACCGCTGAACTATTTTCTGTGGGAATACTTGAAATCGTTGGTCTATGCGAATAAGCAAGCATCGATTTCAGCCTTGGAAGCTAATATCGAGCGCACTGTACGTGAGTTACGGCATGAAATAATTGAAAAAGTGTTGAAAAATTGTATCTTTAGCATGCAGTTCATCAGGAGTTCCCGTGGCAACCATTTACCTGAAATAATTTTCCATTATTAATGCCATTAAGTTATCTACCGGACAAAAAAAATTTGAATTCCATTATTTTTATGTGTTATATTGTAATTTAAACTTCTATAGCTCTTAAGGCATAGGGATCAGAACAACAGCACACTTACACTGAGATGGACACTGCCACAGGGTGTGCTTTGGCTGCTGTGCCGTCAATTCTATCGTATCCAGAAGATTTTTTGATTTTCAAGTACTTTAGCTGGTACTTGACATCATCTAAGATAATTTGCCTGATGCGGGTGTGGTCGCAATGGGAAATTAACAAACTCAACTAAACTTTTGACCTCGACATCAATAAAAAGCTGGAACTACACTGGACAATCACTGGTCTACCTCAGCCTGTGACGTCGTTACACGTTTTACAATTTTGTACCAACAAATAGCGTGGGTCACCATCATACTTATTTCATTCTTGTAGAACTACTGCAAACAGCTCTGTTCAAATTCCCTACAGTTTCCACTGCGTATCTCTCTGTTGTGTACCACATTTTATATTTGTGTACACCTTATATATAATTTATTTAATTAAAATCCATTCTGTGTGCATATTTATTTCAATTCCGCTGCCAATTGCAGATTTTGTTGATTTGATTATCTCTGAAAAATTAAACTTGAATTTTCTGCAGTTCACATTTTGCATGGAATACGTTTGGTTCCTCAAAAACTCCTACACATAAACAAGAACCACAACACAGCTGTAATGCCTTGAGCTAGTTTTCAATTTTAAATGAAACATAAAATTTCACTTGCGCATAAAAGGCCGAGGTCGAGAGTGCAAAATAAAAAAAAAAAAAACAAAACAAAAATTAAAATTATTTCAAAGAAGTAGCACAGCAAAAGCACCTATAAAAGAAGAGGAAAAAAAAAACTCTGTATATATTTTTACGTACTCGTGTTTCAATTTAAAATTACAAACCGCTCAAATGACCTTAAGCTACTTTAAAATAATAAAATGTATGCGAGTCAAAACTGCCAAGTACAATAACGATGCCGTTGACGTTTGGTGAATCGGTCGAAGTTAAGGCTAAAAAAATCTATAAAAGTTTATATCTCTCTATATGGAAAAACGCATAAAGCTTAATTTTTGTGAAACCGAAACTTTAATACGCTTTATATGGAGTCAAAAGTTTAACAATTTTAGTGCGCCAGTCACTAAAAACTTCATATATGCTGGGCTAGTCATTGCTCAGATGTCAATCTTATAATAAAGCCTGGGACTATATGATGTACTCCCACTCTTACTACAGACTGTGCAGTACACTGTAATTCCAGGCATCATAGCTTTTTCTAGAAGACTCTTTATTACGTTTCACATGCATGGAGAAATGTAGCAGTGGTGCTTATAATCAATGCTGGAAAACCACTCGCAGAATAGTAAACATCTATATCACACCGGGAGTAAATCGATGGAGGTAGCCTCTTTCATTTAATTAGAAATAAAATTAGCTCAATTAAGTTAAAACAATACACGGTAACAGTCTTACTTAACATACATTGGCGTCGAGAAGATTCCCAGTCTTTGACTAAAGATCCTGTTAAACAGCAGAAGAACAATAACTAAGATCTATGAGGTTTGGAATCCTTACAAGGAAATTTTTAATTCCGTTTCTGTGGTTGATAGCGGTTGATAGCGGTTTTCATTAAACCTAAGGCTACAACGCTCATCCCGCAATATCATTTTTGTCAGAAGAACTCCTAACCTAAATTCTACAGGATTGTAATAGCTCTTGAGCGACCGCCTTCATCGGCTTCACTAAGGAATCATCAAGGGGTCAGCCGGCGTAACCTAACCTAAACTGAACTGAAGACTGTACTGAAATGCACCAAGGCAATACTAGTGTGCAGGAAGTTGGCCGCAAAATCGTTGTGGTACAACCCAAAAATCCTGCAATTAAGCTCCGTACAGAGACTACGATGTACACGTGTAAGCGCCACGAGGCAATGCGTACATATGCAACCATAGCGTTAGAAGTAATTCTAGATCTAACACCACTTCATGTAGAAGTTGAATTCAAAACTAAGGAAACACTTCTGAGAATAATTGTCGACAGAAACATAGCTAGCTTAGACATTTAGCAGAAACTTCTCTCTATCTGGATACAGGGCGCATCACTAACCAAGGGATAAAATGACAAGAAGGAACATGTTTGATTGGTACTTTACAATTAAATGGTGCGACAAAAAGACCTGAACTTCGGAAAAATACTACATATTGAAACCATATATCATCAAGTGGTATGATATGAATGGACAGTTGGAACTAGTCTGGCAGTCGTACGCTTGACACGAATGAAGCGGTAACGCATGATAGGATCAGTGTCATTCTGTGGCATTGGGAGACATACTACATCGAAACGAATTCGCAACCAAATGGGCAAACAAAAAAAGAAAAACAAAACTGGGCTTTGCTACGACCCTGCCAGGGCAAAAAACAATGCTCCAACTAGGTAAAAACTAACTAAGATTACTGATAGGAATACTAACATAATACTGAGAACTAAGAAAATACATGTGGTAAATGGGTATATGTATACAACCCTGAATGCACATTCTACGAACATGAGGAAGAGATGCATCTTCTCAGTTGAGAGGTTGTTACGTTGTTACGTTATCGAAGGAAAATACTAAGATTTATTTAGCAGATGGGAGTCGGCAGGACAAAAATTGCGAATTTGTTGAGTGAACTTACTGTTTAATGATCTTCATTCTAAATTCATGACATCAGTAAGTAACTGTAGGCTCAAAAATGCACTTTGTTGGAAGACAAAACTACTAACTACTAAAAACATCATACTGTTGACTTTGAATTCATATCTGAGGTATTATGCCATAGATTGGGATAAATGTGACTACCAGATCTACAAAGGTAACGCCAGAATCGATTACTTAGGTCTGCCAGTAGAGCTGGCAGAAGACACCTGAATAAGGAAATAATATACTTCCATCTCACCAATCTTCCCAGCAGAGATTTCCGGCAGCAACACAAGAAATCAACATGAATTAATTTTCTCTGAGAAGCTAGTGAAAGGGTGCTGGGTACATATTGGGAGCTGCTGTGTGATGCTCCACATTTTGTGGCTTCAAAGTCATTGCAGGTGCTACGGAGCTGTTCCTTTGTAATTTAACAAAAGCTTCTCCAATGCTTGCTTCATTCTGTCTGTTGCAAACGTTTCATCAAATTGAGAATACCCTGTGAAGTGTACGTACAAATAAATAAATGCAAGTCAAGCGTGTAAAGGCGAAAACAATAACAAAAAGTTCTCGAAAATAAAATAAAATGAAAAATGGCGGAAAATGTTAAAATTTCATAAACCAAAATACAAACATCGAGCAACAAACAGAAAAATAAAAACAGACAAACGCGTTGAAATTTTATACCGGACTATATATTGTACGGGTAGGTAAGTAAGCTTCAGGGAGTTCTGTGAGTTTTCAGTTGTTGCTTGTTGCCGTTTGTCGTTGTTGTTGTTGTTGTTGTTGTTGTAGTAGTGACCGCCATTGCTCAGTAAAAGTTTTTGCGTGTAACTGTAAATAACACGAACGTACACAAGTAGCCTTCCTGCTCGTGCGTTTGTTCGTGGCCGCTGCTGAGTTGCTTGAGTTATTACAATGGCGACGTTTCCTGTTTGCTCACGCTCACTCACAAGCGTCCATTCATATTTACATCCATTCAACCGCGCCTCCGTTCGTCCGTTCGTCCTTTCGTTCATGTTGAAATTTATACTACACCAACGGGCATATAAATTCAATTAAAAATTTGTGTACACCGACACAGCACGCTAACAAATAATGCACGAAGCGCGTAGGTATTGTAGTTAAACTTTTCATATTTATATTATTTTTTATTTTTTTTTTTATGCTGGTTGCTTTCTCGATATGCCTCTAGAGATTGAGACATCGAAAACATGATACAAGTTTGAATTTAATTGGTAATTTTTTTTTCCGAGTATTAACTCGCTTGATCGTAAAGAGCAGTGATGCCCGAAAGTGGTTCCTAGGAAGTTCAAAGTTGTTTCTTTTAAGTACATACAACGATTTAAGAACTTCAATGGCGGCAAGAGAAGCATTGGTGACAGTATAGAAGTTTCGAAATGGAGACCTGCATGAATGCGCAGAAAACGGTAAATAAAACATTCATATTGAAATGAATGTACATGGTAGCGTGCATTCATTTTATGAATTTGAATTGAATGATTTTGAGAGATTCACATTCATTCCAGTTCTTTCGGAGCCAGTGAATTCTTAATGTTTTATGTAAATGAATGTCATGAATGAATGAATATATAAATGAGTGAGTGAATGAATGAGTGAATGAACGAATGAATGAGTGAATGAATGATTTAATGCAATTTCTTCAAAAGCTCTGAATACGCTTTATTTCAGTGACTCTGGATCTTTGTCGACTTTCTTGCTTAGTGCACTCTTGTAGAGTGAAACCATTCTGAAGAGCGAAAACACTGGGCAATTGTGTTGTAATTTTAAACAAGTTTATTTCTGAAAAGTGCTATCTATTAATAGACTGCGAAATTTTGTATAATTTGCATTATTAAGTTTGTGTTTGACAGCGATAGAGCGCAAACATGAAAGTCAGTCAGACGGACAGTAAGCAGGTAGCTCACGAAATTGACCTCTAACGTAATCGTGTGTCAATTTCGTAATATTCTTTGGTGTTGGTTAACCGCAAGTTAGTGCGCTGCGACATGATCGTGGATGAACATGAACATTAAGTTAAAAAAATGAGTTTCTCTGGCCGGAATAGCTCGTCAGCCTTCAGATTACTGTCCGTCTGTCTGCCTTTCATGTCTGCTTTCAATGGCTGTAAAAGCACAAATTTAATGTTTCAGATTGCTCAAAAAACTTGTTTAAAAACGACAAGCGACATTATGGAACTACACTCAATGTGAGAGTAATCCCAGGGCACTGCGTAAGTAATTAAACAATTAGTTGTTAAATAATTACTATCTATGCTATATAGGTCCTTATATTTGCTTGAATCTTATATCTCTTGGATCTGCTTGGCTTCCTATTAGCAACAAGAAAATGCTTTGTGATATTTTGTACGGTCATTTCTGGCTAATCCTCTTTAGAAAATTACATTAGTACAAGACAACTATTGCGGCAACTCATCGCAGCTTCCTTATTTTATTTCCTTAGTCCTCACGAGTTTTAGTAGCAATACGGTGTTTTGAATCATCAATAGTTAACGTTGGATCAAATAAAAAACTGATGACTACCTGAAATACTATTTTCTCGCCTTAATGGCTCATCTCATCTCATCTCATCACCTGTTGAGGAAGCTAATTGAATGGCTGCCCCTAGAATCTGAATTCCAATTCGGTTGAATAAAGAATGCGTCTTCATGCAGCAATGCTTTCTTTGTTAGTAAGTATCTTCATGGAGCCACGCTTCCAGTGGTGGATGAAGTGGAAACTCAGCAAGTTCTTCTGAAGTTTCTACTCAAACTGTTCTCTTCAGTCCTTAATGAGATGCAGGCGCGAAATTTTCTTTATAACTCCGTAATGGACACCAATAAAGTAGAACAAAATGATGTTTGAAAATTTAATGATATATTCTGAGTTCCGAAATATTCCAAACAAAATATATTCCATTTAACTTGACTGACGGATAATAATTTTCTTTGTCTTCGTGTAACCTGAAGATTTCATTAAGCTATTTGAAGCTGCCTCCCAAGCTGCCGCTGCGATTGCTTTCAACAACTTTTGCATACACGTACGCATTAATTCCGCCATTACGTTGATTTTCACAATATCCTTGCAACATCCTGTGGCATTTCCGTCATTGTACGCAAAGCATGTTGGCCATTGTTGTTGCTGTTGCTGCTGCACTTGGTTGCCACATGCAGCGGCATGGCAAAGGACAAAAGTGATAGAGTGAGCGAGTGAGAGAGAGAGAGAGAGTAGTAAGCAGGTTTTCGAATGCATTTGCAGCTGTAGCTCTGAACAATTTTCTCGAGTAAATCCCTTGCAACGCGTGCTGCTTGTCGTATGAAGAAGAGTTGCATATTGCGCGTTTCTGCTGCATTGTGGCTTTGGGCAGCTGCCTCTGCTCCTGCTGCTACTGATGCTCTTCCTGACTCTGTTGCCAATGCTGCTTACTTTGGCTTTTGCTCGCCAATGCAGTGCAATGCAATGCAATGAAGTTCCATTCGCCCCAGATGTCCGTCTGTCCGACCGCTCGTCTACTCGGTCAGAATTGTTGTTTGTGGCATGTCAGCAGCTACTCGGCAATGGCAATGGCAACTGCTGGTCTGCTGCTGCTGATGCTGCTGGCCGTTGCTTGTGCAGCCTTTGTTGATTTTGTGCGTTGCAAGCGGAAATGCCTGCACTGCGTGCGTAAGCTTCCTTTTCAGTCATAGTGGGAGTACGACTAAACTAACGAATGAACGAGCAAACGGAAGTGGGAGGAAAACGTTGTGATTCCGTTGGACTTTTGTGGCATATGTAAACTGACAAAATAGCGCAGAAAAATAAAAATGATGATGAAACAAGAGAAGTTTGTGTTGAATCCGAAGTTTAAATACACTTCACACAGCAATATACGTAAGTAATCCGATCAAAAACTTTTTGTGCTTGATAACTTTCAGCTGACTTCATTCAACACCATGGCTACCTACGCCACACTTGACTGTTGGCCTAAGTCTGTGCTAGAAGGCAGTACGACAAACTGCAACAGATAGCATTTCTATCAGGTTCCATGCCAACCAGTACCACTGCTGCAATGGAGATGATCATTGGTCTACATCCGATGCAGCTTTTCACTCAATCCAAACATATGCCCGGCAACGTAATCTGTAATATAACAGATTGTTTGACTACGGTTATATTATTCTCAGTTCTCTTTCTCAGTTGCACAGATTGGAAGAAGAGTATATCATCTCGACGACTTTAGAGGAGCATAGGGAAATAAAAGGCTTCTTAGCATTATCGCTACAAATGGATCTGTCGATTAGTCCTTTCCCGTAGTTGAAGTATGCTGTACAAAGTAGTCAACCACATCTTTGGTGCTTTCGAGACTAATAAGTTTTCTAATGAAATCTTTATCGCCGTACAGCAGGACTTCGATCGTGTGTGGCACACTGCTCTGTTAGCCAATTAACTTGTAATCTATTTTCTCAAATTATCTTCCTGTCCCAAATGCAAAGATGATTAACATTACGCCGTCCAAGATGCTACTTGCGTGCAAGCGTCTTCTATGACTCAAAGGTATAAGGCAGCAGATGAACGCGAAATAATTGCGGCTTCTTCCGAACAGCTGCTTTATCTTCAGGAAGCACATCACTGCGGTCTTGGGTACCTGTCGTGTTGAATTAAGGAAGCTGTTCCGTCTTCTTAATCGGATGTTAAAATTTCCACTGCACAACGAAAGAATGATCTATCAACAACTTGTCTCTCAAACATGAAGATATGGTATCCAAGTTTGGGAAATTGCTGCAAGGTCGAATCGTAAACAGTGTCAGATTCTTAAGATTAATTAGTTTTGGCCTAGTCACCATTTGTAAGTTAGTTTTACTTCAGTGACATCAGTTTGGCTACCGTCGAGGAGAAAATTTCGTTACTTTGGGCATCTTTCTAGCTAGACACACTACCGGTCTTGCCTCTGCCATCTCCAGCTTTGTTATGGATAAAGAGTGGCTTCATTGGCTAATTACCACCGATTGGAAATCCAGATGATATGCATAAAGATCTTGTGAAACAAACAAGTGGTCTTTTAGTTTGTCGGTTAACATTTAGGGACCAGCTTGACACAGACTTTCCTCAACTGCAAATACTCGATAATGAATTCCTTCACAGTGTGCACAGTTTGTACTTATTGTCGTTGTATTTTAACGATGAATGGAGGTTAATATTTTGCGCACATACTTAATTCACATTGTTCTTGGTTTTTTTTGCCAACGGAAGTTGAAAAAGGAGTTCGTGTTTCACTTCTTCTCCATTCGCCATTAATTCATTATATGAGATCTACTCATTCCAATATAGAAAATATCTCAGTCGTAGATTTACCAAAGAATGAACGAGGGCACTGATTCAACTTAGCTTCCATACGTATGCATGAAGGGTATAAAAACGGAGCGAAAATATGACAACTGCAATGTGCTACTGTAAACGGAACGAATGTGTGGGTTCATTAGAGTGCTTCTCCTTCTCACTATTATCGCCGGAAAAACATCAGCAGTAGTAGTAGTCGTAATTATCATCATTAAGTTGAAATATTTGCATGTTTTCGCTACTTCAGTTACATAACTACTGCTCGCTTCAGGGTATGAAGCACTTTACTTTTTATTAATTAAAATATATTAGGATATGAACAATTTCATGGAAATTTAATAGACTCGCCTACAATTTTTGTTTAGCTTCAATTAATTTAAAAAAAGTCTTCAATACACTAAATAGACTTATGGCTTGAACAGCTTGAACTACCCTCCACATAAACTCATATTCGAAATATAAGATTTTCATGCTGATTTCATGTTCACATTCGTAATGAAAATGCTTTTGTTGTGGTTGGATTTTTTGTTGTTGTTGTTGTTGTCAGTTTCTTTGAATGCTCCAGCACTGAATGCCATTCATTTGCGTTTATGGTTAACAGCTACCGCTTACAGATACCATTCCCGCCTGCTGTTTTACGAGTATGTTTGTTGAGGTTTGTCAGCTACTGTCTGTCTGTATATAGCTGTCTGACCAACGGCGCATCCTGTCATTATCCTGTCTGCTGAGCTCTTAACTCTTACTCGCTCTTATCATTTGAATGCTTCATTCAGTTGTACGTTCTTTTTTTTTTTTTTTTTTTTGATGATGCTGTTGTCTGTTTGTTTGGTAACCTCATGTTAAATGTTGCTTTTGACATTCACGGTTTTACTCAAAACAAAAAATAAGAAAAAAAAAAAACAGCAAACCATTGTAGGAGTCATTGTGTCTACATAGTCGTTCTGTCTGGCACTCAAGCTCAACAAACAGATTTAAGTATGCAGTCGACTCGGCAGTTCATCCCAAAATAGGTTTTAATAAACAGCCGTGGTTATAATGTGCGCTTAATCTGACTTTGAAGTTGCCTCAATGTAATTGCGAAGTATGAAAATCTCTTCTAGACTTGTAAAAATTTGTATTGTATGTTTTGTTGCTATACATTTAGTTTCATAAATAAATGCCTAAAATTAAAAGTACAAAATTTAATGCCGTAAGTGCAAATCCATGCTTGAAATTTGCTATGAAGTGCATAGTTTAAGTGTGACATATAACATATTTACTTAGAATTTTTGTAAAATCACTTCAAGCTGTTCTTTTTACATAACCGGTTCAAAACCGTTTCATAACCGTTTCATAACCGTTTCATTACCGTTCATAACCGTTTCATAATTTTGTACTTCAGCGTACCACTACATGCTTTAGCGACAAATGAAAACAGTTTTAAAACATATGCAACATATTTACACCTCAAACTAACAATTATTGTAGAAATTGGAGCTGAAAATGGCTTTGAGTTCGAAAGTGTCTGCCAAAAATTTGTTAGCTTTACTTAAATCGAAGAATACAATATTTGTATATATATATATATATATAAGATAGTAGCAGAAATCTGACTAGTTGGCAAAATATGTAAGACGGCAACAAAACAACAAATACACATGCATTATGCAAATAAAATCATGACGTTTGACTTGATGTTGGCTACTTTTTCCATGCAGACTGCAAGCTGATTCAAAATCGCAGCAGTTTGTACGTCTGCCAAATGAAACTGACAGTACTGAAGTTCCTGTGCAAAATGGGCAGCAGTTGCCTGAACTGAACTTGTCAAGATGCTGTCTTTGGCTTTGTCTACACTTGCTGAATTATTGTTTTTTGTTTTTGTTCCAATGTGCTGCTTCCTTCTTTCTTTCTCTCTGTTTTAGTATTAATCCTTGAACTTGACAAGCTGCCCGACGTACTCAACTTACAAGTAGCTTAAATCTTGTGCTAGCTGCTCTTTTTCAGCAGTACCTCAACGTCGTATCAGCCAACAAATGACTAGTACTGAGCTATTTTGATTTTCTGTGTTGGCTGTTTTGCTTGTCTGGACTTTGGCCAAAATTATTTTATTATGCTAACAAGAAGTTGAAGTAGTTTGTAGTTGAGGCAGCTAGGAGGAGGCAGCTAAGGAGCCAACGCTGCATATGCTAGATACTATGTGACTGTAGTTATATAAAATTGGAAACTGTTTTTCTTTGTTTACAAGTCGCAACAATTTCTGCATGACTAGCTGCAACTATGATACATTTTGCAGATTTTTATTGCAATTTCTGGCGTATAAATCATTTTAAAGTTTCGTTTAAGCGTCGATTCGAATACAAAACTGGCGGGAAACGGCGTCACAAATTGAAACACTTGCCAGGAATGAAAAGGAATATAGTTCAACTAATTTAATTTAAATCAGTTACGAGTTCCCGTGCACATGGCCATGCAGCAATGATTTGAATTAATAAAGGAGCTCGAGCACATGGAGTCATGACCAAACTGCGCCACCTATGCACGATCTTGGCGAAACGGTAAAACAATCGATTGACAGCGCAATCGCCGGCAGAGTTGAGTTCAAGTCTGAGTATAATATAAAAAGCGAAACACATGCAGAAAGAGGTGAGTTTTTCTTGTACCGGTGGCCAAGAAGTAGTAATTAGTAATTGCAAGTAATAAATTGATAGTTATTAGTTCATGGTAGGTAAGTAGTAGTGTAAATCACATTTCACACGCTAGTGGCGTACCAGAGAATACGCTTGTCTCGGTGAGTAGCTATTAAATCATTGGATGATTAGCGTAGAAGCATGAATCCCGACTGCGAGTTAAGATAAAGACGCGAAAAATCAAGCACACGGCATGTAAGTCATGACTACGGCGAGTCACGATTAAAAGGTTTACAGTCTAGTGCAGAGTGTGCGCATAACTACTGCTCCGTCTTTTCACGATTAAAACGCGAATAAGGAACCACAGGGTGCGATTGGTCTGGCGATTCACGATTAATAGTTGGTAAGCGTGTCAAGACGAAGACGCGTAGAGTCAAGCACAGGGTGTGTAAATTACGACTACTTCGGTGACTCACGATTAAAACAATTACAGTCTAGTATAGAGTGTGTGTATCACAACTGCTCCGGTTTGTTAAAATTAAGATGCGAAGAATCAGCCAGGGTGTGTAAATCATAACTGCTGCTAAGCGTCTTGATTAGGATATTATTAGGATATTATAATTCGAGTTTGTATTTCCTGAAAAAAAATTAAATAGTTTAAATTAGTTAAAAATCAGTTACAAATTCCCGAGCACATGACCATGCAGCAATGAATTCAATTAAAAAAGCAAATCAATTCGAGCACATGAACACATGACTAACCAGCGCCACCTTTCAACGATCTTGACGAAACGGTAAAACAACCCCTTTTCGAAACGGAGAGCGTAACCTCTGATACAGCTGACTGACGAGTTGCGTTTATTCTGGTAAGGATTTAAATAGCTTTATTCCAGCTTTGGTCACGGTATCGAAACAAAAATTTCTGTCGCAATGCATCTTGGGCGGACGTTGAAATATCTAAGTCTATGGGTCGTTTTAGCTAATAAACCTGATGTGCAGTTATTTTCAATTTCAAAAATGTTGCAGCAAATAGGAATTCGTTTTGCAGTTGACCTGGTTATCTGTTCTTCATTTTTTGTTTGTTTGTCGTTGTCCAGTTTTAACGCCTTATGCTATGCTATATTTCTTGTTTGTTGCTGCACTCGTTTTTCGCATGGTCTGGCATTTGCTTTTTTTCTTTTTGCTGCATCCATCGCGTTACAAATTGGCAATACTGTATGGCATTCAATATTGTTTCTCGGCAGTAGCATCAGGCTCAAAGTGACCATCATCAACCATCATCGTCATCGTCATCCTCATCGTTGTCGTCGTGGACACTCAATTGCTGTCGGCTAACGAGTTTCGAATTGAAAATTAAACGGGTTTTTTGAGCTTGACTGAGTGCATGCTGGTTCCAGTACCGGTCAGTTTGACGTAATGGAATTGCTTACTCAAGATGTTGTATACAGTTAAAAGGAAATTGCTGAAATGAAGTGTGTGTGTGTGTGTGTGTATGTGTGTGTGTGTGTGTGCAAATAGGCAATTCCATTGCAGTGTAAAAAGTGCCAGCATAAAATCAATTAAAAATATAGCACACAGGTATTTATCGAAATTTATTTTTGCTTTCAAATCACTCTATTCATAACAACTTAGCTATAATATTTGCATATAAACTACACTTAAACCCATAACACAATGTATATGTATATAATCACTTAATATCCTACAGTAATTGAACCGTACTTATTGTCTAATTGTTTAAAAATCCCGCACATTAATGCAATAATCCTGTCATAGAACGACAGACCGACGGACGGACAGACAGACTGTCAATGTTGTAGAGTGGAGTAGTGTAGAGTACGAGTAGAGTGAGCATACGTTAGCGCTACTCCACTCATATCTAAAATTCAATCATACGCACTGCTGTGCTTAGCTTAAAGCTTAAGTTTAAGTTTGTCTAATTAATTTACAATTGTATATTGCACCGCTGTGGTCTTTATGTTGCCAACCAGTACAGTATGCACAGTAAATCGTCTGAGTTCTATATGCACCCTATATAAGCATAAACTACAAAAGCCACACCTGCAATGTACGCTTATACATCTTAGTCCTTGGATCTCTTATTGCATGTGTAAGCTATCCGATTTATGTGAACTGCAATTTTCAGCAGTTGTTTGTTACATGCAGGCTACATTAGAGCTGCTTTTGTGTTCATTATCGATTTAATGCCAATAGTATCGAGTAAGTAACAAAATTTGTCTTCTATGTCGTTAATACGCTGTAGTTGTTATGTGAAATGCAAATGCTGTGTAGATTTGAATATTTAAGTTACTGTATTTCAACAGATTTATATGTTTAAGCTACTTTTAATGTTTAGAATTTATAGAAAGTGTACCAATATGAAGAAAATATTTTTAAAATTGTTACTGTAGCTGAATTTGTTGATTTTAGTACATAATATGATATAACCGTTTCATAACCGATTCATAACCGTTTCGGGTTTTCGCCGTTTTTTTTTATTTTAATGAACATGTAAATAGCTTAACAATCCAATTTTAAATGTTTAACAAACTTTTCAAACATATTTCGATAGATTTGATATAAATTTTGCAATATAGCTATTGTAAATCATACGCACATATTTAGCGTCACACAAATAACACATGCGCCCTAGACACGCCTGCTTCATACAACTTAAGCTGTTGACACACACACACCCACACAAAAACACACAGACGTACACACAGAAACACACATACAGAGACTCAAGCACACAAACACTAAAACAAAAGTAAATCAATCAATCTGGAATTAACTAATTGCGTAAAGCAATATTTATGAATAATTAATGAGCTCATAATGCCCTGCCCGCACATTGTGCGGTTGACAGTCTGCTGTAGGGCATAAAATATGAAACTGCAAGATAAGATGTACATAACATATATACATACACCCATAGTTATACATATCTATAATTTCAAAGTTGGGGGTTGCTTATGGACAACAGCTTAAGCTTTATACAGAGACAGCCACAAGTATATCTAAGTGGCATTTAGAAGCTATCTTTTTGGCATTAAGTAGTTTGTGCTGACTTGAAGCTAAAGCGTAGCAGCTGCTTTGCTTCAAATTCAAAATTTACACATAATACAAATTGTAGACAAGTATTGAAAGTTTGTCTATCTGGCTGTCTATCTGTCTGCTTGGTATTTATGCATTTTTAATCAATTTCCAAAGTATTTGTCTTCATTTGCATAAATTGTATTGTACAATTTAAGGCGCTTTGCAAAAACTATGCAGCTGTGTATGTGTGTGTGTTGAAAATTAATTTATTGAATTTATGATGCATACAAAAATTCATGAATACATTAAACATATACAAGTATGTACATATATAAAGGGTTTTTCAATAGGGAAATAATAATTTTGTATTTGAACGGAACACAGAATAATTAAGAAATTGTGCTCAAATTTATTCCAGTTGCAGTATTGTATATACGTATGTAGATGAGCGAGGAGCCCAATTCGACTGCTCCATTTCTTAAGTTTACACAGTCACCGAATTTCTTCTTCAATAGAACAACTGATGGACCAGCTGTGTTTCATGTGGCATCATCTTGTTCGAACCAAAAATAGTCTTCAAATATGACACGGTAGCGTTCTCCATTAACCGTAACATGGCGATCATTTTCATCGACGAAAAACTTTGGTCCAATCACACCAATGGCGTATCTTGATGCAACTTTGGATCTGTACTGTCCCATAATGCATATTTTGCATATAAATAAATTAATTAAACGAAAAATGAGTTTCAATTCGCTGAAATTCTGGATATTCTTCAAACTTTTGCAGAGCTTAATCGGAGCTGGACTTGTGCACCCTTGTTTAATAAATAGAAAGCTCCCCCCATAAGAAGGAATATGCGCTAGTAGCCTTCATAGTTATATCAATGCAGAAGATATAACAGAAGCTATTAAAAGATCTGGGAGAGAGAGACTGACTGTTAGGCCTAATTAGTCATCTGCTATGCTGCAGATCTATGAATTCCGAACAGGAAGAGTCAGTCGCTTGCAGGTATATCATAAGGGGTACCCCCAAGGGGGTCTCCTATCCCCATTCCTTTGCGTCCTAGTGTCAGATAAGATGTTTAAGCGCAAATCGCATTAAAGTTTATGCTGACGACGTCACTCTGTGAACTAATGGAAACAGCACTTAAGGAGCTTTTTAGCTGGGCAGAAACTCTACTAAATCTGAGCTTATACTATGTGTAAGAAAGTAGAAGTTACCCATCTTAATCGCTCCAAAATTGAATGGAGTAAATCTCAGAAATACGGATTATTGTATCCCTCTAGTGGACTTCAATAAGAATTTTGATGTTCGTATTCTTTCCCGACAAGCTGTGCAGAGACAGAAACAAAAAAATCATTGAGAATATTCACAGACGGCTCGAAGGTGGAAAACAGGTGGTGTGGTATACATTCCAAATATGGGTATCAATGCCTCTTTGATACTATTTGATTAGAGGGAAACAAGTTCACCTATACTCAGACTGCCAAGCGCCACTAAAAGCACTGGACTCCTGTATAAATCGGCCAAGAATCATCGCTGACTGCCGCAAATTGCTTAATGATATGGCTGAGCAGATCAGTATCCAACTCGTTTGGGTGGCAGGGCACAGCTCTATTGAGAGTTACAGTATACAAAATGAATTTGCAAAACTAGGTACAAAGAGCCACATTTGACAGAATAAGTAGTCGATTCGCAGACCGCTGGCAACCTGTAAGCTACAAATTATAACCGCAAACAATAGGTGCTCTAGACTTACCACGTGTAGCAGTTCAAGGCAGGCATGGTCTACTTAGAATGAGTAGACTAGATGTAACAAGCAGAGTGGGGACCTCCTAACAAGACTTCTTTAAAAGCTGTGATTACTGCAAGAAACCCGAAACCGTACATGACCTACTATGTTACTGCCCTGGACTATCTAAAAGTAGATCTAACAGTAGATCTAACAGTAGATTCAAGCACCTGGGCGACTACTTCCTATATGACATCTGAAATATTAAACCTAGTGGTAAAAGTATGTAAAATCTTTCCAGTGGTGGTAAAAGGAATGGCTTCGAAATCTGAAAGGAGATTCACATTGGTCATGAGCGGCCTAAGTGCCGGGTGCACGTTTGTAACTCGCCCGACCATTCTAATGTAACCTAACCGAGTAGTAAAAAAGAAAATTGTTATGTTTCTATTGAAAAGTCCTTTATTTAATTTGCAAATACATTTTTTTATCAGTATATGTATACTCGTTTTGATATTGTACAACACTGTTTATTGCAACATATTTTCATTGAGTTTTTCAACACTTTTGCACATACTACATACAACACAATACAATAAATTCTCAACAAGCGCAAATAATTCATAAATTTTTACTTATGTACCTATATGTATATATATATATATATATATATATATATATATATATATATATATATATATATATATATATATATATATATATATATATATATATATATATATATATATATATATATATATATATATATATATATATATATATATATATATATATATATATATATATATATATATATATATATATATATATATATATATATATATATATATATATATATATATATATATATATATATATATATATATACTATATACTATATAGTATAGTCGTATATTTGTTGCTCAGAACCAATGCAGTGACCGAAAAGCGCATGCATATGGCAAGCACTGGAATGGTATGGAAGTAGTCGTAAGCAACCCTGTGAAATGCATGCGCGCATTTTTTAAATATTTGCACATTTTTAACTGAATATTAATTTATTTCTTCCATTTTTTTCCCGGTCTGTATTTTTATTGCGTACCTAGTAGTTCCTTTCTTTTTTGAGATGTTTTTTTTTTACCATTTTGTAGTTTTTCGATTTATCATGACTGCTGCCGCTTTTGTACATTTTCCCACGTTTTCCACAACTGTTGTTCTGACCACATGCCTGCCAGACTGTTGTATCGTCGTATGTATAAATTATACAGTGTTTCACGAAATAAATTGCATTTAAATATTTGCAACAAATCTGTTAAAATTTTTAATACATTGCGGATTGACTGCGTGAACTCCTATATTCTCGTACATACAAGTATATAAGAAAATAAATAAAAAATAGTTTCAGAGTGCAACTTA
Source organism: Leucophenga montana (assembly GCA_035044765.1). Taxonomy (NCBI): domain Eukaryota; kingdom Metazoa; phylum Arthropoda; class Insecta; order Diptera; family Drosophilidae; genus Leucophenga; species Leucophenga montana. The sequence goes on from JAWNNQ010000656.1 coordinate 213,956, forward strand.
AATAAATAACGCAACGAATACTATAAATATTAATAAGAAATAATGAAATGAGAATTTTTTCAAGCGTTAAAGTGATTTTAATTGCTACTTGTAGCTTTTGACCTGAATTATCCGATTGGAAGAAATTAAATATATAATATACTGAATCGGTACTTTAAATCTTTATAATAGATTTATGGCTGGCGAATAGTATAACTCTCGATTAATATTAAAAAAATCACCATGTATCCTGAAATATTTTAGTTAAAGGGCCAAAATAACTTATTAAGATATTTAGCTGGCTCACGATAATGTTTTAATGGTGAATGTGTATATATTTTTCGATGTAAAGTGCGCACAAGACTGTTAAGCTACGGAGACAATTGTTTCAGCTTCAGCTACAATACAATTTGCTACTTATATCATGCTTCTCAGCAAAGCGTTCCGTTCATCAACCTGTACATATTTACATGTATTCATGTATCAAAGGATAAACGAGTGTTACTAGTATGTTGTTTGTACATACTTTTGCAATATTTTGTTGTTGTACTAATTCTCCGAAGTAACTATTGTTTTAGATAGTCATACTGCAATTGAAATACTCTTCATTTTGTAATACGATACTGTTTCTTGTCAATAAAGTTCCAGTATGGTGAATTTCTGTTAGAGTTAACGACTGTAGTAAATGCTTAAATTTTGAAAATTCTTTTCACAAAAATTTTACCAAGTTTTTGCCAATTACCATTTATCATTACATTACGTTCCAATTTTGAGCAAACTACAAATTTAGTGTGTATTTGAAAACCACTGAAATCAGACATGAAAGGCAGACAGACGAACAAAAAGTTTGCCGTGCCGATCTGCCACGAGTAACTTACAGTTTCAAATACTGCTTGGGCTCTGATGTGCTGCGATGGATTCATGTTTCGTCCAAGTATCCAAACAGTGATTTAAGTGGCTCATGTGTCAATTTTTATATTTTTGGTAATTTTATGGCACTAATGTTGGAAAATAATTTCGGACAAATGGAACGTCTGAGGTCCAATGTTCCAATGTTCCAACCATTTTTCAATCATTTGATGTCATATCTCAAATCGATGCTGGCTTATCAGCATAGACTAACGATTTCAAGTAGTCCCACAGAACAATATCTTTTGCTGCAAAAAAGTGGATCAACTTCCAACCATACAAGCGCTCAATTACTGAACTCTTTGTGAGTGTAGTCTTTGCATGATGACTTTCCAAACAGTTCTGTACGTAAATACCTAATCGTCTTATATAAAATACTTATCTGTTAAAAAACACCCTGAACATAAATATAATGCGTCAAGAGCTTCGCTCTATCAGGATGTATTGTATTGATTTCGTACTGTCAATTAGTATAGTTATAAAAAGAAAGAAACAGAACCGTGCGCTTTTTAATATATATACGAATAAATTCATATTTTATTTAAATTGCACTTTAAAATCTTTCAATAATACCTATAAAATATTCAAATTGCCATGTAAGCATCGATTAAGCATTTGGAGCATTTAACCGGTTCAAACCGTTTCATAACCGTTTCGTAAAAATTGTAGTTTCCATCTCTAAAATGCATCTTAGTAACAAAACAGTTGAAAAAACTATCCTAAATTCTTTTTGACATTAAAACTACTTTTAAGTGCTACTTTTACGAATTTTCGATTATTTTAGCTTTGTGTTGCTCCTTATGTTTTTTTTTTGGCTTTCAATAAATTTCAATAACAGCCGCCAAACAATAGGAAAACACTTTATGTAGAACTTTTAAAATGAATTTTGCTTATTAAATACCTACATACAATTATCAATTGTGCTTTGTGTGTAAAGTTTCCTTTTCATTAAATATTTTAACTTCATGTATTTAGTAGTTTATGCCTGCATTCCCATCTCTCTGAATTGCACAACGTCATCAATTGCCGGATCTATTGAAAGTATATTCATAAAATAGAATAATATAGGTGCTACACTTCCGCTCGCTGCCCCAACTGTACTCTTTTATATTTTTCCTTCATTTTTCCGACAACCCGTATTCAGTTATGTAGCATATTTTATGCAATGACAATGGCTTTGGCCTCACCAATGTTGGTAGTTTATAAATCATTTGAGATAAGCTTCTGCACAGCATGCAACACCTGATGCCATTTTTAAAGAAGGATGCCAACCAGGCAGCCTGCCTAGCAACATTGTCGTACTCTGCCTGAAGTGCTCAATGGCTGACTGGCCTCGCCTTGTCACGTTTATGTTTAAAAATTGCAAACATTGACTAAATGGGCAAAAATGCTCTGAAACCGACATGCTCGGAAAAAAGACAAAAAATAAAAAAAGAAGAAACGGAAAAAAATCTGCACAGAAAGCACACAAAATATGGCGGTAAGGAAAATGGAAAATATGGTAAATGTAAATACGAGTAGCATAAAATGAAAACATGCACTGCTAGCATTTTTCTACCCAGAGCATGCTCCTCCAATGTTTTAGTTGATGCCAGCACATGCATAGGCGGCGCATTTGTGGTTGGGTTTTGACTTGCTACCGGTTATGGCTGGGTATGGGCTTAGTTTCCACCGGTGACTTGGCAAAGTGCAAGCTGCTTAGCTTTCATGGGAGACAAAGTAAACTTCAATATATTGAAATTGTTATTTAAATAGAATGACGTTGGCAGCGCTGTTACCTTTTTGTGTGTCAGGGAAAAATGTCAAATGGTGGTTTTATGTACCTATGTGTATGTATGTATATAACTATTTGATAGTTGTATGGAGGCGTACACGGTGCAACGGTGTGCTTATTCAGCTAGGTGCCAGGTGTTGCTTGTGAATAGTGTCATAAATAAAATACACTGATTTTATAATTTCTTTTTTGTCCTTCGTTGTTTTACATTTTGTTCTATTTGCTTTTATTTATTTATTTATTTTCTTTTTTTTTTGCTTTGCAGTTAAGTACAGTTGGAGCTAATGGGTTCTATGTGTAATTTACAGTTTGCGATTTGGCAATTTGATTGATTAGTTTGCGCAGTTACAATAAAAATATATTTAATATATTTACATTGCAGCTGCTAAAAATGCACAGTTTTCATTTTTAACATTATATTGTGGTCAAAAAATAATCATTTTAAACTTCCATTGCAATATACAATACAATAAAGTTTAACCGGTTCATAACCATTTCTTAACCGTTTAGTTAATAATGCATATAAATTACTTTAAGAATCAAACTAGCTGCAAAACAAACGCACCATCTCTTTAAACAGTTTCCAAGTTGTTTCGCAGATTCTAGACTGGACATTTTTCAGTAGAGGACGATCCTCGACGATAGTTGTTGACCATGATTGACACAAGAAAATATTGCTGAAGAACTGGCAATAAGAGACATGGCTGTACCGCGAACAATGCAAAATGATCTGCTGTATACGAAGAATTCTGCTCGACAGGTTGCACGAAATTCGAATAAAGTCCAAAAAGAGGCTCGAAGAAAATTCCAAGACGGAAGATCTAGCAAACTTTGATAAAATCGTAACAGGTGATAAACATTGATTTTACCACTACGGCACGGAACCCAAAGAGCAATCCATGGTGTAGAACAGAAGATTAACCACCACCAAAAATTAAAGGAAAACTATAAAAGTCAGCACGAAAAGTAATGCTGTCCTCTGATTACTTTGGAACATTTGTTGGACAAACGTAAAACTGCATCATCTGCGTCTCTGTCATAAAATCAATATTCTACGGATCTGGTGCCTTGCTATTTCTAGTATGTGTGTATGTAGTCATTTTATAAATTTAGTCACAGTAGTTGAAAAAAACAACAAAAAAAAGAAAACGTACATTTTAATGCATTGTATTAAGTATATTGTGTTAAATATGTACAAAAAGTATTTGCTTATTCCTGAATCAATTAGAAAATAAAACTTCATCGTTTAAAAGTATAACCGTTTCACAACCGGTTCATAACCGTTTCGACTTTAAATCGCCTAAAGTGAATTTAAACATTTTATTGCTCACAAACTTCATTAAAAATTGATTTCTCTTTAGTTTTCGCCATTAATTTGAAAACGTTTTAATATTCTTAAATTAAAATAAGTTTTTTTTGTTATAGTGCTACAATTACATATTTGTCCCAGCTTAATTCGTCAAAGAACGTCAAGCATGTGCTACTTTGAAAAGAAATCGCAACGATTGGCTTCGCTTTTAACAGTTAAACCAAAACTGTAATCAATATGCAAACAGACCATTTAAATAATTACAAAGTAATGCTGCAGTAGCAACAAAAACAACAATAACATCAACAGCAACTACAATATATATTGCTACTGCTGTTGCCAACAGACGCGGCCATGAGTTGATGGGTTCATAGTTGATGAGATCGGGTGCATAAAAACCTCCATAACGATGCACACAACAGCAGTTGACCCCATTTGCATTGGAAAGAGGGTGTGCGTACTTTCGTTGGTCTATTTATGTGTTTGTGTGTGTGTGTGTGTGTTGGTCAATGATGAAGCAATTAATTTGCAATTAAATCGATGATGCAATTGCAAATAAGTGCAGTAAGCAAAAAAAAAAAAAAACCGAGCGAGATAATAAAAAAATTTAAAAAGTCTACAATGGGGGAAAAAAGAAGGCAAAATTAATGCAGCGCACAAATGCTGCCTGAACGCTGTCACAAAGATATGCACGTACACACATAGTAAGTCAGAGAGCTGCTATTTATTGCCTAGCTACACGACTAAATTGTGCGCTATAAAAAATTATGGCTTTCAGTTAATACACATGGTATTAAGAAATCAGTACACTCACACATCAGCAAACGATTTTGTATGAGAGAGCAAAAGAAAGAGCATGTTTTCTAAATAGTAAACGAAAGAAGAGTTTAGGTTGAGTAGATAAGGTCAAGCTGGAATCCCTTAAAATGTTTGAACTTTATGAATCTCCCATCTGCTCAAAAAGGGAAGATCACAGCAAAGCTTTAAGAATGCTGCCGGTAAGACCTGTAACAAAGCAAAATTACAGGAATAGTTGCGTATCTAACTTCTCCAATTTTAAGTTAATCGGAGAAGTACTCAACACTGGTAACCAGAATAAGACCTTTCTAATAAATACTCCTAGACTTATACGGTGCTCTGGGCTTAAGTAAATTGACATGAACGAAAAGGCAAAAGTTATTCTATAGAATGACTACCAAAAACTGACTGAAGCTCTTTATCTGTAAAACCCTCTAGAGTATAGTGCCGATGTGTACTAGACAGCTACATATCGGGTGAGTTATTTGTAGGGGTGTAACGTGTATCAATGTTACACCCTTTCGTTTCAACGAAAGAGCATTTGCGGGAAGTGTTACTTTTCGTGTTTAATTTGAAGTATAGTACTACTGAGAGCCACCAAACGTTATGGGAAACTTATAGTCCACCTATACTTTATCGATTAAAATGTGTGAGTTTTGGTTTAGACAATTTAAAACAGGCTATTTCGATTCAAGCAGACCGAAAAACTTTGAAAATGGAGAATTGGAGTCATTGCATGACGAAGATTTATTTCAAACTCAAGCAGTTATTCGCCGAGCAATATCTCATCGTTTATATGCACTTGGTATGGTGCAAAAGCAAGGAAGTTGGGATCTGTGCGAACTCAAACCAAGAGTGGAAAGAAGAAAGAAATAAGTGACATTTTCATAATTCAAAGCGTAAAAAATCATGGTGTTACCCCGGTCACGCATCAACATCGATGGCGAAGCCGAATATCCATTATATTTGGTGGGATCTGCTGGGGGTGATTTATTGTGAGTTGCTCTAATCTATCGCTTAGGCCGATCATTCAAGGACATGATTTTACAGCACGATAATGCTTGGATTCATGTTGCAGAAGTGATGCTTGGAAATGCTGAAATTTGAAGTCCTACTCCACCCACCGTATTCTCCAAATATTGCACTTTCTGATAATTACCTTTTAAGATGAGTCATGGCCTGGCTGATCAGCACCTCCGAAATTACGACGAATGCAAAACTAGGGTTTATTCATGTCAAGAACATTTGTTCCATCGTCGTGATATCCGTACAAAATAATTCCTCCCAACTTATTTGCGCTCACAATAATACCCGCTACTAGTATAACATGATGTATCTTTCAATTTGGAAACACGATTGTAAGAATAATCAAGAGAAAAGCAACTAAGGGACTGCCAGATAACTTCTGCTGTTATCCTGAGCTCCCAGTGAAACATAGGGCTTTAATGCAATACTTTGCCTTTAAAAAAACTACGTCACTGGCCTTCCAGTTTAACAAACTGAAGGATATTAATATTTTTATGGGCACCACTGACTTCTTAAAGGTTATAACGAGAAAGGTTATCAAAATGAAAATCTAATTGGCCATACACCGGCGCATGCTCTCCGAATCATATAATCATACTGTAACTTCAGGAATATGAATATACTCTGCCACCTCTAGATGATTATAGGGTATATAAATGAAGTACATGTTTTTGTGCGTTTCTACAAAAGTATGTAACAGTAAAACGATGCAGCTACGAAAAGACTGTTGGTCAGCTACCATCCATACAGCTCCATCCATCCTTTCAGCTGACAATCAACCAATCAACCAAACAACCGACCGACCGACCGACCGACCGACCGACCGACCGACGTACCCTACAACTGACCACTACCAGTACGCGGCGGTTTTCAACTGCAAAACGTATATAAACGAAAACGATTTTATTCGTCGATCAACTTTAGCGGTTATTCAATTAAAAATTACTTTATTTGTAATTAAATCGTTGCTATATTTGAGGCGGCGTTGCCAGTATGCAATTGGTAGCAGCTGTGCGGTTTTTAGCGCGTTGCCACTGCATTTTTCAATTGAATACAAAAAAGCCATTTCAACGGGGAAGTTTGGTATGTGCTTGTATATGTTCGCTGTTGCTGCTCTCTTCCGTTGGAATGTTAGATAAATATTTCGTTTACGCATCAAAATTGATTTGTGCTTTTGTCTTTCAATTTGGTTTTTGTATATTTTCGCTTTAGTAGTATTGCAATTTTGATGGTGTCGTTCATTGGTGCAACACATCATGCATCCCAGAGTAGTATTTTAGTAGCCATTAGCAGACAGGCTGCTGCAACAACGGGACTTGTGCGTTCACCGATGCGTGCCATTTTCCAGAATGTGCCTCTCCAGCTGGAAAAAGAGTTTAAACAATAAAAATTTAAAAATAAATTAGAGGAAATGAATCAAAAGTATAATTGTAATTGTAATTGGCTATTTTTAGCTAAATTGACTATTGTACATAAAGGTTTTTCCGTCTAGACGCGTGGTACTTTGTTATCGACTGCAGCTTTGCAATGCTACACGAAAGTACAACGCATCGAAATCATCGAACTTTGAATCTTAAATTCCATGTCGAGCGTGAAAATGCGAATATTAATATACCAAAAACTCACCACATCAGTGAGATAATTGTGAATATTGTGAATAAATTTTACAAAACTGGCGCTATACGAAGAATTAAGTCTGCTGGGATGCTCCAAAATGGTTTCAACCTTGAAACGAAACAAAACACATTCCGGTTGCAATTCTCTGAAATGTCATCGGAAATAAGGATTATACCGAAAAGAAACTGCGCAGTTTCAGTACAATATTTATCGCGTTATAGACGTTCGTTCACAATGCAAAAAGTACCGTTACAATATATGAGGAATACTGTTCCATAATTGAAAGACTGTGGTAAAAACATAATTAAAAATTCTACAAAAAGCAGAGTGTACCCAAGAAGCAAGTAAAAGACATGTGAAAGTGGGAAAATTAATGCATCGATAATAAGACTCTGTTGAGTGCGTTGTTGTCCTATATGAAAAAGGAATCGAAGGAATTTTACGTTGCGTTCGAGTGTTCTTCTTTATACTCGTATAGTCAGATGGTTTTGCAATAGGAGGGTTTCTGCCTAGTAGTTCTATTAGTAGTTTTCTGGAATTAGATAGTGCTTCAAAACACACGGTACCTGTTGTGAGAATGTACTACGAAACTTGAGAGCTGAAAGCGACAGTATTTGCGCTGAAAGCGTGCTGCCTAGGGGTTTTTTCCCACTGAGGCATATCACAACGGATCTCAATTAGAAACGGTTATTACATAGGTTCTTTTCAGATGTCATTCATATTCCGAAGTTCGATTCCCCGTTATGAATATGCTGGAGATGATGAAGATTCCTTATACATTGCTGCCTTCTATTTCTCTATAAAATCCAATATGCTATGTTGAAATGATGAATATTTTTGATTGAAATACTATTAAAACAGTTGCCTGCTATCAGGTTTCTACATCTTTGTGATGTATTCCTGTATTTCCTTGTATCGTGATAGTCTTGGTAAAGCCGTTAAGGTAAAGCCGTTAAGGTAAAGCCTTGTTCAAATTATTTATTTCAAATGGTACTTACCCTACTCTATGATTATCAAGCAAACTTGGAAATATAGAACGCAAATAGGTACAAGTGCAAATCGTTAGAAGTAGCACAATGAACATGCTTTGTAGATTGAAAAGTGCAGTCTGTAAGCATAAAATGAAAGAAATTTTTATAGTAACATTTCTCTAAAATGTATGCGCTAAACTTAGCTCGTAGTCTAAAATATTCCATTGAAATAATGGGTAAATTTCCTTTTATTATATTGCAAAACTTACCATTTTTTGTTTTGCTTGAATTTCGACTTGTTTTGACAAAATTTTCAAATAAAGCAGTTACAAATTTTAAAACTACATAAAAAAAAAACTTTCATTCAAAACTTAAAAACACGGTGAATGGCAATAATGTGCAGTGTTGCAAAGTAGCTTAATTCGTAACGAAGTATTTTTTGTTGCAACTGTACCAACTAAAGTTTTTCAAGAAAATAGTTTTGCCGTTGTACAGCTAAAGTCTGAATTAAGTCATACCGAACTGAAAGAATTTCAAATTTCAACAGAAAATACAATTTCACAGAATAACCATTGTCCACAATTGCATTTCAGATGCCATTATAAGGCACTTTGAAGGCAAGAACATGCGAATGGCCGCTGCCTAAAGCGCTTAAAAAATAGAAAAGATTTTTGCAACTCATGGAAAAAAAAAGAAACAAAAAAAATTAGAAACGAAAAAGAAAAGTGTCTACCAGAGCCTGAAGGCATGCAATGCGAACAGACGCTGACAAGACAGCACTAAACAAGAAGCGATAGACTATATACTCAACACTAGGAGTTGCGGGTGTAGGAGAGTTGAAATCAACTTACCACATCATAAAAAGCGAACTATATACAAAAATAGAAGTAGTTTGAAAGTTATAGTTGAAATATACGACAAAATAGTGCACTATACTATGCAATATTATAGAGCAACAGATAGGGAGGTAGGTTAGGTTATGCAAGGTTATGTTAGTTTAGCTTAAGTATGTGGTGGCCAGAAAAAAAAAAAAAAAACACCTTCACTTATGCCAAAGTGGCCACAAATTCATTAGTTGAGAGACTCCGCTTCCTACTTCTTTAGAAGGTGGGACGATTTAATGAATATTACTGAACTTAATTTTGAAGATTTTTGTAAGACAATTTAGAAAGTATTTCCCCAAATGCATGAATCTTCTTCTATTTATGGCCAAGCAGTTACACAGCAGCACGTTTCTGATGATATGTGTGTCTATCAAGCAATGTCCCGTTAGAACATCTATTAGAATACGATATTTGCTAGACTAGATCAGAGAGCGTGACTTTATCTATGTTGTGCATCTTGTAAGTTGACCGATTCCATAATGGGAATGATTTCTGCGATGGTGCGCTTTCTTACAAGCTCGTATTTTTGTTTATCAGGCAATGTCCCGTTAGGAAACCTATTAGTATTGAAATATCGGTTCTGTTTAAGCTCGTATTTTTGTTTATCAGGCAATGTCCCGTTAGGAAACCTATTAGTATTGAAATATCGGTTCTGTTTAACCTCAAAGTTGATCAGATCTTTTAACGCTGCTTGACTATCTGAGTAGCTATCTGGAAAACAGTGATTTGTCCTATCGGATGAGATCTTAGAAGGTGCATAGCTTCCTGAATAGTTCCAACCTCTGGTTGATAGACGCTACAGGAGGCTTTTTCTCCCATTTCTGAAGTGTTAACGACTCTCATGACTTGATTGCTCAGCTAAGAGCCGTCTGTGTATAACTTCTGGAGTCGGTCGTCCCTTTTTGTTGGCTATTTCATTCTGACCTGGTGGCTATTTTGACTTTAAATTTTTTGTCAAAAATTAGTTTTGGAACACAGTATAATAGTTCAAGATCGTTAACTGGTCTACTTTAGCGTTAGTTCCTTTCTTAATAGTTCACCAATGGAAGAAGTAGAATTTTGTTCAGTGCTTCCGTCAATGTGGTACGTAACGCTCCACTGACGTATACTTCCGCACTTCTTTGTACCTTGCTAAGACGGTATGTGATTGTGACTTTATCTAAAGCTAGACAGCGTAATAGATCGCCGTACGTAAGTATGGGGTTACTACAACCATATATCCAATAGACTATTGTTGGAGCAAATCTTCCCTTTCTGCTTTACACTCTTTCTGCTTTTAGTTTCATATATGTTTCATATGAACTATAGATCCTACGAATCGGGTACTTTTCCCAATTTCAGACTCACACCTTTTAGTTTTCCAAGTATCTTTTTACAAAAAAATAGATTAGTAATTAAATATTAGACTGCTGGTGACATAATTTATGAAGACACCGACAACTACTTAAGAACATTACATACATTCAAATCATAATACCCAATTTTTCCATACAATATGTATAGTGTGCAGAATAAAAGAACCACCATATTCAGCTAAAAATAAGAAGAAATTTGCGGTTGATGCATTTTCATGGCATGGACCGACCGAACGTACAGCACATCATACCAAAAGAAAACTATATGAATGGAAAATATCAACCAACAAAAAATATAATAAACTAGAAATATGACAAAAGACATGTTAAAAGCATACAATAAAGAAAGCACGAAAGAACTTTGCAAATGTCTTCCAATATACACGCTCGTAGTACGAGGGCTGCCTTGTATATTGTGCGCCTTGGCAAGCCTAGGTGAGTAAGTTGCTTACGGACGAATCACTTCGTAACAAATGGTCGACTCTGGCAACATTATCATTAGAGTAACGTAAAACGATCCATGCTGAGTGGTACAGCACCATTTGTTTGCCAGAAGTATTCGAAGAAGTGCGCAAAACCAACCAGCAAAGACCGATTATTTGCCAATACGACACTGCGAGCTCTCAGACAACGATTCGCAGAAGAGAGTTTTTGAACACTCAAAACATTAAATTCATGGCAATGACTTTTTACCCAATGACTTCTTTTATTTCCGCTCATCAAAAATAAATGGCGTTTTTCCACGCCTGAAGAAGGTATTGCAGTTCGTTTTACAGATACTCACTTCTGAGTGGCAAGAGTGTTTCGAAAATTGGTATTGATCTTCATGGAGAACATTTTCAAAGGCAATGAAGCTATTTTCAATGATAATATTCAATATTAAGCGCACAATACGATTATTAAAGGCAAACCTCGCAGCAGTAGTCTTGTAGGCGCTAGAGAAAAAGAGAGCCATTCACTGAAAATGTCTTAAATATAATAAAAGCAGCATAACGAAGTTCTAGACATGAAGCACAAGTGAGTGTTAAAAAATATTTGCACAACAATGGAAACATAAAAATTTGCAACACTTGCTTGAATGGCGGCGTGTGCAAAGCAAAAAATGGAAAAATGTAAGAAGAAGTAAAATGGAGGCAAGTGATAAAACGATTTTGTGTTTACAGATAAAAGCGAATAGCTGAAAGGTAGTAGTAGCCAACTCTAAGTAGCTATAAAATGTGAATATAATAGAGCATAAGAATCTTATATGCATATATAAAAGCTCCGAGCTAAAAAGTGTCGCATACATATAGGCATCCACGCTTATGGCAGATAAGCGTATACAGATACTTAGATATATCGTATATATAGATTTATACAAATCAATAAAGCGGTTTCGATAGTTTGAGGTTAAGTCAACGGGAGAAACTCTTTGGCCGGCAGGCTGAGCATGTGTCGCTTGTCGTTAAATTTTAAGAGTTTTTGTGTGAGTAATAAGCAAAAAGAGAAGCCTACAAATATCAATGGTAAGAAACGTATATATAATAAGATAGAGATGATTCTAGTATAACTGAAAACGTCAGATTCTCCATAATGGATGTATATATCAATATTTTTATCTTTAATTTTCGATATAATTATATCGATACTTTCAAAATATCAAAATACCAATATTGCATAGGGTAAAGGCTGTATATTATATTTGTAAAATGTTAGTAAGAGCCAAAAGTAGGCGTGGCACACTCCATAAACTTCATATATTCTTTATCAGCATTAAAAGTAGATTCAATAAAGATGCATCCGTCTGTCCGTCTGTCTGTCTGTATGTTTGAACGATGTGAACTTTAAGACTATAAAAGATAGAGTTTGCAAGACAGACTTTCCTATTCCCTCTTCAGTTAAATTTTTGTATGAAATTTCGTTTATTTTTTGTCCCTAATTGAACTTAAGACGTCATATTTGATGTAATAAATTCGGTTAAATATTTCATATAGGTCCAGATCAGAGCACTATAGTATAAATCCTCAATACAAATCTAGGGTTCCAACAATGAGTGTTAGACATGATACGGAGTATCTCGAAATCGAGTACACTACACTGCAACGTGTGTTTCTTGTTTTTTACTAAATTTAATGTGAAGAAATTTTCTATATTGGATCAGAAGACTAGCTACAGTATATATCCTTGTCGGGCAAACTATATTTAGACATAGTTTTTGTTTCTCTTTTTCCGAAAAAAAAAACATATCGTCTTCATTCTTTAAATTTTAAAATGTCAGGGTTGTCACTTTCTATTACTTAAGGTATTCACACCTAATGGCTTCAAAATGATGAATTGAAAGTCATCACACAGTCAGTCCTATGAACGTTCTATCAACACGACTTAGTTACTAAAAACATCTCTCATTTGTTAGAATTTCTTTAAGTTTAGTTTTGAGATAAGTTGGAAAGCTAACGAGATAAATTTTGAACGTCTGAGGCATTCGTTCCGATTCCATTGTTCCTTCTAATACTTACCAAACTGTTTGTCCATTTTTGTTCAAAGTGTAAATGTTTCAAAACACTTCAAAGTAATTTTCTTAAATGAAATTTGTAAACAAGGGTAGAGGTCGATGAGTTGGTTTCTTTTTTCACAGTACTTATTTTCTCATCATCTCATCATCTAAGCTGTTAATCGACTAGGTGTGAACACCTAAGTGGATTAAATGTGTGGTTTTTTAAACCAGTCTTAATCTATGTGTATCAAGACCCGCTACTGATGCTAATACATTTAAAGAGTATTGAAGTTTCGTTGAATTTTGAATGTAGTGAACCATTTTAATGAACTTCTTTTTTCGCAAACAACTTTCATATTATATACAAACATTGTATAAATATTCAACATATGCTATTCTTTTTGTACCTCTGCTGAATTTGTAGCTATTTACATCTTTTCAAAAAAACTTTTTTATAAATATTATCAGGCAACTTGCTGTTGTCACAAAATATATTCATTCTAGCTACATTTCCAACTCAAAATGTGTTTCTCAATTGATTGAATTCAATTTTATGACAAGTTTTTTTCAGCCATTTTGTTTTCATAGACACGTCTCCATGAGTTGCTTGATATATTTGAGTCTGTGAAGGTAATAATGCATAAAAAATAAACTAGTAGCAAAAAAAGTAAAAAGAAAGGGAACATACTTTTGTGCAAACTTCTGCCATAATACAAACACATACATACATATATATATATATATATATATATATATATATACGAGGGCAATTTGATAAGTCAGTGACTTTTTGTATTTCCCGCTTAGTAACTTTAAATGCAACACTGCTTCTGTCACTCACTCACTGCTCAACACTGAACTCCTATACCATCTGTTAATAAACTACTGTGAAAGTGTTGAGCAATTGCGTCATATGGTTTGTGTTTGATATGATATGAAAGGCAGATAGACGAACAAAAACTAGTTTTATTTACTGCTTGGTCGCCGAGGTGCTGTAATGGATTCATTAACGTCAAACTCTACTTCCAAATTATTACATGATTACGTTTGAGATCAAGTCCGGCACCGATGTGCTTTCTGTTCGTCTGTCTGCCTTGCATGTCTGTTTTCTATGGCTGCCAAACAGATACTAAATGATGCAGTATGGATCAAGGACTCTCCTCAAATTAATATTATTCGAATTTCAAAAAGGCACTAACATATCGAATTGCCCTCGTATATGTAACAACATTTGCTGACAAAAGACACCGCAAGCACTCAAACATGTCAATGCACACAGTGTGCATACAAAGTACATTGCCAGACGGAGAACCAACTGCAAAAGCTCACTTAATATGGTAGCAAAGAAAAAAATACACACAAACAAAAAAAAAAAATGGCGTTGTTGAAGTGAGATAAACAGTATCGCACACTCTTTCCCTTTCTCACTCTCTTACACTACTTCATTTGTTCTTGCTACGTTATCGAACAATGTCGCATGAGTTTGATGAATATTAAATAAAATTGCCAAAGGGACACTTAACTCATACAAGGCCAAACAAATACACACACATTTAAAGTAAATTTATTTAAGTTAAAAGTCAACACACAGACATACAAACACCTTTAATGCTGATGAGTAGTGACGTCCATTGCGCCATAAAGTATACAATGGTATTGGTAATAAACCGCAACGCGTCAATGCCATTCATACAACACCATCGTCCTTTAGTCCTTTAGTTCTGCTGTCTTTACGCAAGTGGTCGTTAGTCTATTGTACTCGTAATATTATGGCTTCAACTATAACTTCAACAATTTCGTCTCCGTTGTGGACTTTTAACTTCCGGCAAAGAAATTATGTTGCTCTTGGTCGTTTTGTCGCTTCGTGTTGTATTGGTTCGAGGCAATGAAGTTATTGACTACTTGACAGAATGACGTAGTAACTAGTAGTATACTTCGAGGATGTGTGTCCTTTGGTTTGACTGAGTGACTGTTTCAGTTTTAATATTTGCACAATTGCATTTACCAATGGTTTGTCGCACACAAACACGCTTTATGCATGTTAGTCCTGCGTTTGTCGTACAAGGCGTTGACTATTTGCTACATTAGCTGAGACAATAAATGTGAACATTTTTAGTTTGAAAAGTTTTTGATATTAATTTAATGCGAATAGTTGAAATTTGATGGAATGTCAAGAAAATGAAACCGAAATATAAAAAGTAAACAGAAAAATATCTAAAACCATATTTGCGAATGTTCATTTGAATGTAGACTCTTCCGTCTTCTTCTGGGTCATAGCATCTGAAGTTTCTGTAGAAAATCATTGGGATGACTTTCTGTCTTGTAGTTGTGTCTGTTGATTTGGTCGCCAACATAAAGGACATTTAAGTAGCCGTGTGAAGTTGGTTACCCGCAGTGTAAAATTTATACATTTTTTTTTTTTAAATGCATATCGTTTGTCGTACGTTGGTCAAAATTTGTCCAAGGTTAAACTTCGTTTATTCAACCTTCAAAGAATAATAAAAAGGAAAAAACCATTCCAAATTTAAATTCTAAATTTCGGATCCTGGCACCCCGAAGTGTAAAATTTAAATTTTTATAAAACATTATAGTTCCTCCAACATTAGTTCATGATTGTCCAAGGTGGAACTTCGTTTGCCCATCCGCCAAAAATAATAAAGAATTAGTTTTGAAAAATGAATTATTCTTTTTGTGAGGCCAGCACTCCAAAGTGAGAAATTACCAGTTTTGTTTTGCAGTTGGTTTGTTCAACGTTAGTCCAGGTTTGTGCAAGATTGAACTTCGTTTGTCCACCCTTTGAAATAAAAACATAATTTTGCAGTAGAATTTTAAGGTATTTGACAAATATATTGTTTTTAGATGTTGATAAGAGTGTTTAAGCTATAAGAGTGATAAGAGTGTTTTAGCTATTTTTGTACTGTGTTCTGTGCCCAATTTAGCTGCTATCCAGTTGTTTATCCAGATAGCAGTGTTCACTACTTTGAGATCATCAATGCAAAGGTTGCCAAACTTGTTTTCTAAGTGTGAATACTACACTTGAAGGCTGTTGATGTTCAATTTGTATGTTCCAGCGTTTAAATCAGTGCACTAGAATGTCCAAATCTTCATATGAATGCCTCCTGGCAAAATTAAGATATTTGAAGATAATCGGATAGTTGATTTATTATTCATTACTTCCATCTTTTCTGGATAATCATTTTGTCATAGCCTTAAGTTTTCCTGACTTTTAGCTATTTTCTTTGTTCGATGACTACAGATGGAGACTTTTCTACTGTTGAACTCTTTGGGACAGCATAGTATGTACCTTGGCTGCAACAAGGTAGTGGCTTGGGGTAATGTTGGTTCGCACATCTATTTCGCTTGATGCTTGTCTAATTTCAATCACAACATGATCAATTTGATTACATGTGCTTTGATCGGGACTAAGTCATATATGACTTATGAATATTAAGATGCGTAAATCTGTTGAAAATGTATTACTTTGTTCTGGCGAAGTCCATTAGCATGGAGAACGGCTTAGTGGTCCAACTGTTGTTCCAAAGATTTCTTCTTGCCCAATTTTGGCGTTGAAATCGCCAAGCACGATTTTTACACCATGAATGGCAACCTTCGAGGCGCTCGTAAAATTTAACTTTTGTCGTAGCAAATTTCTCTTTTGTCTGCAATCCAAAATCGTGCTTCTTTGCATGGCAAGTATAATAGAAGTCACGGTTTAAATATCTATCGGTCATGTTTTCTGTATTGCGGTGATTTCAGCCTTGTATTTGTCGAGAACATGAAACATCTTTCTTATAGAGTGTATGGATATTATAGGTGCATATCCGTAAATCATTGCACTTAAATTGTTTGTGCATGTTGTCACCGTATTCTTTGTCTTCACTGGTGGATTTTATTTTTGCGGTTGTGTGTATTAAACACCTTAACCTTAATCAACCCCTAAGTAAGGCGTTTGCTTTCCAAAATTTGCTCACCATTGAAAATATATGTACGGCTACGTTGATATTAGTATAGAAGAAGAAATACTCAAATTGAAGTTACATTAAAGATATCTAGTAATCACTACTCAATTTTACTGCAATTCAAATAACATGACTTCAATTTTTGTTAATAAATATTTACAAGACTCACAGCAACACTTTACACTTGCTTAAGAGTTACATTGAAATTATGAAAGTAGATTTCACCGAAATCGTATACACTTATATTCAATTTCCTACGACAGCAGTCAGACAGACTGACAGACAGACAGACAGATCGAACACCTACGCCGCAACACGTGTGCCTACATTAGCCTGACTTACAAGAAAGATGCTTCTCCAACCAAACTTCCAACTAACTCGATTCATTGCCAGCGACAAGTGGTACAAGCCACTTTTACGCCGGATGAGAAGATATCATCATCATCATCATCATCTCCATCTCCATCTTCTACTCTTCTACTCTTCTGCTCATTCGAAATGTCAAAATCAAATTAACTTGCTTTCATTTCAAATATTTTTTTTTCTATACGGTGTGCTGCAAGTACAGCTCCTCCTGTCTTCCTGAAGAAAGATTTTATTTTTTTTGTTTATTTTTTCAATTTGTATATGAAACATACTTCATTTTCGTTGTTGTTATATTCATTTCCTTTGAGTAATTCAAAACCTGCACAAAAAAAAGAAAAAGTACACAAAAAGAATAAAATGAAAGCAGTTGGAATGTAGTTGGAGTTGTTTGAAGGATGCATAAAGGAACGGCATCTACATACTCAGTGGCGGAATTATAATTATTGTTTGGGGGGGGGGGGCGTTCAACACTTGAGTTTTTGAGTTTTAATTAAAGTTGTGGCCCTTTGATTGGTTGTTTTATATGCCATAAATGCGAAAGAGACATTCTGTTACACTTTATTATGGTAATTTGAGTGCGATGAACACGAAAAATATAAAATTTTTTTATTTTTATTATTTATAACGGAATTTTTGTGTTTACCGATTCCAAAGTTCCAAACTTGAACCTCTACTCTATTTGAACCAGCGTTTAGACTGAAAAACAAACCCAGTCGAGTTAAATTATACTCGTATATCGATAGAAACGTGCCTAGAAGCAAGGAAAAATAGAATTCTCTGAACCTCAAACTTCATGAGAACTAATGATTTTTCGTTCTTTTTCAAATATGTGAAGTTTCGAAAATTTTCGAATAGATAGGGTGGAAATAAACGATAATTCGTTATTCATGTCTTCGACATGAAAGATGCATTCATGCTTTTCTTTACGCCGTCAATCGAAAATCATTCAACCTACATATATCTTCGCTGAAAACATGAAACTGATATCGTATGTGGTTCGCAAAACCAATTCAATTATCCTCGTGAGCACGATGCATGATTAAGCTGAAGACGTATCGGATCCAAAACTTCCTCTTGATATCATCTCACACTACAATTACAGATATAAGTGGAAACGTATTGTTAATCGCTGGCCGCCTTCTGCTATATCCTCGACATTTCGCATTAGAAGCCCAAAGATGGAACGAATCGGAAGTATTTTTTTTTTGATAGATCTCGCTCTCTCGCTGACCAATGACTTTGGACTTTGACTTTCCATTAATTTCAAACGAATGATTTCCATCTCAACACACATCTCTAAACCAACAGTATCGATACATCACACACATCGCCAGCACTATTGAAACTAAAATTGACTAAGAAAACTTTAAAAACTCTAATTTCATCTGGTGTTTTTTAGGTTAAGACTGGCATTTCCTGGTGTTTTACCACAAAGAAGAAGAAGAAGAAGAAATCGAAATTAATTCTAGAAGTTTCTTTCTTTTTTGACGCAACGCGAAAACGCCGCAGCGTGTACTCCATAAGAAAAACAAACGAGAGCGAACATACCGCTAACGTAGACACTACACCGCAGAAGTGCTGCTTTCGGCTTTATTATTAAAGTTACATAAACTCGTTCACGTTTAGATTTATAAACGAATAAATACAAAAGCCTTAAGTACAAAAAAAAAAAAAATACTGCTGCTGTAACATGTCAAGCGAAAAAATTCATAAAGTGAACGACTACAAAATAGAGCTAATCAGCAAAGCCGAACAGCTCGTCACCAGAGATTTTCCGGAGAAAATTAATGAGCTAAATGCGCTGTTGGCCACTCCGATGTTTAATAAGCCTGATTTCGATGAGGTGCATCAGAAGCTCAACATTCCCGTCGTGGATTTTATTTTGTTTAATAATCCAGATGACGGCATACCGCCAACCAAGCGACAACGCTTTGACGATTCCGGCGACGGCGTTGATGCGTTAGTAGCCGGAACAAAAGTGATGACATTGAAGAACGGAACGGTGTCCTGTAACTCAGAGCTATGCGAGATGATAACAATTGTTAAGCCGATTATACGCAAACTCGTCGAGGATTCTAATATGCTGAAGATGTGGATTTCGTTTATGATACCAAAAATCGAAGATGGCAACAATTTTGGTGTTTCCGTACAACAGGAAACGCTGGATGAAATCCAAACGGTTCTATCTGAAGCTGCTCTTTACTTTGAACAGATTTTTGGTTACTTTGTGGCGCGTGCCAAGATCATCTCGAAGGTGGCCAATTATCCGCATATTGATGACTATCGCCGTTCACTGGCTGAATTGGATGAGTTGCAATACGTTAGACTTTGGCTGGTAGCTTGCGAGGTGCGCAACCGTTATTTGTCGCTGCATGATCTCATTATTAAGAATATGGATAAACTGAAGAAGCCACGTTCCTGCAATGCCGTAAGCCTTTACTAAGCTTTTGTTGTTGTTTTGAGCTTGAGCGAATGTGGACGAGATGGGTTGATTAAAGTAAAACTGAACATGTTATTCATATTATACATATACATATTTAAAATTACAATATATAAATACGATGCTTCATAATGTAACAAAAAAAAAAAAATAAATCAATAATTTGCAAATAAACAAATCGGAAACTGCTTTTGTAAATAATGCATCGGCATTTGGGTACTTCTATTGTCATTTGGACATAAATTGCAATCATGTTTTTGGCTCGAGTTATAGCAGTTTTTTAGGTTACATTTAAGTTCAGCAAAATAAAAATGGACCCAAAATCTATAAAAAAAAAAATATTTTATCATCTATATAGACTATTTCGTAACGACGTCTTTGTACCTTTCTCATTGCATGCTATATTAACCCAACATTGTTGGTAGAAGGTACTTGATGACTAGAGTTGAGCGATATTTTGACTAACTGTGATTCAATCACGGGGACTGATAAATCACTGATATCACTATGTGCTCGATATTCTAAATATCAGTGATTGAGTATGATTTGTTTCTTACTAGTACCACTGAAATACACGGCGTAGGAGTAATATTTCATGCATGTAGTGTTAGCAGCGCAAATATATTACTGATACGCCGTGAATTACAATATGGAATGGCACTTGTATTATAAGTGATTTTCAGTCGCCGTGATTGAATCACAGGCAGTTGATTATCGTTCAACTGATATATTGTATCATACATATTGTGTTCACTGGCGAATACTTCATATTTAATAAAGCTATTTAATCAGCTTCTGGTTTCTTTCACTAGAGTGGAAAATGAAATGTTTCTTTGTGATATTTTCTTCGGTTTTTTTATATTCAATCCTCTCTGATGGCGGTTTCCTGAATTATGGATTTAGTTCCAAAGAATTTTATCAAATCAGGTGACTACCTAAAATACCATGTTTCCGCCTCAATTCCTAATGATTCCGACTATCTCACACACTCTTGAATGGTTTTTTTTATACCATTCACACATAGTGTGAAATGGTATTATCAGTTTGTCTGAAAGTTTGTAACGCATTAAAGGCGCCATAGTAGACCCCATAAAGTATATATATTCTTGATCAGCTCGACGAGACGAATTGATCTAGCCATGTCCGTCTGTCTGTCTGTCTGTCTGTCCGTCTGTCCGTCTGTATGTTGTTGCGCATTTTTTGGGGACCAATTTTTATGCTATCCAGTTGAAATTTTACACGTATACTTCTTTTTATTGTAGTTTATTAGAGTATCAAGATTGACCTGATACGCCCACTATTTGGGGTAGCACCCATACAAACCAACTGCAAACTTTTGACTTTTTGTAAGAAAACTTCTTTATTAAAGTCTATATTAGGTTGAAATGCAATGTGGTGCCTTTTTATGGTCAGCATTGGCCGTGGTCAGGCGTGGCCCGCCCACTATTTGGGGTAGCTCCCATACAAACCTATGGTCCACTTTTGACTTTTTGTAAGAAAAGCTTTTTTATTAAAGTCAATATTAGGTTGAAATGCGATATCGTGTCTTTTAAGAGACAGCCGCTAAACATACATAGATAATTGGGCGTATCCCGCCCACTTTTTGAGGTAGTCCCATATAAACACACAGTTCACTTTTAATGCATTTGTATGGAAAACGTCAATATCAACTTGAAATTCGATATGGCGGCATCTTACACATCTACTACATCACTTCATACACATCTACTACATCACTTCATACACATCTACTAGTGAGCGTGTACCACCCACTTTTTGGGGTAGCCCCTATTTAAACCCTCACTTTTATGTATTACAATACTATATAAAGTTTCGTGTGAATGGTATTAGAGTTTCGGTTTAACCGAAGTTAACGTTTTTTCTTGTTTTGTACCATTTTAAGCTAATCCTCTCCAGAAAATGGTACCAAAAAGGCGATATTTCAGAAACTGATAGCGGTTTCCTGAACAATGGAATTGGTTCCAAAGAATTGTAGTAAAGATACGCCACTTGGAATATATACAAATCAGGTGACTACTTAAAATACCATGTTCCCAAGATCTTTGTAAGGACCCCATATTACGTTGGACCTTCGTATTCCGACTATCTACCACACAATCGAATGGTTTCTTGTACCATTTTAAGTCAATCATCTCTAGAAAATGTCACTATTGTAGATGTCGATTTGGTGGCACATCTGGCTGTCACGCTTGGATACTAAAAAAACATTAAAAAAAAAACAGATGGTGTTTTCAAAATTCTGCTTTGTAATGCCAATTTCTAGAGAAGATTTGCATTAAATGCTACCAGAAATGATTCGATGTTGTGTTAGATAGTCGTAATCATTGAGCTACCGCAATAGGATATGGACTCCTTACTTGGAAATTGAGGCGGGAACAGTTTATTTCAGATATTCAGATTTAAAAAGATTTAATAATAAACAAAATTTATAAAATCTTTTTTTTTGTTGCTTTTTATTTTAACATTGATAAACAATGCTATTCAAAAATCACAGACTAGCTCATCTCTATTGAGCACTCATAGCTTCCGATGAATCCGCCACTGTACATACTTATGTATATACTGACAGTCAACTCAAGCTCAGTTGTTGTTGTCATTGCACTTGATGTACATAGCAGATACTTTTAGGGCATTATATTTCATGGAAAATATAGTAGCAGCAGCATGAAAATGATTTTTATTAAAATTCGTTCGTTAAAATTACATACAACCAAGACAGACAGACGGACAGACGGACATTACGTACAAGAGAGCAGCAGTAGTCTGTAGATTTTAATACCCGAGGCATACTTTGAAATACTTTTTCAGGTAATATCTAAAGCATCTATAAACAAATTATTCGTGTTTATTTTTGAATAATAAGTGCAACAACTTAAGATATCCAAAAGCATTCATTCATTTATAAGTATATTATACATTTATTCATACAGACAGTCAACCCGTCAAGCAGCCTTGCAGCCATTTTACAACTTAATATTTAAATTATATTTTTGAATGTACTGTATGAAATATTGTTTGTCTGCTAATGCTTGAGTGAGTTCAATGAGTTTTTGGCTCGCGGCCGTAGGCATATACGGCGTAAGCGTGATTTTTCTTACGTATACGCGCTGTTGTCCTTGCATACAAATAGTTAGTAGGTAGGTATTCTATAAGCATTTAGTCTAGACTTTATTTAAATTGCAAAAGCCTCAAAGTATATATTTAAAGCTGACTTATTTACTAGGCTATGCTATGCTTAGAGTTGGTCATTTTGTCAGGCCAGCACTTAAAATGCACTCAACTTAAATGTCGCACAACATTGCATTTTTATTTAGATCGAGGCTAAAAAGCACAAGTTCATAAAAAAATATCCTACCAAGTGAAATAAAATCAACAATTTAAGTGTTTAAGCATTTAGGTTAGCTTTATGTTCATTGGCCTTTTCATTAGCTTGGTTTAATGTTGATGTTAATAAATCTTTTTTATTGTCAGCTCAAGGCTGTGTCTAGTTCAAATGAAAGTTACTCTAGATGTGGAGCATGAAGTTTTATATCGCAAAAATTCAAAAGCAGTCATGGTTTCTTACCTAATAGAATACAGCACTGCAGTGACAACAGTTTCAGATGTTTTAACTTTGTTCTGATGGCACGAAGATACTTAATCAAATCGAAGAATGTATTCAGTGGTGACCATTACAGCATCTACCAGCTAAAATATATACTTATTTAATGCAAGCCACAATTTACATATAATACTCCTACACAGTTTTTTAAGAAGTCTATTCTGTTTCTGACGCTCTTTGAACTACTGTTCCATTATAACACTTATTTTTGCTTCCATCACTAATACAGCCTCCGAGTTAGCTCTCGCCGTACTATTTTGCTCACGCTGCTTCACTTTTATCTTCCTCAACGCACGAAGCTTTCCTTAGTCATTAGGGCACAAAGGTAGCTGCTGAAGTTACGGTTCTTCTGCAGACTATATTGACCCGCGTTGATGGTACTCGACGCGAAAGAGCTGTTAGCTACACTACATTGACCCACGTTGAGGGAGCTCCTGGCTAAAGGGCTCTTGGCTATATTTTTTCTGGAATTGTGTCACGGAGTAGTTTTTAAAGAAGGCTAGGCTATTGTGTCTCTG
Organism: Leucophenga montana; assembly: GCA_035044765.1. NCBI lineage: Eukaryota > Metazoa > Arthropoda > Insecta > Diptera > Drosophilidae > Leucophenga > Leucophenga montana. The sequence goes on from JAWNNQ010000656.1 coordinate 237,956, forward strand.
ACGATCTTTGAACTGCTGTTCCATTATAACACTTATTTGTGCTCCCATCACTAATACAGCTCCGAGTTAGCTCTCGTCGTGCTATTTTGCTAACGCAGTTTCCCTTTTATCTCCCTCAACACGGAGTTTTCTCCAGCAACTATGGCACCAAGGTAGCTGTTGCTGTTAGAGGTGTTTCTGCAAACTAAATTAACCCGCGTTGATGGTCCTCGATGCGAAAGGGATGTTAGTTGCACTAAACGCATTAAAATATTTATGATAATATGTATATAATATGTATTCTGTGTGCAGCTTGACATCATTTACTCACTCGGCGACATTCTTCGCATGATTTATTGGCGGACCATAGCAGTTAAACTCCGATGTCAACCTATCAACTCTATCTCTCCGAAAATAGTTGTTGGCGAACAGTTTACGAGAAAAAGAAACACCGTCACGATATTAAAAAGGAACTGAACTGACATCTCACATTTGATAGATGTAAACCTAGATGAATGAGTGATAGGCATACAGGTCTAGGACCCTACATCATACTAGCTCTGCAGGACTTTTCTAAACAGAATGAAAGTATGAAAACATCTAAGAATTTGGCCAATTTGTGTGCGAAAATTATTTATTTAAGCACCAATATCTATTTTATTCCTCTCAGATATAATACATTTGTCCCAGCGCAATTTTTAATCCTCGAAATACTTCAGATATGTGCTTATTGGTATGGATTTGAGCGCTTTCAGCGATGCGGTCATTATCTCCACAATCGTGTCAAAACTCCGGGTCTTTTTTTTTTTGCAAACAGGAAAAATCTCTGGTGGTTTGCCCGGCGTTTTCTTCGTATTGCTTCATGCAAACGGCGCATAACTTCAAGGTGGTATTCCCTATTGATCGTATGACTCTTTGGCAAGAACTCACCATGCATCATGCCATTGTAATCGAAGAAAAAAGTGTGCAAAAGAGGGAAAGTGTTAATTGATATTCACCACTCTTATGGTTACCTTTACACAATTAGATTACTATGGAACGGATATTTCGAGGCTATCCAAGAGATACGGGAATGATGAACGTGTGTGAGCTGCTTGGGCCGTTTGCAAAATAATCATCATTTCAATGCCATCCGTCAAATGTATCTTGCTACCACTAAGTTCTTCTCTTGTATATATTCAATCCTGCTTATACTCAATGCTTCTTAACTAAAACTCATCTAAGAAGCATTGTATGTAAGCAAAAATTTCCGAGCTATGTTACTTGTACTTACTCATTATTTAACTTAATAACATGCATTGAAGTATTGCTTTGTTAGCATTTTAGCTATACAGCTCTGGCATAAAACTCAAAAGCGGCATTCAACACTTCAGACATCAGAGCAGCGAGTTACAAAGCCAAATGTTGTCGCACCTTTCAAGCAAGTCAAACTTTATGCAACTTCAATATGGATACTTGTGCGGGTATGTAGAACATATCTGAGTACATATATTGAAATTTACATTCATGACGACATCCATACATCGAATTCTATTTACAAACACGGAAGACAAAAACAACAACACGCAGCAAACAGCAGAAAAGTACATCAAATGTACATTAGTGCGGTAGTTAACTTATTCATGTACACAGCTTCTACCTTTCTACCTTTTTAAAAAAGGAACTTTTTTAGCTTTTGCTCTACAGACAAACAGCAATACTAAAAGGTTTTCCAATAAGCATGTCTGAACTTGAAAATGGAAAATGGAATCAGTTGTTTGTGAAATATGATGGATACCTTTATACATTTGAAACCATTTGCCTCCTCGGCTTAGTTTATAGCACTCGATTAATAAGTTCCAATTAAGTTTGACACTGTTGCATAAGTCGAGCTGGATCTCACCATTGGTTAGAATTATTTTGTACTCCAGTTGGTACATTTTTTTTTGGGTTTCTTACCATAAAAGAGCAACTTAACTTAGCCACAGGGAAAACAGTCTTAGCCACCAATCCACATCGCCGCTTCTGTAAATAACACATTCTTGGAATTTTTCTTGCAGCAATTCCTATGTAAAGCCCGACTTTGTATAATATGCGCCGTCATGGTGGAACCACATGTAGTTCAGTTCCTTGTCATTCAATTGAGGCCAAACAAATTGCAGTTTCCGTGCGTTATTAAAAGTCACCGTTTGGCCACTCTCGTTTCGGAAGATGTAACAGTAAGAAGATGTGGAACAGTAAGTTTCTCCAGATGCAATAGAGACTCTAGATATTGCTGTGGATACGCTCATCCCAAATGTAACAATTTCAATTTCAAATGTGCTTCACCAAAATTTGGATTCGTCTCCAACTACTCCAGCGCCCAATCAATCGAACGTAAAAATAGCAAAATGGTGACTATGACAGAACACAGACGTTGAATACAACGACAGAGCAAGAAGCTATTACAGTTCGAACATAGGCTATTGAAAACTCCTTTATATAGAAACATAGAAAAGGTAGCTACAAGCTAAGTGACAGTTGAAACATAATAAGTTTACGCATGGCATGAGTATGTAGTAAGTTTAATAAAGGACTTGGGAGGCAGCTGAACTCTTGACTTGTTTAAATTCCAAAACATGGTTCCAACTTCAAATGCAGACGTCTTGCTCAATGAAGCTGTCTCTATATATCTATTTAGCTTTATGCAAGCTCTTAAGCTGTAAGATATCGTTGTCATTTTATTTATTTTTATTTTATTTTTTAAGAAAGATGCACCGCGCTAAAAGTTTCATCTAATTAAAAACGAAAAAATTCTCCATCTTCAAACAGAGTCCATTGCAAGATGGTGTCTTTTGTATTGAGTTTCTTTTGAGTAACAGAATTCGTTATTAAACTACTGGATGAAATTGTGCTTTTTATACCCTGTACAAAAAATATTTATAACAGAGTACTATATAGGATATTGTTAATCTGTCCATATGTATGTAACATAGCGAAGAAAGCATCGCAGACAAACATATTTGTGTTCAGCCAAGTCGAGTCGTTATAGCCAAGTATTCCGTCTAGAGAGGACTGAAAAGAGAAATTGAACTCACGGCATAACTTGCAACCGTTTTACTGCAGTGTGCACGATCTAATTTTAAAATAAAACGCATATTTTTTAAGCGAGCGGTGATTACATTGTAAAATACGGCATAAAATATACGGAAAATGGCCCTCGCAACTCTGAACACAGATCCTTGCTCTGTTCATGCAATTTTCGCTGACAGTTTTTCAAAGATGTGACTCTATCTCACCGATGATGCGTTGGATCTAGGTCTTGAGCTCAGGAATTGTTTGTGGTTAATTCACATACACTTAAAATTTAACAAAACCCTAAGGAAAGAAATGGCACGGCATTAAATCGCACGATCTTGGTGGCCAGTTCATATTGGAATTGTGGAAGATGATAAGGAAAAAAAAAATGGAAAGGAAAGGAAAAAAGTATGGCATGTGCAGGGTATAATATAGTTGAGTACCTCGACTATAGCTCTTTTTTGGTTTTTGGTTTTCATAGCATAACTGCAGGCGCACTAACTGATGCAGTAAACTGGAAAAGTAGAAGTCACAAAGTAACTGCGGTTATTTTACTTAATTTATGTTGTACATAATTATTTTGTTTAGCATAAACCTTCATGAACATATTGAAGTTTTGAGGGGTACGGAAGCCACATTCAAATATTTAAACAGCATTCAAAGTTTCACTCTGCGTATGGTATAGAATGGTTGTTCTTGTTGCTCGTGTTTGGGTGTGAAGTTGTTCAAGTGCGTGTAAATACATGTTGACAAATATACAAAGCTCTTGCGTGTGTGTGTGTGTGTGTGTGTGTGTGTGTGTAAATAAATACAATTCACAGCACACTTCATGGTGTTCGCGTGTTTTCATGTTTTCGCTAATTAAATGTCACTCAGACGCAACGTTTGACATTTGCAGTTTCCGTAATGGTTAATGGTCAGATTGATGCGCAGATGATAACATATCATTTTGTTTAAATTCAAAAGAGTAAACTTATATGTAAAGATACGTATATTTAGTTGAATCGATCGAAAATGACAGAATTGTTTCAGATAATGAACTTGTGAAACTCTCCAACTCTGAAGCTAAATTCAGAATGGATAATACAGATCCATGCTTGCCCTGAACGTCCTCTCTGAGGGCTACCTTTTGGAATGCTACCATTGAAATGCTAACATCGTAATGTGTTCCTTTTCTCTGCGTAGATTAGAACCCATCCAGTTCCACTTCTTCAAGTATTTACAGTTTTTCTGCGGCAGTGCAAGTGGCTTTTAGCTTCTAGTTTAGTCTCTTCACTATATACCCACTTTGTAGATCTTGATTTGGTACTGTTGCTGCCTTTAAACCACACAGTGAACGCAGAGTTCTCGTAAAGGTTCTTTATAAGATCAACAGCTCCAAATTGACGTCCATATTACGTTTATGTTGATGTTGTCAAACGCTCGTTCGAAGTGCACAAAAACAGGTACATTGGGGATCTTCACTCTTCAATCTGGTCCGCAATAATGCACAGGGTGTTGATATGATGGCGTACGCAAGATCGATTAAATCTAACTCCAAACTGTTCTCGTAGTTGCATGAATGTTTTATTTTGGAGAGTTTCTGGCCAAAATGATAAAAGCCAACATTTTTTGAATGAAGTTGAGAAGCGTGTTGCACCGCCAGTTTTTGTGTTGACTGAAGTCACACTTTTTGTATATAGTAACGATCATACCCTTCTTGCATTCATGTATAATAGTGGATGTTCATGAGTTGCGCGTGATATGATATTTGCGCAGTTTTTGAAGTCAGCGTTATGTCATCTTGAGTAGGCAGTTCGGTAGAAATGCTTCTGCTGGTGTTGCGTCGCTACTCGGTGGAAGGTTGAGATTTCTATGTCAGCGCTCCCAACTTCAAAGAACTCTCTCCTGCGTGCAAGTCGTCTGATACTAAAATGTTGCCGTCACTAGCTTCGATAGGTGGTACAGCTTAATTACTGCGTTATCTGTTGTAGTTTTCCGCATGCTCCGAATTCTCCGCCTTATTAGCTATTATGTTGGTATAATTTCTCTTGTCCATTCTTTCCGATTTTATAATCTGCCTTTACCCCTCGTTATATGTGCAACGGAGATTACTGCGCTCAGGCGCTGCAATTGTGTTCAATTGAGCTTTCGCTTCTCAATAAATGCCAATGTTGCGTTAGTCATACATGGCATCCTTCTAAATTGCTGTACGTCAACCGTTTTCTCCGCAGCTTGAGAGCACGCTGTTTGGATTTGCTTTCAGGACGACCTATGATGCACAGTTCTTCCTGGTACGGAAGTACCAGTGTGGAGTGTGACAGACGTAGTCCGGCCACCTTGTGATGGAAGTGCCACATGATCATATTGTGTGATTACTGTAGATGTTGTGGTGTCGTCTGCTAATCTTTTGTCAATATGATTTCTTGTGCATCCATCGGGGGACTCCTGTGAATGTCTCTAATTAAAATTTTAACACCGTATGAAGACTATAAAACTCCAGATTTACCGAAGTTTAACAGTCTTCTTTCTGATATTTGTATTTTATAACATGAAGCGCTGAATTTGTATTTATGTTTCAATTTACACGGCACTCTATTGAACTAAGTAATACAGATATACATACGTATTGTATATATGCAGGTAAACAAAAACTGCAACCGGTTTTTGCAGACAGTGCATACAAAAACAAAAACAAATACATTAAATAAATATAAATAAAACCTTGCGACAAACTCTAAAAGTATGCAACAGTAATTGTACTAAAAAGCTGTAAAGCAAATGCAATTCGCAGCAGCATTTGAAAGACGGGGTATTAAAGAGAGTGTACTAAATTTAAACTGTACTAAAACCAGACTCGGGCGCCTTAAACTGAGCAACAAAATGAGCGAAAACATGCGCACTGCCTAAAAGTATGCAGCTAATTTTTGTAAGAGCGCGCAAAGCTGGCATCACCTTTCGTTAAGTATTAATAACACTGAACGAAAGGTGTAACTGTAACTGTAACTGTGTAACTGTATGCGTAGGTATGTAGTGTACGAAACGAACAATTTCTCTGCGCTCTCTCTATATCTATCTCTTTTACCGTTACTTATGCTCTTGCTTCATCTAGCACTCGCATTTATGCACGTACTTGCAACAGTCATAAATACAAAGATTGACAGTCAAAACGTTGAGAGACAAATTTTTTATTATGCTGTGTGTGTAACACATACATACGAACAACGTGCTCTCGTTTTTGTTGTTGCTGTACATGTAAGTGAGCGAATTGAATTGAAGTGCCTATTAGTATGCAATAGATTTTTATCAAGCTTATGGCATTTACAAATTGTTTACTTGCAAATTGAGTGAATATGTTTGTGTGTGTGTGTGTGTGTGTGTGCTTGTGTGCGCCTCTCATTCAACATATGTTTATGTATGTGGTATTCTTTCCGGTTTTTTTTTTTATGTTGTGGCGGCTGCAAATTGTTATTGTAGTATTTAAGAGCTTGTCCAGTCATTGCTTGCTCTCTGCTTGGACTATAATAACAATAAACATATATAGAGATATATATTATAAAGATTTGTGGCTGTTAGAATTATTTCTATTACCCCATATTGTTGTTGTTGTTGTTGTAAGGATAATGCATGTTATTACTTAATACTATTACCAAATGTAGTAACTGTAGTCATTGCTGTTGCATTCGTATAGCTTACATTATATTGTGTATACTATTGTATAATTTATCTGTATTATGTTCAATTTAATTTTTAAGCCTTATAATACGCATTGAGCAAATGTATTCAAGTGTACAAAATTAGCAGAGTGTTTAGTTTTCGGTGTTGTTTTCTAATTAATTTATCAAGCGGCATTAACTTATGCAGTGCTTGTTTAGCTGGTCATTTTGTGGTTTTGTATGCTTGTTTTAAGCAGAGTTAATGTTTCTAATTAAATAAGCTAGATACATAAATACGATTTTTAATATATCGATATACGAGGTGTGTTCAACATGGAAGGTGACTTTTCATATTTCTTAATAAATAGTTTTTTTATTTATAGAAAACTTCATATAAGCTAAGATCACACGGATTTGATGACTACAGCGGTATATTTTCCTTCAAGATTTGGCCTACGCACCGCCGAAAGTTTCCGTTTTAATGAACTACATTGTATACTCCGGCTTACCACAACATTCACTCCACATTATCAAAAGTTTTGCTATGAGTTTCGACAATTGTGAGATATAGCAGCATAGCGAAAAGTTTAATTAAACCATGTAGAGTTATTAGCTCTAAAATAAATGTAGCAGATTTGAAGAAATGTTTGTAGGAAGCAGTTAGCTTGGACATATCTCTAAAAACTTAAGCAGAGATGCACTTTGCTGTTGAAACCCTCACAAGCGCAATTTTTGGGCCGGGATTTTTCTGTACCCCAATAGCAGTCAATCAGCTACAACCGACTTCATTGTTTTTTCCTATTTACGTTAGGCGACAAATAAAAAATAATAGAAAACTTTCAACAAAGTTGTCAACGAACTTAAAAAAAGGCTTTTCGATTTAAGAAATGAGTGCACTGCAGAATATCTACGAAATTTGAATTCATTTTCAACAAACTATCAATATAGCCCTTGGAGAGCGACTATGCATCTGAAGCGTCCAATCAAAAGAACTATATTAATTGAAGACAAAAATATAGTCTGCTGCATATTGGGTACGGACCAAGTTGAAGTATTCGCTGGAATACCCGCCTAAAGAAATTGATGGCGTCAACTCTTCCATCTAAATGTATAACGCTACTGATATTTATTTATAATGCTATGCATATACTCGAGCACTATGCAAGTCAGTGAAAATGTGCCGAGGCAATTATGATTCCAAAATATCTGTATCTCATCATACCGTTCAATTAGTTTACTGGCAACTTTCTCCAAGGTATTTGAAAAAATACTGGATAGATGGAAGGATGTTGTCTGTTATGGAGAAACATGTCATCGTAGCAGAACATCAGTTTGGGTTAAGAAGAGGACATGGACACTGCCATTGAATTGTAAATGCAATCACAGCAGCTTTTGAAAACAAAAATTACTACTCAGCTGTATTTCCGGATGTGCAGAAAGCGTTTGATAAGGTCTGGCACTCAGGCATCTTCTATGAAATAAAACAATGGCTTTCTGCTTTATACAATTTGCTAATAGAATCATATCTTAGCAACCGTTTCTTTTACGTAAAACAGGCAGAAGCATACCAGTAACAAAGTAGTGACAGAATATATAAAAAAGTATTTGTGAATTATAAGTGTAATTTAGTTTTAAGTGAAAATTTTTCTAATTAACAACATGTTGAACAAGGAAATTTATGAAGTGAAGCTATGTAAAAACCTTTAAAAACATTGATGAGGTGAGAAAGGAAAAGAGAGGGCGCATTAGATATACATAGAAGCAACATTATTTTAAAAGTAATTTTCGGCGATTTTCCGAGAATTATGACTAAAATTTCGTGCTTACATTTCTTGTGATTTTGTGTTCTGAGATTCTAAATTCTAAAAAAATGTTGTGCATCACAAACATCAGTATTAGCAATTTCTGCTTTTTGATTGGCTCGCGTAGGCGTCATAGTTATTAGATCAGTTATACACATCTGAACCAATACATACATATATGAACCAATTTAATTGTATTCAAAAATGTTAAATCTAAGTATCTCTTCAAAAATTTATACCTCCAGCCTTGTCGAGCAAAAAGTTAAAGAAAATTTTTTAGAGAGTAGTCAAACGAAGTTTTAGCTTGGACAAACGAGAGTTAACTTTACACAGGTCACTGCATTCGCATAAAGTTATTTTCACACTTCTGAGTGCCAACTTAATTTTTTCATAATAACATTGTTACAAGAGTAAGTTTGTATCAAAAAGTCTAGCTTTCATAGTTTCTAGGCCTTAAAAAAAACGAATGACCCATTTATCAGAAGTTTGTTGCGTTTCTTGTTTCAAGGCAAACGCATTCATTGAAGGCGAAACGGTTAAATGATAAAGAAAATTGGCAATGGAAATTATTATCCTATTGCAGTAATCATTGGCGTAGGATTTGTTGGGCGTTTCTTTTTTTTTAATTTTCAAGCTGTCTTTGTTCACTTTTTGTTATACTTCTCTGTCACTATCTCCTTCACTCTGTTCATTTCTCTCTTTACCAAACGTAATAAGAACCTTAGTACTCGTATGTACATAGCACATATTTTTTATACTCTTCAAACATTATGCGTTTGGTATGATAACTTTGTTACAGAGTCTGTAACACACAAAGGTGTGTCGACGTTAGAGAACCTATAAAATGTCAGTAATCGTCATCGGAACGGTAAGATGAGTCGTCGGTTTGTGTGTCGGTCTGTCTGCCTTTCTCTCCGCAGTGTGGCCAAGACAATAAACTAAAAATCTTATAAAAAGTGAATGAAATCGCTTACAATTTCAATTTTTTGTCTCTTTCGCTTACACGAGTTCATAGCTTAATTGAATATTTGACCTGCACTTGGCTCGTATATGAGAGAGTGAGAGACGAAACGGTCAAACACGGATGTTTTATAAATAACACTTTCATATTTGTTATAGTGTCCACTTACGACACGAAATATAGGCTTCAAATCAGCATCGGTGAACCAGTGAACAAGGCAAATCAGTTACTTTGTAATCACCACTTTGGCCACTTGTAGCTTTTTATACATGGGTTCGACTGGTGAATATAACACGGCGATGTCTGGGCAAAGATTAAATTGCAACCCTTTCCATTATAATGGAATAATTATCATTCACTGGTCTCTTTCTAGTTCCGACGGACTAGTTACTTCACCAGTGAAAAGTAATAAAGGTAGCCATAGCATTTGTACGGAAGCTGTAACTCGAACTGCGTTCAACGGCGCTGAGTGTAAAGTCTGCATCTTAGCTATTTCGGTTAACAGGCACCCGAAGAATCGATTTGGTGTTTAACAGGCATTTGGCTCTTCTTCTTGACTATCAAAACAAAACAAAAAAACAAAATATTTTTGTATCTATTTTTAAACTACCTACCTGCTGCATTACCAAGGGCTAGTAAATTCGCTGGTTCTCTGCAATGTAGAGCCGGATTTGCTGAAATTTATGGTTTGACAAAAAATGCATACTGCTGCGATATAAAAAAAATGGTTTAATTGCTTGCGAAGAGTATGAATGCTTCGATACTACTAAAGCTATTCTTTTCGCTTCTTTCACTTTTTTGTTTGCAACTCGACTTCATGCTCCGGCTATAACAATCTGCTGTCATTGTTCTCGCTAGTGTCCTGCTGTGAGTGTCCTCATGCCACTGTTCGTCGTTTTGTGCTATTTGTTTAGTCGAATTTTATTGCATGCCGCTTGACAAACTGTTGCGACATGTTGAATGAGTCGCATATCAGCTATTTGTGTTAGCTTCGCCCCAAAAAGGGTTCTGCTGGAATGTGAGCCAAAGCATGTACGCCTTTGAAATTGTATACTTCAAAGTCTTTGTATGCATTTAGCAATGTTACTTTTCGCTTTAATCTTTTATTTTATTTTATAGATACTTCGTATAGCTAAATTTGCGCCAAACCATGCCGCATGGTAACTGCCAGAGTGAGATTAGGGGGAGCATATAATAAATGACACACATTTGTAGCACCTTTTGTGGCACTGCGGTGGACAGCAGCAGCACCTGTTGGCCTTTTGCTGAACCCTACTTGCTCACACAAGTTTGTAGACTTGCACAGCTACATACAATCAAATGTATCTAGATAAATATATAAGTTTGTAGATACTTATGCTGTGCTGCTTTAAATAAATTTATATATATATATATATATATATATATATATATATATATATATATATATATATATATATATATATGTATGTATGCATAGATTGAAGTAGCATCTGCAGCAAACTGTTGCAGGTACAAAGGATAACGTATCCTTTAATGTTTTTCCATTTTTAATAGTATTGGTTTTTCTTTTCTTTTGTTTTTTTTACATTTTTGTTTGCAGACAAATTAAATAAAATGGAAAATAGGTCAGCAGGAAAATTAAATTGTATAAAAAGTGAAGAAAAGCGCAGCAGTTGAGCAGAAAAGGACACAGTGTGATTTTATAAAATAATGTGAGGACTAGATTATATTGTAGTTGAAGTAGAATGCACTTGAGTATATATACTGGATATAATAGTACGTATATAACTAGTTACTAGTAACTGACATGCTTTAAGATACTTTTTCAAGCGTGTACAAATTTTGGTTTGGCTTTAAACATGAGTATTAAATACAAAAGCTGTCCAAATAAAAATAGCTTTTCAGCGCTCGTAAATCAGTTAAATGTTTTGAAAGTTATGAGGTAAAATAGTTGAATTATGGTTTCTATATACTTGTATGTATACAATATATATAATACGATACTTATAAAATCTGTTGCTAAGCTTTAAAATTTGCAAATATTTAATTCGCCTAATTGTTGTGCGTGATTGCATAAGTAAATAATAATTTTAATAATGATTTTCGCCATTAACTATTTGTCATATACCCTGTATTCATGTGGTAAAAGGGCATATGAAGTGCGTGCTAATGTTTGTAACCGACACAAGGAGGCGTGGTGGAACCTCTAAAGCATATATATTCTACATCAGCAATGGAATACGAGTCGATATAGACATGTCCGTCTGTCCATTCGTTCGTCCCTCTGTTCGACAATCTGTAGGAACGAGCAGATCTTAGAAACTATTAGAGATAGTTTTTCTCCTCTTCAGATAACTAGTATTGAATGAATATGCCAAACTTACTTTAAAAGGTATAGACATGCAAATATCCACCCATTTTTGAACTTTTTATGGTAATTTTTTTTTGGTTTTGTTGTTAATTACGCTAGAAACACTAAAATCTAACGTAAAATCTTAATAAAATATACCGTATAGGTCCGAATCGAAGCACTATAAGGGGTAGCCTCCATGTTTAAGTTTTTGTATGAAACTTTTTGTATGAAAGTTTTTGTATGAAAGTTTTTGCATGAAAGTTTTTGTATGAAAGCTTTTGTTTTTCTTATTAATTATGCTTGCAAAATATTCTATATAGGCAAAGATCGGACATCTTTAAGGGTTAGCCCTTGCCAAACCTGCCCACCATTTTTTATTTTTTTTGTTTAATTACATTTTTTTTGTTTTTATTGTGGCATGCGTTGCTACGTCCCCTTTTGATTTATATAGTTGCACTACCAATGTTTCTAGTATATAATATTTTTCACGATGTGCCTAAACTCATCCATCTGCGTCATAGATTTAACAAACGTATGTACATATTAGAGCCCTGCACGAGTAAGTAAAAAAATAATATGTAGTTATTCGTTGCATCGTTTTCCATTCATTTGGAAAACGATGCAATGCCAAATTAACATCGTGGCAGCGTGACATTGTCACATCGTTTAGCAATGCATTCGTTTTTCAAACGATGCAATGCCAAATTGGCGTCGTGACATCGTTTTACTTTGGCAATTTACGATGCCAATTTCGCATTGTATCGTTTTCCAAACAATGTCACGATGCCAATTTGGTTTTGGCATCGTTTGGAAAACGAATACTTTGGAAAACGATGCAACGATGCCAATTTGGAAACTTAGTACTCATGTTCGAGTTATGAATACAAACGTATCTGGCATCGGCGATGATATGCTTACTCGTGCAGTGCTCTAGTACATATGTATGAAATTTAATCCAGCTGCGTTCAATAGCTACAATTTTGTCTTACTCCAAATTGCAGTCTCCAATATAGGGGGGAGGGTGGATATGGCATCGCCAATTTATCCAGAGAAACTTACTTAAAACGGTTTCCTTTCATAGTAACTTATTTGTCTTATTTGTTGTTGAGATATAATTAAGCAAAATATAAGACATATTTTGGTGCGGAACACCACTTACTTTTCGAATTTCTCTCTGTGTTCTTTACTTGTGTTCCATTTCCCTTTAGTTACTGAGATGCAACGATTTCGGTATTTCTCGTATATGGGGTGAGGCACCACGTACCGATAAGTCAAGCACTTGTTAAATTTTGTGTTTGCGACACAAAAAAACTAATTATAATATGGTTGCCCGTTTCAGGAATTGTACCAATCAGAAAAGTACCAATCAGAAAAGTACCAATCAGAAAAGTACCAATCAGAAAAGTACCAATCGGGAAAGTTACAATCGGGTAATTACGGGTTTGCGGTAGGCATTTCTGTGCGCCATTTTTATGATGCTTCAGCTGATCGATGAAGCGCTCAACTGAAACGTCAAATTGAATATATACTTTTACATACCTATACTGAAACATTCCTCGGGAGTATGTGAAAACCAAATGAAAATCGTTGCAGTTCTTTTTGATTTTGGATATAAGGACAGGAGACTTCAATTTATATAAGTAAAGATTAATATGATTAAGATGATTTTACAGCTGTTCTAATAAAATATTCCGCATATGTCCATAACGGAACTCTAAAAAATATCATTCGTGGTTCATATACGAAACCTTAAACAAGTTATAGGGTTTCTCGAAGTCGAGCACACTTGACTGCAGCATTCTTACTTGTTTTTGTATATTATTGTCGATATATTTATCGATTTTTACACGTAAATTGCTTTGCAGTATTTAAATATTAAGCATACTCGTACGCCATGCAAAACGCTGTTGCAATTAATTTAGCATTAAAAATTAATTCTTTACTAAAGTAAGCTAAATTCACATTTACAATATTTTATGCAATGTTTTTTGCATATACTCGTATGTAAGTATATATTTAAAAAAAAAAAAAAAAATATATATAAAACATAGCTAAAATACAATAACTTCACCACAGAAATTTGCGTGTTGTGCTTTTATAGTAAATTAAGTTGTCCAAAATACGCTTAGAATTAATTGTACAATATTAAATTTGATATTTAATAAAAAACTAGTGCGCTAGCAGTAAGGAATTAATTATAAAATGTGACAAAATGTAGAAAAAGTATTTTAAAATTTATTTGAAAACTTTTTTCGTATATAGGGGTTTTTTCCCTAAGGCTACAGGTAAGCAATTTCATTATAAAATCATAAAAAAAAAATTGTTCTCAAATCAAGAAAATGGTTATAAAATATTGAAACAAGATTTAGTTTTCTTAAATCAAGATTTGCAGTGTTAAATGACACCATATTGCATTTCAACCTAACATTGACTTTAATAAAGAAGTTTTTCATACAAAAACACAAAACTAGGCAGTAAGTTTGTGTGGGGCTACCACAAAAAGTGGGTGGGTCCCATCAATCAATGTATATGTGAAGCGTCCTTCCACTAGAAGCTACCGTATCAATTATTAAGTTGATATTGACTACAATAAAAAAATTATTCATATAAAAAGTCAAAAGTGGGCGGTGGGTTTGTTTGGTGGCTGCCCCAAAAAGTGGGCGTGGTGGATCAATCTTGATACTCTATTAGATTGCAATAAATAGAAGTGTAGAAGTGTGCTAAATTTCAACTGTATAGCATAAAACTTGGTCCACAAAAAATGCGCAACAACATACAGACGGACAGACAGATGGACATGGCTAGATCGACTCGTCTCGTCGAGCTGATCAATAATATACCATTGACTCGAACTGGTTAAAAAAAATCACATTTTTATGCATTTTAATACAAATCTTTACTATCGCCTTGAAAATAGGCTCCTTGTGATTCAATACAAGCAAGCAATTTTCCATACTCTTGTTATACGCATCGGCCGGGATAGCGTTTAGTGCCTTCAACGATTGTACTCAATCGACTCATGACACGTTCGCCGAAGCGGATATTTAAGTTTCGGAAACAGAAAAAGTCACAGAGTGCAACAATCTGGTGAATACGGTGGTTATGCGATGACTTTCATGTTTGGCCAAAAACGTCGTCACAATCAAGCTGGAATGTGACGGTGCATTGACGTGGTGAAAAATCCATGATTTGTCTGCCCACAAATCCGACGAATTGCTTCACGTAGACGCTAGTACACCTTATTGACCGTTTGACCCTGTGCAACGAATTCATTGTGAAACACACCGCGGTAATCGAAGAAAACGAAGACTTTGACGTGGTTTTTTCGGTTTCGGCTCTTTTTTGGAGCGCCATTCTTGAGTCGCTCTATAAGAGATGTTGAGTGTCTCTGCTATCTTTCTAATGCCAACATGACGATTTTCAAACACAATTTCCATCACTTTTTCGATGTTTTTGAACAGAACATAAGTGGCTGGACGACTTGCATGAGGCAAGTTTTCTACGAATTCACGACCTCCAATGAAAGCTTTATGCCACTCAAATACTTGCGTTCTCGAGTCCTCATAACACTTTTGTAACATTTTGAATGATGCCGTTGCCCTTATTCCATTGAAAACACAACGTTTCAAGCAAACTCGTTCAATGTTTTTTCCATGTTCAAAATTGACATACAAACTTTTCGCGTCGTAAACAAGCAGATGTCAAACATAGACTAATTATCCTATCCCGCTCAAACTTGGCATGCATGTCAATGACAGTGACCGCCCACTTAACAACAAGAAAAATTACCGATTAGGTTTACCGGTTCGGTTTAAAACCACCAGTCCGAGTAAATTTCAATCGGACAAACTACAAACTATCAGACAAACTTATAATACACTTTTACTCTACGTAAGAGTGCTATAAAAATTGAAGATAAAACGTACTTGTTTTTAATATGCAATATTTCTAACAGTGTACATCTCAAATTTGAAACCATTCATCATTATTACATTGTTTCAGCCCATAACAAACCATACAGCTCTATTATCTGCTGAGCGCAAAATATCATCATTTTCAAAATATTTAATTAATATGTCATATTTAATGATATAAAATCTTTTAGATGCAATTTGCAATTTTCGCATTAAGTGCAGTCGTCCGTGTACGTAATTTATATCTTAGTACATACTATACTATACTATAATATATAATCGAGCATATTTAAAAGGACACAATAACAAATACATACCTTTAAATATGTATACAACTGTATATATTGCATATTGAAGTCATTCATATCTTAAATTTACATAATTAATCATATAGAAATATAAACTAGTCATTTTAATATAAGCACTTATTACGACTCGCATAACTAATTTAAATTGAAAATAAATAATTTTCAGCTTGATTAAAATCAATTAAGTAATGCATATTAATAAAACAAAAACGAAAAAATATAGCCGAAGCTTTAATACTCTTCATACTTGACTTTTTTGTCCGACATCTCTAGTATTTGACTTCAGATTTTACATATTTGAAACGAAATTTATTGAGCGAGAGAGAGAGAGAGAGAGCTGTGGATAATTTTGCTGCAAAATCACGAATATATATTCTTCATGTGATCTCCTCCAATTCAAATTCCAAATTCACATTCAAATGGGATGCGAAAATTATCAGTTTTTCGCATATTTCTTTTTTAGATAATCTGGCAAAATTATATAAATTTGTATCTACTTCTGTGCTAGTCGTCCCTTGGTTTGAATAATAGCCTTCGTCAAGTGAAAAAGTTCATGCTAATCGTTTGACTTGTTACAAAATGACACACGTTTTAATAACAGCAGTTTTTGTAGTTATGTCGTAAAAACATAATGGAACAAAGATGAAATATTAAATATTGTTTTAAACTCGGTAAAAAATTTGCTGAGACTTACGAATTGTTAAAAAAAGTTTATGTTGATGATTGTATGAGTCGGTTTACACGATTGGTTTTCACGACCTAAAAACGTTTGTGATGATTTAAATGATGGTCAAAGACCTGGACCACCCGTAGCATCTAATCGTGCTAAGTTAGTGGAAAAAGTAAGTGAAATAATTGCTATTGATGCAAATTTCATTGTAAGAATGCTGGCAGAAGAATTAAATTTGTCTTACTGTACAATCTACGAAATATTATTTGAAGATTTGGGTAAAAGAAAGTTGTGTGCACGTTTTGTTCCACATCCGTTAAATGAAAATCAAAAAATCGCTCGTGTTTGAAGAAAAACAGATTTGTCTCATCCACCACGCTTCGTAGTCGCCTGATCTATCACCCGTGCGATTATTTTTACCCTTCCCAAAAATCAAAACTGCAATGAAAGGAGCTTTTTACGATGACATTCCAGCCATACTAGCAGCCGTGACGTAGTTGTTAAAGAACATCCCAAAAAGCGAATTAAAAAAGTCTATGGATAAATTGGTTGAGCATTCCAAACGTTGTATTGAGTTAAATGGATCATATTTTTAATAAATATTAGCTTTGAAACAAAATGCCATGATTGTTTTATTTTACAATTGAAAAGTTCGGTTATTTTTAGATCACATGTTGTATGTGCATTTGTATAGGATGTACTCCATCAAGAGTTTAAAAAAGTCGTACATTAAACGTTACCCTGCCTGAATTTTAGTCTGGTATAAAACGGCTCGCAGAGGTTTTTTCCTACTCTGATGATAGCGCCATCCACTTTTTCAGTCGTTAACATTTTATAAAATAAAAAATAACTGCACGTTACTGATAGAGCTAGATGACGTTTCATTGTGTCATCTAATATCATTGAATTATATCACAAGGCTGCACAATACCTGCATATTGGGCGTTAGAGGACGCAAACAACGCCAGCGTAACAGTTTTATGATGATCTAGTTGACGTTAATATTGAAAAGTATGAAAAGTATGTAAATAGGAGGAAAATAACCGTATTGTTGGCATTTATTAGGTGATTCTTTAAATAAAAGTTTGGTGGCTCTATCTTTTATAGTTTCGGAGTTATCGGTGTTCATACGGTATTCATAGTGACAGATAGCTATATCAACTTGACCCTTTATGCAATTCAAGTATATATATAACTATAAACTTTATGGGATCTGCTACATCATTCATTTGTACAAAAACAATCATTGTAACGAAATTGGCGCCCAAACTAAAGGGCAAAAGTAGTAAATGCCAAAAAAAAATTTCCTTTTTCAGATAAGCTTTGTCTATTATGAAAATGAAGTGCCAACAACTTCTACTACTACAAAAAAAAAAAAAAAAAAAAACAATTACTACAAAAACAGCAACTATTTCATATATAGTAAGAAAACTATAACGAAAACACAAAGCGAACAGCGTCAAACAAAAACAAATATCCGCACAATTTAACATTATTTTAACGCACAGCGAGAAAAAGGCGCTCGAAGGTGTAACTCGAAAGTTTGTATCTGTAGACACTTGTGCGTGTGTTACACACATTTAAATGCGTGTTTATCTATGTAGATAAGTAAAACTTTGCTGTATTTGCCATGGCCGCCTGTTGCGAATGCATAGATACATATATATGTACATACATTTAGATATATACTCGCAGAAGGCAGTAAACAGTCTTCGCCCCATAATGTGAAAATGTGTTTGTCATTTGTCTTCTTACAATGCGACAGAATAATATAAAAAAAAAAAGCAAAAACAAGAAAGAAACCAGCAGTCGAGTGTGCACGTCTTCGATTTACCCTGTAACTTATTTAAGGATATAGATTATAGTCGATTGTGCTCTGATAGAATATTAGAATTTTAATTCAAAATTAACTAAAAACTAATCATAAAAAACTCAAAAAATGCAGGGGCAGGTTTGCAAGTGGCTAACACTTAAAGTTGGATTGTCATGTTAATTTAGTAGTAGTTAGCTGAAGAGTGAAAATGAGAGTCGAAATATCTAAACTTAAAGTCTTTATCTCTTATAGTCACTAATATTTCGTTGTTAAAACAGATGGTCAGACAGACGGACATGTCTATATTGACTCGTTTTCCGGGTCTTAATAGGGTCTTCTATACCTAATTCTGCCTGTTACATGCATTTGCATAAACTTTATATACCCTTTTCTACGCTATGGATACAGTGTATAATAAAAAAAGAAAAGCAGTGGCAAAGAAGATAAATGCTTAGCGTACGTGAAGGCTTAAATGTGTATTTTCGGCAATGTTGCGGTTCCATTTTGTTACACAGCATGCGGCATTCTAATGCGCGACAATAGTTTGCACCTAAAAGTGAGCTGCTGACAGCGAACTTCCGCCGGAAATGCGCATTAAAATTGTCATTAGTGTCGGCCTAACAACTTCGACAACAACGACAAGTACGATAGAACAATACAAATGTGCCAAACAACGACAATTGTCAACAGTCAAGACAAGCAAAGTGTAACCACAAACGAGCAGTAACTAAAATACACAGATACACACACATAAAACGCAACAGTTTGCGCAATCAGCATGTAGCATGAAGTCCGAGCAGCAGCAGCAGCGAATATTTGACAATTTTTGGCACAATAGACGCGTAATTTTCTTTCTTAAATGCCAAAAAGAAAAGTGCTTTGAAAATGAAATGGAATGAAATAAAAATTGTCTTTTGCCATCGCAGCAGGCGGCCGCCATTCACTACTTCCGGTCGCCTTTTTGCGCCGTTTAATGGTCGTTCATAAGCACTTCACTGCATCTTTTCTACAACAAGTATATCGCTTTAAGCATCGAAGAAGCAGTAGAAAAGCAAAACAAGTAAAAATATTAACTTCAGTGGAAACGAAGCTTTAATACACTTCACACTTGCCTACGTTTTGCTCGGAAAACGTTGGTATTTTACTTCAGTTTTTATATTTTTGCTTAAGCCCGATAATGAGATCGATGAAAACTTTTGCTACCGAAATTAGCTATTTTGCTACAAATTAGCTGAAAAGTTCACACATATGATTTTTCTTCGGTTTTTCTGATGGAAATGCAAAAGTTTACACTCTTTGTCATATACGAAGTATTTTCGGTATCAGACATTTTTGTTATTTGAGTACTGCATGAAAAACTGTTCGTGCTGAATATTTGAAAGCTTTTTTTCATATTAAGTTTTTTCAGTATCAAAAATTGTCATCGATCTCAGTAT
This sequence comes from Leucophenga montana, assembly GCA_035044765.1. Taxonomy (NCBI): domain Eukaryota; kingdom Metazoa; phylum Arthropoda; class Insecta; order Diptera; family Drosophilidae; genus Leucophenga; species Leucophenga montana. The sequence continues at coordinate 257,845 of JAWNNQ010000656.1, forward strand.
TGAGCTTTGGATTTAAACTTTTGTTTTGCTTTAAATGTACCAAAACACATTGTGCAAGGGGTGATGAAGAAGATGACAACTCTTCAAAAGTATCATAAGATGTCTCGGGTCCAGTTTTATTCTAAAACCATTGATAAGCGCTGGGAACTGGCGTCATTAACAACTTGCATGATTTATTATTATCCTTAATCCGTTTTCCTACTAAATAGTTAATATTCGCAGACGATATACAGTTTAATTTATATGTTGCAGATGGTTTTTGAAGTTACTGGCGTGAGTGGCCAAAGGAACCTCTCATTTTCTAAAAAAAAAATTTTTTTCAGTGGAAGCTTTCGCCTCGAAACTTTCGCTCCTCAGATCTAAACCTAATTGCAAACTTATGGGGCATATTAGCTCAGCTTGTTTACGCCGCAAACAAAAACTATGATTCTGTCGAAGAGTTAAAGCTAGCCACTTTGAGAGTATGGAAAAAACTCAACAAAAGTCTTCTGTTCAACTTAATAAACTATATGAAGAAGAGGTCATTGGAAAATTGACCCAACCAGCAATATTTTTATACCTGTTCTTGGCAACACTAAGTGTTGTTAGGTGCCAGCTGACATTTCCAATGGAAAGTTTAACAAGTTTTAATGTAAAAGTACTCCGAACGTTTTGATGTACGAGCAATATTTGTGTTGTTTAGTGTGATTTGAAAAAAATCATCTCGTACAAAAAATGGAATTAAACCGTGAACATATTCGTGCGATCATTTTTCATATTTTGCGATGTGGAGTATCAAGGCAGAAGTGCTATCAAGGCAGTACTACTTCAGTGAACATAAATCTTTTTACGGCGACCAAACACCATCCTTAAATACCGTAAAAAAGTGGTACAACGAGTTCCAAGACGAGGTCTGATAAACCAAGACCGTCATTTGAGTTAAAGGCGACTTTGTGCATTAGTATGACAAGCATCAATTATATTTTGCATGAACATTTGACTGTGAAGAAGATCTGTTCGCGTTGGATGCCGCATAATCTGACAAACTCTCCAAAAAGTGACCGTGTCGTTTGGCGCAAGGAAATTTGCAAAAAGTCCGACATCAAACGCTGTATACGCTGTGTTCCAAGAGAAGACAAGTCCAACAAAAGCTGTTTGCGTGCGAAGCACTCTAAGCAAATGGTTGCTGGTTTTTTCGATACAAATGGTCATGTGGGTACAGTGGCGTTAGAACAACGTAAGATGTTTAATTCTGTATGGTACACAACCATTTTGTTGCTACAACTCTTCGAAGAATTTAGAAAAACCAACTGCCGAAGAATCACGACAATAATTCTGAGTACAGCGAGTTTTTGAGTACTTAAAACCTATAATTGATGGATCATCCAGCGTACAATTCTGATTTGGCACCCAATGTCCTAATTTTTGTGCCCGAACATCCAAAAAAATTTACGTGTGCATCGATTTTCTACGCCACAAGAAGCGGTTGTTGCGTTCAAACTGCATGTTTTAGCGCTACCTCATTCGGAATGGAAAAGGTGCTTCGAAAATTCGATTTCACGGGCATGCAAAAGTGTATTAATCATCACGGAGAATAGTTTGAAAACTAATAAATGACACAAATGTACAATTTATACAATTTCAGCTACTATTAAGTGGAACAATTTCAGAGCAATTATTATTTTTAACATTATAAATTCCGTTAATTCAAACATGTTCGATACAACAAAATAAATACAAAATGTTTTTGTATGGGAGATATAGCTTCTAGTGTATAAATATCGTTAACTTTTGAGCTTCATTTGCTGCTGGCTATAAAAAGGTTCCATAACAACTTTCAAACTAGTATTCGACGTAGTTTGAGGGATAGATGGACGTGGGTAGATCGACTCGTCTTGTCATGCTCATCACGAATATAGTTATATAGTTTATGGGGTGTCCGATGTTTCCTTCAAGGTGTTGCAAACATTGTGTCTAAATTATAATACAATTCACACATTTTGTGAAGAGTATAAAAATAATATAAGAATTGCACAACTTTTGCCAAATATTGCCGCAAAGTGGCCAAGTAAAAAATTAGCAGCAATTTAGGCTATGTATTTCCAACTTGGCTGTTGTTTTCTCTTCTGGTTGGAGAAGAAAATGGGTTACTTAAGTGTGATTTTTGCCGCACGAAATGTCTTTTATGTTTAAACTTTTTTGTGTATTTTTTTTTTTGGCCTAATTTCTATTATTGTTAGACAGTATGAATTTTATGCGGCAGATATTGTTCTATTGTTGCAATTGTCACAGAGTTATTATAGCTTATTGTATTGTATATCTTCAAACACTTTTCTATAACGAAATTTCATGAAATAGAATTTCCATTTTGATTGTAACGCACAGGCTACGCTCGAACCATAGTCGGATCGGTATAGGGCGGTGGGAGTGCGTGGTTCTTTGATTTCTCATCAAATGGTCAACAGAGTTCCAACAGAGTTGAACAATTTTCGAAAGGACGACCGAAGATAAAGCGCGGAAAATCTCTAAAAATAGTTTCGATATTTGACAGGGTTTTTTTTTTTGATTTTAAACCATTGTGCGACTTTGTGAACGTCAAGAGATCGAGCCTTTAAATTTAGATATCTAGGCTTTTTTGGTTCTGGTCTGGTTCGGCCATATAGCACAGAAGCATGGACCCTGACATTAACGGATACAGCGTCTGTGGGAGTGCTCGAGAGAAAGATTCTTCATAGGATTTGTAGTCTCCTTAGAGTTGGCGTCGAGCTTAGGACAAGCATGAACCACGAGCTGTATGAGGTTCATGTATGATGAGGTTAACGTAGTAAAGCACATAGAATTCCAGCGGCTGCACTGAACAGGTCACATTATACGAATGAACACCGAAGCTCTAGTACGAGTACTAAATGTTTACGACGGAAATCTAAACTTAATTTTATCGTGAAGATAAAAATATCTTAATTGAAGCAGAGACACGAGGTTTCAAATCCGGTTTAAACTATTTGGAAATGCTAAAATGGAAGTTGCTAGCACATTCGCTGTAATTCTCAGATACTGCTCCTTCTGAATACCAATTGCTTCGATCGATGATGATGACAAGTGCAGGCTAAATAGTACTTCCGTCATAACGAATTGGTTTGTTTCGTGGATAGCTTCAAAAGACTTGCAATTTTGTCATTTGCTGCCAGAATGATATAAAAAATTTGTGTCAAACGATGGGCAATATTTTGAAGAATTATATTTTTCACAATAAAACTTAAATTTCATACAAAAATTTCCACAGAAACTAACTTCTACACCCATGGCACGCAATAATATGCGAAGCCAAAGTTAAGCAAATGCTTTTTGAATATATCATGTGCAAAATAAATCACTCATACGCCTCGTTGCACAAAATTAATAATGCAGACAATTGCCGGAGCAGGGGAATGTAGCGCCAGGGAGGGAGCGGAGGGGTGGTGGGTAAAAGGGAAAGCCACACAAGTGCAACTGACACGAAATCAAAAGCGCATAAAAGCCTACAAATTAAATTATTAAAAAATTAAATAAATTTCTGTTTTTTTCGAAGAGTCGAGTAAAAATTATTGCCATATTTTCTGCAGTTTTTACTTAATTGTTTATGTTTTAATATTGTATTTTATTTTTCTACGTATGTGCGTGTGTGTATGTATGTGTATGTGTATGTGTGTGTGCGTTTGTTTATTTATACTTAAACCACTATCACATTAAATGCAAAAAGTTGATTAAAAATCAAGCATACGCAACGTTGCACGCCGAGTATGTAGACTTTTGAAGCGCACTTAATAAGTGAAAATGCGCAAGGCATATTAAAATTGACATATTTAATAATCAACTGCATCCAAAAGCAAAAAAAAACAACATTAACAATGAACGCTGCATATGACAGCTCAACGTAAAAAATAAAAAAATTAAAAATAAAAAACAATGCTGCAGTCAATTACTTGTATAGACGACTACGAGATAGCCTGTAACCAGTGTTCAGAGATCAGCCTACTTCCTGTTCGAGCAGCCGCCTCTGTGTTGAAAATTTGACCATAATACATTTACCGCTTTCCTCCGTGTCACTGCCGCACCACGTGCATTCAGCTTCGTTTTTGTGGTGGAACCTGTTTAGATAACTTTGAAAACATCTGTGACCACTGAGTATTTGGGTCAGGTAATAATTGACATTACCATGACGTCTTCAGAGCCATTTGGAGACTTTAGGGATAAGGCGATGTGTCCACCTTCCCTTCGTCGAGTTGTCTCAGCGTCTCTGTCATCTTTCGATATCCTTCGGTATCCTAGCACGTGAATGAGCGACTCTTCTTTGCGTATTTGGTGTAGTATTACCACTTCGCTGTGCATAGCGTATCTCTTGTGCTTCTCTAGCAATATTATCGATGGACACCATTCCCACTATTATCAGATCAGCGTCTTCGGATATTGTGCGGAATGCACTGCACACTCTGATTGCCCCTAGGCGACGAATGGATTCGACGCTACGTCTATAGTTTCTTATTTGAAGTGCTTGCGCCCATATTGGTGCCCCATACATCATTACTGATGTGACCACGTTTCGGTCCTCTGGTGTTCAGGCTTTTCCAACCTCGGCCGTCTTTTTATGCACTTAAAGGAGGTGCTCTTGGTAGCAAAGCCGTGTGCCTATCCATATACCGGGCAGAGTACGGCTCTTAGCGTAGTAACAGTATAGTTTCCAACATGTATATTGGCTGATTCCACCTTTGTTCGTTACTGATGAATACACCTTCAGTTTTCTGCTCCGCCAGGTGTAGTCCAACTACAGAGAGCCAATCCTGGTTCAATAGCTTAATTGCAAATAGCCTCTGCTTCCCTGCTACGTTTAGCAACAACAACCAGTGCTACGTCGTATGCAATACCTACCGTCTTCACATCTCCTGGGAACTGCAATCTTACTGTCGTACATGACATTCCAAAGGATTGGGCCTAAGAACGATCCTTTGGGTATATCGCCGCATATTTCCAGCCTTCCAGTTCCCGAATCGGTCGCGTAGAACAGAGTTCTATTAGACAATTAGCTTTTAAGAACGGCCATTAGGTAAGCTGGTATACCAAAGTTGGCAGAGTTGAATGCATTTGCTTATCACCGCCTTTCTATCGGGTGAATTCGATTGCTTTAGGTGCGATTTCTGTAACATTTCTAATAGCATCTACGGTTGATCTTGCTTTCCTGAAGCCAAACTGTTGGTTGGACAAATCACCTGCTTCCCTTAACGCTGCCTCTATCTGAAACGTAGTTTCCGGTTTGCAATAGTTCGATCTGAAGCTCGTTTTTAATATTACTGTTTTAGTCACAAAACAAGAGAAAACATTAAATTCAGTAGAACCGAAGCTTGAATACTCTTTACAGGCATCTAACAAATTACTTTAGATGCTCTAGTGATAATTTGACGCCTTAACGCCACTGTTATGGTGGTTAGCTCAAAATTTAAGAAAGTTTTACCTACAAAAACCACAAAGTTGGCGGTTGGTCCTTATGGGGACTACATCTAAAAGTATGCAGGGAACGTCATTTATCGTAATAAGTACTATATGTAGAGCCTCAGTTTTTAAGAAGTCACCATTTCAAGTTAATATTGAGTAATACAGATGTTTTTCATACAAAACGCGAAAAGTAGGTGGTGAGTTGGTATGGGGTTACACCTATAAAGGGGCAGGAGAGACATATTAATATGTGAAGCTTCCATGTACTAGAACCCACCACGTTGAATTTCAAGTTGATATTGATTGTAATAAAAAAGTTTCACTTACAAACACCGAACCACTTGAGCGTGGCATGGTTAATGTGCCTTATGTTCAGCATAGAGTATAGAAAGTCTCTATATCCGATTTCATCTCAATATTTTTTGAAAATGTGAGCAGATTTGCATGAAGAGGTCCGAAATAATAATAAAAAATAATAATAATCATTAAATACCAGTTTCGTCTTCCGAAGATGAACATGACTATATACTTTGTAGAATATGCCACGCCTCCTTGTGCCTGTTACATAAATTTGCATAAACTTAGTATACCTTTTTACCTCATGGATACAGGGTAAAAAAATATAAAATGGGGAAAACTGTTTTGGTTTCTAAGTGAACTCTGCCTTATAAGGTGATTAGCGGTTACATCCCATATACTTCGTCTGACTAGCTTCAATAAGAGTCTGAATTAGAGATGGACGTGGGCCATGCTTTTTGTCGTGATACAACGTGTCACGCGTGTGCACGATGTGTTCGTACACCACAGTTGAATTTCGTGCGTGTTCGTGCAAGTCAAACTAATTAGAACACATACTTGTTTCTTCGTCTTTCAAGACTTCCAGCGTTTGTGACTTGATGGCATAAACTTTTGATTTCAAAAAAACCTTACAGGAAAACATTTACAGCCCTCAAATCAGCCGATCCTTGTGTCCAGTCAATATCACCATTTTCGAAATTATTCGACCGGCGTACAATGGCAATAAAGCGATTGTGATTTAGGATGTGTGAGCTGTGGAACGAAAAGTTGTTCATGCCATTAATAGCCATCAGTCGTTAACTAGACCCGTTATCGATCTTCATTGACGGTGACGGTCGCTCTTAGTAAAACGGTCCGATAAGTCTTTTCGCATAAATTCCGCCCCAAATTGTGACTCCTTGATTTTCCTCGAGAGTTTATAGATCCGACAATTTTATTTTCTAGTGATTCGTTCAGCTTTCGTGTTTTCATAATTAACTAGTTATTTTGAATGTAAAACTCTACGATAATAGCGCGTTGTTCCAAGGTACAAATTCGCTTATAAAGACTGTCATTACTCGAGCAGAAAACATATGTAAAAGTTATAGGATTTGCCAGATGCCGAAGGTTTAAATGGTTCATCCATCAAAATTATGATGCTGTTCAAGAATATATGTAGTCTATTGAGTCTGGTATGCATCCCTTTTGCTGTTACATACATTTGTACAATATAAATGCAGTATGTTTAAAGGATATAAAATATTATTTGTAATAACTAACTTTGTGCTAGTGTTGGGCCGTACCTAAAAAATTATGCAAGCGCCCATCTCTTGTCTGAATATTGCAGTTTGAAAATTCTATATATTAGTAGCTCCAAATTCGCGGTATACAGACGGACAGATGGTTTAAAATTTACCTTTATGCTAAGCTCCTGACCCAGATGTAATTCCTAATCGGGAGCTTAAACTGGCAATTACACTTTATCCAGACAAATTTGCTATGCTTTACAGCCAGTGTTTTTACGAATGAGTATTTCCGACGAGGTGGAAAACGACTTGTTCTGATTCCCAAACCAGCGCAAGGACATTGGAGACCCGTTATCCCACCGATCCATTTGTCTTTTGAATACGGCCGGTAAAATGCTAGAAAAAATTATATGTAACAGACTGGGAGTAGAAGTACAGCAGTACGGCTGGTGGTCTATCGAGATTCCAGTTCGGGTTTACGAAGGCCAAGTCAACGACGGATGCTAACCTGGAATTGACCAAAACTGCTTCGGAATCGATTGAGGGTACACGATGGAAAGGTGGTTCAAAGCAATACTGTATTGTCGTTACGTTAGACGTAAAAAATGCTTTTAATACTGCTGACTGGTGTAGAATACTCGAAGCGCTTCGATTCGTCCTGCTGAAAATAATTCAGAGCTATTTTCAAAACCGTGAGTTACTGTACACCACAAAGGTTGGTGACGAGAGCTACAGCGTCTCCAGCGGTGTCCCCCAAGACTCCGTCCGAGGACCTGCCTTGTGGAACATTATGTATGAAGCTGTTCTCAAGTTAGATCTCCAAAGTGGTGTTAAGATCATTGGCTTCGCAGAGGACATATGTAGCCATTGTTGGAGTAGTGAAGACTATTAAGCAAGCTGAAAGTATGGCTATATTGCGAATCTACGACTGGCTGAAGTCGGTAGGGCTGCAGCTCGCAGAACATAAAACAGAAGTTGTTCTTATCAGCAGTCGCAAAAAAGTTGAACAAGCGTGTGTCATTGTTGATGAAACCAGGATAGACTCTCAACGAGCTATTAAATACCTTGAAATTTTAACAGATACTTGCCATTGCTACAAGGAGCATCTTCTCTATATGAACCAGTCGGCATCGAAGTCATGTAGATCGCTCTCTAGAATTATGCTTAATACTCGAGTGCCCAAAGAAGGCAGAAGATTATCGAAGAAATCGGTGGGACTCCGCCGAAGAAGGACGCTGCACTTATCGTCTGATACTCAACATCGGCATGTGGCTCGGGCGATCGCACGGCGAAATAAACTTTCACATCACGCAGCTCCTATGTGGGCATGAGTGCTTTAAAAGCTATCTGCATAGATTTGGGCATGAGCACTCACCGGTATGTACATACTGTTTAGGCGAAAATATAGAGGACGCTGAGCATAGCCTCACCAAATGTGGCAGATTCGAACTTTGTGAGTCATATGGTGGAAAACCAACAAAAATGGTGTTCGGCATGCAGTTTTGCGGCTTCTGTGATGACTACACTGCGCTATGTTAAAAGATCTCGCAGAATACAAAGTCCAGGCTAGTTGCCGGCATCATCTCTACGATACAATGCTTGCACGGAACTAATATACCCTTTTAGCCTTTAAGTACAGCGTATAAAAACTAGTTCAATATTTTATAGTATGCATAAAATTTAAGTGATAATTTATTTTATACTTTACATACTTATATAGACAATAAAAAAAAAATACACTGAATATTTTGTCGTATACATTTTACATAGTATATTTTTGTGTGTAATAATTATGAACAAATTAATTAAATTAATTACTCATGCGTATACCTACATACATATATATGATACTTTGAATTGTACAAGTTTGTTTTTTGTGTTGTAGCATATTTTTCACATATTTAACAACGTTTTATTTTTCGCTATTTGTCATAATTTTAGCATACGTGTATACACAATAAATACCTTTCGAAGCTTATGTGGTATACAAGACTTTGAGAGTACATTTTCATTAACCAAATGTATTTATTAAAAATTTAATCACACACAGAACTGGCAGAACTGAACATAGAAGCACTCAGTTTTAATATGCATAATTAAAGCGACAAATTGTTAATGTATTTTTAATAGAAGTGCCGAGCGAGTACCGAAAAATGTAAGGCTCATTATGAGGGCATAAAATATGAAGTTGTAGTTTTGTACATAAAAAGGGTCTTTCAATAGCGACATAACAATTTTGTATTTTAATACTAACAGTATTAAATTTTTTGTTCAGGATCTATTAACGTTAAAACGTCAGTTAAGATTTACATTCCTATCATGCATGTTGAAGTTCATGAGAGATTGTTAAAAATGACTACTGAAATTCTGACTTTAAGCGCGCTTACTTCAGTTTTCGGTTCAATGGCACATTCGGCATGAAAACCACACCGGTCACTTCTTCTGGATAAAATTGAGTCTCTTGAAGTATATGTATTTCACCACATGATGACATTATACATGGTGAAAATAATCATATGTAAGAGCATGTAAGTCAGAGATGAGAGTCGAAAAACACTCTTCGGACAATCACACGAATCTCTGCTTGTCAGCTTAAAACAAAGAAAAATTTATAAAATCATCTCGCGACATGACTCGACTTGATATACTCGTAGATTGGAACACTCTAGGCGGCCACCATGCAATACATTACGGCGACTAGTAGACGTAGAAGCAGAAGTGCTCCAGTCTGGATATTCCTGTGCAGAAATGAAACTATGTACTTGCAAAAGATACAAACATTATTTTGGCCCTATGCTCCTTAAATTAATTTTAAAGAGGAACGGAAATGTTGCTGCCCAATAACGCATATTTTGCCATTAAGCGAAGAATGAGCTTCATCGCTGAAGTTCATTTTTCCTAAAAGTTGCGCTCATAAAGTAGCCACCAGCAATTCTGAATTTCGGTAGTAGTTTTTAAAATATTGTAATTTCCAAAACTTTGCTCGTTCGTACACACAACACCATGATACAAATAAAAACCGTGACTGACCTTTTGACATTGAAAGATCCTGGAACAGATTTAACATTGCTTTAGTATTAAAATGCAAAATTGTTATATTCCTATTGAAAAACCCTATATGTTGCGAAGTTATATACATTTACCTAAATAAATTGAAAGTACACATTAACAAATATTAAAAAAAAATGAAAAAAAAAATACTTGAAACTATATATTTATAGCTGTCAAAGACATAATACTCGTATACGTAAGTATATACGCGTAATGCATGTTGAAAAAATTTTGTGTTCAAAATAGACTCGAAAAGCTGTTAAAGGGACTTAATTTGATAATATGAAATGTTAATTTTTTTGCTTATTTTGAATAAATATACTGGTATATAGAAAGAACAAATTGCTTACGTTTTATAAGCAAAACATCATTTACAAAATTCACCAACTATAAGTATAGGCCAATGTATTATAAAATGACTGCAGCATCAGAAAAATTGTGTTCAGTTTCAGTACAGTTTCAGTATCAGTGTCTAACTACGAAGAGTGAGAGAGAGGCATAGAGAGATAGAGAGGGAGAGAGACAACGAGAGAACGCGCAGAAAGAAGAAACTAGAATGCATCAATACGCCAAAATTAAATAGTACGACAAGTGAGCACGAGAATACACTATGTATCTCACCACATGGTGACATAATACATGGTAAAAATATTCATCTGTAAGTCAAAGATTTTTAAAGGGGAATGTATACTGTGTAACGAAGTCACATGCTCCGGGATTCGCTTGTCTCGTGTCCAAGATTTGTATGTTGCAGAAATTTATATTTAGCGACCTTCTATAAGTCAGATTAAAAACAAAAATGCGGAAAAATTCAGTAAAATATTCTTTATTATTACAATAATAATGGCTTAATTCCAATGTAATGGAGTATGATGAGTTACTGGTTTAGGGCTGATGTGCTGCAAAATCTTGGCTATGTTAAGCTGTGTGAGTGCGAAGTTCTTGTTTATATGATATGTTGGTTGTGCTACTATGGGGTGTCTTGTCGGTTTATGTTACATATGTGTACATATTTTATACCTGGTTATGTGGTATTTTGGTTTCTGGGAGGTGGGTGTGTTTATGTTGAACATCGAATAATATTTTTAGCGGTTAATTATCCAATTGTAGCTAGCTGCAATCGTGTCTTGCGTGCCGCTTTAAGATTCAACTGCCGGAGACGTACGCGTGATTACTGCACGAATAGTGTTACCAGAGATGTGCACTTCAATCTATTACATAAAAAAATTGGCCAATACGTACAATTTCTAATGCACATGAACATGTAGCTGACCGACACGAACGACTTTACGTATGATCATGCAAGTACTCGTACCTTAACCCGATCGATACGTACAACTTTGCGTACGAACACTGCATGCAGTCGAATCTATCACCGATAAAACATCCTACTCCGTACCGCGATTCACTACAACGACCCGAAACTACCACTGCTCGAATATGGATGTGAATATCGTATCGATATAATGATATTGTCAAAGATCCGATATAATATTTTTATCAATATCGATATTTTCGGTCGACAAAATTGAGTAATAATTTTGACAATAAAATTATCAAAATGAAAACAATGACTGGAGGCGAATGATTTATGCTGGAAGCGAGAACTATATGCTATATGAAAACTTACCAATATTTTTATCTTATACGCACATTGAAGGCAAAAGAAACTAATTATAGTTTTTATATTTTTGATCAGCAAGACAAGTCTATCTAGATATGGCGTGTATCTGTTTTGGTGCGCTGTCTGTGAAGCCGGGAAAGCGTCCCACAGATTTCTTCAAATCTTTCTAAGACTCGTTAGGGAGATTCTTTGAGGCTTCATTCAGCATCCTGTAGTTGCTATGCTACGCATACTTTTGAGATAAATGAGAAAGCATTTCATAAGGAGCAATATCAATGGACGGACGCTTCACATGTTTATAAATGGGCGTGCACTACCCAGATTTAGGCGTTAATTTTAAATTGTCTTTCAGCTTTCCATACTAGAATTGTCCCATAGCGGTAGAAAAAGTATATAAATCATGTACATACTATTCTTGGTTCAAGAACGGAGCTGAAATTCTTAAATTTATCTTTCAACTCTACTGAGCTTGATTTGAAGAAAAAATAAGATTGAGTTGAGTTGAAAAAAGGCTTAAAAAAGTTTGATTTTTGTTTTCTATTTCGTTTGTTTTTTTCTTCTTGTTGTTCTATTTTTAGAAAATTCTAATTTAATTTTGGTTCTACTTTACACGGTTTATAAAAATGTCCATTGGTGGAGAGAACTGGTATCGAACCATGACACATGTGAACAGCTCTAATAAAGTGTCATCATCTTAGCTACCACGTCTAACAAACACCCAACATATGGAGTTGCCTAATCACAGCCCATTGCTCTTCCCATTTACTATCGGAGCGAAGAAATTGGAGCAGCCAAGCGAGTAAATTTGATTTTGTTCTCAGGTTTTTTCGCCTAACAGAGATTGATTTAAGAATTTTCTACTTGTTTCAGGTCAAAAAGCACTTATTTTATATTCTGAGACTTCTGTACTTGACTTAAGTACAGATTTGTTCTTAGATTTAGATTTTTATACTTATTTCAAGAGTTTTGTACTTATTCTCGGGATTTCTGCACTTGATTTATAAATCGATGTCGTTTTGATTTAGAATGAATTTTTTCAGTGTAGGTACTAGTAAATTCTTTGAATTCTTTTTTTTTTAAACTTTACTTACTATAACTATATTTGTTGAATCAAGTATCGAATAACAATATCGCCATTTTCAATATCGATATTTTTTTTTTCAAATTGTGTAACCCTATTCACGACAATGTTGGCATCACCTGGTGCCCAAACAACCTTAATTATATGTGTAGAGACAACCTGCTTCTCTGCGAGCTTCAGATTTCCAATTAGGCGGCATATACAATTCGCTTATTGGTTGGTGATGTGCCCGTACCATTCTAAGATTGTCAGCTCTCCAAAATGCAAACTATGTAACTTAAGAACATCTCTATCAAAAAATATCTAACAACTATATTCTATACACACTCGGTTCGTTTAAACTGCAACAACAGCAATATATATTTTGATTATCAGAAGGCAAAGGCAAAGGCAAAGTAAGGCTACAGCAGACGCCATGGCAAACTGCCGGCATTTGCCGTTCGCAGGATATCCGCTGGACATCCTTAAGCTTGAAAGTTTTCTATTGGCTTCGGTGCAACTATGCGCTGCTGGTGCTGCTGCTGCTGCTGTTTTGAGTAAGTGAGTTGCAAGTGTCCTTTGTAGGTGTATTTGTATGTTTGTGTGTGTAAGTCGTACTTGTGCGCCGCCATTTTGCCTGCTGCCATTTTGTTTGCTATCCGATTGCTGTCGACTTAAAACAAAGTTTATTTTTTTTTTATTTTTTTGCTATTTCGTTTGCTTGGCTTGTTCGAGTGCATATTTTGCTGCATTTTCTGCATATTTTGCTATCATTTTCACTCCCTTCCGCACTCTCTGCAACACCATCTCTCTCTCTCTCTTTCTCTTTTTGTTTTTCACTTCCGCTTACAAAATGGCTGCCTTTAAACTACCTTAAGCATCTTTTCTGCTGTTTGAGTATTAAGTTGAGGCTGTAATTTGCGTTTAGTATTAATTAAAAAAAATTATATCAATATTTTTTTTTGTCTTCTCCTTAACTTTTGCCATTTTTTTACATCGTTTTACTTGGTGGCCACTTCTGTTGCCACTTTTTCGCGGCGTAAAAAGTTTTTAATTGAAAGTTTTAAGCCGTAATTGAAGTTTGCTACTAATTCGAGTTGCTTTATTTCTGTTGTTGTTGCTGTTGTTGTTGTACTATGAGTTTAGTTTTCCATCCTGGCAGCATATTTCTTTACGTTGCGCTTTTTCGCTGTACATAACTTTTAAACGTTATCCATTCTTGTACTTGAATATTTTTTTTTTATACACTATACTCATATTGTAAACTAAGGGTACATTAAGTTTGTGCAAATGTATGTAACAAGCAGAAGAAGGCGTGGCGTTAGTGGTTCCGCTTTCCGACACTGATTAAACTGTCATAAAGTGGTAAGCGCTACGCCCATATTCTGATCCATATAGTCGTTCATCCGAGCGACTAATTCTACCATCCGCAAAGACATCGTACAAGAGATAGAAACTTTAAGTTATGTGTATTTCGCCTCAACTTCTCACTCTTCAGAAAAAGTTTATCAATTGAACGTGCTAACCCAACTATAAGTGGTGGCCCCACATAAAAAAACTACCCCTACTTCGATGTTTTGGCAGAAATTTTCTTTCTACAAACGCCAAAATTGGTGTATATTACGGCAGTTCTAATAAGACATCTCACTTAGGTTTAGACAACACCGCGTTAGAACAGATGCAGGGTATCTCGAAGTTGAGCACACTCGACTGCAGCATTCGGTGTTATTTTTTGTTTTTTTTTTTTTTTGTTTTTACTTTGGCTGCTTGCAAGCTTTGAATTGTTGCGCAAATTTGCTTTACCTGGTATAAAATAATTATAAATTAAATTTTGTTTTACTATCTTATTCATTTACTCCTTTTTTTTAATGTAATATCGCTGTACGTCGCAGTTTGAAGTAGTTTCGGTTATAGAAAAAACTCATCAAAAGCTTTAAGTTAAACTGAAGATTAAGGTTAGTTTATTTTTATGTGATGCTAAAACCGTTTCTCAGTCATATCTGCATAAAGGATGGTCCACCAGCCGTTAAACTCCAGTATGCACTGGTGACAGGTTGCAAAGGGTCTTCCCAGACTTGTTCATTCCAAAGAATGCTCGGTCATCTTCTAGGACATTGTCCACCAATTAAGATTATGTTCCGCATGTAAACCCTCTGTGCTGCAGCTTTATTGTTTATCTGGTTACGAAGCTAAGCCCAGTGGAGCTGCGAGATTTTTGCGCGCTGGTCTATACCAATCTCATCATACAGCTCGTGATACATACAAATCCGAAGCTCACCGCCAATTCTAACAGATACACAAATGATACGAAGAATCTTTTACTCGAACTCTTTTCTCCATCCTCACACTATTCTCCATCCTCACAGATCCTTTTTATTTGTACTCCATCCGGAGATTCAAAAAGTCGCACGGTGAAACATCACCCTGCCTGAAACTTTTCTTGGTATCAAAGGGCTCGGAGAGGTTCTGTCATAATCTAATGATGCTTTGTGAGTGTGTTAGCGTTATCATGCAAAGACGAACGATTTTTGCTGGTATACCAAGTTCAGATAAGGCGTTGAAATACTTCGTTCTTATCGGCGTGTCAAAAGCGGATTTATAATTGACATATAGGTGGTGTGTGTCTTGCTGGTGGTTGTAGTAGTTTTAGAAATACTTCTCTATTGGCCGCATTTGTCGCTTTATCTACTCCAAGTTGGTTAGCGAAGTGACTTCTCCATAATCTTTTTGATTCCTGTGCATCAGTCACCAGCTTTACACTTTCGTACTTGCAGAAAGAAACTTCACATAACTTCCTCAAGCTTGCCCTTTGTGCTTCCTTTTTTTGCGTCTTAGAAGACGTTTCCTCCCTCCGTTACTCTCGATATCGCTCTCTAATAGCTCGCGTTTATACTGACTGCAAAACCAAAGCCACAACCAAAGCAAAGCAACTTCTTCACCCTGTTTTCGCACCCTAGTTTGGAGGCTGCCGAAGGAACGTTTGTGAGCTGTTTGGGCCCAAGATATTTGACAGAAATGCTTGTTGGCATTGTTATGTCATTTAGCTTAACGGAGTGTTGAACGCAATTGGAATCCATCACTTTACCTTGGGGGATTTCTGCTCTGATGTCTTTTAGATAGGACTCATTTTCACCATATCTCACATAGAAGTTGTTGCCTACTCCGCATGATAGCATGAGTAGATAGTATTATGTGAGCAGTTACTACTTCAAACGATGACACTGTTAAGAAGTGACGTGGCAATGTCTGAATCTAGTATTAGAAGTAGTCTCGACCAAATACAGTCACAAGAATACCGAAAATAAGCTGTTCGGAGGATAATAAGTGAAGTTGTATTCGGGTTTGCCTGCTTTGGTATTAGGATGACCTCGGCACATTTCCGCTGCGAAGAAAAGTGGCCTAGTTCGAAGCTTCTGTTAATGTAACAAAAGTTTCTAAATGCCTTATCAAAATTTTAGGTACTCAAACATTTATTTGAATATATTCGCATACCACCTTAACAGGTCGACTCAACATTTATATTGAAACAATTGATAAACGCTTTTGGCTGTCATTTAATAATTCAAGTATCAATTTTACTAAAGACAATCTATTTGAGTAAATTGAATTCGAAAGTAGATAACTACATAATATACAAAATCTTATGAAAGAAACTGCTAACGCTCCCCCTTCATTTCCTGTTGCTGTCAAATAAATACACAAATAAATCGCAATATTAATTTTATATTTATGCGCTTCAACAAATATTCACAATTGAAATCGAAAAAAAGAAACAAATTCAATGAAATGAAGTCTACCAAAATGGCGTCGTAGCTCATTTTCTACGGAAGGTCTAACAAAAGTTCGCTGAGTGGGATTTTATTCGACTTTAAAGTTTTTACGTCGGGAAAATCGATGGGCATGGAGATGACGAAACGTAAAACTCAAACCAGTACAAATTTCCAGGTGGTTTCGAAGATTTCAGACTGGATATATTTCGGTAGAAGACTAGTCTTGAGAAGGTCGGTGAAAATCTTCAAGCGACGAGAGAAATGTGGCCAAGATTCACGATTGACTAAAGAAGAAGAGATTGCTGTGGATCTGGAATTAAATGCCTTGTTGGAAAGCCGAAAAAAAGTGGAACTGCGTCACTATTTTTAACGCCCGATTACACTGCTGAAAGAACTAGTATGATGATAATTTGATGAGTCAGTTACTTATTGAATAAAGAAAGTATTTTATTTATCAACATACTCTGGTTTTAGTATGACACAATTAGTCCAGCGTTTTTTCAATTTTTTATCCCTTTCAAATAATATTATTTCTTAAAAGCTTCAAAACAAGCGTTTCTTTTGTTTGTTTGTTTGTCTTCATTCGCCTAAAATCTCTTACCGGCGAACCATTTCTTCTGGTTTGGAAACAGGAAACAGGTTTGGAAATCTTTTTTTTCCTTGCCAAATGCGGTTGTTTTTGATTGAAATAAATGTCGAATCTGTCCAACAGTTCTTCGCCGTTTTACCTTTTCAAACTCGATATGAATGGAACCACCAATATCTTGAACTTATTTGATGCACGTTTACCCCGAGAAGTCTACTACTTTGACTCTTCTTTGGTCTGTGGTGTGTTGTGATGGATACATGTTTCGTTCACGGTAACGAAACAAAGTAAAAACTCGTTGGGATTGCGGTTGAATATCGCGAAACACTACTTTCAAGTGGTCACACGGTTGCGTGGATAGCTTCTTCATGCCTAACTGTATGTACCCGCTCAGTTTCAGACATTCCACACAGTTTCATTCTCCGATTTTTCTATATCAATCCATGTACTTTATCGACGATTTTTGGCTAGACGACGTCTTTTAAGCGACCTGATCGTACGGTGTCACTTGTGCTGGTACGACCGCAAATCGTAAACCTCATCTTAACCATTGAAATTGATGATGCAGAGTATACATAGCAAAATTTGCTTTTTTTCATTTGCGTTAGAATTGACGAGGTTGTCTGCTTGCAATAGCATTCAAGCACAAACAAAATGATGCAATTGCTCAACACTTTTACATTAGTCTATGAACAGATGCTATTTGATTGAACTAATAAAATACCAGCAACTTAATGAATTTTTGTTAGACCACTCGTATATTAAATTACCAATACAATGACAGCTTGATTTCAATAACAATACAGCTATCTCTTTCGAACAATGCTAAATCGTTCTCTTTTCTACTGCATGCAGTCTATAGTACATAGACTTCAACATAACTCTAAATTGAAACGGAAATTAAGTTAATTTTTGAACATTTTCAACTCGTGCGTCCATTTTGAACTTTTTTTTTTTTAATGTTGTGAATAGTATTATAATTTTGTCATGGAGTTTGTAACGCATTGATGGATGCGTCGCTGATCCTATAAGGTATATATATATATAAATATATATATATACATATATATATATATATATATATATATATATATATATATATATATATATATATATATATATATATATATATATATATATATATATATTCTCTCTCTCTCTCTCTCTCTCTCTCTCTCTCTCTCTCTCTCTCTCTCTCTCTCTCTCTCTCTCTCTCTCTCTCTCTCTCTCTCTCTCTCTCTCTCTCTCTCTCTCTCTCTCTCTCTCTCTCTCTCTCTCTCTCTCTCTCTCTCTCTCTCATATATATATATATATATATATATATATATATATATATATATATATATATATATATATATATATATATATATATATATATATATATATATATATATATATATATATATATATATATATATATATATATATATATAATATATACTATATATATATATATATATATATATATATATATATATATATATATATATATATATATATATATATATATATATATATATATATATATATATATATATATATACTCGTGAACAGCATGACGAGATGAATCGTTTAACCATGTCCGATACTCTGTCTGTCTGTGTCTCATCGTTTGTCTATTCACTGGCTGCGTGAATAGCAACTACTCACACAGTTTTTAAGTTAACGAAGTGAAATCGGTTATGGAGACTTCTTAGGAGCATCCTAGGCTGAACATATTTTAAAACTAGCAGTGGTAATCATACAAACCACCATCACAATTTTCGGATTTTGAATTTATTTTAAAGAATTTTTTTCAGTAAAGTCAATACTAAATTGATAAAGCTTGATAAAGTGCTCTCTTAACATAGTTATGAGTAAACCATCTCAAATTTTGGAATGAAGTTTTATGAAGAGTATTGAAGCTTCGCTGCTACCGTGGCTAATATTTGCTCATGTTTTTATTGTTGCGGCTGTCATTGTTTCAATTATTTGCGTTGTTTTTGTTATTGTCGGGTTTTGTTGTTTTTATTTTTAAGTAAATAAATAATTAATAATCATTTCAGTAAATGGCATTTTAAAATGTCGAAAACTGTAAATATACCATTAAAATTTAACTGAAATAAATTAATGTGTAGCGAGCTATTCAGTTCTTTAGAATGTGTTTTATACTAAATAGCGTTTGTGAATTTTCGAATATATTATTTTTTGTAAAGTTTAGCTAAAAAATAGGTATTGAAAACTGTAGTGAGTTCTGTCGCTTCAGTTAAATCAAATACAAGAAAAAAAAATAATACACTTATGTTTCGAACTGGTATAAATACACCACTTGGTTGTTGGTGTATTAATAATGTGGAGCATTTCCCAAAAATTACCGTTTGCTGCAATTTGAATTTATACCAGGTGCATTTATCAAAAAATTCAACTTGGCTCTAACCTTCCTCTCTCGTGCTTTTGCGGGCAAAACATTTAAGAAATTCACCACACACACAGCGGAATACGTCACCTGGTATAAATACACCTTCGTGTCTTCAAAGTTTAGTGAGTGTACGTTTATTGCACAGTGGGACGAACGGTTTTCGGTCGATCTTCTGCATCGAAAGTCCGATTTGTGAGCTGATAGCTGAGTACATACTCGTACATAGGCTTTATTGCATATATAGGTCCCGTCTCCATTACATGCTATATTTGTTATATTTGTCTTCTTTGGCTATGGCACTTTTCATATTGCTAAACAGCTGTCCCGTCGTATGGTACTGCTGGTATGTGCTATATGAAACTACTGCATGTCAAAAAATCCAGATGCTTTGAAGCTCTCGGAGAAAACTTTTATATACGAAATAGACTTGTATATTTATGTCGATATAGTATTTTTCTTATTGAAATAAATTTGTATTAAGGATTCTTTAGGTTGGACGGAATCTTCCCTGCCATGCTAAAGACGATTAAGCATATAATTATTCCATTAATCCATTCCATATAATCAATACATATTTGAAGCATGCATGAGGTACGGCTACGTGCCTTTAGCCTGACGGACAGAACGAGTTGTATTGCAAATGCAGTCATGTGCAGTCTATTCTTGTCTCATTCATGCTGAATATAATGCAACAAATACTGGAGTACCATACGAATTAATGTCCAAATCTGAAATTATTGCTGCAGTTTTTTGTTTTTGTATTCGGCACCACAGTTAGTAGCGTGTCCGCATTTTACGCTTTTGAAAGATTTAACGGCCGAACTTAGTTTTGGTAAAATGAAAATAGTTTTAGACAGGGCATAATGTTCATTGTTGCCTAATCGGTTGATTTACTTTTAAAGTACTACAGATGTTGAGCACAAATCTTACTATCTTGTAACACAGATATAAAATATATTTTGGCTTTGTAAGTAATCATTTTATACAGGATAATATAAATATATATTGCATAATATAACAGCCAAATGATTTGCTTTGTTATATTTGATTGAAGTATTGTTCGTACTAGTGTAGTGTATCAACATCTCATCTAATTGTCGTCAATTCAGTGAGACTATATTTTTTTAGTCCATTTTATTTTTTTGATAGAGTTGCGCATTAAAAACAATGCGTTCCACTTCTTCAATGTTATCTACTGGACGCTTTTGTTGATTTACTACTTCCGTACATGGGCAATCCTGAGTTTGTTCAGGAAGTTTATTAATCCCACCTTTATTACACTTGCATTTTGCTTGTATACCGCCGTCACAGATGAGAATACTCGCTGGTACAATGGGACCTGTTGCACCGGTGCATTCGGGACAACTAAAATGTTATAGTTACAAGATTATTAAAAGAATTTTTGTTAGTACATAAGTACTAACCCAACTACTGGCGTTGCTGGATATGGACTGAGTCTGCCATAAAGACATTGAAGTTTATGTGCTATGAAGATTATTGGCAAGAGAAAGAACAAGCAGAGCAGCAAACCAAACCAAAAACCATTCTGTAATTAAGCGAATTTAAAATTATACTCTATACTCGTATGTGAAAGCAACGTTTATTCATGCACTCACACTACCAACTTACCATGGGATCTACAAGACGTCGACATATAAACTTTTCACAATTGGTGTATATGTAATAGAGCGGTTCGCAGCGTCCAACGTTTATTTCGATCTCTTCCATTGTATGATCTTTATATGTATATATCTGATCGATAACATGTTCCGATAAGTTTCTGGCGATATCAGTTATAAACAATTGTCCAAATTTGCGAAAAAAATCCTGCGCATCTTTCAACATATTTAGAAGTGTTCCAATAGATTCAGAAAAGTTCATATTTTTGTAGAGTATTAACTCATTGATTTCCAGAACGATTTCTTTCATCTTTTTAACTCTACGATCGAGTGGTTCTCTCAAACTGTTTCTAGCATGTCTTAAATACGTATATATATTATATGCTTCATATACTGTACTTCGACATTTAATATTATAATCATCAGAAGGAAGGCTATTTAAATAATAATATAAGTTAAGCATTTGGCTCATTGTAACATCAAGATTTGTGGGTGTGTAGGATCTGCATTGAACTTTTATGTATAGATCACCATGATAGGATGATAGATTTCCTTCTCTCTGTTTATTAATGCGAAGCATATTTTCTTCGGTAAGTAGTACGACGGACGTTAATTTGACATCCAGTTTTCCCATTTGTGAAATCTCATCTTGAATATCATCAAGTACTTCCATATGTTCTAGGTTTCGAAAATTGTAAAGTGAATTCTTAAATAGCACCTGATAGATGCTTTGATTTCCTTTACAAGCATTAATTATGTTTGATACACGTATTGACGGCATTGGCAATGGATTGTTTGCAGTGTCCTCATCCACAGCTTGGGTTGGTATAAAGGATATAAGATTTGAATTTTTATCAATTCTTTCAACAAGTCCAGTAGTCGTTTTATTCCTTTAATGGAGCATTAGACAGAAATTCAAATAATTGTAGTCAATTAAACTTGTAGTATTATAAATACTATTTACCACATTGGTGCACATGCACCTTCGTATGCCACAACGCCAAAAATGTAGTAAAATAAACAGACCAGTGCAATTATAGACCATGTCGCAAAAGTCAAAATGATTGCTCTGTCATATAAAAGTAGAAAATTTAAGAAATTTTTGATTCGTACAATTTAGGACCGCGCGTTTGCTTCTATATTTACAAGTCAATTGCTCGAGCATACTTTTAAACAACCATTTATAATATCGAAAGAACAAGAACTTGGCAGCCACTGTTTACATTACTTTGGCAAAGAAATTATACTTCCTTCGAAGACAAACTTACAAATGAAAAAATTACTTACACTATAAAACAATTTGTTCCGACACTTCTGTTAAAGCAACCATCACGGTAGCCTCTCGATGCTCTACCAAAGCATCCAAAATATAGCCCCACAATAAAGCAAAACCATATCTAAAAAAAAAGAAACAATCTCTATAAACTTGTATAAAAATAAGTCTCTTTAGCAGGTTTTATCCGGATATATAAAAAACAGAAAAATACGCACCAACTGTTTCGACAAGCTGATCAAGAATCTTTTATATTAATAGGTTTTATGAAAATCGGTTGAATGTTTTGGACGTAAAACGCTTTTTTATAATCGTCACTCAAAAAACGATGTAAAAAAATACCACACAGACAACAACACAACAGTTGGTGAGAGCCATGGTGTAATAATAGAAGTTGATAGCACGCAAGCAGCCAGTTACCAGTTGATAAGAAAATGTAAGCGCGAAAGAGATAGGAGTAGTATTGTACTTTACACTTTGTGTTTTGGTTTGGTACTTGTAAACGCCACAGATATTAAGAAATTGAGTGTTGTACTTTGGAAGTGATTCGCTATTAATTGGAGCTATTATCGGCACGAGTAGTATGCAGGACAAAAGAAAAAAAAAATAGTCAGCGCTATCGAAATTATTAACCCTTTTCACTGGTGAAGTATATAGTGGGAGTGCTTTGGGGAGCGTTGTGATAGCTATGGCAATCCCCTCGCTAACGTAAAGTTTGAGAAGCCTAAAGTTTAGACAGCATTTCGATACAATTCGAATACTTTGATATCCAAATCTGTTATTTCGAAATCTAAATCGGTTCTCTGATCGAAAATCAACTGGTCACGTTACCGGATTGCTTTTGGACTGCCCATCTTTAGCATTCATTGCATTAAAATAAGTAAAATATGAAATAAATTTAATTTTATACAATTTATGGATAAAAACGCTCCCAGCAGAGTCAACAAACCCGATCAGGAGACTAAGTAAGTTTAGGTTGTATTAGTGTACATAAAAATAAAAATTCAACCGGCTCGTTCAATTGTAAATCTACACCGGTGAGTTGTAAAACATCCTCCATTGTAACATAAACATTGTTAATCTTAATTAAATTAATAACTCAATTGGAGTTTACTAAAGTGAAGCTGACTCTGAGCTCAACGGGGTTGTACTAAAATATGAACTTCCGTAACAGGGAGTAAACGTAGAAATCGTTATCAAATGATAACCAGCAGGAACTAGCTGTGAATTATATGCATCCATGCGCTAGTAATCCAAAACTATTTCTAAATAAAGACTATGATATTAGAGACATTACAGAATTCGTAAAAAAACAAAGAGAGAGAGAGAGAGACACAGATACAGAGACAGAGAGAGAGAGAGAGTGTTAAATACTTATAACGAATTGATTGTTAAACTTACAATTAGTATAATTACACAGACCAGTACATTAATCATATTCCTTTGGTATCCAATAGTATCATAGACATCATCGAGTGTACGTGTAGCACGTAGGGTATATAAGTGTATATCGCTGATGACAGCGTCCACTAGGTTGCGTATATTGTCCGATTCAGCTCGCATGTACATTGCTTAGAACACAAATAAAATTAAATTAAATTTATTAATTTGAGATATATATATATATACACAGAGAAAGAAATTCAATATCAATTTGATCAATCATCAATCGGAAATTACAAAAAATATATCAAAGTCACTTTCATATCATTCGCCACTTCGAAAATAGGCAAACCAAAAGAGACGAAGAAAAACAATTTGGTGCGAGAGACGGAATGATACAACTTGTGCAAGACAGCGCCTCTGGTACTGTCTTGTGGTGGTTTGAATATCAGCTCCTCCCATAGAGAACCTTTTTCTAAATTGGCAAGAATCAAAACGAAATTATTTACTAATAATATTTTTGAGCATGTCATTTTTTTTCACTCTATGATGAAAAACAATGAAATTTTGATGACAGATTAACATTTTCATTTACTTTTCTCTGTGTACAAGGAAATATCACTTACTTCCATGTTGCAAATCTCTTATCAATGGTGCAATTATAAGATCAAGATCCTTTTTGATGAGTGTATCTATTATATTATATTGTGACAAAGCTTCGTTTAGAAGTAAATCGATATTTTGCTTTATAATTTCTTTTACGGCTTCAACATAAATTGTTGTATTGGGTAGCTATACGTTGACATATACAGATATTAAATGCATTCAATTGATCAATGCAAATATTAAATATATAAGCACTTACTTTATCATAATGTAAACAGCCACGATCAATATTCTCTATACCAGCACCGTCTAAATAATAGGCACATGTGTATCTATCACAATAGGAGGAACAAGCGCGATTTGCAAAACGTTTACATCCACGTACTTCTATAAAATTCAATAATGACATCGGCATATGCGTAAGGTATCAGAAAATATAGAAGTATATGGTTATATGTTGGATGTTTCAGAATAATTTTTAGATACATATTAATATTGTAACTTACCATCTCTAAGCTGCGCAGCATAGAAACGTGCTTCCTTCTCGAGTTTATCGAGTTTCTGAAAGAGATCAAGAGCTTTTGGCATATTTTCAAATATGCGAATCAGCTCGTGTAATGCTGACGCTCCAGATGTTTCAGTTAGATCAACGAATATATGTTTGTGCGCATCTTTGTTAACAAACGTAGAAATGTAAATTAGTAAGCAAACCGAAAGTAGTTATACCTTCTGTTCCAGTATGCGAAATTTAATGATTTACATACTTAACAGGTCATCGGACAACTGAGTCACCATTTCGTTATAGTTGATGTCAAATAAGTGTTGCAAATGTTCGGACGTAACTTCCAAGAAAGTGCATATATCACGACTGCCACGTTTTATCTCGTTTCCAGCTTCGTTGAAACCATGTTCCAGCAGTTTATTATTGGCAAATGCGATAAATATTCCAAAGCTTTAAATGAAATAACATACACACGAGTTTAGTAAATAAGAATTGTTATACACACAATGGTGCCTAAACTGCTCAAATTGCTTGATTTTGAGAAACATATTTTTCAATAATTTGCTTCTTTTACTACATCTTGTGTCGAACTGAGACAACTGAACTATTTAAGCAACTTTGTGTAAAGTGTTATACTCGGTAGTGCCAACTTACAGTATTGGTATTAGCAGGATCAACAGTATGATGCCATAGATCAAACGTAAAGATCGATCGCGTTTGTAGTCGCATGGTCCACAGTATCTACCACAACGTCGATGGACGCATAAACAACAATAGCAGACACTATCAGCAATAAAAAGGTGTGTTATATCGAAATAATATTCATATTGAAAGTTCAAAACGTACGCCAAAAATGGTATGCCAATTATCAAAATTAGCATTAACCATACAAAAATCAACATGATCCAATAGTGTGTCAATAGTGGTGCCCAATCGTTGTTATTTGCACGCTCTCCAAGTACTACTTTGCCATCCTGTGTTACAGCCAGATAGCCTAAACATATTTGTTTTTATTTTTTTATATTAAATATATTCATCTGGTCGAGTAGGAGGAAAACAGAACTAATATAATTGAAACAAATTCATACCTTCTGGTACCGTTGGTTCACGTGTAATACTCGCGTCAAGGAGTGTGCGATAAATTGTATAAACTGGTGTTTGCCCAAGATATAGACGTGGCCTCTCTATCGAATAGTTGTACTCTCCAGCGAATGGAGTGTAATTAGATCCCATAAAGTGCGGAACACCCATCAATTCATGCATTAGATAATGTCCATCACGTCCACGAACCCATGTTGTGTTCGAATCGTTAGATGAGCGTATGAATCTCGCACCTGCTGTAACTCCATTACTATCTATTGTACCAACAAGACCAGCACATAAAAATATTAGAACAGTGACTTTCAGACATATTGGCAAACTGTTGCATAACACAGGAGTCCATAATTCTTTTCCAATACGTTTTGATTTTAATTTAGTATTTCTCATTTTTTTTTGCAATGATTTTTTTTTTTGTGTTTATACAGCTGAATAAAATATAACAGTTTGCTATGACTTTTGTAGAAACAGATTTTGTTTGATATTTTTTAGCTGGCTTAAGTTCATTTTTACATTGAGATTGATATACGAATTGATTGATATACGAATATATAGGCAGGCAAATATGTACGCTCTAAGTGCAACACGTCTCTCATACACTTTACATACATATAAGGCCATAGTTCTTATTGGGAGAACAAAAGTGCGTCAAATACGCTATGTATTACAGTTTTTAACCAGTTTCTAAAGAAAAGATTGATTTCACAAAACATTCCACTATTCAAATGAGTGATGAATTTAGCTAGAAGCAATTTTCAAATGAGATTTCACTCCTTTCTTGAAAAACGTTTAAAGTTTGAAAAATTTTAAGAGTTTCCTGCTCAAATCGTACTGACAAATCCCCTACGCGAGATGTTCCAGTTGCCAGTACGACGGCGAACCGACATTTCAAGGTCTTCTTCGATGCTGGTCACTACAGCGGCTTTGTTGTTCGCACTTCACAAATTTCTCACTATGGTTGGTGGCTTAAGGACCAAAATTAGCGAAGTTATAACAAAAAAAAAAGGCACAACCTGTTTGGCTTTTTTCTACGTAAACTGTTTGTTCGGAAACTATCCTAAATTTTGATAGCACATTGTTCAACGAAACAGTAAAATCTATGAAAGGAGCCGAAATAGTACCACGCCCACAAAGTAAAATCGATAAATCGAATGTTATTTTGTACTTACATGTATAAGAAAGGACTGGGCACGGACAAACCAACGAACAAGGCTAGTTTGTTTCGCATCGTTAATCTGATCTAAAATACTTTATGTGTTCTCAAATGCTCCCAATAATGCATTACAAACTCTGTGACAATATTATAAGACTTTTTAACACTACGTGTGTAGAGTATTTATAATATCTGACAACGTTCAATATGTACACTCGCACATATCAGACTAATTTTTATAATTTTGCTCTACCATAACGAAAAGAACAGTGAAATTGGCGCCATAATGTATTAATGCCTAAGCATTGCCAACACACAAAAAAAAACCGTTAAAACTTCTTATTGTACCGTCCAATGCACGCAAAGTTTGCTTTTGCTTACAAAAGAAACCTCCCAAACATTCAAAGAGTCTATGTGCAAAGTTTTAGTAAGATCAGAAAAGACCACATTTTGATTGATATACGAATATATAGGCAGGCAAATATGTACGCTCTAAGTGCAACACGTCTCTCATACACTTTATATACATATAAGGCCATAGTTCTAATTGCCTTTGCCTGCCTTTGACTGTTTTTTTTTTGCAAACTGAAACTAAAAAATAAAATTCAACGAAATGACACACAAAAAAGAGTTACAAATAAAGGTTTATAGCGGCTTATTGAACTGACATATGTGCGCATCAATACCAAAATCCAATATCTCTGACTAAGTTGAAAGGTGTGCATCCCACATACGGGGGTATACGTGTACGTACGTATTAGGCAAATGGAAAACAAGTAAATTTTTATAGCATTCTATTAGGCGGACACAGGCTGTTTTTTGACTGAGTAAAAGGGGTTGAATTGCATATAAATATTTTGTTTAACATGCAGAAAAAAAGTCGCATGAAGTCATAAAATTCAGAAAGAAAAAATAATATAATAAAAAATGATTTTTTATATAAATACGCAGGACCGGATTTAGGCGCAGTCACTCACCATTTAGGGGACCCCATCAGCCATGATGAATAATTTGATGTGATGCTAGTTGTAGCGGGAAAGTAAAGATTTAGAAGAAAAAGAAATTATTATTTGTATAATTATATGAAAACGTGGACGCCAAGGTTCCAATGAAAACATCAACTCACCAAATTATGGATTTAGCCGTGAAATACTTGAACTAATTTCGGAATACGATCCATTTCTTAAAAAATCCATATTCCAAATACATTGTGAAAGGTAAAGAAGCATTGAAATCCACATTGAAATCCACATTGACGAAGAGCAAAAGGCCATTGTGAATAATTAAGCTTTCGAACTTAAAAAAAAAAAAAAATGGCATCCTGAAACGGCAGTTTACACAGAGATCTGGCACAAGATTCTTGAATAATTCGATGCCACCAGCCGATATTTATAAAATTCCTCGATAGCATGCAGTGCTGCTGTTAAATCATTAAAGTGTCTGGATTGAATAGAAATTCTTTTAAAATTTATGATATTATTACGCAAGTAAGGAAATTCAGTAACCAAACTTACGATTTTAGCCACATGCTTCTGGAAAATCAACTGTCACCAGAAAATATATTCCTCATTATTGCAGCTTTTCTCTCAGTTTGCTATTATAGCGAATATCAGCATACGTAGTTGCTTGTGAAAAAATTGGATTCTCTCGTGACCTAACGAAGTATTTCGTTCATTTGGTGTCAACTCTTGTTTAATTTACCGAATTATAGAAGCTCTATGAACGGTCTAGCGTAGAATGTTTGAAGAATCATGGAAAACTATTTGAGAAAGACCATTCTTAAAAATAAAATTCATAAAAAACAGACTACGTACAAGTTCATGACATGCCCTCGTCTTACCAATATGTTGGTTTTTGAGTATTGGGAGCAACATTTTCCACGATTTATCTCTTAGATGTTCTCATTGATGTGTTCGCATCAAAAATTTTACGAAAAGTTTCTTTTTATTGAACTTAAATCTAATATAAGCCAAATAAATTCACTGTTACGCTTTGCATAACGTTTGAAAGGCGCGCTCACTATCGTCATTGGCCTCAGGCCTCCACAAATCTAAATCCGGTCCTGTAAATACTTATGTTATGTTGTGTGTGTAGAGTATATTGGAATTCCTTTTGCCAAAATGCGCTAATAAAAACATGTTGTTGCCAGTATGCTGAGAAATTTGTGACTTTAGTATTGTAAAAGCTAAATTTCTTCTTTTTTTTGAAGTAGATTTTGAGCTCAAGCTAAAGTTGTCAATAAAATAAATTATTTTCAGTCAAGACACCTCACATTTATCTTATATTTTATTACAAGCAAACAATAGAAACAGAGAAAATAGACTGGCTTTACCATATCTATCTATCTACCACAAATCCATTTAAATCATGTCGATGCCCAAAACAACACGTCGGAGCACCAAAGTGCAGCCTAAGGTGCAGGAGCTTAAGTTAAATGCAACCACAGCCACAACAGCACAAAAGCGACCATGCCCCAAGGATAAAAAGAAGCCCACACGGCAGGCTACCAAGCAGCAAACTCTGATGGAGCGCTTCAAGAACATAGAGTTCTCACGCCAGAGTTCCGATATGTCGTTCCATGTGCAGACGCTGGAGTTGCCCGATGCAAATGTGCAGTACACCAAATTGCATAAGCGTGATGCATGCGGACAGTGCATGGTGACGAAGAAAACTGCCGTGGATTTGAGTAGTACAAGTAATTCGCATTTTCGTGATGGCATACAAACGGTAAAGATGCGTAAGCGCACGTGCACCACGTCTTCGGTACCATCGGAGAGCACTGTAAAGTCGTCGAGACGTTCGGTGCCATTGATGCTGCCCAATTCGCAGGAGATGATCGATTCACAGCATAAACATTCGGCGCATCGTTTGAATATGCGCGGTGATGGTGAGTGGCGACGTCCGTGTGAGGCTAGTTTCGATGCAAATGCGCCAGCACCACGCATTGGCACCTGCCCGAAGAGCTTCGAAGAGCTGGCCAAAATGTCAAAGACCAGACAGAAATTCTTTTTGACGCAGGATCCGCGCAAGACACATTGCCTGGTCAATCCGGAAGTGCTGCGTCGCAAGAAGCAATCGAAGCAGGGTGAGTTTGATGTGGCTACCAAGATTGTTAAACAGGCGCAGAATACGTGTGATGGCTCGGATACGGAACGCTCAGAGTCGTTCATTTGTGATGTTATTGATATGGAGAATCCAATGGGTTTGGACTTTCAGGGCATGGACTATAAGAACACATACGAACGTGATGAGCAGGAGCTGCAGAATCAGAATACATATTGGCGTGTTTTGCGTTTCATGGACCGTAAGCGTGTCAAGAACGAAATCAAGCAAAAAGTGGAAATGCAGCTGCACGCCGAGCGTGTTGCAGTGCCGCCGGTATTTACAACAACAATTAAGGATGTGCCGCCGATACCGACGCCCGAGGATGTAACGCCACGTCTGGCAAAATTGTATCGCAGCTGGGATAAGCCGGCGAATAAGGCACGCATTGAGCAGGAACGGGAGCGACGTAACGAGCGCTACAAGGATATCTATTTGCGTAATAAAAATCGTGATATACAACGTCAGGAAGAGCGTAAGGCACAGCAGCAGCAAGAAGAGGAGCACAAGGCACGTTTTGTGGCAGAGCAGGACTTTGAAGCTATGGTGGCGCAAATTGACGATGCTGTCGATCGCAGTAATGTGCCCAAATGGGATGCCAATAAAATGACACGTAAACGTCGCGTTTTTCCAAAAACGCTTAAAGATGCTGAAGTCTATCAGCGTAAAATGTATAAGGAGAATTGTGAGCGACGCGATGCAGCAATCATAAAGAAGCAATTCTTTCTTGAGAAAACCGGCAAGGAGAAGAAGTATAACGATGCAAATTTGGTGCTTAATTGTGAAGCAGCCATGGCCGATGCGCACGAAGCAACGCCAAGCGAACAATCCAGTGACGATGAGGATGGTATGGTGGTGGGCAAGATTGGTGATCGTTTCATGTTGCGCGGTTTTCATTTTAAGCATGGTGAAGGTTTGCGCGGTAAGTTGCATCGGCATCAATTGTTGCAGGGCAAACGCACCGAGAAAGGTTGTCTGACACGTGAGGAATGGCTAAACGAGTTGGCACAACGCAAAGAGCCAGTTAAGCTGGACATTGAGACCGGCATTATTAAGGTTCAACATCCGGATGATCCGAATTTGGTGCTATTTCCGCCGAAGGTGGTTTATAAGCACCACTTGACGCCATTGAAGAGTTCGGTACGCGAATATATTGACAAACGTTTGGGCTTGCACTATCATCGCCAATTGCGCAAGAATCTAAAACAGGTCAAACCGTCTCTGCAATATAAGGTGCGCAAGTTTAATTTAATACGTTATGTCTTTCCGGAGACCATGGATAATAATTTGCACGTTGCCACCGAAGAAGATAAGGAGGATAAGGGCACCACGCTGGATTATATAAGGGCCAAGGCTAAGCAGGAAAAGCAACGAGAGCATATGAAGAAACTAAAACGCATGCAACTGATGGGTCTACCCTGTACACCGACACGTAATTTAACGCAGCAGCAGGCATGCGAAGATGTGGAGTCGGACTCGGACAATGACTGGGTACCGGAACCGGAAGTCGAATACGAGGGCGATGAAAAGGCCATTGAGAATTTTGAAGATGGTCGTTTTTACGGCGGTGACGATAAGGTGCCAATGCGTATGCGCGGCAATATGCCGGCACCAAAATATCGTGATAAAACGCTTAAGCTGCATCCGCGACGTGAACGTGATTATAAAGGTGAACGTATACCATCGCAGCAGTTTCATGAGGCCGTGGAGACTACAAATATGCCCATTATTGAGAAGCTAGAGGAAGATCGTATCGAATATGCAAATGTACGCAATCCAAAGCGTCCGTATTTGGAGAAACTGGAAGCACGTCATCATCACGATCACTGGAAGCCGACACAGAACAAGGCCGTACATGTGCACTATCATACCAAGGTAGTGCATCCAACCGTCACAGAGCAAGCGCAGAAAATCGATGAAAGGGCACGTACGGAGGGTTTTCAAAAAGCCAATCCGCCGTGTAAGGAATTCGTCAATATTGATCTGACGCGACCAAATTTTGAATTCGATAAGATGATACGTGAACATCTAGCAAAAACGCAAACTGATACAAAAACGTTTGAGGCTAAAAAGACACAGGACCAGTGTACGGCTGTAGATTTTGTCTTTCATAGTCGCAATCCGGAGGAATTGGCCGAAGTAGCATTTCCCGGACGTCAGGAGTACTTAGAATTTTTGCGTGCCACCAAAGAAATGCTCTACGAACAGAAAGTTGTCGAACAGGGCGAAGAGCATTTGTTTGTGGACAAGCAAAAATTGATTGCTGAGCTTGAAGATGATCTGAAGAGCATTGAAGGCTGTCTGACATCATTAAGCAGTTCGGAGTGCACAAATCTGAGTAATGATAGCGGCAGTTTCCTACTGATCGAGGGTAAAACAAAGCTGCCACTTGACTATATACGACGACCTTTGGTGCCGTTCGAGGAGCTGGAACGTTCACGTTTTAAAGCCAAGGTAATCGATGTCGATGCGGAAGAGCAAAATCCATTTCGTTTGCTGCCGTTTTCGGGACAATTGAAGGCGCAACAGGATATACTACGTGCGAAGGATAGTTTTTTTACGTTTAATTCACGTCTACGAAATGGTTTGCGTTTGCGACTCGAAGTGCCCGTGCCGGATGTGCGCAACACATTGATCGGACCGGGTACGCAAAAATACTACGGAGCTGTTGTCACCGACATCGATGAGAATTATATTGAGGAGCTTAAGACACGTGCCACTGTCAAGACATTTAACTTTAAGACCGGCATTGAGCTGCTGAAGGATGCAATGCGTTTAAAATTTGAATCCTTGCTTATACAGGGGCAGATTGTGCGCACAAAAATCTATGATCGTCTAAACGATCAACACTGGGAGAACATGAAGCAGACGCGTATATTGTATGAGAAACTCTTTAGTAAATGGGAGAAGAGTGAATATGAGGCTGCCATGTCGGTGGTGTACCAAGTGAAGGCATACTATGAGAATACCGATATATTAAAGCGTGAATATCGTGAATTGGATCGCGAATTAATGATGCTTAATATGGATATAGTATTCATTGAGGGTCATTGGATACGTTGCATCATGTTGCAGAACTTTCATTATTTACTTGGTGATCAAGAATGGCGCATGGAACATGACTGGATACATTTGGTATCGAAGAAACAACGCAACTTGGAAGAGGGTGAAGACGAAGAGCTGGACTATGAGGACGAGGATGAGCAATTGCAGAATAGTAAAGGACTTGAATTGGAGAGCTACGATGAATCGATTGCTAAGCGTGCCATTGTGAATATCAGAAAACGTGATAAGGATGATGCTTGGGCAATACGTCAGTTTTACTATGATGTCTATATGCAGAATCAGCATCCCATACTGCAAGTCTTTCCCGATGCTGACAGTTTTATGCAGGGCATTGAAAATTTAAAGAACAAAACATTTGTGCTGCTGCTGGAAATGCATTTTACTTTGGCCATACATACAGAGTTGCAGGGACGTCTGGAGACGTTCATCGATTGGTGTGCCAATGATCTTAAGGAAAAGGAAGAGTATGTTGCGCGAAAATCGGCCAAGAAGTTCTTTATGGAAGCACGCGCTGAAGAAATGGAGAAACGTACGATGGAGTTTTTGAATAAACCCATTGAAGACACATTCAATGACTATGAGTTTAATAAGCATCGCGCGGTGATTGCAGAGGTCTGGCGACGTGTGGTGCCGGCAAATGTACGCGGTTCAGGCGATGCGGTGCCAAAACCATCAGATATGGTGGGCATGATAGCTGATACGATACTGGAGATACTCTGTAAGTATACGACAATATATTTTTAGCTAATCAATCTTATTATATTTAACATTTCAGCCAAATTCGAATTCATGAACATTGAAAAGGTGCGCGAGACCGAGAAAAAGCTGCGTAAGCGTCGCCGCTATTTGGAGAAGCTTTCCTCGCAAGCATATCAAATTGAGAAACGCATCGACATGGATATGAAGAAGGTGCGTCGCAATCTGGAGCCACCGTACGTGGCGCCAAAACGTGAAGGTAAACTGAAGCGTCGTTTTATCAAGAAGAAAATCGAAGTGGAGGTGGTACGCGAAAAGGTTATATCGGAGCACACTAAATTCTTTATGCGTGCTTTTCATGAGGATGGCGACACCTCTGCACCGCTTGAAACACACGAAAGCCTCATGGTTATCGATACCATGCAGGAGCAGATTGTACCCTTCTATTTTGATCATTTCCTGAAGATAAATGGCTATACGCCGAACTATAACTTCAAGACACGTATTGAATTGCGTGATGGACCAGAAACCGATCGATTCAGAATACGTGAAGTACTGCGCGATGTTATGGAGAAAGTTGAACATTGGGATTATACTAAGCGTAAGATTATGGATGAGAATATACAACGCAATCCGAAGATGTACGAAAATGTTTCGTAGAAGTTTAATCGCAAGTGAGGTGAACTAAAACAAAAAAAAAGTTAAGTTTTAATGAATTTTTTATTCTATTGGTTCATTTTAAGCATAAAAATAAAAATTACTAGTTAAAGCATCAACACTTTTACCTTCATTTCACTTATGGGAATGCTTGCCACGACATA
Organism: Leucophenga montana; assembly: GCA_035044765.1. Taxonomy (NCBI): domain Eukaryota; kingdom Metazoa; phylum Arthropoda; class Insecta; order Diptera; family Drosophilidae; genus Leucophenga; species Leucophenga montana. Next base: position 292,621 of record JAWNNQ010000656.1, read on the forward strand.
TACAAATATATATTTCATATAAATTGGCAGCTGTTGCACCAGAAGTAAGTCTGCTTGCCCCATTCGCTCTCACTTTTCTAGAACTCGGCTGTCTCCCTCCTCGTCGTCGTCATCGTCTGCAAATCTAGCTGCACTACGTAATATGTAGTTTGTATATGAAATATACTGTGCTCATTTTTATAGAGCAAACTTTTCTATACTTTTGTATTATATTTGCACATAAATCATAAAAGTTGGTGAAATAATTTTCCTTAGTTTCGTTCTGCAGGTGCATCTGCAGCTCTTACTTTGCTTCTTTGTTCCTTTCTTTTTTGTTTTTTTTTTTTGTTGTTTTTACTTAAACATAGTTTTATGCAACGAATTTCATTGCTGGGAAAACTTCTTTATCCACTTAAAGCGGTTTCGTTTTAAAGTCTGGCAATGATTTTAAAACATATTAATTCTGTATACAATGACTGATGGTACGGCTAATTATATGTTATCTACCCTTATTATATAGTTGGCGATTATTAAAAGATGTGTGTACCGTCTACTAAGTAGAGTATACTCTAAAAGTGTTCACTATCGAAAAGTAAACATAGTTTCTTTTTAGAATGAACTGTGTCAGATTAAAATCTTTTTGTTTGAATATTGAAGATAAACTAACTAGTGGAACATACTTTGGTCTTAGATTTTATACGAATTAAGCTAAATTTTAGTGTAGCTTTAGTCGTCAATTTGTTGTGAATTGATCGTAAAGCAAAACTCTTCGTCGAATCGACGAATATTACAGTTGGCGTGACTTTCAGCCTTTATTCACTACTGCTATTTTAATTTTTTAAGCTTAATTAGCTGATTGCTTTTGCTTATTTACCGTTTGGCAGTGAAATTTAAATTCTACGAGACTTCGCAACACTGAATGCATGAATTTCGATGCAGTACATCTGCAACAGACCGATGAGAACCACACACAGTCATTCACTAGCTTACACGCAGACAGAAGGAAGACTGTTCGGCCAAACGTAATCCAACGTAATACCCAATGAAGAAACAGCGTTATAAATGAGCGAAGTAAGTTACTGGATGACTCCTTTGAAGCAATCTTATGATTTGCAATAGGGACGATGAAAGCTTCACTTCAGACATGCAGAGTTTGTTAACAAATCTTTAGATGTCTACTACAAGTAATACTCACTTCTGGGAGACCTCGCAGGTGAGCCCACAGTGAATGTTCAAGGCACTGAGGATGTTGCTCAAATTTCTTCAGATTAACTTCCATCTCTGTAGCATCCGTCCATACAAGCCTGGTGAATTAAAACATATTCGCCGAATGGTAGACTGTGACATAAATGCCGCAGGGACATAAATGTTCGAAGTGAGTTACTTGATGACTAACTGCTTTGAATAAATCTTGTACCATTATAAAAAGAGATCACAGTAAGGTCTTTGACGTTACATACTTCTCTTCGGGTAGTTTTCGCTTTATGAAAGAATTTATTCGGACTCACACCGAAATCTTCTATCTGTGGGGACCCTTGTTAACGTATGATATTACCAATTGGCCATCAACTATTTCAAACTCCTCAGATTAGCAGCACTACATAATATCAGTCTAGCAGAACTACAGAAAGTTGATACCTAAATTCGCTTAAGAAAGTCTGTGAGAACATTTTATCTCACGTTTGCATGCATGATGAGTGTCCAAGAGCATGTTTATCACCGAGGCAGAAAAAAAAACAACTCAGTTTAGAGCAAAAAGTTGATCATATTTAAAGACGATGGATCTAGGTCTCCAACAAAGGTCTTCGATAAGTCAACATAATCGGTGAATATTGAGAATGTAAAGAATGTTGCATGTACATTTTCACATAAAAGTCAACATTTTGTACATTCTCAACAATCACGAAAAATATTGCCATTCACTCTGATCAAATTACCTCATTTTATTCGCTGAAAAGACCGATTTATTATCGATATCATATCATATTTAATAACATCGCTACAAACAGCTGATATTTAAATAAAGCGAGCGTCATTTTGCCACTCACATGTTAACGACAAGGAAGATTTGTCAGTAGAGAGGGGAAATTGCAACAGCATTAAACTTTAAATAATGCCAAATAAAGTAATCTATCTCAATCAAAGAAATTTTCAAACAAATAGCGACATTGAAAATCCAAAGCGTTTACTTCAATTAAAAGCTTCAGTCATACTCTTGTAGTTCTAACAATACACACAAACGCGCATATAATGCTAAATGAATTAAATATCTATACAGGGTGAACAAAAAAAAAAAAAAAAAACAAAAAATTAGATGAGATGAGATGAAAAGTAGAAAAATCAAACAAACATACAAGTGCCAACAATAAGGATTCAATGATGCGAAGGACGAACAGCGCGCATTGCTGCGAATTGAATCAATGCCTGCCATTTTCAACGCTTTTATTTAAAGCCCACTATAAGCTGCAAATAGAGCGCAATGCGATGCGATGAGCTGCGGTTGGGTGAAGCACGGGAGAGCAACCAAGGAACAACTCAGCGCAATGACTGACTAAATAAATCGACAGCGCAACAGACAGAAGAACAAACTCAGAAATCAAGAAGAAGAAGAAGAAGAAGTCCGGGACGTCAGTGTTCGACGTCTACATTGAAATTGTCCATTAGCTAAGCAGATTAATTGCTAAAAGGTATTTAATTCGTGATGCTTTTATATTTGCTTTTTGCTATTTGTGTTGCTACTTTTCTGCTTCTTTTTGTGTTTTTTTTTTGTTTTTGTAAGTAAATGTAAAAAAAAAAAAAAACAATCTGTGAAAAAAGAAAATTTTTCCTTATAAATATTTTCTACTTCCTGCAGCATTTATTTTTCAATATTGTTCAACATTTTCTTTCTTTCTTTCAATTTTTTTTGTATTTTTTTTTTATACGCTGCCGCTTTTCTTTCATCGATGAAATGCTTTACTTTTTATTATTTTGTAACTTTTTAATGCTTCATTAGCTGCTAATGGAAATGTGACGATGCAAACGTTGATAAGACATAGAACAGAACCGAAATAAACCATAATGGAAAGTGTCTAAGAAAATGAAGAAGTGCTTTTCATAGAAACGGAAGTTGTCATTTTTCAAAATCCTAAAACTAATGACGCAAAGAGAAAATCAAATTGAATGTAATTGTAGGCATAAATTTTGTTATACAATTGCGTATTTATGCGTTGGAGATTAATTTTATTAATAGCGCCTTTCTATTGCATTCTAATCAATATTCTCAACTTTTACTCCTTCCACTGGCAAATGAACGTTGTCATTAACACGTGAGTGGCAAAATGACTTTTACTTAAAATAAAACAGCTGTTTTGGTTTGCTTTGATTTCTCTTTTTACAAACAGACAATGAAAAACCTTAACTTCGTTGGAACTGAAGCTGTAATACACTTTACTCCTCGCCTTTCTAAGGTGTTTAGTTCAGTTTTCAATTTTTACAAGGCATGCCGAGATTTAACCATTTTTTATATAATAAAATATATGCATATAAGTATTTGACATACATATATTCTTGACGGTAGTAGCTGGAATGGTGGGTTGTGTATATTTTTGTTGCGCATGAAATGACTAGAAAGCATTACAATAAATTAAATTTGAATTTTAATAATTTTTGGATCGTGCAGCGGTTTAATCTCAAGTCGTCTAAAATAGCTATTTATGTGAGCATTGAGCAGTAAACATAGAAAATTGTTATCAAATCACAGTAATAGATTCGTGAAAGAGTAGGTAAAAACTATTTGTGAATTATAACGAAAAAAAAAACCTAAGAACAAAATCAAATTTACTCTCTCAGCTGCTCCTATCACTTCGCAACGACAGTAAATGGGAAGAGTAAAGGGTTGTGGTTTGGAAAATGAATGTGTCGGTTGCCCGTTAGCCGAGGTAGTCATGAAGATGACACATTATTATCGCCATTCACATCTGTCATTGTTGGATAACAGTTTTCTTCACCAAAAAACATTTTTATAAATTGTGTAAATACAACAAAATTAAATTAGAATTTAGAAAAAAGCAATTCTGTGCTCAAATTAAACCTATTTTTGTCTTAAAATCAAGCTCTGTAGAGCTTGAAGAGGAATTTAGGAATTTATGAACTTCATCTCTATTCTTGAACCAAGAATTGGTGCCATATTTAAAAAAATCCGTACTGACTTTTGATACCGCTATGAATCAATTCAAGTAAGGACGAGCTCGAAAACGATTCGGTGGAAAAAACAAATTGGTCCACATATCATTCCACTGTGTTCCTGCAACTCCGTGTAGAATTTTCGAAAATCAGCGAATCATTTGCTTGTTTTTTTTTGTCTATAGAATGCAAACTATGTTTAAAGACAATCTGATAAAAAAAATAAAATAAATAAATGGTCCATATATCTTAGACACCTTTTACACCCTTAAGGTGTGCTATTACTAGCATTCATAGCCTATGAAATATTCGCACATCTACTTATTTGAAATAATTTTACTAAAAACTCTAGAAGCTTCCAGCGCTAATTGTGCAAGCATAGATTTTTTTGTAACAGATCCGGCTCGAAGGACCATGGAGACTCGCGTACTTGAATAGTATTAGTTTAAAACGAAGAAATTGTATTATAATGGACAAGGAGTTCGTTCAGTTATAAATATGTCTTTCTGTGACAAACTCTGTGATAGAATAGAATTATAAGTATTAATGAGTTATAAGCTAAGGAGAGCTGTGTACCGTGCGAAGTTGTTCGTCATATCAATTTCCAACACAAGTGCTCAGTGTTTCTGTAATAAAAAAAACCTAGTTTACTTAATTAATTACTTGTCTTTATAATCCTACATAAATTAATTAACATCAGCTTTTAAAAGCGCAACCCACTTCAGATTGAAAATAAATAAAAGTGAAATGGGATTCATAAAAGAGCAAATTAAAGTTATATTTTGAATGCAAAAATATGTGAATTTAAAGAGAGAAGTCATCTACAGTGTACACAAGTAAAATTATACAATAGGTATATGCTTAGCTTGAGCATTTTTGACACGAGTATCTTTGACAAGAAGTCAGCTCGTTTAATATGTTGGTAGATAAGTTTTATTTTTTATGTACATATTTTATATTATGAGTATGGATCATTCCTTGGTATATAAACATAAATAATATAGTAGGCATGTGTATATGTACAGCTAACTTACAGGTTGTAAGCGTAGAAGAAATGTCCTGATTGATACAAGGGCTGACAACTGCGTATATTAATATTCAGGCTAGAGAAGTTTATTGAAAACTGCTTATGCACTACAATATGCCAAAAATATGCTTAAATATGTCAAAATATGCGTCAAAATGCATATGTTGAAATATGCAAAAATATGCAGTATATGCCAAAGAAGCGGCGAATAAGCTACAATGTCCATTTTTCTAGTAGTTATAAATTTTTTCTCTTTAATCAGCCTCAAATAGTTACTGAGATATGACGAATTTGATTCTTCTCATATACAAATTGTGCCTCAGTCCACTTTTCCCCTGGATATCGTTTCTCCCGGTGCTATTTTTATATATATCAAATCACGTGCATCAGACTCAAATAGCTTCTGAGATATGACGAATTCGGGTTTTCTCTTATAAAGAAGGCGTAGCACTGACTCACGACTTCTCCCGGACTTCGCCCTTTACATATGTAAAAAATCTCATCCATTCTCCTTTTTTTTAAATGGTGGAAGTAGCAGCACACATTTTTCCAGTGAAACTTTTTTCTACCGTGGCCCTTTACATTAATACCAAATTTCATGCATCTAACTCAAGTAGTTACTGAGATTTGAAGAATTTGCTTTTTTTCTTATATGGTGAGAATTTCACATATGCTTCGTTTCAATCGTGAGATAGGGTGTTGAGTTCATAAAAAATCCAATAGAAAAGACCACTTTAAATTTTTACCGAATTTTTCATTTTTCCTGCTAACTTTTTCAATTTTTCTATCCCTAAAAACATTAAAAGAACTATTACGAATATTTAAACAAAATTAGAAAAATCGGTCCAGTCGTGCTGCGCTTACTAAGAAACAACATTTGATTTAACATCGCCACATACCGAATCCAACTGCAGCTAAAATTACCCAAACTAATCCGGAAGCAATAACAAAATTACAAAATCTTTCAAGCCGTTTAAAAATAGCCCATACCAACAAAGAAAACTTCAAATAAGCAATGCAGAGTTTTATTCTGATGTATAACGTCATCCCACATAGTCTGCTCCAACAGAGCCTAGTGATCAGGTATAGAATTCCAGGAGTGAAAGACTTAATGGGGAAATTTACAGATTATGTTGAAAAGGAGCAAGATTGTATAAGCAACCATAGGGGAAAAGAAGAAACCCGTCAAAAAGAGAGTGACGAATTATACGAATATTGATATAGCAGATAAACTACTTCTCAAAAAACGTAGTTTTTCCGCATAAGTTGACTGTACTAAACTGTGACATGATAAAATACGAGATGATAGGTAGGAAGAGAAACGTAGTACAGGTTTCAGATGGAAGACGAACATTAAGTAGATAAAATTCATCTTTCTGAACTTTCAGTGGACAAAGTTGCGGGCCTCTTCTTTCAATATAAGGATACATATATATATATTATATATATATATATATATATATATATATATATATATATATATATATATATATATATATATATATATATATATATATATATATATATATATATATATATATATATATATATATATATATATATATATTGTATATAGAGCTCGGTACTGTCATAAACAAAAAACCAAAAAAATCATTTTGATTGAAAGACTCGTAGCACTCTTATCTTACCTTCTGACCTTTTCACAGACCGTGGGCATAACCTTTCATTACATACGATAGTATTTCACTTCAACTACATTCTGTGTGTATATGTGGGTGTATTTTATTGTTTTGTTTGTAAGTTATTTGTTGTTTGATAGTAAATTACAAATAAATAAATGGAAAAGTCATTTGCCATATGGAAAATAGCACAAAAGATTGTAAGCGAAAAAAATGTGTAGTATACAAGTTATGAAATATGTCGGTACAAGTTAAATGAAGCATTGACATAAGCAAAATTAATTTATTTTTATTTCCACTCAAATGTATATAAAGTTTCGTCTTGCTGTCGTTTGCAGTATTCGCTATAGTTTTGTGTGGTTTTTATATATTGCAGATGTAGTTTTTGTGTTTGTTGTACTTCCAGAATGTATACCATAGAAAGCATCAGTGGTACATAAACTAGTTTGTATTAGTCAAGCATCTCTGTTTGAATAGGAAGCCAATGGAGAAGTATTTCTGGAACAACTAATTGTTAATGGTTTTCTAGTAGAGCCATCGGACGACTATAACGTGGTCGACTCAGTAATTAAATAGTTGAAGACTAAGATTAACAAAACGGCAGTCATGAGCGTTGAGCTGCCAGTCAGCTGACTGACAGTGGAATAAGTGTTTTTTCAATTGAATATAAAATTTTGTCTCGCATACTGTATAAACTGCTGGTGCTATAGACGGACAGAATCGTATCAGTGTGGCTTCAGAAACCTTCAAAGACCTTCACTACAGAATGAAGTTTTCAACGACCTTGGTTTCCCAGGGGATGTTATTCCCTTTCATCCAAAATTGATAATACTCTGTCAAGAAGTATTCTATCAGAATAGACGGAGTTAACTATCGTTCTATACGACTAAACTAGACCATCAGCTTTATCATGGCTTAATCAGAGCGAGCAGAATACTTCGAAGAGGACACTTGATAGTCCTAGCGTCGATAACATCATAACCCGAAGCTTTTCGTGGGTTTGGTGCCTTGATTTGTTATTTTTCCTTATCATAAGAGACATGTCTGACATTAATTAATGAAGACCAAGAAAGTGATAGTTGGTCCAATGTGGAATTAACATCAGCTGGCTAGGCCAAGTCAAAAGTTTAAAGCGGTTTTACAGTTCATCTGCAAAACTCTTAGCTTTCTCCTCGTTAGAGCGACAACACATGTGTATCTGCATTTGAATAGATTTAATATAAAGCTCTAAAAATTATATTCGTAAGGTTTCTGGATGGTCGAAGAAATCGCTGTTGATTTCGCTGAGCAGTTTCTGACGCTGTTATGCAGTTTATTGCGAAACCGATTTATTGCGAATGACGGTAGAGTTTTTCAGAATCAAGAACCTAAATTATTAAAAGTTGACAATGTACGAAGTACAAGGATAAAGGGAACGCTGTCCTAAAGTGTCAAAATCAGCATCAGCCTATCAAGTTTTAGTCGAAAACGGTTGATGGTAGGAACTTAGTTTTTAGTTTCGCTCTAAATTCGATGATTAATGGAATATGGTCAGATCTAAGTTCCATGGCTACAGAAATAGCTGAGCAGATGGACCTTTTACGTTGCCTCTAGTGATGCGTTGTGGGAGAGCTTTATTTGTCGATTGGTGACAGCATCATTCTCAAAGCGTTCTAGCAGATAAAATAGTAGCTTTTAAAAGGTACTTACAGGATATGCCATTGGTTAATCAATCATTATCAAGAATCTGCTATCGAAACGCCAAGCTTTCTGGATCATGGAAGTTCTATTATATATCGAGGCTAAATTAGTTCGGTTCGTTTTCAAAAGATGGCTCTGGCTGTTGTGAATGTTTCATCGTAACAGCTGATTTCGGTAGTTTCAGAGAGGTTTGACTTTTGTCAAATATAATGTCAATAATATTCAGTTTATATAGTTATTGAAATATCATATTGAGATTATATAAAAAAGAAATCTTGTTTATTTTTGTGCTGAATATGCAAAATTTTGTGTTAACTAGGTAAGCTTTGCAAGAAGTTTTGGTTTTGGGATTCGAGGAAAGTGCAGCTAAAGCGAATCGAATGCTTGTGGAAGTTTATGGTGGTAATGCTTATACTGTTAAAAGTCTCAAAAATGTATTTTATATATCAAATTGTTACTGGGGATGAGTAATGGATATTCTACGATAATCCCAAGGAGAAAAAATTCTACATTATGCTCAGTTAGTCGTTGTCATCGTACTTAACATCAACACCAAAGCCATATATTCATGGTTCGAAGTTCGTTCGATTGGTATAGGCTACAATTCTTATGTTTGAGCCGTGCATTACAAGAAAAATCCTTTATTCTCCGTTTCATTTTATGATTACTGGTTGTGTCGATGGATGAAGCACGATTTTAGCAATTCATTGGTTCATTTCTTTCACAGAAATCGAAAATTTACTCCTAACTTGGATCATCTCTAAAGACGAGACATTTTTTCGAGATGGAATTCGAAAATTGCCTAAGCGGTGGGGAAAAGTAGTAAACAGTGATGGAAAATACTTTAATTAAACTTTTCATTCATTTTGTTCTGAAATAAACTTTTGACCACAAAAACCGATAAATTTTTACTCCCAAAAGTATAGAGTGAAGTTACTCTTGTAGATTTGATTTTCTCGATTAATTGAATATGCCTGAATATAATAGACTAAATGTATTTTGTATAGAAAATTTTTTTAAAAAAATTCAAAGATATCAATTTCCAAGGCTGAAACTGGTTGAAATATTAAAAATTGAAAAAAAAGCGCAAAAGTGTGCTTAATAAATTTCCATAGAGTTTTATTTGATTTACCTGCAATATAAATGAAATAAAATTTATATTATTTGATATGTGATTTATTCATATGCTGCGAGATATTGTTCATTGTTGCCAATGGACATTATACTCATGTGTGTACGATATATATATATACGTTGATGATGATACATATCGTGTGTACTAGCATATATCTCTGTGTATTTTATATATTAAATAAATTGACTGACAGTCCCTCACATCTATCGTACATACAAATGCATTTATGGCTTACAAGCCATGTAAAAAGGTAGTTCATCATGTCATGAAAATTGTATGGAAATTTAATTGAAAACATAAGCCAAGGATAACAGGCCAAAAAGGACAACAACGACAACAACATGATGCCTGTTGTACAGAGACGCACACACACACACACACACACACAGAGAAAATGGCGACCACAGCTGCAAAGCGGACGTTGTACTAGTGAATGATAGATGGATGTAGCATGGGAGAGAGATAGATTTTGCGAGGTTTGCTTAAAAACACTTATAATCGTAACATAAAACTGTATCAAATCCGACCATAGTAAGCTAGACAATATGAAGCCAAAGCAAGAAGTAAGCTTAAAGTGATAGATAACCACTTCAACTACTGCGAGCGGCTGAAACTATTAGATTCTATAAAAATAACTAAGATTTATACAGCATTTGGAACTAGAACTAAGTAGGAATATACACTAAATCTCCAATTAATAAATATTTTGTTCAAAAATTTGAAAACAGCATTTCATTTGTCTCCTTTATGAGATTCTGTGACTAGCGCGTTCATTCTATAATGTCTATAAATTTCTAGGAAGTGTTCGAAAGAAAAGACTGACTACTTATCATGATGAAGCTAGTTGCAGCAGCAGTACAGTACAAACATTTAACACTCATGACTCTGGGTACTTTGCCGTCGTTCCTTTCAATAAATGAGAGCTCAGAAGATCAGAACATGCTTCACTCTCCAGTAATGTGTGGTTAATTTTAAAGTGGGGCTGAAACTTCTTCTTTCTATATGCTGTCTAACGGTACATTTCTAAAAGTGCTTTGAAGCTGTTCTTCATTTGGTAAGATCAAATCAGACGGAACTAATTTAAACTTATTTAGCCAACAATAGTTTATAGTATGTACGTATACCTAAGTGTAATCATTACAATTGTCTACTTAGTACAAGAACAAACCTCTTATAAACTATTACTATAATGAACATAGTTTCATTTGTTGCGGCCATACAATTTTCCTCACCTGCCGCTACCAATCACTCAACCAGACTCACTCATTCACTTTGTTAGTCTGTTCATCTGTCTGTCTATGAGGCAGTCAGTCAGTCACTCAGTCAGGAAGTGTAGCAAATGATATAAATAAATAAAATACAAGATAAAGCTATTTGCAATTTGATTGTCAATTTTCATGAGCATCAACAGCTCACATGAGTTCTATTGAAGAAGGAGTAGGAGTATCTGTACCTACAATATAAAGCGTGCTGACCTCAACTCATATGGGAACTAACCACAAACCCAACTACGGCACATTGCTGACTTGATTTTATTTTATATGTATAAATTTCCGTTATTTCATTGCATTTACATATAAAGTTCCTAGATATAGAGAGAGTCCAGTGTAGTCATTTATTCATGTATAGTAGCTACATCTTTCACTCAGTCAGTCAGTCAGTCAGTCAGTCAGTCAGTCAGTCAGTCAGTCAGTCAGTCAGTCAGTCAGTCATTCATTCATACAGTCTGTGTGTGAGTACTTCACTCAATCAAAATTCATCTGAGATTTTTAACGTTTCGTTTCATTTTTGTGAATTTTTGGCCAAAAGTACACACACAGCCATCCTTCCATTTGGTTTAATCTAGGGAACAGGTACAGCTGTCCTAACGTCTTCAATCAAGTAACTTTTGACTTCACTCACAGACGTTCTGTTAATTTTCATTTCACTTAAATTGTATGCGTGCTTTCCATCTTCATATGTCAGAAAGTTTTCTCTTCATATCTTGCAAATATATGTTTGCAGTATAAAAGTTTTAATTGTAGTTTTCAATTATTCAGCATAAATAGTTGAAATAAAGTTTAGTTTTTGATTTTGCATGTTTTATTCAGAGCTTTTTCGAATTTTGTAAATATAATTCAATAATAAATTTAATGAATAGGTTTATCAATGCAATTTTTTTTTATAATTTAAAGATTGTAGAGCTGAGTAGCTTAATATAATCCAACATAACGAATTTATTTATAACATATAATATTAATCGTTTATTTTGCCAATCACAGTTGGTTGTAAACTTTTTGTGTTGCAGTTTGGCGGTTTTCTAACAACATATGTTAATGCGAGATATTATGTGAATAGGTTTGTTAAAGTACAATTTTGCGTCATACAGATTTTGATAGCTCTCAAAGAGCACTGTGAGTATTTTAATGCCACACATTTTTCGAAATTTCGTAATGTTTTTTAAAACCGAAACTTAATACTCAATTTGAACACACTGTTTATCTTTGGTATGTGTTTAACTATTTATAAACAAAATTTAAAAAGAAAATAATAAACAAGCATTTTATAAGTTGGAACAGCCACAGATCTTTTCAAATATAAGCAGTTTTGAAGATATACTCGCATTATATAAAGTGCTACCTATGCTAATAAGTACTATTAAAATTTGTACTGATTTATTGCATATGTGAGAAAGGTATACAGTTAAATATACACAAGTATGTGTGAGCTTTATGTCAAAAAGCAAATAGGTGGCTGAATCAACGTTTTGAGAGCAAACTGGTTACTATAAAAATTAAACAGTTAAACAGTGTTCAGCCAAGCTGGAAGTTCACTCCAACGCGGCTTAAAGTTTTTTTTTTTGTTATTTTCACAAAGTTTGCTTTAAAGGAAGACTCGGAGACTCCACAAAGTATATGTGCGATACATATTCGTGAACAGTGCGACGAAACGAGTCAGTCTTTATTTTGAAGTTGTTATGGAGATCGTTTTATAACCGTAAGCAATATACTTATCAAATATTCAAGCTCTCAATTGAAATTTTTGTTAATTTTTGAAGTAGAACTTCTTTAGGCGAGTAACTCCGAACTTTTTCTAACGGAAGTAACTTTTTCGCGCGGAAGAAGAGAATTGGTCATGCGTTCGTACATGAACTATTGGTCATGCATTCTTGTACTGGCGCGTATTAAGGCTAAGCTAACAATTTCAAAGTTGCATACTAAAAAATGAGTGCGTGTAACCTTTACGCGCGTTTGAAGTAAAACTTCTTAAAACTTGAAATAAATAAGTTATGCCTGTTACAGATATTTGCTCAAACTTAGTATAACCGTGGCTTTTCTGCGCAGGGTATACAAATTAATTGGTAGATGGCGCTAATACAGCTATACATATATAGTGTAGTTTGCGCCCTCAGTAGATGGCGCTGCTTCGACATATTTATTTTAAGTTTAATCTTTTTAGTAATATCTGCCACAACGGACAAATCAGTTTTACTTCACCCGCCCGTAAAGGTTACACGCACTTATTTTTTGTTGTTTAATTATTACTATTTCTTATTACTTCATACGTATACACAACTCAAAACATAAATACATACTGTATTTGCCTCTACATGTGAGTGATCGGCAATTGCATTTGCGCAGACATCTGAATGGCAACAATTTCTGCTACATGAAAAATCAATGAAATAAAATGCGTTATACTTAATTCATAGTATATACCACATTATCGTGTAAAACGAAAACGCATGGCCTAAATATGTCTTTCAAAATTTCTTACTGCAATGTATCAAATAAGCTTAATCTAGATATATATTTTTTTCTATTTCACCGCTCAATACACTGCTTCACTCATAAAAAAAGGGAACTGCTGCTTGCTTCAGACACACTCAATTAAATACACTTTCTATACGAGTAGCGCGTGAATATCTAATTAAAAAGTGCTCATTAGTTCGCACTCACTTGCTTACTTGCTGTGTGTACTAATTTCATAAACCAAATAAAGTTTGAATTAATTTGGCCAACAGAAGTTATTGTTATTATGTACTAACTTTTTTATAGTCGTAGCAGTGAGGGAGTATGGCTCGGAAAAGATTGAGTGCCTTTCAAGAAGGGGGCGTTGCCAGCCAATTAAATGAGCGATAATACTTTAAGCAAAATTATACAAAAAAAAAAAAACTTTTGATAAGTATGAAAAAAAAGAGAAATAAAAGACGACAACGTTGCATTGTAAAATATAAATCCAGCTGGAAGCAATGGGGGAGGCATTATGAATACTACGAGTTAATTGGCTGTATAATTACAGGGCGCAGTTTTTTTTTTTTTGGGTAATATTTTTTATAGCTTCTCTGGCTATTGTAAAAGTATTAAATTTGTGGCATTTTAGAGATTTACAAAAAGAGAAATTTTGAACTTTTTATGTTTTCGGTTTTTTTTTTTGGAATAATTTAAAATTTTTTCATTCTTTGAAGTTAATGCACAAATTAAAAGCAATTAAAAGTTGGACTGCGCTTATTTTTAGCACCGTTTTATACTCGTACACAATATACGTGGAAAATTGATATTGTTGTACTCTATATAATTTGTGTAAATATAGAGCATACAGATTTGGAAACACTGTTTGTAACTCATGAGTACTGCGTGTCATACACTGGAATAGAAGAGCCTGTGTGCATATTGCTGGTGAAAAGCGAGTAAAGCGTTGGCACCAGTACGTTCCTTGTGGTACACAAGCATTGATTGCTCTCCGGTGGCAGTAGACCAGTAGGAATGTATCTCCGAAACTAGCAGAGATACGGAAAATGAAGCCATATACAGAATTAGAGTAAACTGAATTTGCAAGCTAAAAGATTTGAAATCATAAGGCGTGAGAGTGATAGTTTCCGAGATATAGTGCCGGGAATACAGGAAGTTTTTAAATTTGGCCTGTATCTCCGAAACTAGTAGAGATACGGAAAATGTATGCATAAACAAAAATAAAATAAATTTAATTTGTCAACTTCAACGAAGGATTGAAGAATGTTTCTGACGAAAATTCGCCTAGCGATTTATACACAGGAAACCATTAATAACGGCTTTCAAGTGGTTTCATGTATTTTCCAAATTGCAAATTGAATTCACTTTAAATTTGTGTATAAGAATTCATTTTCCCTATCTCTGCCAGTTAAAAAGTTCCAGTTTTTGCAACTTTTTTGGAACAACCTGTGTTTTCGGCCTTATATATCCGAAACTATCACTACTACGGCTTAGAATTGGCAAACCTTTTAGCTTGCAAATTTAATTTACTTTAATTTTGTATATGACTACATTTTCCGTATATCCGCCATTTTCGGAGATACAGGCCGAAATGTTAAAAAATTATGGTTCTTGGCCAACAAAATATCAGTTGTTGTTTTGTTTTGAGTTTTTGTTTAGCTCCAAACAGCTGACAGCGTCAATGAAAGTTGCCAGCATTTCGAATCGTCTTATTCTTAAATTAATAATTGATATTTTACTTCATAAAAATTGGTTTGTGTATTATATCACACCTTGTTATATAATTTTTAATTCGCGAAACATACAAATTGAGATATGCAGAGTTTTTGAAGTGTTTCAAATCATTTCACGTTCTGCCATACAGTAATATTTTGTTAACATAATGCGCGTTCAAACCTGTGCAAAATACATGGATATTTTAAAAAATCGCGTTCATATTGGATGCAACTTCTTCGCTCGATTTTTCTTATGATTTCGATTATTTAGGTAGTCCGATAACTCGATTTCTCTTATGATTGGAATTTTCTAGTCGATTTCAAGTATGTCATATGTACATATATATTAAGGGCAATCGCAAGAGCACATATCTGTTAAAACAGCTAACAAAATAGCCGCAAAAATGTAGCAAGTAAAAGGTAAATTCTTATTGAGTTTATTTTAATTAATTTTATATACTTTTTTGTTCTTGTAGGTGTGATGAAAATGTAATGAACAGCAGAGACCACTTACTATCTCTTCGATTCGTGGAAGGAAAACATTGAAGGGCATTTTATTATAGAAATGACAGCCAATTTAAAATGCATTTGCCGACTGTTGGTTAGGTCAAAATTAAAATAATTTAGTCTTAGAATAAATTAATGTGATTGTCAAGAGTTTTATTTTGTTTAAGCAAGAATACATATTTGTGAGTAATGTCAATAAATGAAGATAACACTATGTTTATGTTAAGTATATATATAAAGTATAAAATTATCACGAACAGCTGTTGTTCAATGAAAACACCATTCGATTTTTTTCGATAAATCGTGGACGCTATAACAAAACATTTGTTAGTGGAAGCATACAAACTATCGGTTATCGGTCTAATTTAACGACCATTAAAATAATTGTAAACGAGTGAAAACACACAACGATTGTTAGTTAATTTAAATTCGAAGCTTGTTAATTGCTAATGCGAAAGGCCTTAACATTTGTTATTCGAAGCGTGCGGATGCCGACAGATTCTCACACAATCTCTCAATACACATCTCTAAACCAAAACTAACGAAACATCACACACATCCCAAACACTATGGAAACTAAAATTAACCAAGCTCTAATTTCACCTGGTATTTTTTAGCTTAAGTCTGGCATTTTCTGGTGTGTTACCACAAGGAAGAAGAAGAAATCGAAATTTATTCTAGAAGTTTGTTTTTTTTTTTGTCGAAACGAAAACTCCGCAGCGTGCACTGCATAAAAGTAACGAACGAGAGCGAACATACCGCTAACGTAGACACTACACCGCAGAAGTGCTGCTTCCAATTTCACTTTTAAAGTTGCATCAACTCGTTCACGTTTAGATTTATAAACGAATAAATACAAAAGCCTTAAGTACAATAAAAAAAAAAACTGGTGCTGCTGCAACATGTCAAACGAATCAATTAATAATTTGAACGAGTACAAAAACTCGCTAATCAGCAAAGCCGAAGAGCTCGTCACCAGAGGTTTTCCGGAGAAAATTACTGAGCTAAATGCGCTGTTGGCCAAGCCGATGTTCAATAAGCGTAACTTCGATGAGGTGCATCAGAAGCTCAACATTCCCGTCGTTGATCTTATTTCGGTTGATAATCACGATGATGGCACACCGCCAGCCAAGCGACAACGCACTAACGATTCCGGCGACGGCGTTGATTCGTTAGTAACCAAAACAAAATTGATGACACTGACGGATGGAACGGTGTCGTGTAACGAACTACTATTAGAAATGACAAAGGTTGTCAAGCCGATTGTACGCAAACTACTCGAGGATTCAAATCTGCTGAAGGTGTGGATCGGGCTTATGATTCCAAAAATCGAAGATGGCAACAATTTTGGTGTTTCCATACAACAGGAAACGCTGGATGAAATCCAAATTGTTCTATCTGAGGCTGCTAATTACATCGATCAGATGTTTTGTTACTTCCCGTCGCGTGCCAAGATCGTCTCAAAGGTGGCCAATTATCCGCATATTGAAGACTATCGTCGTTCAGTGGCTGAATTGGATGAGAAGCAATACCGTAATCTTCGGCGGTTTGTGTGCGAGGTGCGCAATCATTATTTGTCGCTGCATGATCTCATTATTAAGAATATGGATAAATTGAAGAAGCCACGTTCCAACAATGCCGAAAACCTTTATTAGGCTCTTGTGTACGAGATGGTAAAGCTGAACATGTGTAGACGTTTTTGTAAATTCTATATACTATTTAAAATAACAATATAGAAATATGACGCTATGACGCTGATTCAGACAGTTTCCCACATCATCGAATCATTTTTTTTTATCATTTTAAGCAAATCTTCTGTAACACGATTTGGGCTGCTTACATAGATCATGGGAATTAAGGCAGGAACAGGGTAATTTAGGTAGTCATCTGATTTGTATATATTCTAGTGGCAACTATTGTTGATTGCAGCGCCCATTCCAAAAAGCCCATTGGAACATGTATATTCCGCATTATCCTTCCCGGGATTGACTAAGTGGCATAACCTCATTACAATTCTTTGAAACCAATTCCATACTTCAGGAAACCGCCATCAGTTTCTGGAACATCTTTTTGGTGACTTTTTGTGGAGAGAGATTAGCTTAAAATGGCTGAAAAACCAAGAGGAGAGAGTTCGAAGAAGGGTCAATCATCGGACTCCCCTAACAAAAGAAGCATTCCGTAACAAAATCTTGGGAATTGAAGCGGGAAGATGGTATTTCAGTAAGTCATCGGTTTTGCAATTCATTTTAGTACCAACTATTGCGGATTTCATTTCCGATTCCAAAAATTGGCTGGATCATCTATTTTTCACATAGTTCTTCCGAGGATTAATCAAGTGCCATATCTTTACTACAACTTGTAAGAACTAAGGCAATACTACATGTTTTGATGTCAATTTCTAGAAAGGATTGGATATAAAAAACCCAGGAAAATATCACAAAGAAATATTTCATTTTCCACCCCAGTGTAAGAAACCAGATGCTTGCAGAAATAGAAGCCAAAAAAGCACAAAGATTGAATTCAAAACAAGCTTTATTAAATATGAAGTTCTCGCCTGTGAACACAACGTGTATGATACTATATATCAGTTGAGCGATAGTCAACTGCCTGTGATTCAATCATGGCAACTGAAAATCACTGATATCGATTGCCACTTGATATTATAATTCACGGCGTATCAGTAATATGTCATCACTTGATACATTGATATACTTTTTGTGCTGCAAACACTATATGCATGATACATTACTCATACGCCGTGAATCACAGTGGCACTAGTAAGAAAGAAATGATACTCAATCACTGATATTTACAATATCGAGTAGCAACTGATATCAGTGATTTTTCAGACGCCGTGATTTGATCACTGGTAGTTAATTATCGCTCAACTCTAATATGCAGCGTATTTAAAATTCGATTCTATTGAGAAGTGAATTTTCCACTTGTTTTTCATTTGTTTGCCAAAATTTTCTGCTTAATTTAAAGTGACGAATTGTGTTACGAAAAGTTGCAAATTGCTTTATGCAAACTTTTTGCTTTCCATGAAAATTTATACATCAAAATAAGAATGTGAAATAAAATGCCAACTAAAAGTATGTAACCAAATATTTTTGCTATCAGCAAAGTTAATTCTACCTGGAATTGTTATAAATTATATGCGTTATTAATTTGTAATCATTTATTATTATTATTATTATTATTATTTTGTGCTAATTGAAATAGTACATAGAATAATTGCATATAAACTTCCCACAGACAACAAATATGTGTAAAAATAATGCCATTTATTTGTTTATTATGCACTACACTGCTACATATCGCATTTTTTTTTCTTTTTTTTTTTGAGTGTGTGAGAAAAACTTTTTGTGGTACAATTTATCATAAAATTTTACCTTAATTAATTAGAAAACATTAGACAAATGCTTCTGAAACAGACAAATTTCCAAAATATTTTCAATTAGATACATTCATTTTATTGCATATTTAGAGTCAGAACTGTGTGCATGTGTGGAAGGAGCTAAGCAATTTGTATGTAAAACTATTTATTTTATGAAATTAAATACAAAATCATAAATCGAGAGTTGCCTACTATATTGCGCAATTTGGCAGCTCTAAGTGCTGTTGGGTACCAGCTGATATTTTCATTGAAAAATGTGACATTTTTTAGTCAAAACGTACGCAGAACGTTTTGATGTACGTGTATTATTTGTGTTGCTTACAGTGATTTGAAAAAATTCAGCTCTGTCAAAATATGTAATTAACGCATGAAAATTTCCGTGCGATTGATGATTTATGAAGAGTGTACTAATCAACCTTCTTCGACTTTTTGCGATGCAGTGCCATCAGAAATACTGTTTATGTCTGGTAGGTGGAATACAAACGTGGTCGCCATTCGCTTATAGACAAATTAAGGGAAGATCGTCCAAAAACAGCTGTTATTGTAGAAAACATGGATGGCATGTGTGAACTGATAAGACAAGACTATCGTGTGGCATACCGTGAGATTGAGACTAGCGTTACATGCAGCACAATTAAACAATTACCAAAAAAAAAAAAAAAAAAAAATAGTGAAACTTCAGAAAAGTAGCCTACAAGAGAATGAGATAAATATAGAGTATCAGGAGTATTAGGATAATTTAAAGGTTTATTATTTTTATTTATAATAAATTTATTGCTGCCGACACTAACGACATTTTTCAACATTAGTTTTCGGCAATTTTAGAAAATATTTTACAAAATATTCACATTGTCAAAATCGAATTTTCAAATCACAACGGGTAGAGCATCTAAATCGTAATATCTAAAAATTGTGAACATAAAATCTCCTGTTAAACATTTTTCTTATACGTGTTTGCAAGATTATGAGCACTTGTTATAAGTTATGACCATTTGCCTGTTGTCATCTCGCACTTCCGATACTATGACCTACTCCAACCTATCACAAATTTAACTGGTCATAAGCTCAAAAATTTTTAACATTCTCATTGATCTATCTCATTCTCTGGCAGGCTAAATCCTATTTATGAATTTGTTTGTCTCTTTGCGAGTTGATTTTTATATTATTTTCACAAACCTTTCGAATTTCGAACTCAATATTCGTTTCATCGAATTTTGTAATGACAACGATGCTAAAGAAGTTTCACTTCAAAAAAATCGTATCGATTAGTGAAAAGAAATATTGGTCCAAATCATGTCTATGACATCGTTATAGTTAAAGGTTCAAGCATCCATGCATATGAAAGCGAAACAAAATAGTAATCGTCTTTATGAGTATTCCAAGTCCAGCCAAATCCAACAAATCTTGTGCGCGAACGATGCATTTCGAAACAAATATTTCCCTCTTTTTTGGGAGGAAAAAAAAACTGCATATGTGGCAACTGTTCCATTAGAGCAACATATGTCGGTCAATTTTCCATGGCACATCTAAATTACGTTTAAAATTTCTAAATTCCAAAATGGATTTAACTTTAGTAGGCAGCTTGCTGACAATCTGTTTACAACTCTCCATGTGGCGTTGCATCATTCTTTCATCATGTGAGTATTGGACACAGGCTTTGCATAGAATCATTTTA
This sequence comes from Leucophenga montana, assembly GCA_035044765.1. Lineage (NCBI taxonomy): Eukaryota > Metazoa > Arthropoda > Insecta > Diptera > Drosophilidae > Leucophenga > Leucophenga montana. Next base: position 313,271 of record JAWNNQ010000656.1, read on the forward strand.
CTTTTATGATTAGTGATTTGAGATCACAGAAGAAAATAAGACACGAGTTAGAAAATATATATACAAATATATAAAATGTATATAAAAATACTAGCCGTGATATGTTTTTAATCCAAGCAAAGTGATAAGTTTCCTACTCTTGTAGAATTAGAAGATTTATATATTTTGGTTTCTCATTCACCGTGTGATACAGTGGACCGCTAATTGTTTTCATCTCATCATAAGTAAAGACATTGATACTTGTTCCTTGATTCAATCACTTTCGTTCTCTTATTTGTTTTAATTCGATGCGGGAATGTAAGTCCAAGAAGATCAACACACTTTTACAGGTAATTGAAACAATTTTCAAAGCACTTTTTCTACGCAAAATTGTCAACCTTCTCCATAATTTGAAAATCAAGAATGCCATTTTTTGTAGCTCCTCCAGATGTTTCAAACGCAAGATCTTCATGGAGAATAATTTGAAAATCAAGAATGCCATTTTTTGTAGCTCCTCCAGATGTTTCAAACGCAAGATCTTCATGGAGAATAATTTGAAAATCAAGAATGCCATTTTTTGTAGCTCCTCCAGATGTTTCAAACGCAAGATCTTCATGGAGAATAATTTGAAAATCAAGAAAGCCATTTTGAATGATAACTTACTCTTTTTTTATTATTATAAGGAGCACAATAGAAAAGCCAACCCTCGTTATATTTAATTTATGAAATTAAATACGAAATAATAATAATAGTAGTGCCTGAACGGCTGTGTTAATTTCCTGTCGTGCCAAATGAAATATGAAAATTGTCAGTTTATAAAATATATATAAATTTTAATGGAGGTGGGTACTACTAGAAATATTAATGCTTTTGGTAGCAAAAAAGTGCAAATAATGTTTTGTATGAAAAATATATTTAAATTTAATACGATATCAAAAAAAATTTATATATTTGAACATGTTTTAATTATCAAATTTGCCTTCAACGAAATAAAGGGTGGCTTTTCAGAGATGTTGAATTGAATTAAAATACTAAGATTACATAATTTAAAACTGAAAATTGGCTTTATTAGAAAGATAACACAGCAGAACAAAAACAATATTTGAACGGTTGTTTACTAATTCGAGGTCCCTGACTTCGAATTTACCATCTTCGAGCAGTTCTAGTTTTTGAGATACTGCTACTACGTGCATATTGAGTCTTGTTGTGGAAAATTAAAATGCAAATACAACTCTACCGCCAGCAACATTTGACACGTCTCTAAGAAACCCTTATTCATGAAGTTCCGGTCTCCAATGATCTGGTGTGCACCTTTACATCATTGAGATGAATGCTATTTTTATGTTGTGAATATATCTGGAATAAACAAGAAAAACCACTTTAATTATGTTTACCCCTTACACCTGTAAGGAGTTCGTATGATCCGTTTTTATTACCACCATCTACATCTAAAGAAAGCACTGTCGAATTGCATGAGCTAAGCTAAGACGAGTGCGTTGCAGAAAACTGGGTCTATCGAAAACTTCTTTAGAATAACTTGGTTCCCAATTGAAAAAGTGAAATCTCATAACGAAAGAAACAAAAGTTTCGTATTACCGCACTCGATAACAAGTCTTACTTCAATTTTTCGCTGATGCAGATGATTTTGTGTTTTACACAGATATTTCTGGTTAGATGACTGCCATGGGTTTATAGAGACATGATTCATATGAATATCGTTTATTTGTCGACTCCGGTCGACACCGGTCGCACATTCAACCAAAGTCAAGTAAGAATACCCTATAGTAGCATTGGTCATGAACAATAATAATAAGGTATGACGAACATAAATGAATAATTTGTGTTGATCTGAAGATGGCTAATTTGCTTTTAGTACAACAAGGCGGCTATACCAACTATTTTTGTTTAATCTGTTTATGGGATAGCAGTGCTAAATCAGAACATTGGACAAGAAAAGTATGACCCTCTAGGGTAGCACTAGTTCCAGATAGCTTCAATGTTAAAAATGATTATCTTATGCCATAATATCATATCATCATGTTGCCATCTCTGCATATTAAACTTGGTCTGTTGAAACAATATGTTACATAGCTAAACAAGGGCGTTGAATGTTTTAAGTATATTTCAAGAAAGTTTCCGAATCTGAGTTCAGTAAAGCTCGAAGCAGGCATATTTAACGGCGCACAAGTCTGCCAATTGTTGAAGGATTCTGATTTTAGCAGTTCGATGACAGAAATTGAGTAGAAAGCATGGGACTCGTTTGTTTGTGTTATGCAAAATATCTTAGGCATTTAAAAGGATGATAATTACGTTGAGCACGTTGAAGAGATGTTGTCTCACTACGAGCGACTTGGATGCAACATGAGCCTCAAAGTACACTTCCTGCAGAGCCAATTAGTTGGTTTTTTTCGGAAAATCTAGGTGACTTGAGTGAAGCACAGGGTGAACGACTCCACCAAGATATTCGGACTATAGTGATACGATTCCAGGGTCGCTGGAATGGCCGAACACCAGTTCTGATCAATTTATAACAGTTTAAAACCTGTCGGAAAATGAAATCTCTGAAAAAAAAACACCCTGCATATTTTCAATTTATTATATGTGTTTAATTTTACTTCATAAAAATATGCATGCATACTTTTAGGCTGTCTGCCATGCCACAATAAAATATGCAGTCTACCTCAGTTTGCCAGACGCGCTATTTCCGTTCTGAAATATCCGTTTTTGTTGTTGTTGTTGTTGTTGTTGTTGCACTTTAAACGCTTTTTTTCGGTAGCTCATTGTCTGCTTGCGTATGTGTCAAAAAAAAAAAAAATATGTTGCATACATTTTGGCGTATATGCCCCATTTACAACAAAAATAATACTAGTATATGCAAGCAAGTCTGCCATTGCGTATGCCAAAAAGTTCAACTTATACATTTGAAAGCATAAAACGTCTCTGCAAATTGTCGCATTGCGAATATGTTTCCACTTATTTATTATGCCTAACTAAATACTCGAATACACTCGAATATGTATGCGAAATAAAAGAAATGAATAATTTCGAGTAGTAATGGACTTTTAATGTTTGCATTTTTGTGTGACTGGCATGACAATATTTTGAAACTCGTACGTATGCATAAAATACTTATTTTAAATTGCCGAATGCTTATGTAGCATAAAGGTGTAAGAGTGAGTTTTCCGTAGACTGTGAGAAATGCAGAGTAAAAGAACGGATCAAACTGTATAAAACTGGCATAAAGCAAAATTTTATTGACATACAAAACCAAAATTTAGGCCAGAGCCCAGTGTAGCTGGTATTTCAAAAATTTGGAAAACAGCAATTCCAGTGTCCAACATTAGTCTTCGTTTATGCTATGTGAAGCTCGTTTGTCTGTCCATCATAAGTTAAAAAACGTAATAATAATATTGAAAATATGTAATTTGTAAAGCCAGCACCTACAATTCGAAGAATTAAAATCCGTTGGTTCACACACAAAATATTTGAATAAATTAACTGCTATCTTAAATGTTTACAAGTGAGTATTGTACAGTTCTAACTCCATAAGCCATTCCGTAGGCTGCGAGGCATATGTTACTTTACTAGTTCTTGTACCATTATCCGGCTATTGCCTTAAGTCCATATGCCGTTCCGTTGGCTGCAAAGTACCATTTTACTGTACCACACACCAGGCTTAAATATACTATTATTTAAAAAAAATATCCGGCTCAAAGGACCATGTTACTTTACCTGTTAGCAATATGAATGGGCACAGCAGTGGTTAAAAAACATTCACTGCCTTAGTGAATATTTAGTGGTGGTTAAATCGGGCATAGTTAGATGCTTTAAACCAAAGCTTCACTCACTTTCCAATAGAAATCGAACCATAAACCAAATCTAGAGGTGTGGCCATACAAAAATGGAAATAAATGAATACAAGCTAGCGTAACGTAAATGTGTTCCTGAAAATGCTAGTAATTTCCAACTGAATCTATTGCAAATATTTCTTTTTGGAATCGTTAACTCAGATCGTTTGACATAGGTTTTCTGGGAAGACTCCAAAATAAGTATATAGATATTACATTTTTATAGGCATGTCGAATGCAACTTTTTATATAAGTCTCTTCTGAAGACTTTTTCTCATCGTCCCTTCAACTTTTTCTATTTCCCAAAAACTCAATTAACGTAAACATAGAAAAAGAAACTAAGCCACGGCTTGTTTTTAACTTGATTAAATTTTTCCATAAAGTCTTTTAAATGAATATGTTTAGTGAACTTATTTTTGAAAAATATGAGTTTTTCTGGCGGGATCTAATTTTCTTTCTCGATGCGAAAAATAACAATAACATTCTTATTTGAAAAACTACTTTTTTTGTCGGGTTGGACACGTGTTTCGGACTTCACAACAAGTCGCTCATTAGTCACCGACTGTATGAAGCATTGTTCGAATTTGTGGTTCAACACTATAAATCTTGTTAGAGTATTGGCTGCAAAAGATCATTTACCAATTAAGATTTAAAGATAATGTTTTTAAAATTATCCGGCTCGAAGGACCATGTTGCTTTATCTGTTAATGCGTAAACAGACAAACAACACTTTAACAGCTTAAAAGACACATAGACAGACATATAAAGAGATAGACAGACATACATCTGTTCACGAATATATGTACCATATGAGGTCTCCGAAGATTCCTTTAAAACGTGGTAAAATTATCATACTATCTGTTTGAAGAGCATAAAAAGGAAAAGATGTATTTTCATCACTTCAGTGGAGTTTTTTGGGAGTTATTTAAAAAAACATAATTAGAGGAATAGAAATAATATCATACACTCCTGTTCCAGCTCTCATTTTTGGGAAGATTTCACAAAAGTTTACAAACGCATGGTACAATTTTCACGTTTAGAAGGACTGAGGGATTTGAATCTATAACCGTTGAGTAATATGAAATTAACATGCTCTACTTCAACTAAATTCACACTCTTCCAAGCGTGAAAATTACTATTTTATCGAATTCACTCTCGCAAAATCTTTGCGAAAGTGAAAACGGGAAAAGTTTATATATATTTTAGCAAATGAATGTTTATCTGTGTTTGTCCTTTATAGTCGCTTAAACTAAGCGAATTTCTTCTTTAGATCTCAATACATATTTTGACATTTAAATTTTTCTGTAAGTTTTTCAATTATAATTCATTACGAATTATTAATTTCGCGCAGTGTACAATTTATTTATTAAGTGCACTCTTAATAATTTTCCACAAGAGGCCAAAACCAGCAACAAACGAAGCAGCTACACAATCAGCATCCACATCATCATCATCTACGGAAGCAACATTAACTCACTCTCATACACAGTGGCCAAACTCAGCACAATGATCATCACATGGCAAACATCATTAGCCATGTTAAAAGCCCAAACACCCACTAAATAAAGGGTGTTTTTTTCAGAGGAGTAGAATTGAATTGAAACACTGCTTTTATAAAATTTCAAACTGTAATTTGGCTTTTTTAGAAAGATAGTTTTATGTCATTAGTGTTTAAATATGACTTCATGCTGGCTCGGATTTGTAACATAACGGATTTCCAATTCATGTTTAACCGAATTAGTCGCTTGGATGGATGTAGCACACGGCAACATTTCTGAATTCAAACACGAATTTCGAAATATATTTGCACAATTTGTCTATTCATGATAAAACGCTAAACCAAACTGAGCACAAATGTCAATAGCCTTGCCAGATTTGACAAATTTACGACAGTTTAAGCCTTTGGCGGAAAATGAAACTTCTAAAGGTACAAGCACCCTCTATATATAGTATAGAGCATATGAAGTTGTGACAAACTTTTTGACAATACTCGGCTTCACTTCAACTTCAACTTCTTCTGGCATTTTGTACATTGTTGGAATGCTGTGAAAATGAATGAAAATGCATGAAAAGCTGCCGCATGTCGAGGGAAAAGTTAATAAATGGCTGACGTTTTATGGTTTTTTGTGTGTGTGTGTGTGTGTCTGTCGATTTTTTGCACCCCTCCTCCCCACAAAAGTGGCAAATAGTATTTATTTAGCAACATTGTTGCATTGTTGCAAGACAAAAAACAAAAAAAAAAACAAAAAATAGAGAAAGAGAAGTAAACTTTTTACAGAACGAGTAAGCGAGCAACTGCATAAAAAATGCTCACATCAATCCGTTTAAAAATAATTTCACATGCTTCCGGTCTGGCTGCCTTTTGACTGCCAGGATGACTGGCTGCCTGACGCACATCCTTTCAACTGCGATTCGCAGTCAAACTGCTCATATTTTAAAACTCAACTCAATCGCTGCTAAAAAAAAAAGTCGAAGGGAAAAAAAATGTTAAAATAAAAATCGACAACGGAAAAACTCGCTCTTTAAATGCAGCCAACATTGGCGGCTGCTTCCGCTACCAACTGCCAATGTAGTCCTGCTGCTGCTACTGCTGCTACTGCTGATCCTTCTGTCAGCATAGTAAATGTTACATTGGATTTTCAACAATTCATTCGTCCTTTTGCTATTTTTTTTTTATATATATATATATCGCTCTCTCAGTCAGCTCATATCCGGTTGTATGGTCGCATTTCCGATTCAATTCTTTTAACATGTATGCAATTTTGCTTCATTTCTTGTTTTGGTTTTTTCGCCCCGAATTTGGTTTGTAGTTTCTTTATTTCTTTGGGTCCCAGTTGTCCTTTCTGGTTGGCGTTCATGATGAATAATTGCGTCTACAGCAAAAGAACGTCCACGTATAATATTTTTGTATGGATGTGAGTATCTATTTTTGTTTTTACTCTACGAAAATGTGCGCTTGAGTGGTTTATAAATTTGTTATTATATACAATAGATGTGTGGTTTTTTTCTACACATTTTTTGAATGAAAAAGGTTAATGTCGACGCAGATAAGTAGGCAATCATTTTTGGCACACAGCTTTGGCTGCGCTCCTTAGGAAGTTTTTGAATGAAGGAAAGTAGAATAATAAGAAAAAAGTTTTACTGAAGTATATTGAAATATATCTAAAAATAGAAGATAAACTATTAAACTAACTTTTCAACATAAGCAACACTTTTGTATAAGATGAAAAAGCGCATATGAAGCACTGCATCCTTGTGGTAATATTTTGTACCACTTTTCCAGCAATTGGAATTATTTTGAAATGCATCAAATATATGGTACGTATGGCTTTTGTGCCTAGCAGTTCTACGAAACTGCTATTTGGTCTTTTTGTTTTTTTGTACTTTCAGTTGTATATCCCTAAATCTACTTACATGTATTAAGTGTTTGGAACATATTGAGATTGGAAAACGAATATTTTTCTCGTAAAACTACCGCAGGCGATCTGAAAGCCAGAACCTTTGCTTAAGAGAAAACATACTAGCTGCCAACTGCTTAAGCAGCTCATGAAGTTGTCAACGTCCCTGCTCGGGCGCCCTTAAAATTTAACTTTAATTTAAGTTAACAAGTTTCTTTCAAAACTGAGTGCATTGAAATATTTATTTTGCACAGTTTCTTATTGTATTTTATAAAGAAAGTTGGCTATTATGCATTGCAAGTGTAGGTAGTAGGTAGTTCCCAGAAAGTGTTGATTAAACACTTATTTGTAGAACCTTTTAACTTTTCACAGCAAATGCACAGTTAATATGCCACTAAGCAGCTTTAATGAGAAATGATTGCCATCTGCCATCAGAAAATGAGCTAAGAAAGTCGAAAAAAGGAAGGTTAAAAAGCCAGGCAACACACAAAGTAAGTAAAAAGGACGAATTAAGCGCCATAGGTAAGTTCACTTGCTTGCAAAATATGGCAATGGCTTTAAATTAAGTTTCAGTTTTTCTTCTTTCGTAATGTTTTTTTTTTTCGTGTGCAATTAAATATGCACATTCTCATTAAAAGTTTGCGCCATTAATAAACGCCAAAAGGGATGTAATTTAATACGGTGAAAATACACGCACACATTAAAAATGCACACATAATCACACGCAAAAACCTGAGACGACAGCGACGGGAAGGATGAGTACGAGAACGAGGGCATTCTGAAAAGGAGCAAGTGCCGTAGGACGATATATACAGTGTGTGCAAACAAAGCTCATAAAATTTGCAAATGTAAATAATTTCTTAACGAAATTTTCACGTAGTTGAAATAAGCACACGTAAAGGTTTGCCAAGGATCCTAGCAAACATGCGCATACAAAAATACTGACACTCACACATACACAGCCATACAGACTCACTTATGCACACTCACCTTTACATATGTCTATTTTGTTTTTGAGACAAAAAGAAAAAAAACCAAATGGAGAGAAGACAAAAAAAAAATTATGTTTTAGTTAAGCCGATGCTTAAGAACCCTTGCAGATGACTATAAAATTGATTTCAATTAGTATGAAAACTTTAGAGTTTTAAAGTGGTACCTAGAAATATTTCATGGTGTAAGTTTTGTGGAACTACGGAGCAACTCCAGCAGAAACATATCGCATTTTTGGTGTTTCGAAATCAGCCTATTATCTTTGAAAAAAATCTGTTTATTCTTTCAAACAGTATCCATCATTTAAGTGTCATTTAATTAGTCATTTATTTCTGTACTTTCTGCTGTATTCCTTCCTATAAATGTTTTGACGTTAAACTGTGCGAGCAAGTGAACTTGATAATACGTCTTAAATATATACCATATCATGGTGAAATTATGTACATGGTGAAAGTGTAGACATGTATTTAAAAATTCATGTAAATATACTTTGTGCTCATCTCTAGCTCATTCTAATTTCTAAAAGTGATCATATAGAGTAGCCATCTCTTTCACCAGATTTGGCTGCGACTGACTTTTTATTGTGAGAATATATTTATGCCAACATACTATGTGTCTCTTGCGCAACTTAAAGCCAATGTTCGTACAGAAATCGCAGGAATTTCACCAGAAATTCACCAAAGTGATAGAAAATGCCGAAAAACAGACCTATTGTGTGGTATAGCCAGACCAGGCAGTCATTTGCTGGATAATATTTCCAAAAAGTGATTAAATATATTTTTTTTCCGGATCGTAGCCGAGGTTTTCTATGTGTCTTCACTGGTAATTGTTGTTGCTCACCATGGATCTTTCGGCACTACCCAAGCGATACGTGTCCAAAGAAAGCTGCTTGAGTCGCTTGCGAAATAATGGTTTTTGGCCATTCCTGAAAATTAATAACATTTCACTGCTGCAAACGGCCCCATCCTCATATTGTGCACATGGTAAAGGTCCAGTTTTATATAAAATAAACGAAACATAATCGATTTATTGAATTTTATTCAAATTATTCAAAAAATTTCATAAATGTTTTGATGGGCAGATGATTGGCATTATTGGCAAATTCTTCTGGAATAAATTGTTGATTTTCTTATTACTTCATTCAGAAATATGCATAGAATCTTCTTCCTCAGCACAATATGCGTAGACTTAATCATGAAGCGAAATCTACGGCAGAGTGACATACTCGTATACTAAGACGCATATTAAACATACGATACGTATACTAGACTTCCAAATCTTCTTCACTACCATACACACTTGTCAATAAACTGATTATACTAAGCCTTATGTATGTATAGGGTATAGAAAAACGTAACGCATTGCAAAAATGGCGTAAATTTGTCAAAGTGTCAGTTGTCAGTTCGTTGCGCATTTGCCTGGCTGGTCTTACGGTCGAACTCTTTTCTGAGTAGCACAAACCTCAGAGACCGACATAAATAATGTATAATTGAAAACGGCTCTCGGTGGATTGCACAGCTAAAGCAATGAATATGTTTGTGATGCGACTTCAAAGGACATGAACTCAACTTAACGAAACTGACATGCATTAAAGTCGTTGGCAAGGACTATTGCTATATACAGAGATATATCGAGAGTGCGTGTGAGTGCGTACAAATGTTGCACATTAAATAATTGCAAAAGCCGAAAAGCGGAAATCGCCGAGTGCGAGAGAAAACGGAAATGATAGAAAAATAAAAGCAGAGAGGAGCGATTAGCTACACTATACACTAGATGGCGCCACCGAATACCAGCTATGTAGGTGCCAGCCGTCAAGCATCGTTTGACTTTTGCTACATGGCCCAAAGGCTTCTTTTGCATCTTTCCGTACTTCCGTACTTCTCTGGCATCTTTGAATTCAACTTCAATGTGGACTACTACTCCTGCGGGAAATTAAAGTAAAAGTACTCATTTCTTTTGTGCTCCACACTTTCAAACAGTTACCTGAGTAGCTACAAGTTTGTAGGTGGTCCATATAAGTACACTCTGTCCTCATGTTACACATACGACTACATGCAAGATATTGTTGCTCATTATGTATTTATGTCAAATTCGAGTTTAGCTTTGTCTCACACACATGTTTGACAGGCCTTGCTGGAGTTGCTGCTGCTGCGCCTCGTCGTTTTTTCCTGGTCACTGGAACATGTAAAACCTTTTTGCGTCTGACTGTCGCGCATTTGTCTTTAATGACTTTGGCATGTCTGGTCTGCTGGGACGTATTTAATGTGTGGAAATTTGTTTTTAGCATTTGTCGTTTGCTCTCAACTGACAAACAGCCTCATATGAAAATGGCATATATACCTACTTGTATGCGCATATATGAGGTTTTCGTTTTAAATGTCGTTTTTAGTGTTAGTACTTCGACGGCATGCAAAGTTTATTGCAGCTTAAAGCACTTGTAAAGGGACTTACAATATAGAAAAGTGGGCGCATTTTTAAGTAATTCACATATTGTACAAATGTAATGTTCAAGTGCGGCATGCTTGAAATGTAGCTCATAGTTTTTGAGTCAGAAGTTTTTGAAGATCGGCTATACGAACTACTAAATTTAAGAAAACTTTAACTTGTGTAAAGAAATGTAGTTGTGTTTGTGCTTTTGCATGTTTTAGCTTTGTGGAAATTTTCCTGAACTGACCATAGAAATAAAATAAGTCAGCCAGTCAATAAAACTCATATACTTATTCAAGTAATAGGTTCACTCAACATACTTCTTCGAAATTTACGTGTACCTTGCCGTACTAATTGATCAATATCAAATTAATTATAAAAAAAAACTGGGTTTTGAACAGTTAGTTTGAAAAGACTGCGAAGTCAAAAATAAAAACTGCAACCCTCATGGCCCCTTTATCAGCGACGTTTTTAGATCAAGAGTAACGTATAAAATTGTTAGCAAGGCTCTAAAGCCTCAGGAAGAATAATGGTGAATGGAGAAGGGATAGAGAGGGAGCATCCGATGTAGCAGTAAAAGACACGCTTAGGTTTAATATTTGATCATACGTTGTAGTTTTTATTTTTGCGTATTCAAAACACAGTTGTTAGATTAGCATTTAGTGCGCGTGACATAGCGGATTTATATATGCTTCTTTGTCTTTTCCTTTTTTAAGTGAACTATCTGTGTATAGAAGACTTGTCAACATAATGCAGTTCAACGTTGAAGCATTTTGATAATGTTAAGCAGCAAGAAAGACGCTTTAATATTAAAATGCACTATGTGCCTAACTTTTTTATAGTTACAAAGCGCATTTTAATAGTGAATAGCTTAAAGAGCCAGATTCATTGATTTTCGTATTTTTGTTTGAGGACTAACGTCTTTGTGTGAGCAAAACATACAAACCATTTGCATGATTTAGCTAAATCTTTTAGCTCTCAGTTAACACAGATCCGACAATACATTGCTGTAGCACACTCACACATCAGCAACTATTTTCTACAATTGAGCAAGAATCAAATCATGTTATCAAGTAGTAAAGGAGAGCGCATATTAGTGATGAGTTAGTAATTGATATTTGAATAGCATTGATTAGTATGACTGCTACTTTGAAATCACAGTGATTTTTAATTGCTACTGCAATCAGTTTCTGAATAGAAAAAAAAAAATCTGTTTTCTGCATAGTAAAAAAGAACTTGTTTTCAATAAAGATTTTACTAAATTCATTTGGTTAATTCACAATTATTATTCAATTGCTTCTTCTACTGGCGATTTGTAGGATTTTTTTTTGTGTTTTTTACTCATTTGGCACTATAACCGTATAGCGCTCATGACCGTTGGAAGGCGCAACAGTCGCTATATTCTGTGCTGGTAACACTATGTTCATGTTGATACGAGTATTTCACTAATACTATTTTACTTGTTATAGCTACTTTTTGTGCTGTGCTCACTAAATGCAATGTACTATCGCTGATACTTGTATTTTTTGCTACATTATTTGCTGTGAATGACAGTTGCAGTAGCAAGAAGAAACCACTACCACTGATTGTTAAGTTGCTTGAAAATAATCACAGGTAGTGATTATAGCTCAACACCAACGCATTTATTTTGTAGTACGTCGATCATTAACGTTCAATTGGAATACAATGTACTTGTACGTACCTTATTACGAAAGACTTTTAAGCAAACCTATGCTTAGTATAGCTGACCTCAATACGAGCGCAAATTAAGTTCAATTCAATTTAAAGTATACTGTAAGTACTGACTGCCCGACTGCCAGTAGTCAAGGCAACAAAGTCTACACAGCAAAATAATGAAATAATATTAAGCACTGTGTTACAACTACCACTTGTTCTTCTTCTTCTTCTAGCTGCGTTGGCAATCAACTTAGCTGCTTATTGATTTTCACAGGCAAAATGAAAGAGAAAAAAATCTTACGAAAAAAATCACAGTGTAGCGCAGATACTTGCAGCGAAAATGTAAACTGGCAAAGGAGTAAGTCTAGCATGTCCTGGCATTGAACGTGCTACTTCCTGGTTTCATTCATGGAACTTGCCTTAAATCAATAGCTGTCATTTTTTGTGCAACTTTACGCTTGACTTGATTTGACTTTACTCTCAAATTGAAGTGTATAAAATTGAATTCAATTGAATTCCAAGACGCAATGAAACAGAATAAAATGAAATACAAGTATAGATTAAAGCGAAAGAATTTCAAGTAGCACTTAAACTTACAGGAAATTATACAAGTAGCTACTATCTACTACCTATGTAGTAGTATATACCTATATCTACTCGTAAATATATATATATATATTGTATATCCCATGAGACAGCTTTTAATTAATGTCACTGACATTTGTCAAGTTGAATTTCATAATTTTCGCTTCATAGAGCATTCATACCTTATGCCAGAATATGAGTACATATATATAGTCGTATATAGAAAAACATCCACACAACGCCTCAGCATTTCCGCACAAACTTATCGCAGCCATTAGACTGACTAAGTCAACTTATATGCTACATATATGCATGAGAGGGTGCTAACCACTTTTAGAGAAGTAGTTTTCATAGGTAATGCATTACAAACTGCTTACATTTGCATAGCAGCAAATTGGAATGCAGTAGCTTAAAAAGAAGTATGTCTAAAAGAAACGTTGAAAGAACGGCTTCCAATAGGGATGTAAAAAGTATATCGATAAATTGATATATATCGATATATTGAAAGCGATATATCGAAGATGGCCGATATATTTCCATGATACATGATTGACATATCGATATATTCTGACGATACATCGTTGTTATTGCGATATATGCCGAATATATTTCGACTACAGTCTTCTCAAATAACCTAAGAATCTACTGTAGAAATAGTGTAATCAATTGTTTTTCTTACTGATTTTATATCTTACTACATGCTGAATAAATTGATTTAATACTTTTTCTTTAAAAAATTCAACATAAAAAGTCATTTTATTGCTAGCAATGTTCCACAAAGTTCAACTGGGAAATCAATTTCTGCCATCGACTGTCTACGCTAGAAAACATTCGCTCAAACTGGGCACAGCTCTTGGTATTCTTTCTTTTCAATATTAAATATTCAATTGTCGATATATCGATATATCGGTGTTTTTGGCCGATATATCGAAAGAGATCGATAAAACTTCACAACATATTTTCAATAAAAATATCGATGTACTTTTAGTTACGATTTATCGATGTGTATCGTTATAGCTTCACGAAACATTTTTTCGATACTTGTATCCATATATATTTGAGTATTTACATCTATAGCTTCCAATATAGTTTATAACCAAAGCAATACATGAAAAGCAGCCATCCAATAGAATGTTTCTGTGGCTGGTACAACAGAGTGTTATAAGAAGTGCTTCTAGAATGCTGTCAAGTTCTACTGGTTCTTTCTTCAATGCCATAAATAAGTTACTTCAAATTTAAGCAGCTCTTCAATAAAATTTCAAAAACTACTGATAGTCCCGATGCTTTGTTCCATTTGGTTAAATATCAGCTATAATTATTGGTGCTTGTAAAGTCAATCGACTGCATTACTTCACTATCCTTATTGCCATGATTTAATAGGTAGAATTGCATGAAATCCTGATTGGTTACCGGAAAGTACTTAAAGCGCCCAGCTTGTTAATTGCGATGTTCTTTTTAAAGAAGCTGGACTTCCTCGCTTTAATTTTTTATTTAGAAATTATGTAGCCTCAACATTTTTCGAATGCATTCATGACCGTAGGAAGGCGCAACAGTCGCTGTAGTCTGTGCTGGTAACACTAAGTTTATGTTGATACGAGTATTTCACTAATACTATTTTACTTGTTACTAGCTACTTTTTGTGCTGCGCACACTAAATGTAATGCATGCCAAACTCTATGTTATTCATATACAAACTTTGGAACTATGTAAACCAGTTTCCGTTTACGGAACGCTAACGTTTGTTAGCGCCTCTCAAATATTTTACATATATAGCAACATTGCACCTGTATAGTTGAGTGTAGGTGGTGTTACCTCATACGTGTAACCCATCTAGAGATTTTCTTAATATGTTTTGCGCCCAAGCTGCTACTATGTGGGGATACATCTTTCCATTTCAACTCAACTCAACTCAACTCAACTCAATTCAACGCTTCTGTTGCTTGAACTGCTGCTGTTGCTTCCTGCTGACATTAGTTTCAATAATAAATTAACCTGTAACTCGCCCTCTCAACTGTTCTGCACTCGAATGACTTGTCTAGTTGCTGCTGCTGTTCCTTTGTATATACTTTAGTTATTCTTAGTGGTATCTTTGTATGTAAGTATTTTGTTGTATATACTCGTGTGTATCAGCAGTATATTTTTTTATGCATGTGCATTTATTTTCAACAGCTATATGAACTCATACGCTGATGATGTTCTTCTGTCCTCCACTTTTCTAGAAGTTTTCATTTTTTCTTCGACGGCTAAGTTTTCAATTATTTATTTATTTTAGCAATCCCAGACGTATTTTTTTGTTTAGTTTGTTTAAGGAGAAGAAGATAGCTGCATCAAAATTGGTCAAAGTAATATGAGTGTATTAGCTGTGTTGAAAATTTATATACACAGCACTTCTGACTTAGAGGAATCTGTTTTCAAAATAATGAGAAAAAGTATCTGCTTACTGTTGAGAGTTGATAATTACCTGCACTTTTTAGAATACCAGTTTGTAAGGACTTATGCTGTATCCAACTTTATACTATTTTTAATAATCGGAACAGTCGTAGATGCCTGTCAACTGTCAAACTTCAAAGTTGCCACCTGCACAAAAAAAAATAGAAAATTTGAATCGTGCACTCTTGTTGGAACGCCTTGTACAACTGGATACACACAGTTCCAGTAAATGCAAAGAAAGCATCGCCAGCAGCAAACGATGTATGGAAAAGACAACCACCAAATGATATAAAGAAAGCAGCATCAGAAGATGATAAAACACTGCCCTAAATGCCTCCCAACCATCCTCCTAAACATATACAAACGGCCCCCTAAACGACTTCGCAAACAATTCCCTAAATGATACCTAAAATGACCCATATCATCCAACTGAAATATGCCCCACCAAATGTCAACCCAAATGTTAACATTTATTTCGTATGCAGCTTTAAAATTCTTAGCTGAGCCGTAAAATGAGCAAGCACATGAATGCATGGTCATGCTATATAGTTGATTTACAAATGCATGACCAATTCTTTATTTCCGTCCGAAAATCTTACTTCCGTTAGAACAGATTTGAGTTACGCGTCATATCACGCCTAAAGAAGTTTTACTTCAAAAGAGATATGTTAAAAATGTGATATGGTTGCAAAGAGAGCAATGAAAGCTGAAAAGTATTATAGGATGAAAGAAAAATTGTGGCGAAAAAAGTAGCGGGTGGAGCCAAAGATGCCAATATGTTCGAAGACGTAGATCAAAAGTAACGGGATGAGGAGCATCTTACCATTATCAAAGGTGATTATCTACATTGAAACGTGGGCCAAAACGAATTTGCCAATGAAAAATTGCAGTTCACCGCTGCGACACGAATGATCGTGCTGAGAGCCAGCACTAGGGGGTGGAATATATCAACAAAAGTATGACTGAGCACACAACAATTTTAATTTTCAATTATACAAAAGACACAGATCGTATCTTAAAATGTCCATTATGTACAATACATATATTTTAAATGCCATGTTAACACATACCAAAACGGCCATGCCATGTCCGCATAATCAGTTGCTCAAGTTTGGACATTCGCCAACTTTCAAACTTCAAAAGCAACTCTTGCTTTCGATTAAAGCAAATCATTAAACTGATTTATATTCTCTTTGATTTCCACCAAAAGCACAACTAAGCATTTGGCTGCTTGCAACACACATCCAAAATTTCACCATGCGAATGAACTTGACTTTGCTTCCACAACGCTCGAACATTGAATGCGAATTCAAGGCAAAGAACAGCGACATTGAGTAAATTTTGTATTTTTGGTAAATGGTAAATTTAGTGTCGTTTGGCAGTCAAAAACTTCGACAGTTTTTTTTTTTGTTTTTTTGTTTTTCCACCATAGTCGTATAGTAGTATTGTGTGGCGGTGACTGGCAAATGGAGTTTATTATGCTGATGCTTTTGAAGTCGACAGACGGAGGAACGAGTAAAACAAATCACACTCCGCTGACACAAGGGTTAAGTGATTTTGTTGACTTTTGTCTTTTTTTCCACTGAAAAAACATTTTCTTTTTTTTTTTTATATACTTCAATACCATTTTGCACTCGAGCGTAAATCAAATAAAATACATTTTCAAACACTGTCAAATACAAGTAATGAAAAAAAAAAAGATTTAAATTTCAGTTCAAACATTTTAAAGTAGCGCAATCGATATTTTGTTTTTGCTATTTTTAGTTGACATCAAGAAACTTTAAGAATCCATTATGGAAAAATTATATAAAAAGTTTTTTTCCTTTCAACACTGGCCGAATTATTTGTTAAGCACTCTCTATGTAACTGAACATAAAAAAAAAGTAAAATAGAAAACTGACCCCAAAAAGGTTCGATGTCCTTGGATTGCTGTCCTTTTTTGTGATTTCCCCAGTTTTCATGCATTTTTTCTTTATTTTTTTGTATACATTATCCGCTTATATGTTTGCTCTGGCAAACTTTTGCATTTCTGGAAGGGTTCATTTTACATTCAATACTCTAGCAAATTGAATTTGACCGTAATGCGTTATTATAAAGTAGCACGTTGTATACTCGTATACGTGTAGTGTCGTTTGCCTGATTTTAACGTAATTGCCGATTATATGAAAAAATACTTTTATAGTAGGTTAACAAGTTCTTTAATGTTGGTATGTAAAAACGCGCATTGCATTTCTATTTTTGTGATTTGAGTTTGATTATTTTATGTAATTTTTAATATTTTAATTTGTATATAATTTATAATATTGAGATGTGTTAATGTATTAATGTGTTAACGTATTAACGTATTAACGTATTAATGTATTAAGGTTGACCCCAAATAGCTTGTGAACGATTTTCGATACTCTTTAAATTTAACAAGACAGTTGTTCTTGTTCACAAAGCAAGCTTTGCTCGCTTTTACATTTAAGGTATTCACAAGGTCTTGCAGTAGTAAAAGAGTGCAAAACTGCACAAACGGCGTCGTGAACGCACTTGTGCAAAATAAAGTGGTACAACTTTGCACAATCAACTGTTTGAGACTTTGATTAGTTTATATGTCTCGAATTGCTATTACATTTTTGTAAAGGAAATGAAACTAGACAGTATTAAAAACAAATTATTGGAGTATTAAAGTCAATAAAACTACTCAAGAAAGTATTAAAACGACTGTAGAAAATGTATAAAACTACTTAAGAAATAGAATTCATTGAGTGTATGCGAACTGCTATGAATTCAATCCAAATTTTTCATTTCGATTTTCAAATTTGCAGATATGCCGCACTGGACACAAGAAGTGGTTGTTACCAGATAAAAAAACAACAAATGTACAAAAAAATACCAATGTTTTTTCACTGAAGCAAAGAAATTATTGGTGATGGTCGAGCAAAGATTTTTTAATATAAATTGTTGTTAGTTCTGCGTTGATGAAGTGTTGCACGAACTTGTGGAATACCTGAATAATTATGTAAGCTTGCCTTTTGAAACTTATTTCACAATTGATCGCATCCCCTTTAACTATGGTCAAAAAGTCGAGTATTTGGACTAATATTCGAATAACAAATAAGCATATTTGATTGTTACTTCATTACTATGGTTTGTTAAAATATTAAGCACTATGAAGGTACAATCCTTGCTGATGTTAGTTACATTAAGCCGTACGTTGCAAACACTTTCGAGCATAATACCGCCACGGGAACGTCTGTCGAACTGCATGCTGGCGGTTCAATTTTCCACCATTTAAGTATTTTCCCAGAAAATACTCGCATTCCAACGCTGTCCGAACTCACTATCTTGCGGGCCAGGCAATGGATCCGTTTCTGCAGATTATTTTGTCGTCAAACTCCTCCTTCAACAAGTCGGTGCTTGCACCAGAAGTATGGTTTCTTGCACCATGCTGTTGAAAACAAAGACATGTTCCCGCACTTTTGGATACAAAAAATCGTTCAACTAACTTGATATCGTGCACCGTTGACGTTGATTATTGAATTTTCTTCTTTTTTGAAGAAGTATGATTCTATGATGCCATCAGCGCATAATGGTTCTTTATTTGATGGTTCTCCATTTGATTTTCCCTGCTCCAAATGCGACAATTTTGTTTATTGTCAAATCCACTGTGGCAGAACTTAACAAATCTCTGTGGTGAAAAAGTGTATCAACTTTCAAACATTCCATCGTCCAATTACTGCACTTTATATAAATTAGTCTTTGCATGATGATTTTCCATCGAATTTTCGATAAACCCCATTATTCTCTTTCTGTCTCGATCTTTTTTTCTCTCTATCTCTCTATCTCTCTATCTCTCTATCTCTCTATCTCTCTATCTCTCTATCTCTCTATCTCTCTATCTCTCTATCTCTCTATCTCTCTATCTCTCTATCTCTCTATCTCTCTATCTCTCTATCTCACTATCTCTCTATCTCTCTATCTCTCTATCTCTCTATCTCTCTATCTCTCTATCTCTCTATCTCTCTATCTCTCTATCTCTCTATCTCTCTATCTCTCTATCTCTCTATCTCTCTATCTCTCTATCTCTCTATCTCTCTATCTCTCTATCTCTCTATCTCTCTATCTCTCTATCTCTCTATCTCTCTATCTCTCTATCTCTCTATCTCTCTATCTCTCTATCTCTCTATCTCTCTATCTCTCTATCTCTCTATCTCTCTATCTCTCTATCTCTCTATCTCTCTATCTCTCTATCTCTCTATCTCTCTATCTCTCTATCTCTCTATCTCTCTATATCTCTATATCTCTATATATCTATATCTCTATCTCTCTACCTCTCTATCTCTCTATCTTTATATCTCTCTATCTTCCTCCCTCTTTCCCTCGCATTTTGCTCTCAATACCTGAGCGACTGGACCATGGTGAATTTATACTAAAGGTGGCGTATTCAGCTTCAGCTACACTCTTTTGCATTTCCTATTAAACTTTTGTTTCACGCTCAAAGCATCTAAGAAAATCGCCACAGCGGAATACGTCACTTTATAGATAAATTCACCTTGGACATCACAATCGATAGCATGTGCAAATATACAAAGCAAACGAGAAACAGAAACACTCTCTTTCTAACTTAGTTGCGTGCGGCAGTGCATAGCACACTCATACTATTGCAAAATGCGCTTACATGCAGTTGCGGATCTGGAGAGAATATGTTGAAGAATAACTTCTCTATGCTTAAAATGACACTTTTCAAATTTGACAAATAAAACAAAAACACTGGACTAAAAAAAATAAATGGTTAAACTTAAGGATGCCGCATAAGAAGTTTCCTAAGATGTAGCATGATCAACATCCATACTGGCAGTAGATCCAAGTACTCATATCTGCTAAGAGCTAATTCCTTGTCTTTCTTAGTAGATCAGCACAGCTTGTTTTCAAAGGTCTTGATAATGTGCTGCACTACTTGTTTTACCTGCTCTCAGAAGTTGAGATGGCCGCATAAGAAGTTGGCAGCTATGACAGTTGGGTTATTGACTACTAACAATATTGTATACTTATTGTACTATTCGTAAAAAAACCCCTCCAGATAAAGTTGGCAGCAAGCTGATGGATCTGTAAAAAAACATTGCACTTTATAGGTCCCTACTAAGAACTGCTCTATTAAAAGTAGTGTTGGAAAATAGTGATCTTATCTAATGTGGCGTTTCCATCAAACGCATTTCACATATGAAAATGATATGAGTTGCAAAATATATATAAAAAGCCATGTATTTCTCACATCAGAGAATGAATGCGAAAAAATGTGTAAAATGCGTAAATGTGTTAACGCCACAGAAGACTTGCTTTATTAAAAGTAATGTTGGAAAATGTGGTATTTTTAATTTAATATATTACTAGTAGATCCTCCTCCAATCCTTCTCCCTTCCCCACCTTCCACATGTTCCTTTACGCTACATCCAATTCTATTAAAATTAGAAAAATCTAAAAACAAAATTTTCTTTTCTGTTTTTTCTAAAATAAGAGTTTCAGGGCTGTAACTGTTTACGTTCTCGTTTTCAAAACGAAACAAAATCGAACGATTTGAATTAAGTTGTTTCGGTTTCCGAACGATTTGCTTTCGATTTCCAAATCGAAAGTTTCATTTCCAAAATGTATCTTTCGCTTTCTTTTACACCACAAAACAGCTGTTGTATTAAAGTATTCACTGGTAAACTACAATATAAAATTAAATTAAAAAGATTTTTCACTCAGTTGCGTGCCTATTTATGTTATCTACCATTTGGTCCACATATAATACCGATGGATACTTCAATTGCCGATAATGCCATATGCGCATAAGAATCTCTCCAGTTCCTGCAATTTCCTTTCAGTTATTTGCAATCTTTTTGCGGATAGTTGTCTTCCAGTTCAACACAACCTTTTTTAATTAACTATATACTCGTTACAACTGGACTCACATAGGCACAGTATCGATGATCTTAAGGCTTAAATTGGAGAATAACTTGCCATCTTGCCACACCATATTTCAAATTTTAAATAAATAGTATAAGTTTTATGTTCCATTTAAAACTCTGGTAATAAGTTGCATTGCGTGCTAACAATATTTCATGCCTTTGGTATTTATTCTAATTTTCTCTTTATAATTTATTAGTCAAACAATTTCAATTTGCATATACGAACATGTGTAGACTTCAAATTAAAACAAATTAAAATTTCATAATTGCGCACGAAATGAGATTGAGGTTCGACTCACGTGATTTGTTGACCTGAAAAGTATTTCTTTGTCATACAGCAAATGTGTATATACGGGTAAGTAGTACACTTGTGCATAATAGTATACTACTTACAAATACATATATACATTAAATACCCTATAAAACAAACAAGTTATATGCATATAATTTCCTCAATCTCTATCGTTTTGCCAATTTAAAATGCGAAGTCATAATTCCCACAACGGAAATTTATTTCGCATAAATGAATGCTATGAGTGAGTACGAGTATGTTTTTTTTTTTTTTTGGGTTGGTAGTTTGCAATCATTTTGTTGGAAACGAGTAGACAGACTGACTGGCTGACTGGCAGTCATTCAGGCAGTCAGGCAGGAGCACTGTGTGGCATGAAGTTTTGATTTCGAAAGCAACTTCCGCTCTGGTGTTTCATAGAGTTACATTGCACAATACATTGGGGACCCTTATGCAAGTACATACGAGTATATAACTATTTGTACCTATGAAATGTTACCTACTAAGTAATCTATATGCATGAATATGCATGAAAATGTGCTGTTGCTCTATTTTCTGTGTAATTTTTATACATGATACACACTAAGAGTATGTAAAAGTCTATATAAGTTATAAAATATCAAATATATCAATGTATTGAAGTTATAATGATGCGTTTTTTGTTTGACAGTGTTGGAAATTATATAAATATTTAATATTGGGCATACTGCTTGGCTTCCGCTCTTTGGTTTTTTTTTTTAGAGAATTGATGCTTTATTGTGCGTAAATGATTACAAATAGCTTATTGAAACTATTGTTCATCGGATTTGCATAGCATATGGAGTTCGAGAGTACCAGAACGAGGCAAATAATCAACCACACTCTTTATACAACTCGTATCCGTGTGTTTTTTGGCATTGTCAACGCTGTATAGGCTTTCTTGGCAATACACATTTTTGGACAAACTTCGCAAAAAAAAAAGAAAAAAAAAAAACAAACAAAAACAAAACGTAACAAACACTAACTTCTTCATCAAGTTATTTTACAGGAACCATCTGTCAGAATGTCTGACAGTTGTACCAACGTTTATACATGACAGTTGTATCAACCACGAGCAAAAATGTATTGAAGAAACTCCATTTGGTTCGTGCAGAATATTTGACTAATTTTCGTTCATTCGTGTTTTTCGAAAGATACAACATCAATCTACAGGAATGACATATGATGTCAGTAACTTAATTTGTTTCTCGGTGTATTGTAGTAATTTATGACCAAAAAAAAGAAAAAGAGTCTTTCCACTTCTTCATCAAATTTTTCCCGCAAAGAACTCATTTCATATTAATTACAAATAAAACATAATGTATCCGAACTTTTATCATAGTCGTAGGATGACGAGTGCCTATAGTTTTTTTTTCTTCTAACATAAGACTCTCCATGAACCAAGTTCCCACCCTGTGCAGATGCCGCGATACTGGGTTTCCTAATTCCAGCAACGTAAAACACTTTTTAACTGTTCCTCCTATGATATCACACACGGTTTACCCAGGGAATTACCAGTATGAAACTGCTCTGTTGCTCACCGTCACTATGTAGAGTTGCCAGAATTACGGATACAGAAAACAAATGCTTACAAAAGAGGTTAGAGCCAAACCAAGACGTACATGGCCAGCTCTGATGACAGATTTGGATCAAGCGTGTTAAAATATATAGAAGCACATATGTTTCGTACCCAGATCAAGTTAGTTTTTGTTTTTGTAGGCCTGTGTTATCTAGCTACTATATTATTTAAACTAATTATTATCAATCATCAATATAATTTATTACTAACGTTTTACAACACTATAGCAATATGCAAACTCAGTCCAAGCAAATTCATTATAATGTTACATCATACCAAGTGAAGCCACAAGTGAACAATGCAGCATAAATTTGTCGACAATAATTCGCACAACTATTTTGTTTCGTGGACAGAGGGGTGGTCAAAATCAGGACACAGTGTTGTGCAACGCACAGAGTTGTACTGGAGTAGTTGGGTAGTTGGGTAGTTGGTGTAGAGTGCGTGCAACTGTTGTGGATATCTAATTAATTAAACAATTGTAAATTCCTTTGATAAATTAACGTCAGCATGCGGTGACACACATGACCACTCTCAGTCTTGTAATGCAAGCGAGTGAGCGAACAGAACCGGACCGGACCGGACAGCGATAACTCTGCCCAGTCTGTCCAAGTTTCTGCCTAGTAGACAATTGTATGTGACAGCAAAGCTATGTGTGCCGCATATGTACATATGTGCATATAAAATATGCACAAGTGTTGGTTTGAGTTGTTGCGTAGAAGTTGGTTCGATATAAATAGTATGGTAAGTATATGTATGGTGGCTTTTGGGGGTATACTTGCAATTGCACGACAACATTGCCAACATAGTCGTCAACGATTACAACAACGACGACGACGATGCTGGCGGTTAATGCAATATTAATGAAAATTCTCATCAAAATGGCAACGTCGGTGATTATGTGGTCTGTTTGAGTGTTCGTGCGTGGGTTGCTGTTATGCCGCGTTGTAATTATTAATGTTAATTTATATTAATAGTGCTCAAGTGAGCGTGTGTATTTGTGTGTGAGGTAGTGTGTGTATGTTATCATAGAGCATTTGTAGATTGTGCACACGCGTAAAGTGTGTTGTAAAATACATGTATGCATAGGGTATACAAAATATTTTGGTAATTTTGTAACGCGTTTAGAGTGAGCTGATGTTAGAATGTATGGTCGGTCTGAAAAGTAGAGGTGACAAATAAAGTTGGCGGCCGCTGGTATTTGTTTGTTATGCTTGCTGGTAGATCTCACAACTGGTTGCTCCATTTCTGTACTTAAAGTGATCATAGAAAGGCATGATATCCCTAAGTGGATCTACTTCCAAAACGGAACGAACTTCATCCGAGCGTCAAACCATCTAGCAGAGCTGAAGTATGCATATGAGAGGTAAAAAAAAACAGCTCTACAATTCCTCATGTCAGAGAGTCGTATTAGAGTGGCACTTCATAAATTCTTGTACTCTACTCTTCACTCAGAACGAATTGGCAAAACATATGGCGAAAGTGGGGTCCCTGCTCGGGCGCCAATTATTTTTATATTTTTTCATTTTTAGGTTAATAAAAAAAAGTCAGCGACGTGAGGCTGTGCGAGGAAGGTTATAAAACTAAAAAAGTCGCGACGAAACACTATTTAACTGTAGTTTTGATGAAACTTTAATGCTCAGTGTTTTCTTATTTTCTCCTATATATAGGCTTAATTATACTCTTGTAAAAAAAAGTTTTTCATTATTCGTTCTTTCGCAATGACGAAAAAAAAATATGTAAAAAATATTGCCCAATTTAAAATAATCTTGCGAAAATTTTAGCACGGTATTTAATTTTTTTTTTTTTTTTAATTATAAAAAATGGAAACTTGAAATAGGATTTCCTTATGAGATCATATCCCATTCCAATTAGATCTTTCGTCAGTCTCCCGTCATGTCTTATCAGATCGTTTGCATGATATTTGAAAAAGTTTCTTTATTATAAAACACAAGGCCATTAGAATTCGACAGGTGATTTTTTATGGGTGCTAGTCATATCTCACAGCTATATATTGTTTCTAACTAACTAACTAATGGGTCAAGTAGATATACAAGGTATTTTGAGATTGCTTTGATGTCCACATTTAGCTTTACATCTTTGATTTCACTATTGTCAAATGGCAGAAGGAGCCCTAGTTATCAATGTAGTTTGTTCCAAGTTTTGAGCCAGTTCTACATGAGACAAGGTAAATGGTTCGATGCATAACTGATTCAATTTCCACACTGCAGCGCTGCATAACTTCTTTGGTTTAAAAGTGGCACGTGTTCGGGTTCAAAATCTTGTTCACTGATTCTTCGAATGCGAAAAAATCTGCAACTCTGGTATTCACTTAATGAATAAGTGTATTCATTATCATTAATTTGAACCAGTATGTTCTATGTGATAGGTTTGCTGCGTTCATGCAGCGATCCAATATAAAATCAGATAGTTTTATCAACCGATAGATTTATCAATTTATGCAATTGCTCTTCCATTTGATCTTTGTGCGTTTTGGAGAGTGATTGCACTAATATGTGTATATATGCGAAGAGCCAGAGAGAGAGAGAGAGAGAGAGAGACAGACAGAGCAGAAAAAAATGAGTGTGTCGTGTGTAGGCAAATACAGCTAACAATTTGTGTTGGCATTTATCAAATAATTCATCAGTTTATCATCAAATAGGAAAAACTGTGCGAACAAGTGAGCACGACTACTTGTATAATTCACCATACCATGGTGATATTATTATACATTGTTATATTATATCATCATTTATACTGTATATTTTGGTCTTATAAATTACACACTATAAGAGCATTATGTGTTATGAGCATGTTTATTAATACAGAAGTTTTCTATTCAATGTCAGCATTTCTAGAAGAAAATATGAAGTTGGGCATTCATTTCACCTTAAAAAACATACGTTCGTCACTCCTCAACCATAATAATGTTAAGTCTTTTAATGGAAAACTGTTCGTCTGTAGCTTCTTCTAATCTGATCTTAATGAAATTTGAAGGAATGGAAAAAATCATGTCTTCCAAATTTAAAAATATGCATGCAAGTTTGGTGTATCATCAGAAATATGTTATAAACTTGATATTTATTATCAAATTTTAGGACTTTTTCTGTAAGCTCGTTTAATATCTGAGATCTGTTGTTCTATAGTAACAAATTAAAGGAATCGGCGTTGTGTAGTGTGCTAAGACGTTGCACTTAAGTGCATTGTATCACAAAGACTACGACTTCGAATACCGGTTACGGCACAATATTTAAAGTTGGGAAAAGCACGACGGCAAAGAAGCCAATACCACATGACTGTTTGATGTTTGTATCGTAATAACAGATAGACGAAAAAAAAAGACAGAAGGACAAAAAACAGATACACGGACTCGACTATAACGACTTACGCTGTCAATGCTAATCAAGAAGTCTATAAGTTTAATTAGGACTACCACACATTTTTCTGCATGTTACAAACGTTAGCACAAACTTACTAAAAATCTTGTCACATTGGATACATGCTATAAACACAATTCAATTAGATGTTCTATCTTATAGCTCGAGTTCGCGTGGTTTCCATTGAACCCAACCAAATTTTTAAGAGATTCTAACCGATTTGAAGTACTTCAATGTCAAATTAGCAAATAGGTTCATCAAACATTTAATAAATTAAAGTATAAACTGCCTGAAATATGTTCTTGACTTTACAAGATATCAGTATTTTTTTTTATGTGATAAGATAATTTATCAAACGGAAATATTTCAATCAAGTAATGTGTATGAAATTAAAAATGCCATTATTTTCTTAATCATAACACAAAAACAGAGGAAGCAGTGTTAAAAGGCACGGGAAATACCTTTTAAAAAATATTGGCATGTAATACTTTTGTAAACTGTTCTATGAGATGAGAGTCTCACTCTAATATTTCACCGCCAAATCGCACTATTGCATTACTTCTTTGCAGTTTATATCTGAAACAATATCACTTAACGGATGCAGTTTTTTTTTTGATTTTTTATATATTGTTTATAAAATATAATCAACTTAAATGTGAAGCATGTGTTCATATGTATATTTTTTACAAGATCTTGTTCAAATTTTGTTATCAGTATCAATATCAACCGACAATGTTTAGATCAATTTTATACTGCAGAAGACGAACGTTACTCAGATAAGATATTCAGTGCTTCATGAAATAACAATCACAGCTTCTGGTAAGGTAAGGTACATACTTACATATATCTATGTACTACGACTCAATATCAATGTTACTAGATATATCAAATTACATACCGGGAAATTAATAAACACAAATTTTTATCATTTTCTATAAAATAAAAAGAACAACAACAAAAATTTACATCAAAGATTGAATTCCATGGAACTTGTAAGATGGAATGATTGTAAGATATAAAAGCACAAAAAATTTCGATATATTTGTCAGAGTATAGAAACTCATCGCACCAACTAAATCAATTGGAATCAAAAGGAAATATCTCTGTAAGAACATTAGTTGGACGTTACAACTATGAAATCATTTTACGGTAAGCAAAACAATGCCTGAAGTCTTCGAGGATAACCAAGTATAATGCCGTAATTCTTGAACTTTAATTCAATAGCGTTTACTCTATGCTGTCTGGCAGCACTGGTCGCCAGCACTGCTGGCGCCACTTTGGACTCAGTGTCATCTGGAACCATGGGTGCTTCAGCTGCTGCTCGGGCGGCATGCACAGGTCCTTGCTGTGGCATTTCGAATAATCATATTGTCGATCCGAATAATGCTGCTCAATGGTATGAATGTAAAAATGGTTGCGTTATATCATCAGGCGTTTGCACGGGTGGACAGGAATATGATTTAGCTACGTTGAAGTGTGCCGTTGCTTCGGATTGCAATAATGGTAATACACCTTGTACTCCAGCAACACCACCGCCATGCACTACTGCGCCACCATGTGATACTAACACTCCCACAGTTTCTACACCCACCCCTACAACAACCACCTGTACAACAACCACCTGTACAACAACAACTTGTACAACAACAACTTGTACAACAACAACTTGTACAACAACAACCTCTACTACAACAACTTCTACAACAACAACTTCGCCTACTACAACTCGTACAACAACAACCTCTACTAAAACAACTTCTACAAAAACAACTTCGACTACTACAACTCGTACAACAACAACCTCGACAACAACAACTAGAACAACAACAACTAGAACAACAACAACTAGAACAACAACAACCTCCCCTACAACAACTTCTACAACAACAACCTCCACAACAACAACTTGTAGAACAACAACTTCGATCACAACTACTTGTACAACAACTACTTGTACAACTACAACTTGCACTACAACAACGTGTACAACAACAACTTGCACGACAACGCCTCCAACTCCAAAACCATGCACAAAAACTCCACCGTGCACAACAACAACAGTTTGCATAACAACTCCACTTTGCACAACAACTCCACCACCCTGTGGTGGCGCCGCATCAAATGCCGCACAGGCGCATTCCGTCAACATTCGTCCCTCAAATATGAACGTTAGACCAAGACCAATCGCTGTTGCTCAACACCAAGAACCCGCACCAACACTTGATGACAAATTAAACGCATATACACGCTTTGTGTGCAGCGGTAAAGCCGAAGGATTCATGCTGGCTTCACTAAATAGTTGCAATAACTATTACATCTGTCGCCATGGCGAACCCATTTTCGTCAGCTGTGGCGATAAATACTTCAATGCATTGAAGGGTATCTGCGATCTGCCGGAGAACACTCAATGCATGCAACCCAAGGCATAGTTCAGTGATGGAAAATTAAATATTAGCACTGATTCTTTTGGCTTCCTAACGTTTAGGAAAAATATGTAATTCACATTTATCACAATATACCTCGCAAACCCCTATCTATCAATAAATTCTGCAATGGTTTCAAGAGCTATACGAGTACATTGAAATTGAGTTATTTAAAAGTTGTAATTCACATGTGTTGTCATAGACTAGACTGTGACGATCGATTTTATTTTTAAAGGCAGCTCAGTAGAATGGTAAGGTGTAATAAAATGTCAAAAAGGTAGTGACATTATGGCCGTATGACACACGAATATTATGAGCACATTTTTTTGCCCTTCATTGTTCTGGGATTTTGAAAACGACAGAGAGTATATGAAAGGGATAGCTATATACGAGTATATACAGCAACATTTTTCACATTGAGTCGTATAGGTCACACTTGACATTTGTTTATGTTTCTATTAAAATATACAGAATCAATAAAGGAAAGCATTTTAAAAATGCATGCATTGAGTACATTCACCACACTGCTCACCTTTCGTTCTCTTTTGAAAATCGTTGTACTGTAATTCCGATAAATTTTAAAAGGCCATACGTTCATATTCATCAAATCTTTCTCGTATTTCAGTTAAATATCCTTTTAACCCTTGTACTAAATCGCAAGCAGTTAAAATTTTAAAACTACTCTATTGTAAATCCTTGCTTAACTTATTTATTCGTTCTAGAATGTCTTTCCAAAGAATTGTCAATATAAAATTTTCTATTTTCTCCATTTTATTGCAAAGACCAGCTGCTTCACACTGTGTCACTGCAATCTGAACTTTGTCATTAGATATAGTATTCAATGCTAGAATAATTTGTTTATATTCAACATTTAAAGCATGAATAGCATCATATCGTGATGACCATAAGCGACGTTGTTAGAATGTTCCAACGATGAGTTGATGCAGCAAAAAATGAATATAATCATTGAACAAAATCGAAAAAATATAAGAATTCCTGACAACATTAAGCGGCTTTAAGTCCGACCAAATTCAAACTATGTCTTGCACATGGCACATAAATAGCGAATTTATTTTCATGGCAAATTCGTGCTTGCACACCGCTATATCGTCCAGACATATTCGATGCATTGTCATACGATTGGCCCCGGCAATTAGAAGGTGGAATGGAATACTTTGATCAAAAATCCATCTGTCTGTCCATAGCTGTAAAATTTTTGACGTCGTGTGAATAAATTAGAATGAAGAACAAAAAACGTTCTACTACCTCGTATCCAAGTACATACATAGTATCTTATCGTAAATGTTAGCTGTTCAATATGTGCGATATCTGAAGTAGAGTCAATACTTATGGAATAATATTTTGATTGTTCTATTTCATCCAAAAGCATAGAAAATGTACGTGCAGCAATAAGTTCAATGAACTCTTCACAAATGTTGACCGATAAATATGAAGTTGAATCTTTTCCAGTATTACCATATGGCTTTATGTGTTGCTTTAAGAACGAATCAATTTCTGCCAATAGCTCGAGAGAACACAAATAGTTTCCATTTTTATTGGATCCAAAAGTTTCATTGTCCCATCGGAATGCAAGACCTCGGAAAGACTGAAACCGAATAACAGCGATAATACGTTTCAATACATTGCGCCATGTTCAAAATGTTACTGCGAGTCCAACATTGAATCAATGCAACCAACATTTTTATATAAGCTGAGTAGCATTTTCTATGTTCTTCGCTGTTTTCGTCCTAATTTATAATATTATTGTGCTTCCAATCATTGAATCCACGAGTAGAAAATTGTGTATCCTTTTTGAATAGTAATCGACATACAAAGCCATAGAGACTGCCATTTGAAGTAGAATACAGCAATCATTCTCGCTTTACAATCTCACCGTTTCGCAACACATGTCTGAAAACTTTTTTGGAAACGTATCTTGTGGTTGTGTTTACAATTCCTTTCGAATGTTTGTATTTATAAACCATTGCCGATTTTGAAAAATCACATTCATGATACTGGCTTTTTTAACGGTCCACTGTGAATACAAAAATTCACTACATTTTTGTTTCTGATATCCCAAAGAGCCGGATCAGTAACGCGATCTATTTCAATCACAGCAGAGTTGACGACGGCATTATTTTTCTGTAAATTATTCACATTTTGTACAACAATCTTGGCAGTATCAACACTTTCAATTGCTGACGACGCTGACGATTGGATGTTACCATCTTTCGAAGATAATTTAAGACTTGGCGATGATGTGGATGCTTCAAAAAGGTGATTTATTAGTTATTAGTTATTGTCCTCTTGGTTTTCGTTCTCCTGTAGAATGTTAGCTTTGTCTATTTTCTGAACTGCTCTAACAACAATGAAGGGGAAAAAATATGCTCTTAGTATTCGTGTGTCATAGGGCCATTAGCATGGTGTATAAATGTGTAGAATTGCATCGTTGTTTCAGTGTGATAAGATGTCAAAAAAAAAAAAAACAAAAAAAAAACAAAAAAAATAAAACAAAAAAAAAGCAGCATCCTAAATGATACCGTAAAGGTGAGATACATTAACGGGAAAGTTAAAAATTAAAGTCGTTATCAAATGCTATAAATACAAAAAATAAAATTTATCAGTAAAGATTTGAATTCGAAGTACACACAGCAGCACTTCTGTAAGCTATAAAAACTAAAAAAATTGCAGCATTGATCGTCAGAGTATAAAAACTCATCGAACCAACTCAACCAACTGAAAGAGGGAAAAATTACTCAAAGGATTTTGAAACGTTTTCATTTGAAGTAATTAACTATGAAAGCATTTTACGGTAAGTAGAACTAAAGATGCAGGTCTTCAAGGATACAAAAAAGGATACGCGCTAGCTGTTTAATTTCTCTTCCACAGCTTTTACTCTATGCTGTCTGACGGCACTAGTGGCCAGCACTGCCGCCGCGACGTTGGGTTCAGTGTCACCTGGAACCGTCGGTGCTTCGGCTGCTGGTCGCGCTGCTTGCACAGGTCCTTGCTGTGGCGCTTCAAGCAGTTATATTGTCGATCCGAATAATGCTGCTCAGTGGTATGAATGTGAAAATGATTGCGTTATATCATCAGGCGTTTGCACGGGTGGACAGCAATATGATTTAGCTACGTTGAAGTGTGCTGTTGCTTCGGATTGCAATAATGGTAATTCACCTTGTACTCCAGCAACACCACCGCCATGCACCACCGCGCCACCATGTGAGACTAATACCCCCACAATTTCGACACCCACACCCACCACAACAACTTGTACAACAACAACATCCACCACAACAACTTGTACAACCACCACCTCCACCACAACAACTTCCACCACAACAACTTCCACCACAACAACTTGTACAACAACAACATCCACCACAACAACTTGTACAACAACAACCTCCACCACAACAACTTCTACAACAACAACCTCCACCACAACAACTTCCACCACAACAACTTGTACAACAACAACATCCACCACAACAACTTCCACCACAACAACTTCCACCACAACAACTTCCAACACAACAACCTCCACCACAACAACTTGTACAACAACAACCTCCACCACAACAACTTGTACAACAACAACAACCTCCACCACAACAACTTGTACAACAACAACTTCCACCACAACAACTTGTACAACAACAACCTCCACCACAACAACTTCCACCACAACAACTTCCACCACAACAACTTGTACAACAACAACCTCCACCACAACAACTTGTACAACAACAACAACCTCCACCACAACAACTTGTACAACAACAACCTCCACCACAACAACTTGTACAACAACACCAACAACTTGCACTTCAACGCCTCCAGCTCCGACACCATGCACAAAAACTTCACCGGGCACAACAACTCCACCCTGTGTAACGACTCCACCATGCCCACCAAGTGCCGTGCAATCGCAATCCGTACAAAATCGTCCATCTACAATGAACTTCAGACCAAGACCCATCTATGCTGCTCAACACCAAGGACCCGCACTAACACTTGATGAAAATATGAACGCTCATATACGATATGTTTGCATTGGTAAGCCCGAAGGATTTATGCTTGCTTCGCTAAATAGTTGCAATAACTATTACATCTGTCGATATGGTGAACCACTTTTGGTGAGCTGTGGGTCTAAATACTTTAATGCATTGAAGGGTATCTGCGATCGGCCAGAGAATACTAAATGCGTGCAACCCAAGGCATAAATCAGTGATGAAAAATTAAATGCTCGACCTATTCTCGATATTATTTGATTGTGTTACCATTAAATAAAAATATGATATTCACATGTATACTTCGAAACCTATATCTATCTATCTATCAATAAATTGTGCAAGGGCTTAAAAAGCTACAGTAACTGAATTTCGGAAAAGTTGTAATTTTAATTACTTTCAAGTAATTTTGAAACTATCGAATTGCTCGATAGTATTCATATTGCCACGCATAAAAGCTATTGATGCCTCATGAATAAGATTTAACCTGAAATTTTAATCAGCCAATCTGTTCCCGAATTGGCGTTCATATTTGATACTTCTGTGAAGATGCAAACGAATGTCCGCATGTGTGTCTTTCATGTCTGCTTTCAATGGCTGTCAAATAACAACATACCTATATAGAAACATATATTTAAAACGACATATATAGAAAAATGTTACCACCTATCATTAAACTACTGTCACATTTGAAGCAATCTGCATCATTAAGTTCGATACAGATTGCTTCGAATATGACAGGCGTCTAATGATAGGTGGTACCATTTTTCTATATAAATCAGGGCACTTTGCGTAAATTTCTTCTTTTCTTTGTATAACTAACAAAATTGTAACTCATATGCATGGCTTATGGGTAAGCATGAAGTTTAGCAAGACTAAACTACAAAAAATAAATAAACAAATACAAAGAAACAAGAACGAATATAAAGAAATATTTCAAAAAGTCACACCAATAAGAACATGTGTGGAACTGTCAAAAGTATTTATGGTATTCGACTTAACAACGCTATTATTCTATGTTTGTAAAAGCCTCTACAACGCTACACACTATTAAACTCAGCTCTAACAGCCGTGAACCATCCTGTTTGTACTGTGCTATTGTCCAAGCACACTCACACACACACACACACACACACACACACACACACACACACACACACACACACACACACACACATCTATGTACATCAAATCTATTAAAGTCTAAACATTGCTGGCAGTTTTGGTTTCACTACATGATTTTTTTCTGTACTTATACCCTGTATTCAAAAAGACAGTAGTATAGTAGTTTTGTGTGATTGTATGTAACAGGCAGAAAGAGGGTTTATAGATCCCATAAAGTATATACATATGTTGTTGATCAGCATCGGGTGACGAGTCGACTGTTATTGGTTTGCATTGTTTTTCTCTCTGAAAACACCGTGGAAACCGACATGTAGAAACAGGTGCCGCAATTTGATTGGCTGCTCTCTTCTATGTTCCTATTTTTTCAATTGGCAGCTTCTCAATGTCTCTCATGCCCTAACGTTAAGGAAACAGATAATAGAAGGAATACCTCGCCCATGGTGTATTAATGTAACGCGCCGTATTCGCTCTGTTCCTACAACGGTGAGAGCGTTAGAGCGAGACAGCGTTAGAGTTAGAAAGTCAAACAAAATAGGTGAGTAATTGCACCGCTCTCAATACCGCCCTACAGTCCGTACCAATAGAATAAAAGTTGTTTGAAACTGCTCATTTTGCCATGCCTTTTGACAGTTCGTATTAATTCATTTCCTTTTATTTAATTATTTACTTTTTTTTTCTTGTAGTATAAATAATTTTTAATTTTTTTTCTTTTATAATTTAGTTATCTTAAGTCGACTCGTAGGTCACTGATATATATGACTCAATCTCTACTTGATGTTCTCTGTCTAGTCGAGCGAATTCGAGCGAATTCGAGCGGCGTAATATTTGCTTTTTAAGCGGTACAGGGTATATAACTGTCGGCCAAACTTGACTGTAGCGTTCTTCCTAGTTTTTTTTATTTTTTTGTTGGGGAGCGTTGTGGAATGGAATAAATAACGCACCGTAACTGACCATAATACGCTTTTAGGCTTAAATTTCAACGTATTTTTATGAGTGTACCATGGTCTTTTTTAACCCCATATACAACATATTTGCGGTCATTTTCGAAGTTGTGCTAAAATGTGTTTATAAGTATTAAAGGCTTATTTTTTTGTTGCTGTGACATTTCGCTACCTTGAGGTAATTTCAGGCTGCGAATGTAGTGTACCAAAGCGGATTATGCCTTTGATAATTCATAGTTTTCGGTTGTGCAATGAAATAGTATTAGTACAGCTGCTTAAGTAGCTTCCGAAGACTGCAAATTTCGAAAATGCAGGCTACAAAAGAGATGTTTTAAAATTTGTTGCATACTTTTAAGCTGTCGGGCACATTTTTTTTTTTTAATTTAAAATCCCTTTAAGCTGCTTTAAAGCCCAATTATAACACATGTGGTTTTTATTGCTGCTGCTGCTACATAGCGAGACACACGCATACAAAAATATACGCGTATAAAATAAAACTTTTCCGAAACGGGTTAAGAAAACAAACGCTTCTTTTATGGTAATTTACACAATGCTTAAATATGTGGGCGTATTGTGTTGCCTGCTATTGTTTGTTTGGGTATATACTAGTATGTACTATACGATAGCATATAGCGCGGAAAAGCGCTGAAAAAACAAAGAAAAGAAAATAAAATAAAATAAATAACGTGACACAGCATGACAGCGTAGACAGCGGACTATAATTGCTTGCTTGACTTTGAGCCATTCAAACGCCGAAAAGTAGACTACACACAAAAAAAAAAACCAAACTGTGACTTTCATTTTCTTTGTAGAACACATATTGTTATGGAGCGGTGTGCGCTGCGAAATAAATTCTTTAATATACGAGTATATGTATGTGCTTCTCTATGTCTGTATATGTATATGTATATAAAAGGCTTTAACACATATGTCCTTCGGGTTAAATGAATGCTGAAGAAGTGGTTAAAGTCTCAGAAAAAACCACGAGGAAAGAAAAACCTTTAGTTTTAGAAATTGTCAGAAGTCAAAGGTGTCAGGCCTCTCTCTCTCTCTCTCTCTCTCCCTTCTCTTCCTTAAATACTCATGTCCTTTAGTGCTAATGAAGCAGAAACCGCTCGAATAAGGTGCAACGAAGTGTACAATTATGTATTAGCGCCGCGTTGCACATTATACCAAACAGAAGCGCTAAGCACGTTATTATATCTCATTTCACTCGATCTAATAGGAAAAAAAAATGCTACAAAAGCGGCCATCAGGCTTAAAGAATGTGGCTATTGGAGGAAGAAAGAACTACCCGGGAATACAGATTAATGTATCCCTATGCTGAACTTCAATAAGAATTTCGATGTTCGTATGCATTTCTGACAGAAAATTGAAATCGAAACATCATTGAGTATCTCGACAGACGGCTCGAAACTTGGGAAAGAGAGTCTGTGGTGGGAACTAAATTCTAGAAATTGGTATCAACCCCTAGACTATTTGATTACAACAGCGTTTACCAAGCGGAATTCGCTGCCACTCAGGTAGCAATGTTATAACTACAATCGTCTAGCATTAAAGAGAAACAAGTCCACCTATAGTCAGATAGCCAAACAGCTCTGATTGTCGCAAATCTCTTAATGAGAGGTCTTAGCAGTACTGTATCCAACTCATTGGGATGCAAGGACACAGCAGTATTGAGTATAACGATGTGGGGCGTAAACCCAGTCGTTGTCGGGAACTTTTCTTCATAACCATAAGCAGTGCGTGACGTAGTGTTTGCGCCAAAGCCGCATGACAAGCAAGTGGTCACTGCGAATCAGGCTCGCTCAGCCTATAACAGTAACTAGGACTCACTGTAAGAGCTAGAACGTCGGAGGGTCATCCTAACGGTAACGGGTACTGCGACACAAAATGATGTCTTTTGTACCCTAGCCCGTATATGGTTTAGTTAATTTTTCTAGGATCTACTTCGTCTCTTTAATGAAACGGAGTATAAGCTTAGATGAGGTGTTTCTGATCTTATAAGATGTAATAAAGGGTCTATTCATCTGCTCAATTCTGAGCATGGCCAAGGCCGAGCAATCGCAAATTAGATGTAAACTAATTTCGTCATCCTCTAGACAGAGTCTGCAGTTTCTGTTTCTGAGGAGAGACCTAGTTTATTTAGGTTATAGCCCAGTGGATGATGGCCAGTGAGCTAGCCCAAAAGCAAGCTAATGTCAGATCTATTGAGATGTGCTTTGGTTTTCGGGTATATTGAACGAGTTAGTAGCTTAGCCTGCCGTTGACCAGGATATTGTATACAGTACCGGGAAGCAGCGCTTTTAAAACGATCTACTATGAAAGATTTTGACTTAGCCCAGCTTATACCGCAAAAAGGTGCCGGACCTATAAAGGAAGTTGCCGAACCAGTTCTGGCTAGTTCATCAGCTCTTTCGTTGCCCGCGTTGTCCTTATGGCCAGGTACCCAACAAATCGCGACTTTGCGACCGATTGACAGTTGTTGGAGGATGTCATAGCATTGAAGAACCAGCCTCGAGGAGAAATTCCAAGAGGTTGGTGGTTTAATTGCCACTTGACTATCTGAAAGGATGTTTTTTTTTTTGGCTCCTTTAGAACTTTTCTACATAGTCTTCTTTGATATAAATATTGAAAAGTGTTAATTTTTATTAAGATTTTAGTAAGATGCAACTGCTAACAGTGAGTTTTCATGCACTGTGAACGAATCGGCGGTTGTTAAATTTCGATCAACGCTAATCTATTGCACAATTGTTCTATATTTCTATCTTGTGCCACTTCTCTGTAACAGTTTAAGAATACTTATTCTATACTCTACTTGGCTTTTCGATCTACTAAGTACAAAAATGATCTCTTTCAAGTCTTAGCGTTATGCATATAAATATTTAACGATTTGAATGGATACAGGAACACAGGAATCACATAATTCATGCTGCCTAATGTTGCTGTTTAAATTAGTGCATCATATTTTTAAAATTCTTCAAAGACAATTGTTGGAAACAATAAGTATTCTACTATAGTACGAGTATGCATATAACAGCAAGGAAACTTTACTCAGCACTAAAACTAATATAAGCAATTCAGAAACTTAATTCAAGCTCATTTCAAATTTTGTCTCTATGCTGTATATTAAGTGCATAAAGTACTATCATTCCAAGGCACTGTCTATGCTTGAATATTGCACTAAGCTTGCGCTATAACTACTTCAGAAATAATGGCCTAATTTGCACAACTTTTACAAAACTCACAAAAGTGTAGATTTTTCTTTTTTTTTTTGTTGCAGCTCATTATTGTGTTACATAATTCACTGAATGAAAAAAAAAAAAAAAACAGAAAAAATAAAAAAAGATGAAATCGACACTTGTTAAACAAACAGCAAACATGCAACACAACATTTTAACTTAACTATGCACTTCCTTTCAGACAATTAAACAAGTCCACAATGGACTATGCCGGACTAACTATTCATGACGATGTCCTTGTGCCGAGCTCATTGTTTTCATAGGCACACAGACATAGATACATATACATATATATAACTATATACACATAAAGGCAAATGCTGTCGTTCTGCAACAGAGTAAAAAAAAAAGAATAATTTTTAATTTTATTTTCGCACATTTTCTGTGCAGTTCTCTTCCTTTTTTCACACTCAGCAAAGACAAAAGTTCATTAACTCAAAACAAACACTTTAGTTGAATTTTGTGCAACATTTTCTCGTACTAACATGCTGCATTTTC
Source organism: Leucophenga montana (assembly GCA_035044765.1). NCBI lineage: Eukaryota > Metazoa > Arthropoda > Insecta > Diptera > Drosophilidae > Leucophenga > Leucophenga montana. The sequence continues at coordinate 352,040 of JAWNNQ010000656.1, forward strand.
TTTTCTGTTCACTTACAGTGCACTATGCGCCACAGGGTGTGCAATAGTAAAAATGAAAGAAAAAACAAAAAAAAAAAAAAAAGAGTAAAACTATCTGTGAGATATATTTACACTGAGCTCATTTTTTGTGCATGAACTGTGCGCTATGCAGATCATTGTGCTTTCTTGGTTGGTTTGGATGCATGGCTGGCTGGCTGCATGCTGCTTCATTCTGCTTACTGTGACATTTTTGCATTTTTAACATTGCTTTTCCTGGGTATACAACGTCTACATACGAGTACGAGTAGTATGCCCGCAGTGCAAGAACTCGTTAAATTATTTGCAAAATCTCCAGTCGAGGCCGTGGTAGCTCCGTAGGGAAATTGTTGCATTTGCCATAGATACTGTGCTGAATTGAGTTGAGTTGAGTTGAGTTGAGCTGAGTTGAGCTGAGCTAGGTTCAGTTGAGGCACAATTGTCGCCTCTAACTTAACGCCTCCGACTCAGCTTCATTTTGAAGTGTTCATGGTGGGTGTTCGGGGCAAAGTTCGTTGAGAACATTATACTCGGTGGCGTTGCATTCTTCGAATGTTGCAAATGTCCTTGTTGCATTTTTGTGCCGTACAGCAGCACACTTGTATACATTGCATTGCATACTTTCTGTCGCATAACTCAACGCCGCTGCTGCTGCTGCTGCTGCCGCTGCCGCTGCCGCTGGAAAAGTATGTCTCTGTCTCAGCTACTTGTTGGGTTAATGACGTCGTAAAAATTGTTCAACACTAGTGCAGCAGCTGTAAACGCTTACAAGAATTTCCCAACACTGCCACTCGCTTGTTTGCCACTTTTTCCCAGGATAATAATTATGCACTCTGTAGGTGTTCATTTGCTTGATCATTGTTGTCCTTCGAGCTCGTAAACTTACAGCAAATAAAATATTGGCTCTTTTTTTAATGCTGTGAAACAGATTTTTGTTTTGTTTTTTTGTTGTTGTTATAACAGGCTGTACTTTTTAGTGCTGAAAGTTGTATTGTAATAAAAAGTCGGGTTATATGCTTCATGTTGGGGGTTTAGAGTTTAGCTAATAAATTAAATTTACTAGAACAGCATATTGTTAAAATTGGCGATGGTCGATTAATTGATAAAAGTAGATTGCTCTAAGCAATGAAATTATTGCTATGCAACCCGTAAGAGTACAATTACATCTACTTTCAATTTATATATCTAATTATAAGTATATATCTACAATATATCCAAATGACAATCATTCACACCCTTTTTAACCCTCTTAAGCACAACATATTTGCTTCTTTTTTTTTGTGAAGAATGTGAAGAGGCGCAGTATTGCGTCCCCGGTCAATTACAAAGATTCTCTCTCACAAAGCTCTCTCTTTCTCTCAGCTCTCTCAATTTGCTAAAAAATTACAACTGAAAGTCTGGCGAATTATATACACCCATCACACACAGTTGTTTCCTCAGTCGACAGTGTCCTGTTAGTATTCCTGTCAATGTTTTCAACTAGTGTCTTCCTAGTTGGAGCATTGTTCTTGCTCATGACCCAGCGCTGCTTCTTTGCTCTATTTGTTTCATTGTGGATTAGTTCCAGTGTAGTGTCTCTCCCAGTGCCACAAAAAGGCTCCGGTCCTATCATAGGCGTTGCCGCTTCTTTCTTGGCAAGCATATCGGCTAGCTCGTTTCCTACTATATTATTGTGTTCTGTCACCCACAGCAAGTAAACTATTATAAGTGCTTCCTGCACTAGTTTGGACTTGACCGTGTTTGAGCTTAATGCTTTTAACACCGCCTGACTGTCTAATAGAAAATCAATCTCACAATTGCTACAGCCTCTATCTAAATTACACTGAGCACATCTAATTATAGCGAAATGAAATATACTTTTATATCGGTCCAAGGACTCCCAGTAGTTTAATTTGGTGCCTACGACTACTAGACCAGTGTCCGTATACCACTTAATCGTATGTGGTTTTAACGTATATGACTTTTCCGGTGAAGTTTAGATTGCAAAAATTCCTCCTTGTCATCTCGTCCCTTGGCATGTACACTAATGTTTCTCCCTGTGTCCATGTTGAGACACGTTTGTTATTGTTATAAATAAATTGAGGTAACTTTTATTTCCGTCACTTTTATACTCAATTTCTAGTTGCAGTGGTGTTAGATCTAGAATTGCTTCCAACGCAGTGGTTGGGCATGTGCGCATTGCTAGTCTTTGTAGGAAGTTTAATTCCCTCGTGACTGTGACGTGTTTCACCCTCTCTCCCCATGCGACTATGTCATATAGTAACATCGGCTTTACTACCATGTTATATAGTCATATCATGGTTTTCGGATTGTATTCCCACGATTTCCAGGCCAACTTCTAGCACACAACTATTGACTTGGTGCATTTTCGTACAGTTTCCTCTGTGTGCTTTTTCCATAGAAGTTTACTATCTAAAGTTAGTCCTAAGTATTTAACTTCCTTGCTAACCATCACTACTACCCCACCGAGTGTGATTTCCTTTAGTCTTGGCAGCTTGTGCTTCCTAGTAAATGGTTCAATGATAGTTTTGGTGTGGTTAATGTTGAGTCCCGCTTCTCTGCACCAGTCTTGTGTTATTTTGAGATTGTGTCACAGAGTGTTTCTGGAAACTTACCACTTGCCATCATAATGCATTGCGAATTGACAGAAAAATTGGCGGACTGAGTGCTCATTATCAGCCATTTCATTTCGCCGATATACACATGTAAACAGCACTAGGAAAAATAAGATTCACCTGAAAAAAGTCGTTGCCACGCCACAATATAAGCGAAAAACAAAAGAATGCATAGCAGCGGAAAAACAAAGATACAAAGACAATGGAAAAATATGTTGTGCCATATTCCCATATAATAGAAAAACGAAAAAGGGCGTAACAACACATATATATATTTTGCACTGTTACTCATAGAATTCTAGATCAGCTCGCCTCTACTTCAGCTAACTCAAAACTCTAAGCATATATATAGCCTACAATATACTAAGTATATATATTTTAGAAATACATGTCGACTTACAACAACTTCTTACGTTCCATAGTCATAAAATGTTAAAAATATTTCAACAGCAAACACGATTCTTTTAAGACTTTTTTGCCGTAGCTCTTCCGTAGCTCTGCCGTACTATTTGCTTTGACGAAATTGAAAATTTTTGACTGCATACTATACGCTAAGTTAAAAAGGGAAAACAAGCAACCAGTTAGCAATAAATACAGCACAATATCGACGTACAAACGTACAATGTTCGGGTGTCCTTGTGTCCTGGTATCCTGGTGTCCCGGTGTCCTGGTGAGCTGTGCTCTGTTGTGCTCCTAAAATGCCAGGCAATGCTATTTCACCGTTTGAAGCGCGCTTGAAATCGCTTTGATGCCTCTTACATCGTTGGTCCTTTGCGCCCTATGCAGGTTGTAAACCAAACTCTAATTTGAATTCTTTGCCGTTTGCAGATTTGTATTTTGCCACGCTTTGCTTTGCCATTGCCTGCAGCAAGGAGCAGCAATAGCATCGTTTTATGTATGTGGGTAGTATGATAGGTTTGCGAAATATTTTCTATTAAATTTGAAATGTTTTTTTTTTTAAAAAACTGAGTGAGTTTTAGCGCAATTGTCGCCAACAGAAAACAGAAAACTGAAATGAGCTGAAAATTTATCAGCCATATTGAAGCCGCTGCTTTAGATTCTGTCCACCATTTTGGGTATGCCAATTTGGTTTTTGAAATTCTGAATTCTATATCGTAAACACCAACCCCAAAAACTTTTATGTACCGAGTTTCAGAAAGATTAAAGTCATTTTCCAAAACTTCTCTGCCATATTGGATCCGCCATTATGAAAACTGTATTATTATTATTATTATTATTATTATTATTATTATTATTATTATTATTCTGTAATTAGCAATCTCAATGATTCTAAATACCAAGTTTCATAAAGATTGAATGACTGTTTCCAAAATTTGTCCATCATATTTTATCCGGCATTTTTAATTTTGAAAAACTGAATTCTGTGGCGGAATTAGCGTCCTCAAAAACTACTAAACACTGACTTTCAGATGAATTGAATGACTTCGACCTTATTGAGCTTCAGGGCGCGGGTGGAAGGGAACGATGCGGAATATGTACGTAAAAATATGAACATCAAGAGGAAGAAGACCAGAAAGCTGCGTGGTCACATAAGTCACGGTCATGGTAGTATCGGCAAGCACCGTTTTCGCGGTAATGCTAGTGGCATGCACCATCACAGTATTAAATTCGACAAATATCACCCAGGTTACTTCCGTAAAGTCGGTATGAGGAACTTCCACTTACGTCGTCACCATAAGTTCAAGCCAGGCATCAATCTGTATAAACTGTGGTCTTTGGTTGGCGCTCATAAGCTTGCTGAACTGCAAAAAGAGCAAGAAAGCGTTTTTCAGCGATCTGGTACAATATGGCTACTACAAGCGGTTGGGTCGCGGCCATTTGCCATCGCATGAGATCTAAAGCTAAGATTTCTCCATTCGTTAAATAATGGACTACATTCACTGACCAACAAAATGTAATAGTTTTTCAATGAATCAAAAACAAAAACAAAACGAAGCCAACCGATTGCTCATTCGGTTGTTTTCGGCTTCCGTATGTATGTGAAAGAAACAAAAAAAAAGTTATAGTGCTGCCCATGGGTAGAATAATAAGGTAGCGTACTGTGCGCTGACTTAGGTCAATCCATATGAACGCGTAAGAGTTTTTGAGTTTTTCTTGTGTTTCGTTTATTTTTTCACGTGTGAAGATGAAACAACTACAATTGTGGGTCGATGTATTCAATTAGAAGCAAGAAATGTGTTTACACAAAGCTTTACTTTTTATGTATAGTATACAAAAAATATAACAAAAGTTTAACGAAATTCATAAACTTTTTCAAGCACCTCTCGTAAACATTCTGTGTAGGTGTAGTTGTTGTTGGCGTTGTTACTGTTGTTGCTCTTCTTTTGCAATTTACTACCATTCATTTGAGTTCATGTAAGGACCAAACCGTAGTATGAAGTTAGTAGCAACGTTAAGTGAAGGAACTGTGTACTAGTACACGTGTCTTCTGCGATTTTTATTACAAAATTTTAACTTTTTTTATTTTTGTTTTTTGCTCATAATAGTATTGCTTGTTTCATGTTGAGCTCTTTGAATTGTGATTTTTATGTGCTTTTACTGTTTGCAATAGTTGAAAAATATATGTTGAAAATTATAAGAAAATTGGTATCACCTCACATTCAACTTTAAGGACTATTTCAAATTCAAACTAAATAAAATACTTTTAAATAAATTAATCAACAAAACTCTAATTCTTTTCTTCACACAATGGTCTGTAAATGCTACTAATATTATAAACGCGAAAGTTTGTATGAATGTGTTTTTGTTACTCCATCACGCAAAAACTATTGAATGGATTTTAATGAAAATTTTCTATAATATAGCTCATATATCAGAATAACACATAGGCTATACACATATATAATTTATGAAGATTAAATTAACGCATTTATTTAATTGTTTATTTTATTATTTATTCTCGATCGGTTACCATCTTTACCCGTTCTGATCATTCTCGATCGGTTACCATCTTATCGGTTATATTAACCCTAATACAATATAGACCCTACATATTAACATTTATGTTTACAATGTATACATAAGAGAATAGGTCGTTAAGTATTTTTCACCATGCTAGCCCGATTAATCGCGATTTTACCATTTTTGTATGAACAAGTTTATTACCCGAGGATTCATGAAGAAGGGCGAAGTGGAGAAGTGGGGTAGGGAGAAGGGCAGCAACGCACCAGGTACTAACTAGTATGAATATAAATGAGTGTTGGATGTCTGTTATCTGTTGCAATCATTGACTTGCCTCATGCCAATAAATGTACTGCTAAAGTTTAGTTGATGAATTACAAAACAATAACCAAAAAATGCGTCAATTGGAAAAGAAAAATCCGCCATATCAAAGCAAATGATCGAGAGAAGGAACATAAAATGCCATAAGAACGATAATTACGACGTGAACAACTCCCAACCAGTTCATCTACATGAAGAGAAGCTGAAATGCAATTGGATAGTCATTGGCTCTGGCGCGGAATTATTGGTGTTGGAATTAGATTTAAAGGATGCAGAAAGAGATAGCGTAACTAGCATTAAATCGCATTGGGTAAACCTGTGTCAATATATTGATTTGTGAGTCCCCGTAAGCGACCACCCGGTCATGCATCAACATCGACGCCCAAGCCGAATATTCATGGTGCCAAGCTCATGCTCTGTAGTTGGTGGAATCAGAAGGGTGTTGTGTACTATGTATGAGCTGCTGCAATCTAACCAAACCATCACTGGTGAACGTTACCAATAACAATTGATGCAATTGAGCCGAACATTGAAGCAAAAAAATGACGGACTATGCCAAAAGAGACGACAAGGTGGTTTTTCAACAAGACAACGCTCGGCCACATGTTGCAAGAGTCGTAAAGGAAACGTTGGAGGCGTTGAATTGGGATGTACCACATTCCAATAACTCCATTATCATGTTGATGAAACCACGGCAGAGTTCCATAAAGGTTATGCAAGTATGGCAAGGCCTCTTTCAATATACCATTGTAAGGCAACGCATGCATTGTGATTGACATTAATTGTAATTTACAAGTGCCATAACACGGATTGATGCCCCCCACACCATCACACCTCCCACTCTGCTATGAGTTTCTTAGCGGAGGTCATGGAAATACTCGTAGTAGCTATAGCCTCATTGGGGCCTTCTAAAATCAAATTTTTCGTCTGAGAAGACCACCCGAATCCACTCCGAAGGGCAGATCACAGGTGCATGACAAAAAGTGAGGTGCTGCGCTCTTCGAACCGGGTTAAGCGGTAGCTTCGTCTTAATTTTTAGTATTCTTGTATGCTTAGCATTCGAAATAACACAACCACATATTTCCCTGATTTATTCGAACCCTAGGAAACCGGGCAAGGGCATTTTGTTTCTCGACTTTATTCCATTATTCGTCTTGATGGCGTAATCCGCGAATCTAAGCAGTAGTTCGAAAGTTGTATCAAGTGTCATCGGGTACTGAACGTTCGGAATATTAAAACTCTGGATCCATTCTAACCTTCTTAGTTCAGCAGCTGCCGATGGACGTCGACGCCTTGTGTGTTGAGAACTTGTGCTTTCTATCGTATCGTACATCATTTCGCTCAAAGGAAGTGCACGTCTTAATTATTAAAATTGCTCTCAAACCTTTGCCTAATACTTTTTCGGCCACTTCAATATAATTTCTTATTTATGAGCCTAAATAATCAACGAATTACTTCGTTACTTTACAAACTCTTAAATTTACAAATTTTACGACAAACAAATTAGACGTACAAAATATGTTAACATAAAATTACAAATGAGCCGCTAAGACTGCGAAAGGATTATAACACTATGCAATGCTACGATACAAGGACGCCTTCGATGAGAACGATTGCAATTACACTTTGACTACTTTCCGTGCTGCCTGCCTGCGGAAGCAAGAGCAGAGAATACCATAAAATTATATTAAAAATTGCCTACTTCAAGGCGTAACAGGGTGGCTCACTGCCTGGATCGCTAGTGGTGTGGGTGCGAGGGTGAGTTGTATGATTGTTTGGCTAAACAGGATTACGCGCAGAGGAAGCCAAAATTTAATAATAAATACAAAATTGGCTAAAATATACGATGCCATATACAACAACAACAACAGCAGCAACAACAAATAGCTGCGGGCTGCACACAATGGCGCCAGTTGGCTTCATTTTCACTTCGCTGCTAGCTGGCCTAATTTTTACTGGAGTAGCTTAAAGGCGCTGCAATGGAATTATTAAATTTATGAAATTTAAATTAGAGCAACGCACTGAATTTTGGGGGACCGCAACCACCCGTGAAGACGTAGTCGAGCATAATCAAACAGAAACGAGCCGGGAATTTATTTAGCGTGATTTTTATTTGTTAAATTTCGAGGGGCGTGGGAGGGGGGCAGCGAAGTTTTCCTTTGTATGCGACTGCTTGTGTTGATTTGCACTTGTTATTGTTAGCTAACAGTAGCTGTCGAAGCTGTCCAAAATGAGCGCCATATTTTCGAAGTACGCCCCTTTGGGATAAATTAGTGGTTTCGCACTAATAGAAGATTCTATACCAGCCAAGCTGAAATTCCTAGACAGCAGTGGTTTAACGGGCGCTATTCAAGGACAATGACACCCGAATCGTTGCGCTTTATGCATGACAAATATGTTGCCGAGGGTTGAATTTTGCAGCGCTTGGCACAGTCTTGATTTAATATTTATTTTATTAATAGAAAATTAACATAAAAATATATATAGACCTTCGACTATATATAGTGTATGTACATGCAACTTTGACACTTTTTGACGTATTAGCTTCTTACGAAATTTATTTACAAGCACCCTTCGCAGTGCAAGTTCTAACATTTGTTACCCTTCGACTTATTATTATACAAGTTCTGACACTTTGTCATAGCATTGAGTCAAAAAGAAATTGAATTGAATTGAAATGTTTGCAGAAAACAATCATAATAACCAAGAGTTGAGTTGAGCGCAGAAGGTGCGAAAAATTTGTATTGGGGGCAGTTGTACGCTTGAAAATTAAATATTTGTTTGACATTTGCCAGCTGGGATTTTGCGCTAAGGGTCTGTTAAGTTGTATTGTACGGTGTAAGTCGTTTTGGGGTGGTTAAATATTTGAATCTAGATTCTATGCTGCAATTTGATTTTATTGTGAAGTGCCAAAAAGGATGTTAGAAACTAGTAGCAAAGATTATAGTAATAGTAGCAGTAGTACATGCTGGAGTAATAAATCTCTTAGTGAGTTTGCATATTAATACTATCAAAGCATATAGTTATGAAATCTGCTCAAAATTTTTATGAACTTTACCGAATTGTGTCAAACAACCACAAGATAAGTGTTAAAAACACAATTTTTTAATGAAACTACAAGTTTTGCAGCCTAAAACGTACATGTTAACCGTGAGAAAACTTGCGCGCGCCAATACAAACAGATCGTTTAAATACAACCGTTCGTTTTGCGCCTCCGTTGATTGAGTAATATAGACAGAAAGAGAGAGAGGGAGAATATACCGAGATAATTGGCACGAGCTGTATGAGCTGTATGATGAGCTTGACATAGTCCATCGCATAAAATTCCAGCGGCTGCACTGTGCTGGTCACCTCATTCGGATGAACCCCAAAGCTCTCGCACTAAAAATTAACGACGGACACACTAAATTAATTGATGGAACGCCGTCCAGAGATAACGTCCGTTATCCGATATTTGCCAGTTGATCTCAACTTGACCATTTTAAACATCGAGTATTACGATAACGCAATTATTGTTGCAAGTTTAGTACAACGTCTCTATGTCCTGCCAAATGAAGCGCACAAAGCGCAATACATAAAAATTAGCACACGTACTATGTACAACGTTGAATCTTCATTGCAGAAACGTGCGGCAATTGTACGAAAAGAGAACACAACCACCAAACAACAACAAAAAAGGACTGCCACAGTTCGCCTAAAAGTAGATAAAAACAAAGAACGGCTCCTTCTGCTGCTCCTTCGAATGTCTGCTATAAATATGTTAAACATATTTGCACAGGTCTATGGCAGACTCAATGCTTTACTAAAACAATACACCATCACCATTGCTGTCACACTGTATACAGAACGAGTAACCAGTTATAGTACTTCTGCTTGGCTCTTGGATCTTAGTTCATCTCTATTCATAACTCAGCAGCCATGTCGGGGCTATCAATGCGCAATCTGTTGTTTGTCTATAATACCTTTAGTGCTACTTTATATGCTTGTCTTAGCTCATATACCGAAAAGATTGCTAAGAATTTCTAGTTTGCCTGTTTGCCAACAACAAATCGCGTCGTACAACGCTAACAAGGACTCGACACATGGTTACCAACTACAGATTTTAGCTACTTTCAATTTGGGTTGCTTGTTTGTTTGTCAGAGATTTTTGTATTATTATTTTCATCTACTCGTACTACTTAAAAAATATACTTTTTCATTTTTTGGTCAGCTGCCAAATAAAGCGTTACATTTTCTAGCATAAGATACATATGGGCTGCATAGATGTATCTAGATACGTGTATCTTGGCTTTCGTTTGCTTGAGTTGGCATTATTTGTTTGCACTGGTAAACAATAAACTTGAAATGATATAATAAATATGATATGTAGTATATATATACATACATATATACTCGTATTTTATACGAATGGGTTATGTCACTCGTAAACTTTTGAAAACTTTCTATGTGTACAACATAAAAGTATGCAGCTGCTTTTCATATTATATGTGAAGAGGTCATAGGTTATTTTTGTTTGCAAAGTTTTAATTAATCTAATTTTAAACTGTTGTAGTATCTACTAAATATTTCTTAGCAGTGTTTGTCTTTGTGGCATATGATGTGGGTAACTTTGATCTTAATATGTGCATTTGAATTGGGTATGAAGTTTTTTATGAAGTCACGAAGATTTTGTTTTTTGAGTATAAACTAGTTGTTATAGAATTCAAACAAAGAGTGAAAGAGTGTGTACCAAATGCAAGAGACACTAGAAGAACAACTGCTAATTGATAATTAAGTCAAAATAAAATACTACTACTAAGACTATCTATATATTTATTAACAGACAATCCAATTATTTATGACGGCTGATTCGATCGCAGTAGACAAACAAAGTATATTTGTTTACAGATTTACAGATGTGTCCACAATCAGGGATCGGCTGTAGTAATCAAACGGCTAATGACAGCGCGCTCTTGTTTTGTCAAGCGTCAGCCTGTTATCGCAACCAGCCATTGTTAATGAGCTACGTCATTTACGTGTAAACAAAATGTTTGTGTATCGAACCACTACATGTACCACATTCGTGCACCGTGTGAAGCCTCCCGGCGAAACACGATGCTATTATCCGCGCTAAAGGACAATAACATATTTTTCTTATAATTTGAACTGTTTTTGGGTATTGGGTATTGTAGGGTATCGCCTTTGGTAGTCGATACGTTCAATTTTGAAAGAAATTATGTGTGTCTGGATGCTGCGATGACTACTGCATGCTAGAAAGAGCAAATCCACTTATCACGAAGGCAGCCAAAATCGAAAAATGACTCGATTGCTCGTAGTGGTCTCGTAACTTCCGTCTGTCTCTCAAACGGTAAAAAAGTTGTCTTTGATCGACGTGTAACGATTGCAAATCAATGAGAGTTGACAGTCTACACTGCCCAATAGATGGCGAGTTATCAGGATAAATTAAATAAAATGAAAATTGTTTTTTTCTTATTGAGCTAAAAGCGTCACTATAGCTTGCTGGCATATACTTTACTTTCTAAACAACCGCACAGAAAAAAGTCTGTTGGAGTTAAGTCCGGAGCACGAAGAGGCTAGTATAAAACATTATTTTTCGACACAACGTGTCTTGTGAACTTGCGGTTGTTCAAAATCGAAGTTTGTCACACCTTTATCACGAATTTGTGAGTACAAAAAGTGCGTCAACATGCGACGGTAGCATGCGGCGTCGACGGTGGTGGTGGTTCTTGAGCAGACTGTGACTTTCTCATTGTGCAGAGTTGTTTTGTGACTTCACCAAAGAGTGTAATAAGAGTTTCGTTGTTTATTGACCACACCAGAGAGTGTAAAAAGAGTTTCATCCGTTATCAAAATGTTTTAAAAAAATCAGGCTCGGCATCGATTATTCTTGTGATGGTATTTCCATATTGCAAGTGACTCCGCTGGCAACAATCTTTGCGTAAGTTACGCTTTGTATGCAATGAGGTTACGAACTTGCTTCATAATCCTCCTTAGAGTCGTTTCATTCATGTTTAACTTCTGAAATCGGCGTCGATCAGACACATTTGGATTATTTGCAACACTCTCACTTACCACTTTAACAACTGCATTCCAACATCGTGGACGTGGGCGAGTTGCTACAGAGCCGTACTAGAAAAAATTCTACGCCAAACTACGAATTGTGTTGTCTGCAGGCACCGAATTTCTACCAAATTTTTTTAAGGTTCTTACAATTGAACGATTGTTTTCAATGTAAAGCGCTACAATTTCTGCACGTTCTTTCGGTGTTTATTGATTCCTAGATAAAGTGGTGTTGTTTGACGTCTCAGAATCATGGCAGACATGGCAGAGCTTTTCAAGTTGACATAACGAAGATCTCGAATGGCGTACCCTGTATGTAACATAAACTTTTGGAATTGCATTTTTTAACCGGACTACTTTAAACTATGCAACTACATATTTACATAATTCTCCACTTCATAGCCAAACATAGTTGGTATAAAAATATCAAAAATATATTTCTTTATTTGCCAATGGAACATATATTGCATACTTTTATGAGCACCTGGGAACTACTACATTAATATATGCTTTATTTAAATATACGTTACATAACTAATGCTAACCAAATCAAATAAATCCTATTGCAATTTTATATATTCTTCTGCAACTTGTTCACAACATTTTCAATTAAAAATTCTTGCATTCAATATTTGCATTTAGCAAAATAAATGTGGAAACATTTTAAAGGCGCCTGCAAGTATGCAAACATTTACTATACGCTTGGCATATGTCAATGTTTATTTTTAATCAGGAAAAATTTATGAAAAATACTTTTGCTTAAAATTGCATTAAAAATTTCATTCTTATGAAGCAAAAAACGAAAAAATTATAAATAAAAATCACTCACTACCTGCTTCATTGTGTTTACTTTGACGTCTTCTGCTGCCACAAAATGTAAAGTAAACAGCATCATTAAAAAGTAAAAACATAAGAAAATTGTTGTCTTTGTTGGACGGACGGACGGACGGATGGACGGATGGACATAAGAAAAGCAGCTCTCAGAATGGGTTCAGTAGTTCTTTGCTCCACTTCGTTTCCTTTACAAATTAAGCATACGCCCCGTCGTCAGCGTCCTTGTCGTTCTTCAACCCAACATAATGTAATCGTATTTCATTCATCTTTTTTGTTTCTTGGTTCTATCTTTTTGTTTTTTTTTTTTTTTTTATTTGCTACTTTGTGTCACATCAGCCACTGCGGGGCATTTTTTCCGCTTTCCCAGTTAAGTTGGTTTTCTTTTTTGGTTTCATTGCTGCTGCTGCTGCTGCTGTTGGTGCTGCTACTTCTGCTACTTCTGCTACTTTTTCTGTATCTTGAAGCGCTTTACTTAAGTGTGCTTATTTTACTCTTATTTGGTTACACAGTAAAAGGGTTTTGAACCATTTCCGTTTCGTTACATTTGGCTACCGCCATCTTCACTTAACATTCCATCTTGCTCATTATTTAATCATTTGTTTTAACACAAAATGAAAATGAAAATTGGTTTTCTCTGTTTTTCGTGCGCTGTCTGGTCCCGCCCTAAACTTCCGTTTCCGGTTTGCCATAGAAACATCCACAGAGTACAATGCGCGAATATGCTCATTTAAAATGTAAATAAAGTGACAAATTACCTGAATTAGAGTCACGAATTGGCTCGCTTTTTGTTTGTTTGTTTGCTGGTTTGTTTGCTTCGCTCTGTGGCATATTTGCTTATTTAAAGTTTTGTAATTCGATACTCTTTTCTCGCATTTACTAAGTGGCTTTTCCTTCATTGTGTGTTAATTTATTTTAAAAATTTCGGCTAATGCAGAAAAAGTGTTGTGCATGTACGAGTATGTTAAAGTGCTTGTAAATATATAGAAATGTTTTTAAATTAAATATTAATTTTAAAAGATGGCTTTTCCTTGTAAGCTTCTTGAAATTTCTATTGCATATTTTAGGGCGCGGTATGTTTGCTTCATTACATGAAGACATTAAGAAATTTAGGTCAGGTCATTTATACTTCATAATTGCGCATTGTGCAACATCATCAGCTCACAATCCATATCAAACCACAACTTTTTTGTATTTAAAGCTCGCTGATTATAGTTGGACCGAGGCAGCTTTCTGGCTATGTATCGATGTGTCTCAGCAACTTTTTGACCGTTCGTTATGCTATGTAACGTATCATATGACAAATATTATTATCACCTGTATGGGTGAGGGCCTGCCGCAACCAAATTGATCATGTTGTAATCGACGGAAGGCACGCGTCGAACGTGTTGGATGTGCGAACGGTTCGAGGTGCCAACATCGACTCGGACCACTACCTTGTGGCAGCCAAGGTACGCACCAGGCTCAGCATGGGGCATTCTGCACGTTCTAACATTCAACGAAAGTCAGACGTCGGTAAGCTGCATTCACAACAGACCGCCGAAGCTTTTTCAGCCAGACTCTACCAACTGTTCCGGAAGTGCTCTCCGGCTTCTGAATATATAGGTGAGCATTGGAGACATATATCCCACTCCATGGATACAGCTGCCAAGGGGGTCATTGGGTACACCAGACTTGTGACGAACCCTTGGTATGACGTGGAGTGCCGCCAAGCAACAAACTCTGCAGTCGGGAGCAACACGAGCTGTTACAGAGCGATATCGTGAGAGAGAAAAACGCCATTTCAGACGCAAAAAAAAGGAACAAGAAAGGTGTGAGCTTGAGGATATTGAGGTTCTATGTCAAAGAAATAAATCTCGAAAGTTTTATCAGAAGGTCAAGCGTCTGACCGAGAAGTCACTTCTGTAACCTACTTGGGGTGATGAAGAGAATAATACCGTCGATGGAGAAGCATACCTAAAACCACCAATTGATGATGACTCTCTTGTAGAGCCACCGGATTGTAACGAGGTCGACTCAGTAATTAGAAAGCTGAAGAATAACAAAGCGGCAGGTTCCGATGAGCTGCCAGCTGGGTTATTCGAGACCGGTTGCGAAGAGTTGGTTTGGCGTATGCACCAACTCGTATTGTCCGATGAATGCAGGCCCAACGATTGGAATCTCAGTATTCTTTGTTCTATCCTCAAGAAAGGAGACCCCGCTGTCTAAGTGAACTACCGAGGAATAAGTCTCCTTTCAATAAAATACAAAGTTCTGTCTCGCGTACTGTGTAAACGGCTGGAGCCATACACGAATGCACTGATAGGCCAGTATCAGTGTGGCTTCAGAACAAAGAAGTCAACCAATCACCAAATTTTCACGTTACGCCAAATCTTGGAAAAGACCCATGAGTACAATAAAGACACACACCACATATTTGTCAATTATAAGGCCGCTTTCGACTCGCCGATAAGAACGAAGTGCTTCAACGCCCTACCTGAACTTTGTATTCCAGCAAAGATCGTTCGCCTTTGCATGATGACGCTTTCACACACCCAAAGCGTCGTCAGAGTGGGAAAGAACCACTTCGAATCCTTTGATATCAAGAGAGGTTTCTGGCAGGGTGATGCTTTATCGTGCTACTTTTTCAATCTCTTGATGGAGTACATCCTACGCCAGTGCCCCTTCAAGGAAGTGATGCTACTCGCATATGCTAATGATATAGACATCATAGGCACCAGCGAACGGTGATAATCCCGGTCCTGCTGTATGGCGCCGAAGCATGGGCACTGACATCAACGGATACAGCGTCTTTAGGAGTGTTCGAGAGAAATATTCGTCGTAGGATTTTTGGTCCCCTTAGAGTTGGCGTCGAGTTTAGGAGCCACATGAACCACGAGCTGTATGATGTGGTTGACATAGGCTAGTGCATTAAATTTCAGTAACTCTAAAGAACCGCAGTAAATCAGCTGTAATAAAATAAGCAGTTGCCAGATTGATTTAAAATTTGAAACTTAGGTCCAAAAAATAACAAATTTCATTAAAAGATACAAAAGTATCTTATACCAATCATTATTTTTGAAAAAACCTTTTAAATGCAACATAAAAAGTTTGTAATACACAATGTAGTAAATATTTTATTATTAAATATCAGACCGATGTAGTTTGTTTAAATGTTCACTTTAACTATAAGCAAAATATGCAAAATATAGAAATTTCCAAAATATTTCCAAATTATTCAAGCAAAAAGACACACACGGTAAATAAATAAACAGAAATCATAAAAGCAATTATTTTGATTACATTTGTGAAAGGCAGCAGAAACAAAATTTACCAAAGAGGATAAAAATACCAGAAAAATGGAAGAAAAAAAAACGTCGAGCAAGGATACAACACGACAACAGAAATTCAAATAAATGTTGTTAAAGACAAACAAACCCAACAAACACATCGTATGTAGATACTAAATGAACGAACACATTAAAAATATATTTTAATGTGCGTATTTGTCATGTTTATTTCTTTCTTCTTTTTCTGTTTTTTTCTTTTTCAACAAGCTGGCAACACTTTTTATTGCGGCCATATTTAAGCGACGCATTTAATGTGCTTCATTATGTGTTATATTTGCGGGCGTGTAGCATGAAATAAATGAACAGAGATTTGTACGCAGGATACGCATATGTATGTCCTTAAATAATAACAACAACAACAACAACAATAACAATGTCATTATGTATTTCATTGCGTTTGTAAATCACAAAATGGCGTCAAAGCCTTAACGTTAGCCATTTTTTGCGCCAGCCACATTGTATATCTGTAGCCGTATACGTATACGTATGTGTATGTCCTGTTCTATACTAATTACACTGATTTAATTTGAATTTGTAATTAGACTCAGAAATTGTCATTTTTTCTCTGACATTTTGACAAGTGACAGCCAGTACAAACAGAAGGCAAACATGCTAAGCAGTCTGACAGGCAGCCTGGAACGCGTAGCAAAACTTCCATTCAGCTTAACTCAGCACAAAATTTAACTTTTTCTTAGGTGTGATTAAATGCGAAATATGTTGCTTTGCTGTTGTCATAATGCTATTCTACAGGAATTTTTAATTAGCGCACATTCAAATCATCGGCAAGGAGTTGAAGTCGTAGTACATTATGCATAAATGTGTCAGTATTTGGCAGCACAAGTCGACTGGTTTGATATACATAATATTAATTTTATGAAATTCTTGTTCGCTTGTTGATTACTTGCTTATTTGCATTAGATAATGAAGCATGTAAATTCATTTGAAAGAACTTGGCACATTCTTTGCATAACTATAGTAGAGCTGACATTTAATAGTAATATGTATTCTACAATATGTATTTCATTACTGACATCAATTTAAATTTATATTGTAAAGTAATAGTGTTGAACAACAACAAAATTGTTGTGGATTTATTTGTTGTGCTATAAGAAAACATTGGTCACACTGTCTACATTGGCGACTTTACTAAAAACCAAACAATATTCCTGTAGTTTTGAATTTTTCCTTCTGCGTACTTCATGGTCCTTTAAAATTTTCTGTCTGCATTGGAGATAACATTGATTTGAAATTGATCTAACCCGCAAGAATTCGTCTTTCAATTCCTCATATAATGCCTTGCATGTCTCTTGTATGATTTACATTATAGACGCCTTCGCCATTTGACACAGTTACGTTAGCATGCTATATAAATGCCCACTAGCCAGGAATCGCAAGGTCACTACCAATCTCATTGCAGCACTTTTAGTTTTTCGCAGGTGTGTGTCTTTTTTGTCGATGCGAGCAAATAATTGAATTCAACTGCATTCATTCGCAAGAGTTTATTGTGTGTCACTTTTAACTTGTGAAAAACAGCTATCACTTCTATTCACAAACAGCTCGCGAACCCGCAGCTGGCAGTATTGTTAATGCACAAACGTTTTCTTTTTCTTGCTTGCTTTAGTTTTGCATCAATATCTATCAGCATTAGTTCACCAGAACATAAAAGAGCAGTTGCAGCAACAACTAAGCCAAAACCAAACAAACATATTAATCCATTTCGACAGCACAGAATCAACCAACGCGTCAATAAAATCAATCCATTTGGTTTCAAGGTAGAGACAATAAAAATAGAACTTTGGCAATGAACTTTTCGTGAAATATGTCTGAAATATTAAACACAGAGAAAAAATCTCATTGACAAAAATACTGTTAAACGGGGCATGTCAATTCATTGACAGCATGTTTTTTTTTTGTCATTATTATTTTACGAAAATGAATGCAGTGTGAACGGTTGCCAATATTATTGTTCATTGACGCCATTGTTCATTTAACTTTTTTAGTCAATATTCTAAATCCGGCTTATGGGTAATGGAAACAATTGATAATGCGTTCGCGGAGCCGTTGACAAGTGTAAATGCATTATTACCCCTCATGAGGGAGATCAAGCGGGTGAAGTCTTTTGAGCCTTATTATAGTTTAGCTAGTGTCAAGCAAGTTGTTGCCGAGTGTGTTGGTGTGCCTGTTGAGCCGATTTTGACAAAAACTGCTTAGTCTAGCAATTTGCTGGTCAACCCGAGCTACCACGAGTTTCTCGTGTATTACATTGTTGATGTGGAACAGGTGAGCGTGGAAAATGATCCTGAGAGCGCTGTTTTCACATTTTTGAGTAATAGAGCAGTGGCTTCTGTTGACAGTGCCTCAGTTCGGAATTCCGTAGCTCCATATAGGCTTTATTGTTGCTTTGTAGACTAGAAGCTTATACCTCAGCCCTTCAATCGATCAGCCATAAACGTTCTTTAGCCTTTCGTTGAGCTGCGTTCTTTTGATAAGCAGGTGAAGACGCCTTCTAACAAGTACCAGACCCAGATACTTGGCTTTAGCACTGCTTGGCACGGTAGCTCTGTCGAGATGAACTTTGGCACAGTCTGCTCTTCTAAGCGAGACAGTCGTTTAAGTGGAATGACAACAATGAAGTTCATATTACCCAGACTGTTCAGCCCACTTTGTTGCGTGGAGAAATGTAGGCAACAAGGTCCACCCTTACACTGTGCATTTCTATTTTGACATTTTCCATCCATGGTAACTACGTAAATGGTTAGAAAAAAGAGAAATGCATAACTATAATCTTGATCTAGTAGCAGTAAACGACTGAAGATGCACTGATATATTCCAAACAAATAGCGAAAGCAAAAACTTTGACCTGAAGATGATGAAGATAGCAAAAAAAAAAAAAAAAAATTAAACGAAATCTACTTGTAGACGAATTGTGTTTGAGTATATTCAGCAGCTGTCTAACATAGACTAATTATCGCATCCCACTCAAAGTTGACACGCATGTCAATGAGAGTGACAGCCAACTTAAGGAGAAGAAAAATTACCGATTCAGTTTACCGGTTCGGTTTAAATTCAACAGTCCTCTAAACCCAACATATTCGCTTGATTTTTTGTTGGCCTGGTTGTGAAGAGAGTGAAATTTTTTTCTAAAGTATGTCATCTAAGGTAAGTAAATACCAAGTAACGCTCAATCACATTGACCTGAGCTCTCATCCCTCTCTCAGTTCTCTCAATTTGTTAAAATGTTACAACAAAAAAGTCAAAGTGTGTGACGCCATAGAAATAAGCTGCAGACGGACTTGCCAACATTTTGGCGAGCAATAGTTGAGAGCCTGGCTTCATAGTATTGTCGGTAGAATTCTACAAGGAAAGGAATCAATATTTCAACGAGCCTTTGTTGTCGACTGCAATATGTTGCGCCCAACAAGTTGGTCATACTTAACGCTCGTAGCATTATCAAATGGTACTGAACTGTTTTGTATTGTCGCTAAAACAAAAACTATCCATTACGAAGATTAACTTCGCCAGTCAGAGAGACAAAAGACAATTCATTGTTTCTTCATTTTATTTTTAAATAAGTAAATATGGCGTTAGAGCTTAAGATAAGAGCCCGAAATCTGTCATCAATGACATCAAAACATCAACTGAAGTATAGTCAGATGAAATTTGGTAGTTGCCGGTATCTTGTTTACTCATAAACGTGTGTACAAAGTTACATGGCTCTCTGTGGACTGTAGAACAACGAACACATTCAAATTAACCCGAGCTGGAGAGCTTCTCTTTTTGAACGGCTGTTATTCTTATCGTTTGTAAACAGAGCAGTGAAATTTTATTTAACTTGAAGTAAAAGTGGTTCTATTTTCATCTATTGAGTATTTTTTAAAGATATGCTATTTAGGAGTTCATTGTTTATTGTGCAAATGTCATATTACTTTCATTTACAAATCAGCTGATCTTAGGTTTGTATCAGCTGATTCGTGTTGTAAATGTTTGTAACAGAAATACTTGAAACATTTCTTGCTGTCTGCTCATCACGTGTTTTGGTGAAAGTAGCTAGAAATCACATAGTGTCGCAGAATGATTACAAAATAGCCACAAAAAAACTGAATCCGAAAACCTCAAATATTTATATGTAAAAAAAAAAAAAAACAAAATATTAATAAAAAACTCAATGAAACCTTAAAAAAGCACTTTGAATAAATGCACAGACCATTGCTTACCAGCTTAAACTGCGCATACTTCCCCCGCTACAAAAGCGATAAATATTTTTTTTATTTTTTTTTTTTTTTGGGTTTTGTGGGATCCACGAATCAATGCACAAAATCAAATACCAAAACGAAATTTATTAAACAAAAAAAAAAAAAAAAAAAACGCAAACGCAAAGTTCTTTTTACGCTTTTTGAGCGTCGAAGATGTTGAAAAAGTAAAATTCTTATAAAAATATATATGTGAAATTATGGCAACTGTGAGCAGAGCAAGTGAAAAATAACGAGGGTGCCTTGTGCCAGTCATCATCAACAACAACAACAACGCGCAATGAAGCTGAAGTTGCAGAAAAACCGCAGAAAAAATTATATTGCGCGCCATAACAGCAACGCTAACTACAACCCCAACCCTAACTCCAACCCCAATCCCATTTTAAAACATGATATACAAATTCAGATTTTGCATTTTGTCTTGAAGTGGATAGCTAGAAAGCAATGCCGAAGTGCTACAGTTGGATGGCTAGATAGCAGTAGCAGTGAAATATACTTTGGAAAAATCATGCTGGACGCTGTTACTATTAATCCCATACCAGAGTCAGGCTCATTCTTTGATGCGTTCTATATTTGTGCAATGAAGCGTTTGGCTTTTATAACGCCAACAGTCAGCTTACAACACTGTCAGAGCAGCTGATGCTGTGTAAAGGTGCCAGTTGCCAACTCAATCATTGAATATTTTTATAAAAGATGTATTTTTTGAAAAGAAATGCTTAATTTTCAAACGTAATAAATGAAACGTAAAGCAAACGTAACAAATACGCACGTCAATCGCAATGTTTCAGCATACATACAGTGTTGCACAATGCCTGTATAGTACGTGTAGGTAGTAGTGCTGCATAAATAGTAAAGAAAGCATATCTCACAGTCTGTCTGGTATTCATTCAGCTTTCAACATTTGCTGAGACATTCTCCTATTCTAGCCATGCTGGCGTCTCAAAATTGCATTCAAGCGCAAACAAATATAGGTATATAGCGCTATACCTGCCACTTCATGTTGTACAACACTGGTTGCGTTACTATTACTTCATGCTGGCAGCTGCTTTTCATGGTTTTCATTTGAATGAATGCACATTTAATAGATGCTTCAATGCAAGTAAAGCTATCATTTTATCATTCATTCGTTCATCAGTATTTTAACTTCAACGCTTCATACCGCTTCCCTCCATTTTGCTTCTTTCTTTTTTCTTTGTATTTTTTTTTTCTTTGTCATTTGAAAGACTTTACAGCACTGCCGTACAGTCGTAAGTCACATTCAAGTCTTCTTCTGCTCTGTTTCTGACGACTGCCTGCACTTTAATGATGTGCTTTTGTTTTTTTTTTTATTCAACTTGCTTGAGTGATTTTCATTTGATTTTTACTTTTTCTCCGAATTTTCCTTGAATTTTTTTTTTTTTTGTTTTCAACTTACAAAATGCACTTCAAATTGAAATCGCGTTTGCTGAGCTCATTTCTTTCATTTCGTAAAGCGCAAAATGGATTGCAATAAATTTTTGAGTATCAATAAAAAAGATTTGCACAAATCAAAGTCAAGCGAGCGAAGACGCACTGCAATTGAAGGTTAACATTTAATTTGATTGAATTCTTTATGAGCTGCGAAATTGAATTAAATTTAAATGTTTAATGAGATACATGACCTCCACTTTTAATGGATCGACTACTACACAGAAGAGGTTACTTTTAAACTTGAATGATGTCAAAAATGTATAATGACTGAGTATAATCTAATCAAATTTTTAAACAATCCAATAGTAAAGCGATTCAGTTGTGAACCCAATTACAGTTTGAATCTGGAGACTTCCCTCAAAAAAATTTCTACCAGTACAAAATTACCGGTAATGTTCAGATGCATTCTATGCTGTTTAAGAGATCGCATTGCAGTGGACCCTCTTTGTTGCAGATCAAAAATATACACACTTGCATTCACTAGAAATATAAGCGTTTGCCGTTACTGATCCGTGAACATATGGTTCTGCAACAGGTACCAAACAAGACCGAGCACACCCATTTAGTGACGCCATTGGGTATAGCACCCCTATGAAGCATGATAAGAAGAGTATTTTTCTAGTTGTTCGGCGTACACTATAAAGTATTTCTGAAACATGTTTACCTGAATTCATACCAACACAAATATAAAAATAAATCTAACTAGCTCCTGGAAGCAAGCTTTGAATGAATTTAGAGCCTAGAATAATATGCCTAGAAATCCAGGAATGCAAACTAGAAAAATACTCTTCTTATCATGCTTCATAGGGGTGCTATACCCAATGGCGTCACTAAATGGGTGTGCTCGGTCTTGTTTGGTACCTGTTGCAGAACCATATGTTCACGGATCAGTAACGGCAAACGCTTATATTTCTAGTGAATGCAAGTGTGTACTAAGGCTGTCCAAGGAGTAATCATTATCATGCTTATGTCAGTTAACATGAACAGTACATTTGCTGATAATGTCACTCCATCGACAGCCCTAGAACATGCCAAAGAAAAAGAGAGAGACAGAGAGAGCGAGAGAGAGAGAGAGAGAAAGGGAGAGATAGAGAGAGTGAAACAGAGTGAAAGATAAAGCGTAGAAAGAATTTGTTTTGGATATTTGACAAAGTATACAAACAAAAAACAAAATAGTTTCAAACAGTGCAAACAAGTGAGCACGAAAATACTACTTGTATACTCAACATACATGGTGAGTATACATAGTACATTGTATATGTAGGGGGTAGACTGAAAACTCATTTAAAAATCTAACGAAAGCATTTTTGTTTCTGACAAGTCATTAAATCATTAGACTACTGTCAAATTTTATGCAAAAAGAGCATCACTAAGGTTCAAACATGAACTTCAGATAGACGGACAGAAATCAGAAGATTATTGCACCGACACCCCCACAGAAACTCATTATTTCGACTGCTGCCGGTGTGTTATGGATCTACTATTTTTATATATAAAAATCTTTTGTATGTGTGTATGTGACTGAACTCCTTCTAAACGGCTGGACCAATTTGGATGAAAATTTGTGTGTGTGTTTAAGGGGATTCGAGAATGGGTTAGATTTACAATTTGATCCACTGCGAATGCCTGCGAGTTTTCCTGGCCCAAAACTTTAAGATAGAGGGATGAAATGTATATGGGATCGAAGTGGCCAGGGGAAGGGAAGGATAGTGTTAGGGAAGAGATGGAAGGGAAAGAGCCGAAAGAGAACGTGGTCGAAGGGGGAATAGGGAAATAGGGGAAGGGGAATGCGAGGTAAGGGAAGGCGTGGTAGGGTAAGGGAAAAGGAGGAAGAAGGGTATGGAAATGAGAGGTAGGTTAAGGGGTATTAGGAAGGATGGGTAGAGGCAGGTGAGGTAGGGTGAAAGGCTGCAACGCGCAGGGTACCAGGAATGAAATGTTGTGTACATGTTAATGTGATCGAAGGTGTGGTATGGGAAGTGGCTGGGGAATGAGTGCAAGGTAAAGGGTGGTAAGCGATGGGGTGAAAGGTGGTAGGGGAAGATGGGTAGGGGAATGGGTGGTAGGGTACGGGTGCATGGAGAAGGATGGACAGGGGGAAGGAGTGTAAAGGAAGGAGTTGCAGAGGGAAGAAGAGGCAGGTTGAGAGGCAGAAACATTTATCTAAATTACTATAGAGCAGCGCCGATTACTCCTACTAAGTTGTCATACGATTCAATTTGTCAATTTTCTGCAACTATGTGTTTTCTGTCTTTCTTTTATATCGAATTTCAATAACTGTCAAGCATAAACTTAATGCTGCAGATTGCTCAAAATTTGTCAGTAGTCTAATGATAGATGTTGCTTGTCAGAAACAAACTTATTTAAAACCTATGGAAGCCATGTTTTAAATTTTGAACGGACTTTTCCGTCCTTACGTGGGTAAACTATAAATTCTCTATACTTTATATGTGAGTATGTCGGAAAATTTGCTATCCTAGCCTTCTAGCCTTCTAGTCATCTGATCTTAATACAATTTGTTTTAAAATACTATACTAAAATACTATATATGGCTATATCGAACCAGCTTTCGATCAAGAATAAATATACAATCTGCATACTGCCACGCCTAATTCTTTTTATTATACACTTGTCGATTTGGGTACAGTATAAATAGTGCGATCGTTAGATCATGAATGGATCAGCTGTTATGGACAAGAGTTAGTGCCACGAGATACACAGATGGTTTCAAATTGTTTTAAGTTTCAGTTTCAGCCAAAAAATATTGTTCAAGCCAGTATTAGCGAAGGGAAGTATATTGAAATTAAGGTACTTAATGCTATTTGATTGTGCCACACTACCGCTTCAAAGCCTGACTTTTGAATTATGTTTGGACTTACATAAGTACTTACTCAACTTGATTCAGAAAAAGTGACTTCTTTTAGTTTTTATTTTTAATTAATGTTTTATTTTTGTAAAATCCATCCCCACCCAATCCCTCACCCACATAATACTATTCCACACTTTATAATTCCACAGCTTATAACTTGCATCAATCATTTCATACAGCATTTCCATTATGAAATTTTTCAAAGGCACAATCTGTAAAACGTACCGCCGACCCTAGTTGCGCTTACAAGTGCGCCGGTCTATGTACTTTGCATATAAGACTTCTGATTTGTCAACACATGTTCAGATATAATGCTTTACCAGCAATTAACTACATGCAAACACGAATTCCAATCTGAAGTCTTGAAATTCTGTTTTAATAAACAAGAATTTAATGTCGCCGATGATTTGTGTTACAATGTGTAAAAAATGTCTGCAGAAGTTAAGCGATCAAGTGGAAGTGTGGAACTTTTTTTTATATTGCTTGAGACAAACCAGTCTGTGTTGCGCATAATTGAAAGCAGATGCTCTACTTCTTTAGGTACCTACTCAAATTGTTTCTTAGTTATTAAGAACTGAATTTTAATATGATATTAACTGCAACAACATTTTTTTTTTCGAGTTGTATGAAAGAAAGTGATTATATCATATATAAAAAAGAAGAAGCTCTGTTGGTTCACTATCTAAATAAAGTATATGTCGCAGAACTGTTATCCATATGAATGTAGAAACATATTTTGTTTTTGAGCTGGCAACATAGATTTTAGAGTGCATGTTGCTTTTATGAATGTCACTCTCATCTACTAATCCACTAAACTACTTCCAATTATGTATTTTTTTACACATTTTTGCTCCGATCAAAGGATTTTAACGGTTAAAATTAAAAAAAAATCTAGCACAGCTGTCACAGGAATCACATTCGCTTGAAAATTCGTTTCAATTCCAATTCACCACGCCACAGACTTTATATTCTAGCAAATTGCAATTCGACTGCAATTTAGCAGGTGTTTTTACTAAATACGCCTCTGAAATACATTTTGTAAATAAAGTGTATATTGTACATCAAAATAATTAATCATTGCATATGCTATAAATAATAAATTAGTATTTTACTACACCATCTAGTAAATCGCTACTTGAATTTGCTATTCACTGCCGTAATCCAATGCATGCTGCATTTCACTGTTGTCAGTCACAGTTTTTTTTTTAAAAGAATTTCGAACTTGGGTTTTAAGTAGTTGTGTTAAAACAAAGCTAAAACGAATTAATTTTAATCGGAAGTATTGTAAACTAGAGCAATCGCATATAACATTTAACGAAACAATTTGCCACTTTACTGTTTTCAATTCACTGCGAAGCTTTTGTCTACGTTCTGTGTTGCCATTCACGCCATACGGAAATAATAATAGATCAGGCGAATACGGAGGTTGCTCGATGAGACAAAACTGTTTTATTTTTATCAAAAATTCATTGACTTTTTTGGTCTTGTGAGGTGGTGCACAATTGTGCAATAAAAACAGCTACTTTCCTTTGGCATATTTGGGCCTAACTGGTAGACCTCTCGTTTTAGACCTCTCGATGTAAAACTTGTAAATAATATTCTCCATTGACAGTTTGATCATCTACAACAAATTCCTTGTGAACAATACCCTTGGAATCATAGAAAGTAATCAACATTTTCTTGATTCTTGACTTCTGAAAACGCAATTTTTTAGGTTTTGCCTCGACTTTTAACTTCCATTCTGCAGATTGTCGCTTAGTTTCAGGGTCATTATTAAAACACCATGTTTCATTAGCAGCTATGATCGAATCAAGAAAACCTAGATCGTTTTCAGCTGTTGAAATGATGTCTTTGCATTGCTCTACACGAGCGATTTTTTTGATCATCATTTAACTGATGTGGAACAAAACGTGCACACAACTTTCTTTTACCCAAATCTTCAGTTAATATTTTGTAGATTGTACAGTAAGATGAATTTAATTCTTCTGCCAGCATTTTCAGAGTGAAATTTGCATCGATAGCGATTATTTTTCCACTAATTCAGCACGATTAGATGCTCTGGGTTGTCCAGTTCTTGGATAATCGTTTTTTTAAATAAACCACATTTAAACCACGTGTAAACAGGAGTACGACTCATACAATAATAAACATTAACTTTTTTTTTAACAATTCGTAAGTCTCAGCAAATTTTTTGCCGAGTTTAATACAGAATTTAATATTTGCTCTTTTGTTTTTACGACATAACTACAAAACCTGATGTTATTAAAACGTATGTCATTTTTCAACCTCTCAAACGATTAGCTTGCACTTAGCTGCTTTCGAAAGAAGACAATTATATCTTTGTATATATAGTAGATGGCGCCAAGTATTCTATGATTTAGATTAAAATTTCGGTTATTCTTAGATCACAATTAATTTAAGCTTGATACACTTAGTACAACGTTCGTGAAATTTTCCAAAACCCTTTGAAAAATACGATTTTTCAAGTATAATTTGATATTTTGTAATAGAGTAATTTCTTCAGGTTTGGAAAAGAAAAATAGTCGCATGGGGCTAAATCTAGAGAATATGGTCAATCTAGAGAATTGTCAAGTCAATATTCATGCAAAATGTTTTCTACTCATTTACTTAAGATGTAGATAACCGTAGCAGTCTCATGCATCTTTTATCTCCGGCCGTTTATTATCAGTTTATTTGTACAAAAACGCTTGTATAAACTCCTTTTTAATTCACATATCCTATATTTTATTGTTGATATCTACATAAATTTCATGTAAATCGGTATTGAGCTCATACATTTATACATTGAGCATAGCATTTTTGCTATTCACTTTTATAAAATATACACAAAGTGCTTATTTATAGAACAGCTGTATTTTACTTTGTACTGAATGAAGAATACGCATACCAACTTATTGTGATACATGTATTTAATGTATGTAAATCCTGATTGATAAATACGAGGTTATGCCAAGCGCAGATCCTTCAGCTATTTCCTCTACACTGAGAGCAAACAATTATGACGTCGCGATGTTACCATTCCAATTAAAAAGTTCAATCAAGACAGATCTTCAGAGGAACAAAAGTACTCTGGCGACGCTGGTTTAGAAAAAGTCATTAATCGAAAAATACCGCAAAAATACCGTTATAACTCATGGATTTTCATGGATTGATATTTTTTATCTATCGATATTTGTTTTACTATTAAAATAAGAGACAAAAACTTATATTTCGCAGCTGATTTAGTGAAAATTCCAACCCGAAGATTGAAAAGGGTGTCAAAGGTTATATTGTGGAAATTTTGTTTATCGATTTCGATTAGTAGTTTATGAAAAATAAATAATTGGCTAATTCGACACCGGGCAACGCCGGGTATAACCGCTAGTTTTTCATAAAATCTATAATCGTAAAGAATTTGTAATTTTAATTTATCAAACCACACTGTATAGGTTATGTTTCATGAGAGATTATAAGCTCCCACATAGATCGTTTTTAGTTCCTATGCTGTGATGTGCTGTGTGACTGATGCTGATGCTGTGTGACTGCTAAATTCATAATTACGTACTACGTATGCTTCTTAAAAACTACAAACAAGAAAGTTGTAAATAGTTAGTCATTATATGCCTATTTCCCAGTGAGCTGTAGTATACCTCCACAACTCCCTTGAACTCAATTTAAAATAACAATTAATGTTCTGTTGGTGAATTAATAACAATTAATTGAAAATACCATTACAAATTTCCAAAAGTACCAATTACAAACATAAGCTATAGCGCCTAAAGATATGCAATATTTCTTTATGTATTGTATATGCTAAAAAATAATGGATTTTCCTTAAGTAAAGCAAGTAAATAAAAAAAAAAAACAAAAACAAATAACACAAAATACGTACAATAACATTTACAAGTCTATATAGCACATGCTATCTCCGTCTAACCACATCTAACTGTCTCTTTTTATTACGCTTAACACTTGTAATAGTTGTTTAACACATACACATGCACATACATATACACTAACACTAACACACAGATACAATCAGACCGCCGAACTGCCGAACTGCGCCAACAAGCGCGCAAAAAACCATTTGCATAATTTAAGGCGTAATTTCGACGCGCTGCTTTAAATTGATATTACAAGCACAATTTGTGTAAGCGAGCAAAACTGAAAGGAATGACTTTGTGGGTGTTTATTGTCTCCGGGCTGCCATGCAACAGTTTTCCATGCGAAAATGCTGCTGATTTTGAGTAGACTGAAGTTTGTTTTATATGCTTATTTTTACACGCTCTACGCAGCTTCACACGGAGCACTCTATTTGTGTAACTGCCATAAACTTTTGAATCATAAAAATATGCTATAAAAGTTTTGGTGTGTTCTGCAATGTAAATGACTGCATATTTTACTCCACTTACAACACTGTTTTCGTTTCCGTTTCCGGTTTAGCACTCCCGTTAGAGTGCTACACTCTACAAGATTGGTACGTTCAATTCCGAAATGTTTGAATTCTGTTTTCAAATTTGTGTTACCAATTTTTGTTGGCTCTATTTCGATCACCCTTTTACCAGCAATTTGTCAATAAAGGTTCCCCTCCTTAATTTCTAGAAGTATTTAGATATATAGGTGCATCAATATATTTTGGCAAAGTAGTAGTCAAGACGTTAGGGATGCTAAGCAAGTTATGGTTTGCAATAGTAAAAATAAATTTTAGTATCTGAAAAAAAAAAAAATAACACTTCCTTTGTACTATAAAAAGTTTATATCTCTGCCATTTATGTTCACTTTCACAATGTCCGGTTATACTGTCGATGCTAATTTAACAAATCGTGATCATTTCTACTTTCTCTTACTTCTTTCATATTTTCGAGCTGGTAATTTTGTGCATGGCAAAAACACCACTCAAAGTGTTAGAAAACTTCGAGAGCAAGCTATATGGCAAAGTTGAAACAGAGCAGTCAGCCATGCAAAATATTCCTGATCCTCTACTTTCTTTACTCCGCAGTTGAAAAGTAGACTCTTTCACATGTTTCGCATTACTATCTAAACAACGAGTCGATTGATTCTTATTTCTTGACAGAATCAGCTTATAAACCAATGAGTGCGTTTGGAAAATTTATGAATGCAAGCCCATTTTTAACTGAACCAATTCAAAACCGAATCATAGCACTTTTTGAATCTTTACTTCGAACCACAAATCGGAAGTACATATTATCTTGAATAGCATCAAAAGTTAAGTAGATAGAGCCATGTCAATCGGTTCGTCTGTTTATTTGTATGAACGCCAAGATCTCTGAGACTAGATAGATAGAGCAGTAAGTGGTTCATAGGCCACTTAACCGAATAATTTGCATATTCCATAGTATACACCTTACAGGAGTACATAGTACATGACCTTGTGTCTAATATAGGCTGTATAAATAACTCAAAAATTTTAAAGAAAAGTCAGATCCAATTCTGATTTTATAATAGATAACAGTGACGACTCACAGAATAGGCGGTATATCTTTGAAACTATCTATTTTATGCACAGACATGTTTCAGTTTTCGCTTTCGGAACGATTTTTTCTACTTTAACGAATTGCTAATATATCGATACCGGTATTGGTCAAAGAATCGTTTGAAAATGCAAAGTATCCGCAGAAAGCGCGGGAGCAAGGTGGAAAATGGCATAGAAATGGTGCACAGTGTGATAAAGCTGGCACATTATCTGTCTCTCTGTCTCTCTGTATCTCTCTCTCTATCTCTCTCCTTTTCTCTCTCTATCTCACCCGTTGTTTTGTACAAATCTACTGCCGACAACTCACTTCACACTCACGAATTGTCTGTGTCGAGTGACATCATTTCGACTTGCGAACGAGACCAAAATCAGCGAAATCAGCCATAGTGGGTCTACGGTACAATAATAAGGTATTGTATTGAGCGCTGACTCAGGTCAATACATACGAATGCATAAGATAGAAAGATATGCAAGAAAAGACAACACAGAGGAAAAATAAATGACATACGCATAGCAACAAAGAAAAAATTATCGTGCGGATATCTGTTCAGCACAGGCATTCAAAGCGTACTAACGTTTGGCCTGTGAAAAACTAGGGGCGCACGCTCTCAATAAGCTACCTTCTTATTGTACCAAGAGTTTACCTCTCTTCCCATTTTCGCTGTCTCTATAATTATTCTCTCTCCACGTTCATTCCTTTTCTCACACTGTCTCATTCTAACTCAGCCCAGTTCTCTTTTTCGAATTCGCTCCATTTGAGTGCGGTTTTGTTCCCGGCGTGCGCTCGGAGTTTTAGGTGTATCACTGCTCTGGAAGTGGAAGCTTAAGTTCGGACATGTATACAGTTTAGTAGTTTTATTAACATGGTTGAATATATTCCCTTCTATAAAATAACTCTCTCGTTCAATTCAATTTAACTTGATGCATTTTCTTGTTAGGGCACAACAAATTCGCAATATCCCAACAAGCATAATCAATAATATTTAGTAATTATTTGCAAACTGAAAGAAAGCAAATATTAACAAAACTAAATTTGGTCAATTTATGCTTAAAATAAATACCTCAAACAATCTCGGCAGTAGTACGAATTTGATCCTTATTTCTTTCTTATGAAGCCAACAGTTTAAGATGGCAAAATAGCAAGGAGCTTAAAAAAAACATAAGTTTCCCAGCTGCAAATCAGATTTTCAAGTTAATTATGTGAAAAATATTTGAAATTAATGCAACCTACTAGAGAAAACTCATGACCAGCTTTATGTTATTATGCCTCTTGTATCATCAGCTTCGTTGACGAGGTCGTCTTCCTGCTCCATCATCGATGACAGCAAATCGTCCGGACATTCCTCATTTCATAATGATTTAGCAGCAACGCCAGCCACACGCTTGCATCGGTCCCGATGGTCCATTCCAACTATAAAATCGACCACCGAAGTTACCAAAAGTTGGATCCATAAATCCGCTGGGTCCACAGCTGCCACATGGCCCGAAACACACGCCCGGCAAGCAAGGACCACACATCGGAATGGAACACATCTTTCACGGGAACTCTTTAAAGAAAGATGTAGGTTGAGGAGGAGAGGTAGTACCAAATTTTGTATTGAACATTGGTAGGATAACCTGTTTTTCTTTTTATTTTGTTTTACTTACGCTGGCTTCTTAACAGAAAAAGGATTTACTAAAATAATTTTGATAATTCCAAGTGTTCGGTCGAGATTTTATGAACAACTGAAAATATTTTGTTCGTATACATCTATTTATAGTCGCTTCCATACAAAAAATTTGGGCTCGTCGCTTGCTTAGTTAAATTTTTTACTTTATACTAAATTTTCTAATAGATTTTGTCACACACAGTTGGCTTTGAATATAATTGAATTCGTCGCTTACTGTGTTTTTATTTGCATCTTGACTTTGAAAAATGGTTAAAGTTTGATATTGTATATTTTAGGTTGGTCAGTCTGCCTTTCATGACTGCTTTTAATGCCTGTCAAACACAAACTTAATGACGCAGAATGATCAAAATTTGGACGTAGTATAATTATAGAAAAATAAACACAATTGAAAACTTCTAGCGCCATCCGACGCCATCCGTACTAACTTCGTTTGTCTATTAAACTAACTTGAGTATGAGCTGAAGGAGCCAATCTCACTATATAAGCGGGATGCTTAGTAGAAACCTACCCTCCCATTTCAGTTCTTGTATGATAAACTTTTTCGTTTGTTGAAATTCAGCGTGCTTCTGAGTATTTGACAACATTTTGGGCTTTACTAAAAAATAAATGGAATACGCCAATCTGTGCAGTGTGAAACGTTACCTAAAGCATCAATTCCTGTGCATTTAGATTTGCAGTTCTGGTTTTTCCTACTACAACTATTTGATTAACCGGTATAAAATAGATGCTCAAAGATATGGCGCTCCCTCGGTGGCTAATAAAACTTCTTGACGTCAGTTTACAAAAAGACCTGACCAATATCTCCAAACCGATATCTCCATAAATTATTTAATTATTGTAGTTTCCGCAATTACAGATAGAAAGGCAGACGGAGAGACATGACTGAATCGACACACCTTGTAGTGCTGCCTAGGAGAAATACGCTTTTGTCTTCTAGATGCCGGCGGTGGTTTGGTTTTTGATGGATTGGGTTTGAAACGTGTCTCAACTGAATCAAAACCATTTATATGCTTAGGCCGCTAGATATCCGTAGCGATACTGGCAATCAGTGGGAAATTTGAGGGGAAATTTGGGGGGAAATTTGGAGGAAACTTTGGGGTAAATTTGGTGGGAAATTTGGGGGAAGTTTGGTGGAAATTTGGGGGAAATTTGGCAGAAATTTGGGGGAAATTTGGGGGGTATTTGTGGGAAAATTGTGGGGAACATTCTAAAACATACCAAAACAAACTCATTCTTAGTTAAGCTCTATGGGCATGTCTATATTGACATGCCCATAGAGCTTAACTAAGAATGAGAATGGGTTCACTACCAGAATTTTGGTAGTCAACCCAGTTTAGATAAATAATTTTTATTTTTTTTACACTCTGCTTCACTGCTAAATATTTTCGGTCTCCTTTCAAACTCTTCTAAGAAATAATCAAAATTTTCGTCCATACTTTCAAATACAAAGATCTCTCTTTAGTTAATAAATTGGATCAAGAAATTTAAACACTTAAAGAATTACTAATTACGTCAAAACCTGCCACACGTTTTCTTTGAATACACCCGCACCATGAAATTCTGGAACTTACAAGCCAAACCCTTTGGCAATTCTAAGAGTTGAATTCAGATAAAAGTAAAATTTTTATTTCCAAACTCAAATGAATAAATTGAATAATTATATTTATTTCAAATACATTTTATAAATGTATAACTATGCAAGGAATGCCGAACTCACCTCTTAACCTTTTAGCTTTAAACTCTTTTATGAAATTCTTACAAATTCATAAAAATTTTTGTACACATCTTCCATCGTGCCTTAAAAACGAGTTTAGAATATGCGGTAATAAAAACTCAAAAACTCATATGTGCACAAAATTTTGTTCTTTTATCACAAAAAACAACTTCCGCATAACTTTCTGAAAAAAAAAAAAATTTTTTTTTACGCCCATTTTAAGTTGACTTCTACCACGTTCTCCAAGATGCTCTGGCACAGTTTCTTTGAACTCACAGCACACTTTTGTCTACATACAAACTCGGTTTGAAACATTTGCGTTGCGCTTATGTTATTTTCAACTTTGGCGCCACTTTACAAAATAAGTTTAAGTCTATATGTAAACATATATATTTTCCATTTAAATATACTGTATCCTTATAGACATAAATATATACATATATACATATATACATATATACATATATACATATATACATATATACATATATACATATATATATTTATATGAAATGCAAAGTATTTGCCCCAAACTGCATAAAATGAAACGAAAAGAAAAGAAACTTTTGCTTACCTTGCCACACAGTAAAAGCAACTGAAACTGTCCTTTTGGCAGCCTCCGAGTGGGAGTGGAGATAGATAGAGACTTCGCAGGGAGCAAGAAACACTTTGAAGCACGAAGTATGCCGACAGGATAAGCACTTTTTGTTTGCCATATTTCCGCTAAAAAATAAAATATGAAATAAATAAAGAAACAAAATAAGAAAATGTGAAAATATTTTTGTAAATATTATATAAAGTTTTCTTTTCGGAGTTGGTTCGCATTTGAGATTTGAAGATGCGGGCACAACTGTTACGTTTCTTATGCTGCATTTACACTGAATTTGTTTAGACAGTTAATTTTGATTATATGTTTAGAGCTGGACTACGAAATTAGTTTGGTAGCGTAGCAATTTGGAAATGATTTTTGTGTGCGTCCAGAATTTACGGGCAATATATTGCCCAAACTTTTTTAATTTTACACTCCTTCCAATATATAAAGTCCGTTTGAACCATGTTTCCCAAGCTGGTATTCTTGGAATTCTCAGAAAAATCTTAATGTGATGTGTTTCGCTGAGAGCTATGTTCTCTGAAATACACTGGAAACTGTTTCGGAGTTAGTGTTCTTGCAGGGTTATATGCGAGTATTGCTTACTATTCGATATATTACATTGAATTTTTGTGTTGCATCTTAATTTCAAACCGAGTTGTGATCCGAACTGAGTTATGAATGAAACTAGAGTTTAGTTTGGATGATTTTCCAGCAGAAATACTTCTAAAATACGCAGTTTTCGAACAAATTTGTTTCAGACAACTACCAGCTATCATTAGATTACTGTTAAATTTTAATCAATCTGCATCATTAGTTTATGTTTCACAGCCATTTAAAGTAGATATGGAAGATAGAAGGAAAAACGGTAAGAAGTCAGATGGCCAATATTCCCACAGAAAGTCATTTCGAATGCTGCTTGGTCTTTGCTGTGTTGGATGGATGCCCGTTATGAAAGGGCGCAAAAACTCTTTTTCAATTTTGAAAGAACTTAGCGCCGCACACTCGTAATATAATAGGCGAGCCACAACTACTTAAACTTAATGTTTGACGCTGTTTTTCTTTGCATACCTGAAAATCTCAAAAAGTACATCTCGGATAAACTTCCGGAATAAATGCCTCACGAACTTCTGTGAACAATATTATAGATGCATTCATAACTGGTTCCATTCTCTATTACTTGAAAGGGTTTATTTTAGTTATGATTCTCCATTAAATTTAAGACGATATCCATTAAGTGTGTCTGTACTTTAATTTGTTTAAAAAGTATTGCGTGTGAGATTATGACGAAAACCATTATTGCGGTTTAAAATACATTCAATAACATTATGGTTCGAAACTGATACCATGGAAATGGCTTCCGCGACTTCGCTAACGCAGCTCGATTCCAGAGGTCCAATTTTGTATGATTCTGTTGCATAAGTTGGGATGAATATCATTAATTGTTTGAATGATGATGTTCTCCAGTTGGGCAATTATTATTGCTTTGTTACCATAAAACAGCGACATAACGTATCATCTCTGGGAACTGTTATTGAAATAACTATATTGTAAATCTCGTGTGTGCCTCGTTGCGCCGTCTTGTCATAGTCACATATCTTCCAGGTCCATCCAGATGAGGCCAATAAAAAATAAGTTATCATGGCCCGTTCGCAATTGATAGTCACCGTCTGGGTATTCTCGTTGATTCTCGGCAGATGTAGATATTTGGGCCCCCTACCTGAAAAAATAACCATAACAAGCAGTACATTTCATCGGATGCAATGGACACTCTTAATACTGCTGTGGACCACACACTCCACAATTTTGGTAGTTCATCGTTCAACCAACAATGTGCTTCATAAGAAGATTTTTTTTAACAAAAATTGGATAAGTTTCAATTGCAGCAGAACGAAGTAACTTGAACGAAGCTGCGCTAAAAATGAACGGACATGCGATAGACCATTCGCTGTCAATAACGGGAGGCAACCTACCGAACATCACTTGGTTACTTCGAAAATTACTGATGACATTAGATACTGCGTTTTGGTGAATGGTTGCTCCCGCAGATGTTTGTTCGTATAGCCTGCGTGATGACAACTGGAAACAAATTGCTTTGTGCGGAGTATGCAGTGATTTTTGACTATTGTTTTATTAGTGCTGTCTACATTAAGTATCGCTGATGATATCAGTCTGGAGTGCGGCGTACTCTGCCAAAGAGCGTTCAATTATCTTCTTGTAGGTGGTTTGTAAGTTCTTCTTAAACTTACCTCAGTTTCTGCATGCAATTGCTATGATTACCTTGTATAAACGCAGTACTATAAGTTCTTCTCAAAGTTAGCATATTTAATAACAAAAAACGAATGAAAATACCTATGACTGCATTCGAGAATTTGTTTGAGACGTTTTAGACTTTTGTTTTGCTTACAAAATTTCCAAGAAAAATAAACTTTTCAGCTGTCTCACTCTAAATTTGTTTGTCTGTTATACTTAATATAAAGCAGCAGATGAGATTGCTTGCCATGCCATATAATTATACTTTGAACTCTGAGTTTATTGATGTTTATTTCTTAAACATTATATTTGTACCCTACACAAAAATATATATAAGTAGTTTACATTGGGTTTGTTGAATTGTTAAACTGTATGCCACATAGCGAAGGAAGTTTCATAAGGAGTGTACATGCATTTTAGTTTAATCGATTAAATCTGTCTGAGATAAGTTTTTGCTGACTTAGAGACACCAAACCAATGCGGTTTAGATCCTGTAGGTGCCACACTAACTATATTACAAAGAAAACTAAAGTAGTATTGAAGTAGCCATGCTTCCATATTGCATGTGAAGTGCATAATAAAGTCGAGCATCTCGACTTTAGCTCTTATTTGTTTCTATTGAGATTTTTTTCTTGAGCATACGACTTGGTCAAGTATAAGTTTACTGCTTGCATATTTATTAAGTCGTTTTCTGAGTTTTGTTATTCTCTATCTGCTTATTTTAAAGAAATACCATTTTAAGGGGGAAAAACTTTTGCACAAGTTATACACTTTTTTGGCTGTTTATACGCTTGACCGAGTTTCCGCAACATAAATAGAGCATTAGCATACTTGTAGGCGACGTTGCTTGATGAACTTTTCTTCGGTTTTGTTTTCCATTGAATATATTTGATGAAAAATAAATATTTTTGATATATAATATTTAAACGAAATACATTTAGGCTTAAGTGCAATCATGTGGAAACGGTAGAAGCGCTATGAAGAAGCCAAATAAGTGTAAAATAGAAGTACGGCATTAAGTGTTGCATACTTTTAGGCATGTATGCCATTTAAAAAGAACAGCAGTAGCTTTAAATAGCTTTAAATAGCTTTATACTATACATAACTACACATAATTTTTTTGACGTGATAACGTCTTATAAATTTATCGATTTACGCAAAAGGGCCATGCCCATTTCTAACGTTCCGTCTGAACAAGCGATAGACAGGCACGACCGCCCTAATCGTTCTGCTTGCATTGGCTTGTGAAAGCTATAGTTACGTGTGTGTTTGTGTATTAGTGTTATCTAGAGCGCGGTGGGTTGCGGTAACAACATGGTAGAATATATGAAAATAACATTGTAAGCGTATAATAAGTTTGTTTCAATAAAATCTTTTTCTGAGGTTTGAATTCGCAACATAGAAAACTGCTTACTGCTATACGAATTAACGCAGCCGCAGTTTAGCAAGCAACGTCAAAAACGTATTACAGAGTTAAAGAACTAAGTACCAATATAAGCAACACAAAGCAGAAATAAAAAAATACTTGCGCGCACACAAACGCACAAACACGTATACGAGCCGAACATTAAGAGCGTGAGAGCTTGAGAGCGATAAAGTTTTTGAGTTGGAGCTCACTAATGTAAATGGAAGCGTGAGGGGGCGAGTTACAGCGATTAAATATGCACGAGTAATATTTATTTGTAGTTGTATTTAATTGAAATATTTAAAAATTAAATTTTTTGTGTTTGATGCCAGCAACGCCAAACTTTATAGAAAGGCGTTTTATCTCTTTATTCGCAGCATACATTTATAGTAGTAGGGACAGGGGGAAGGAGTGGCAGGGAAAGGAGTGGCAAGGGGAAGGGCAGAACGACGTCTGCCAGGGTACAGCTAGGCAGACATCAACAGGCACGAAGTCAAAACGAACAAGCGAAATAATAGAATCAATACGAAACACGAAGACAGAAGCTTATTTGAACCTAGTCTATTGTTTGTATCAGTTTTCATCAATGTTTTCTTATGACGTTATCACGTAAAATTATCGCCCGTAAACCGAATTTACAGACAACCATTTTTTTATGTAGTAATTGTACAATACCATCTAAGAACTCGTTTGAAAGGTATTTAAAAGAGTTTCCAAAGGACATATTAAAAATATTAGGTCCTTTGCCTACAGTAGCCAATTGAAGTCTGTGATTTTTTGGCTTTTCACGCCAAATTCCGCCATTTTAAAAAAAGTTAGGGAACAAAAAATGTTCTTAATGGAGCGCTTGTTGGGCTCGCCACGATGCCAACAGTATATGAAAGATAAATTTGGGGTGATTCACATGTCACAATATCCCTTGGTGTTGCTATTTTGAATGTCCTATATTTCGTACAAGGATGATCTGTGGTTTTTTATGTTTCAAACAATTTCGGAATGCACGTTTCAATACCCTTTTTTAATTATATATAACACGACTCGATCGGAATTAGGGTTGAGCGATATTTCGATATTTTAACTAGTCGTAATTTTTCACTGTGAATGAAAAATCGCATAAATATCCAAAGTGATGAATTGTGAAAAATACCGGTGAATTGATTTCACAGCACTATGGTGATATCCCGAACAACAATAAACTATTTCTTACAGCACTACAGTGAATTCACAGTCATTAGATCTTTTATTATTAGGGCGGTAACGTTTCTAAACAAAATGTTACTCACAAGCCAAAATAAATATGTTAATGCTTTCAGAATGTTTTAAAGTAGTTAGTTAAGTTAGATTCGAGTAGAGCGATAAAAATCACCGAAGAGTGAAAATCACATCTAACAATCACAGTTAAAAAGCACAGTGAAATGAAAATCGCAATCATCGAATATACCGATATCTACAAATAGCGTTATTGCTCATCCCTATGCTGCAGCCACACTGTCGTGAGCTATTGCCACTTGCGTGGACTACCGTTCACAGTGATTCTACATAATATTAACAATGTAAGAATATGCAATATATTGAATAATTATATTTTCTCCTTTAATGTTAAAAGAAAACTTCTTACACAGATTTACTACAATCTGCATGAACAATAGCAACAAGAGCAGCATAAACAAGCACATTAAAAATATACTAAATTATATATTTTATATATATAAACAAAACTACTCTTATTTTGTAAATTATATAAGCCACACACACACACACCCGCAGATATATTCGTATGGACTTAAACTACTTCCACCTTTTGGATTAAAACTACAATTAAATTCACATAAAGCAATATCCTGCGGTGCTTTTTATGCTCTTGTAATATAAATCCTTTGGCTAATGGCTGCTTGTTCATGCACACTGACACACATACACACTCGGATAGATAGACACGCTTACATATGTATTGTAGGTATGTATGGACAAGGATGCTTTTGGCAATGGGTGAAAGCTAAAAATGCTACTGCTGGCACAGCAGGAGCTCGTGAGTGCTAAAGGATAGAAAAAAAGTGAATGTTGTAGTAAGTATAGTACTAGCTGAATTGAAATAGGATCAAAACTTCTCACTGTACGAGTATGTTCCAGCAGGGCGTGACGCAATGAGGC
This sequence comes from Leucophenga montana, assembly GCA_035044765.1. Lineage (NCBI taxonomy): Eukaryota > Metazoa > Arthropoda > Insecta > Diptera > Drosophilidae > Leucophenga > Leucophenga montana. The sequence goes on from JAWNNQ010000656.1 coordinate 391,977, forward strand.
AGCTTTGGATGTGCTTCTAATGAACATTCTATAAATTCTTTCTCTCTCTCTCTCTCTCTCTCTCTCTCTCTCTCTCTCTCTCTATCTAAATCTTCTACTTCATGCGGCATGTGAAATATGCATCCTTCGTGTGTGATTAAGCGTAAATCCTCTTTTATGTCCTTGGAATTATAAAAACACATACACACATGGAGAGACTGATGAAGCAACTAACACTGAAAAACACAAGAAAAATTGTTTAAATTAAGTGAAATGTTATATGCACCTAGATACAAATCTTTTTCTTTTTTTTTTTATTATTCCTACAAGGACTTTAAACTACTTAACTACTTGAGAAGATATAGGTGTTCGTAAAATCTTAAGTTTTTTGCGTGTGGGTGTGTGTGCGAAATTTGTGTGACTTATAATGAGATTTTTTTTCTGTTTTGGTTTTTTTGCTGGGTCAGGTAAAGCCAACAAACGATTTAGTTTAATAGTTTAGAAAGCGCACAATGAAAGTTAAGTAAGCTAAAAGATTGCAGTTTTTCATGCAGATACTTTATATACTACGAATATATACGATTAGGCTTTTTATTCATACAACGAAAGAATATATTAAAAATATGTAGTATTTGTATATCTTCTATAGTTCTGAAGCAGATCTTCTAAAGTAAAATACGTTCCAAACTTTTCTTTAGCTTTCATCCTCCGGTACCCTTAACTGTAAACAGTTTCTTCACTTACGGCTGAGAATTCCATTTTCCAAAACTGAATCCAAATCATATAATCTCCTAACCATATCGTGGAGAGACAAATTTTAAGAATTTGGCAAAACTGCCGAATGTATATCCGATCGATTTTTGAGAACTCTATTAGATCGTGTATAAAGTTGTTCCCCAGGTAGAGGAGTCCTTTTCTACTTAAGACCAGACAAGTACATACGAGCTGCTGAACTGGTTCCTCCTCCTGTCTATTATGACTGTTTCATGATATATCGCTGGAGCAGACGCCGAGTCTGACAGCATGCCTGCCAATCGGATAGTGGTTGCTGACTTAAAATTCCGAACAAGGTCGAGATCTATGTTCTACTTAGATTGATAAGTAGAGACATTTGTTTAAGATTGTAAGCAGGCCACATCAGTTAAGATACTTCGCAGCTGTTTAAGATATCCAACCGGTGCTATAATCTTGACGTAAGTCTTCATAAGATACTTACAAGTGGTGAGTGGCATCAAATTCGAGCACTTCCCTGGAAGTTTCTACATAGTTTCTGCTAGCCTATCTAGTACATCTGCTTTTGCGTTGGATGTTCTCTGAAGTGTTTATTCATCTCGTAAAGATCCCACCGGTGCTATATCCTTGACGTAAGTCTTCATAAGATACTTACAAGTGGTGAGTGGCATCCAAATCTAGCACTTCACCTTCCTTGATAGGCTAGCTAGTTCTGCTAGCCTATCTAGATCATCTGCTTTTGCATTGGATGTTCTTTGAAAGGTGTTTATTCATCGCGTAAAGAAATGTCTGGCCTTCAGAAACAGTTTAGGAATTTGAAAATATGGGAAAAAGAGTTTTGAAAGAAGCTTGGCAGGCTGAATATAGTTAGACGATCTACACAGTAACTATACATCTACTTAGGATTATCATGACGACTTGGATGGCAACAACTTCCGCCAAGTATATCTTTAGAGTAGCTTTGGTTGCAATGGCAAGCAGCTGATTGATTCCTTTGGCTCTAACTACTTCATTGTGGTGACATTTGATCTCATAATCTTCCAACCATCTCGTGAAGTGAATTACTTTGAAGATTTAACTACACTCTGAATGGATCTCCGCTCGTTTTTTTTAAAACTATATTAGATTCAGTAGAAGGATGCTGCCCAGACACACAAGTCTTCTCCCACTTAAGATTGGATAGGTGCACCTCCGCTTGGTAGACACTACAGTGGTCAGGTAGTTTGGAGCATTTTTGAACATTAAGCTCATATGGAAAGCCTCCTCCTCCTATATGGCCTTCCTTTTTGGAACCATTTGTGTAGATATTGACTGCATTTATTTGCCTGTGTGGCTTATTGGTTTAGTTCTTAAGAAAAGGTATTGTAACGGAGTACCATTTGTTAAAATTTAGACTAGGGACACAGTAATATGTTTTCATATTTTGTACCCATACAGTAAAAGGGTATATTACTTTGGTATAATTGTGTGTAACGGCCAAAAGAAGGCGTGGTTGACTGCGTAAAGAAAATATACATAATCTGCAATACCGAAAAGTGTGCGCTGCAATTCACTGTGATTGGCGTTTTTTTTTGTTTTGTTTTTTTTTTGTGCGCTTCATAACTTATTTTAACAAAATTTCTTTGCGTGGACTGTTCAGTTAATTTTCATACCGTTGCTTGGTAAGGAAATGAAAAAGCATCGACATCGTAAATGGTCGAATTTCGACTCATGAATATGACTCCAGTAAAATATGAACAGCAAGTGTTTCATCTTTTTAATCTGTTTGTCTGTCAAGCTTTTGCCATCTCTGCAGTCATTAGAAAATACACACTTTTAGAGGTGGCAGGCAAGTCTTTTTGTATCACCTGATCTACGACTGTTCAAGTTTTACTATTGGCTCTGAAGGAATCGGCAGATAATCTCAACTCTATGTAACTTTTGGACTTTGTCGCGTCTTAGTTGGAGGTTGAAAGTACTTCATTGCTGGCAGAAGTAAATCTAAGGTGTTATTTTTCCCATATGACCTATAAAACTTGCCCAATTTAGTGGCAAAGTTTTTCACTATCTTAGTGTGCAAAACTAGTTTGGTGTGGAGTGTAGTTTCTTATCTCACAAAAATTATTCCTAAAATGGATTACCTTAGCCGAAGTACTCTTGATGAGTCTTTTTGGCATTATTTTAACTTACCTTTTTATATGTGTACACTAAAACCTTAAAATTACGCTTATAACATAAACCAAGTGGTTGTAAGTATTTCAAGTTGTAATGAAAACAAATTGGAGTTTACTATTTCGCATGTCTCTATTTTTTCTTATTTATATTCAAAATAGAGTTTGATGGTTTGTGCTCTGGTATGTAGTAGTGTGCGCCGTTATGAGAAGTGTAATGAAAAAAAAAACAGAAAATCCAAGCAATATTGAAGAGAAGAGTCTATGACTGCTCTATATGTTTTGCTTAGTTGCCTTGCTTTTTCTTTTGGTTTGCACGTTTGTTGAACCGAAAGAAGTTCACTACAGCTTACACTTCTTGGAGCTTGTTTGGTTTGTTTGCAATATTTTTTAATGAACGGAGTTAACGAGTTTGTATCAAACAAACTATCTGTTCTTTATAAATTAAACAAATCGTACTACTAATTGTAAGCTGTCAACATGGAATTTTCGACTAGTAGTCACGAAGTAGTTCAAAGTTCGAAATAGTAGTCACCAATAACAAAGAAATTTTGATGAGAAAATAGAGTTGAGTAGCAACATAAACAAAATCATTAAATTTTTCACATACACAAAGCCGCGATTAATGTTTTTATTATTGTATTTTTTTTAGAGTCATTGCAGTTCCTTCTTAAACTATGTTCATTACCTTTTTTTAAATTTTTTTTTTAAGCTTTTATGTTTATTTAAGTAAATAATTGAAATTTACTGCGCGCTTTTGTAGTATAATCTAAATATGGATGGGATGTTGGAGCAGTAAAAAAAATGCTGGTAAGCGACAACAATGAGATACAAAGCAATGCTTTGACCCTTTAACTCGGCTGAATATACTACAGATACAGATACAATACAAGTACAGATACTTGCATTACATATAGCACATAAACAGGCCGACTAAATTGTGCACTCAATTAAATTATTGTTGATGTAAGTGATTTTAAAATACTTACGAGTAATTTAAATGCTTTATAATAAAGTCGAAAGCGAAAAAAAAACACATCGTTTTATTAATTTCAATTGCACAAAAGCATAAAGAACTTCTCCGACTGGTCACTTTGTTGAAGTCAGTCGTCAGTACAATAAGTAAATATAAAGTACATTAGAGTCAACGAATAAATTCTGCATGAGTGAAACTTGTGAACTCTTCACAAACTGTCACAAACAAGCCACCAAATCACTTACATACTCTTACTCATTCATTCATTCATTCACATACTTTTGGAAGCACTCGACTGTGTAGAGGGTATTTTTTTCGTCTTTGCCGCATAGAAAACCACAAAAGAAATTTAAACGTATACGCACAATTACACCAGGCTGTAAGGGAGTTGAAAGCTTATGCGGCGCATGTACAAAACGGTTTGCTAATTAAGGTCACGTGACCTGCCAAAAACTGAAAAAAAAAAAATCAAAAAGAAGAAGTACAGCGCACTTCTTATGGTAAAAATCTTCAGCGAATTTACGAACGAATAAACTTAGTCTAACGAAACAAATTGCAGTCATATAAAAATGCTGTTTCGTCTACCCACACATATGGGTAATATAAATAAAACTATTGAAATTATTTTGACTGTTGTTTTTTACGCACATTTAGACACAAAGATTGTCGCCAATTTGTCTATCTTTCAACTTGTTTTCGAAACCAGACATAAATTTGTCTTGGACAATGAGAATTATCAAAGTAGTGAGAGAACTTACGAAAGCAGCGTATAAAAAGTCGATTCTCAAACAAAATGTGGGGAAATAAGTGAGTGCGTAAGTTCACGACTTTGAAATACGCTGCCAAATGTTATAGTTAGAAACTGCATCTTTTTTAGTTTTAAATATTATAAAACAAAATAAAAACTAGATGGCGCTAATACTCGTCGAACTTCGTTGATGACCACTGATGACCATTGAAATCGTATTAGTTCTACGATACGCTTACTAAATGGCGCAAATGATGAAAAGTAGGCACATATGAGACAATTAGCTTTATTGTCAGCCTAATACACGTGCTATCCACATTTTTGTGGCTCAATGGCTTTGAGAACAAGCACAATTGCCGGATTTGGGACGATACAAATCCGTACGAGTTCCACAAAGTAAAATGCATCCGCATAAAGTCACTATCTGATGTACATAGTGGGAATATTGGCAATATTGGGCCGTATTTCTTCGAAAATGACGATGGCATTGTCAACACTATCAACGGAGAGCGCTACCGATCGATGATTACCAATTACTTCTGGCCCAAATTGTATGATATGGATGTGAAAGACATGTGATTCCAAAAGGACGGCGCTATGTGCCACACCGCTGATGTCACAATAGACATTCCGAGGGCATGGTTATCTAAGCCGTGAACGAACGGTGCCCTCAATGTCAACATGTCCCGTAGCATCGCTCAAATTCAATCTGACCTGTTCGTCAGAGTCATCAATAATTTGAAGACTTGGATGAGCGCCACTCAGCGATGCCGTGGCGGTCGTTTGAACGATGTTATAGACACAGACTCAGCCTAGTGTAAAGACCATATAAACCCATAAACATAACTCTCAACTACACTATTTGAGAGTTGTATGAAAAAAAAAAAGGAAACAACAAAATATATTTCAACTACAATCGTTTTGGGCCGTTTACATCTAAAGAACTATATCTAGAGAACTAGCAGTTCCTAAAACGCATTTATAATGAAAAAAGCGGTACTACTAAACAGTTAATTTTGTTTACTTATAAAATTTTTTCTTTGAACTTTACGGTCGCAATGATGAAAATTATACTATACTAGTTATCTATAATGTAAACGGTCTTTTACGCTTTTTCTATTTAGACTTTTACATATCTGCAAATCCAAAATATTCTCCTATGTTCTCCTCTGTCAGTAGTGAATTTGCTGGTAAGTTATACAAGACGCTTTGTAGTTCGGCCAGTGATATTAGTTCCCTATCATTTTCCCTGGCCACATCACAGAACTCCTTCAGTTGTAGCAGTTTCTCCCGCAATAAAACTTGAATATAGTTTTCCACCACATCAGCCTTAATTTCAGTCTTGAGATTTAGTTGCACAGTAGCTTCTATAACGTCCAAGTTTACGAATATTTCTGGCAATGGCGCATCGGCTATGTCGTCTTCGCCGATTTCGTATCCGCTCAACTCCAAAAATGGGTTTATGGGTACCAGCTTCATTATGTGTGGGTTTGCTTGTGTTTCTTTCAATATAACAATTTTGAACTATTTGCTGTAGTTTTCAACTGATAAACTCTACAAATGGATTGAAATTAATTGATTTTAGAAATTTCGGTTGCTTTGTTTTTCTATTAAAAAAAAAAACATCTAAGTGGTGAAGTTTGTTAATTTTAGTATAACATTTTGTTCCAACTTTCAAGGTCAGCGCAGTCAGCATAGTTGGCATAACTTTCGAACTCTTTCCGTATTCACTACCACACGTTAGACCCTTTTTTTCGAGACTGTAGTCAAGTTTTCTGTTTTATCGATTTATCTGATGCATTTTTCCATTTTCTAACAAGTATTTGACAATAAATGCGCACCGCAGCTTATTCCAATATACTCGCCAACCATTTGGTACGAAAGGAGCAGCATTGTAGCATTCGATGGACATGATAACTGCCGGATGGACATGAGGACTGTATCTAGCGACTATATCCATACCGACCATTTCGGCCAAGCAGAAGTGCTGTCAAGGCTCATCAATGCGTAACAATTTATAGAAGAAGATACAGTCATTGCATCAATCACCCTCGAATGCGACATTCAACATTCGAGGGTGACATCGTCGAGATCGTCGACATCGATCGCGCAATGCAGCAGACCAATATACTGAAACACCCTACAACAGGGCAACTTTCAATATTCGGTGATTGATTCATGTTCAGCACCAGAGTAGAGTTGTACCAGTGACAGATACTATGCCGACTGCATCAGGACCACCCAAGTCTGTGCCGCATGAAAAGTCTCGCCCGAAGTTCTGTGTACTTGCCGACCATGGGAAAGCAGATTGAAGAATATGTGCGCAACTGTAACAAGTGTATGCAAGTCAAAATAAAGCACCGATCAAAATGTCGCTACAGTTATGGAAAAAAGCACATGGTCCATGGTCAGGCATCCTCATCGCCATTGTCAGCCCAGTTGTCGACCCCGATATTACATCTTCATCATCGATGTTTTTCTCAATGGTCAGAAGTGCACGCAACAAATACAATCACAATATAATATAAGATCTACATGCTGTCTAGCCTTTTCGCACGCTACGGAGAGCCAGAAATCATCGTTAGCTGCAGCAGTACGCACTTGACCAGTACAGCTTTTCACGAGTTCTGTACTCTGCGTGAAATTGAGTACATCAATACCGTGCCGTATCAATGCCCCTCAAACGATCAGACGGAACGATTCGCCAATACGTACAGGAGCGCACGGAAGAAGTACGAAGAATGGGAAGAAACCATAGTGAAACATTTGGACTCCATCCGGAAAATGAACCGATTAACACTGAACCGCCGCCATATCCGAATAACGCTGAATCTCTTGTTACAAGCTAAAAATCCAGCAAACATCAAAGTCGAACGAACACGCAGCACATCAGTTCAACGTGTTCTCAGCCGGTTATGCCATCTACGTACAAAAACAAGTTTGTAACAAAAACTCTGATTGGATACAAGCCGATTAAGCGCATTGACGTACACCGTAAACACCATGTACGCGCCCATGTTGATCAGAGGCAGGCTACGTCCCGAAAACGATACATCATTGTCACATATACCATTCACCACTATCTTGGACATAGTTTATATGCAGCCTCACCTCAACAAACAAACGTAGGCCCGGTTCCACATCAGCAGTGACGGCAGCTCCAACGACAGTGCGAGACCGACCAGTGAGTCGTACGGTATCACGAGCTAGCTCTCTTGAGGAGAAGATGTTAATAACTTTATTTATATTAAGATGGCAACCCTATTCGTATCAACATGGCAACCCTATTTATATCAAGTAATATGGTATTCATTTTTAGTTCTGTCGTAAATAAACTACCAAGGACGAAGTTACAACAAAGAGTTGCTTACTTTAGCATGATATAATACATAACAATACATAACCTCCAACTTCACAATACTACGAAAAAGAAAAATAATCAAAATATTTGCACCACAACAATAAACAACAAAATGTATTTAAAAAAAATATTTCACCTAATAAGAACTAACAATAATAAAAAATCATCGTTACGCTACTACTATATACAAACTTCAATTGATTAAATATCTCCTCCAGTACCAGTCGGGAATATTGAATATGACATCAATGACGTCCGACATTAAAATAAACTCTCTGTTTTGTTCTCGTGCCATTTGACACAACTGCATGATTTGCAGATACTTTTCCCGTATTAATTGATTCATAATATTGTCTTCTTCATTAATTGCAATGCTGAGGTTATGTTGCGTAATAGCTTCTGCATTGTCCAATGTTATGACCATTTCTTCCAGACGCGCTTGTGGTGCTTCCTGTGCAACTTCTTCGTCGATATCATAACCGCTCAATTCAATAAATGTGTAAACGGGTAAGAGCTTCATAATGAAATATACGTCTGGATGTGTTTTTTATATAATAATTTTTATCGATTTGCTGTGTTCTTCTATTGACAACGTCTGCAAATGAATTGAAGACAATTGATTGTTGAAATTTGTGTTAGTTTGTTTTTCTATTGAAAATAGTTCGAGCGGCAAAGCTTGCTAAGATGGCATGTGTTTTGCAAAAAAAGACCTCTTGAAGAAATATGTATATATGTCTATATATGCGAACAAACCCTACAAAGGAAGTTACATTAGTTAGACATTTAACAAATCAAATAAAAGAAAAAAGTTTGAGACTAGTTTGGAAATCGTTGCCAAGAAGTTTGAAATATACATCAGATACTTGCTGAACCCTATTGAAAAATCTGAGGAAATACCATATGTATACTCTAAAACATTTATGTGGAACCTTTAGATACGCCCTTAATTGCGACCGAAATAAACGAAGTTCTAGCAAAATTTAAAGCGTCCGGTGAAGATCGTATAGCGTGCGAATTCTACATGAAAGCTCCGTAAGAGCTGTTTATAGGCTGGTGGAATCATCGGTCCAGATTTCATTAAAAATGATTCCGGAAAGAATACCTATAACCGTCAATTGTGTGAGCTACCGTACCATGTGATAACGAACTTTTTGTTGCCTGAAATTGAAGCCCATGATGTCGGCGACATTTGGTTACAGCAAGTCGGAGCGGGAAATAATGCCTCTATTGAGAAATCATTTTGGTGAGCACCTAATTTGGCTTTTCGTACAAGTGAACTGGCTGTCTAGATCGTGTGATATCACACTTCTGGAATTTGTTCTTTGGTTAATCAATAAGCCAGCTACGATTCAAGACTTGGAAACCAACATTACTCGCGTAATTTGCAAGATACCGGCAGCAATGATGCAAATATTTATCGAAAATTAAACCTTCCGAATGTACCACCTACAGCGCAGTTGCGGCCAAAATTTTAAAGAAAATAGCTTTAAAAAGTAAATGTTAGAGAATGTTCTTTCGGTTCATAATAAAGATTCCGACATCCAATTCTATTTTATGTAGTTTAAAAAAAATTTAAAAAACTCTAAGTGAATCACCCGTTATGTATGTTATTTGTATATTCTTTGGCGCACCCTGTAGCCTAAATGGCTTGAATGACTTTGAGGTACCGTTAGATTTTCCTGATGGCGGGTGTACTATAGAGTACATTTGTGCGCATAAAGAAAGTAAGAGTTTCTGATTCTTTCAATATTTCTGTACCATCCGATTGAAAAATGTTACAAAAGTGTTTTGAGGACTCTACTCTATCGAGAACGCAAGTATTTGAGTGGCATAAAGCATTCAGTTTGGGTCGTGAAATCGTAGAAAACTTGCATCATGCCAGTCGCCCATCCACCTCTGTTAACGTCATAAACATCGAAAAAGTGATGGAAATTGTGTTCGAAAATCGTCGTGTTGACCTTAGAAAGATATCAGACACACTCAACATCTCTTATGGATCGACTCAACAAATTTTGGTTGATGTGTTGGGTATGAAACGCGACCCGAGTAGAGGTCGTAAACCTCGAGTAGAGGTCGCAAAGGAGATGCTTCCCAAAGTAGCTTATGATGCTACATTCATCAAACGCATCATTACTGGTGACGAGACGTGGGTCTATGAATATGACGTCGAGACTGCCCAACAATCTAACGAATGGCGCACCAAAAATGCGCCGAAACCGAAAAAAACAACGTCAAAGTCGGTCGAAAATTAAGGTGATGCTGATCGTTTTCTTTGAATGCCGTGGTGTGGTTCACCATGAATTCACTACTTGGCCCTTTTGAAGCGTCTACGTGGAGCAATTCCTCGTAAAGGGCCGGATTTGTGGCCAGACAATTCATGGATTTTTCACCACGACAATGCACCGTCACATTCCATTGCTTGATTGTGACGGAGTTTTTGGCCAAACATGAAACATGAAATCGCACAACAAACGTATTCACCAGACTTGGCACCCTGTGCTGTTTTCTGTTTCCGAAACTTAAATATCCGCTCCGGGGAACGCGTCCTGTGTCGATTGAGGACATAAAAAAAGGCTATCCCGGCCGATGCGTATAACAAGTGTATGGAAAATTGGATTAACCGCTGGCATGCTTGCATTGACTCAAAAGGAGCCTATTTTGAAGGCGATAATAAAGATTTGTATTAACTGTGCATAAAAATGTTCTTTTTTTTTAACCAGTCCGGTTCAATTTCAGATGCTATAGCGTATGCCATATTCGTTTTTAGTTTAGATTACAAATTCAAAGAATCAAATGAGTGAATAACAATAATGCAAAACAAATTTAGACACACGAATTCAAGTGTCATGTGCGTAACATAAATTATATGGCAACGCTTAAAGTGAAAAAAGTGGCAACAAAAACAAAAAAAAACAAGTGAAATACACAAAGAAACTTTTAGAATCGTCAGCAGCACAAAGCGAATCTCATCTCGACTTGTGTGGCTAATTTGTTGGAAAATTAGTTTGAGTACTTGTGGCTTTTGTGGCTGCCATCTGCAAATGATTTTGATTGAAGTGGCCAAAGAAATACACACGCGTGAATTTCAATTTTATTAAGTTAAATTCTGTCTAGTGCAGTTGTGAAAGTTAACAGCTCAAAGCTCAAATAAAAATTCAAATTATAGTAAGTAGCTTTGATATTAACGTCAATGCAGAATTTACATTTTTTTGGAAAGTAAAAATTTTCAGTCGTAACACATTTTATTTTGGAAATTGCTCGACATCTTGCTTAGAAAAAAAAGACAACCAAATTTAGGAATAATATCAGAATATCTACACAACACAATCCAACACAAAGAACCGCCGATGCAAAAACAAAGTGTGCTGAGTGAGGTGGATGATGCTGGCTCCGATTTGCTGCCAGCTGCGTTTAAGATGCCCGAATACAAGCCGGAACAGGATGTGGTACTGAATGCTATGGAACAGTTGCAGCCCGGTCAATCTAAGGCTGAGTATGGTGTGAAGGTAAATATGCAGAAGAAGCAGCAGCAGCAGCTAAATTTGCCAGTCAGCAGCCAATCAGAGTGCTTCGCGCTGCGCCAATGCGATGATGGCATGAAGCGTGCAATTGATATCTTTTTGCCGACGCTGCTCGAGGAGGATGTGGGTAATGAGTGTGGTCTGGCGGCAGCACTGGAGCGTGTCATTAAACTACAAACAATGGAACCATCGACTGAAGCAACCGCTCCGGCGCAATTGGAGCAAAACAAGCCAAACGTATGGCCAGCTACGAAATTTTTAAAAGGAAATTCTTCAGACGCACGTTGCCGTGCAGTGGAGAATGCTAGGCGTATTAATATGAGCTTCAATCGGTAATCTAGCAATTTATAGCATATTATTTTACATTAATCCTTGCATTTTCATAGCGCCACTTTGGATACTCCAACTCCGATCAAGCCCAATGTTCCAGCTGGTTCGCTGACAGCCTTATTTGGCAGCATTTGGGGCGAACCGAAGAAGTCTTAAATGTGACATGCAGAAAAGAGACAACAAGTGTTAAAAAGTGAAATGGCAATATATATGAGATATTAGTTAGAAATAGAAGTAGCAAGAAGAAGCATTTTGAAATGCTTTATGAAAATTGAAAAATCGGAAATGTAGATTATTTTAGATACACGATAAACAAGATGATATTAAAATTGTTTAGTCAATATTACAAATTGTGCAAATATTTTCAAAAAGCTTAATTCACATGTATAAACGTTCGTTCGTACAAAAATAAACTGATTACATACACTGGAGCATACAGAAAATTGTTCTCTAGATTTAGTAGTATTAAAGGTAGTAGTATTAAAGTAGTAATTAAAGGAAGTGCAATGTGAAAAAAATCGAATCGTCACTCCAAACAGCAGCACAATCGTATACAAAACTGGTTTCTAAGATTTATGTAAGAGCTGGGAGACGAATGCTGTCTCATGGTTTCTTGTACCATTTTGAGTCAATCTTCTTCATGCTACCTGCCGCTAACATTCGTATAACAGTTCAGCTTCAAAATATTTTCGTATTGTTATTGAAAGCGACCGGCAACTGAATTTATTCGAAGTATTGAATCATTCGAATGAATGCATGAATGTTTCGAATGTTTGTGTATTCATAGTGAATTGAATTGTCATTTCATTTATTCATTCTTACTGAATGCTAGTGAAATGTGACGAAGAACATCGAATGAAATGAATGTGAAAGTTCATTCGTTTTATCTTTACATATAAACTACATTGAGCCCATGGTGGCATTTGAGAGGACATTTGGGAGGATATCTGGGGGAACATTTGGGATTTAATTTGGGTGATTTTGGAGGGATCACTTGGAAGGAATTTGGGGAACATTTTTGGGAATATTTGGGGATCATTTTTTGGAGGTGAATTGGGACATTTAAGGGTACATATTGAACGATATTTAAGGGGACATTTGGAGGGGACATTTGGAGGGGACATTTGGAGTGACATTTATAGGGACATCCGTGAAACGTTTTGGGGGGGGGGGGGAAGCATTTGGGAAGACATATGGGGAAGGGTGGAAAGAGGGCAGCTTGGGAGATGCAGATTGATGTAGTGTTTATTTTCATAACTTTTTGTATCTCGACGTTTAAACTACATTGAACTCTATTAAGAAGGCAAGGACAGAAAGGGAAGATCAGGCAGTGGGATAAAGGGGACAAAATGAAAAGGGGCAAGGGATTAGGAGATGGGGCAGATTTATGTAAAATACTTATGTTTATAACTTTTTTAAAAGTAATTATTAACTACAATTTTAAATTTCGTTTATTCATTTAATTACACGCAAACGTAGTAAATGTATTCCATTGCGGCTGTTTAATACGTTATACATGCCGGGTGTTCCACGGCACTTCTATGTTTTTAATTTAATTTCTCGACTCTTTAGAACTTAAAGATGTCATCTAAATTTCAACCGAACGAAAATTCGTGGTCTGCCTTTATCTCGAATCCATAGGGTACCTCATAAATGACCAGTAGTAATTAGCTAAAATTCCGACTTGGCTCTTTTTTTCGAGGCGCTTTTCTATTTCAATATTTCTTAGTGGAATCATTTACACTATTCATCGCTGAGTTGGCCTAGATTTTCTAGGAACCAAACCCAAATTACAATGCACAAAAGTAATTTTTATATAAATTAGTTCCATTACATTTTTCTATAAGTCTACAGAAACACATTTCAACCGCCAAACTCACACTAGCTTCTGACTTGAGTTAAATACGCCATAAGTTACCACATTCTTCTATAAATTTTCACTTCTATAATTAAGTGACTGCTGATGCTAATAACCAACTTACATTTGATTTAATCTAAAGTTATATATTTACTATGCTTAAATCTAGTCAAACCAAAATAATTCATGCGTATTTAATGCAAAATTTTAGCAATTTTCAGTGCAGTCATTTGGAAAAATTTTTCAACAGTTTGCACGCTAATTTTCAGCAAAGGTGAGATTTTTGAGTTGAAAGCGAATATGAAGTGGGCGTTTAAGTTTAAGCAGGGTGGTGCATGTTTAAAATATTAAAATTAATTTACCAGCTGAAAACACAGCACTTTGTTTTATCAAAAAATGAAAAATGAAAAAAAAAACAGAACTGAACTGAATATTTCAATGCAATATGAAAGTTTTTGTGGACTGAAATACATACTATAAACTTCCTACCACTGCACACTGGTTCCAAAATAAAATTTTTGTGGCATAAATTTACAACATTTTTGTTTTGATGATGAAATCGTTAATTATTTCTGCTATGTCAAACAAACGAAAAACAGTGTTCTCACATCAACATGAAATACTAAAATCAGATATGTATTAGGTGAAAAGTTCACACATTTTGATTTTTCTTTGCGGTTTTTCTGACGAAGATGCAAAAGGTCACACTGTTTGTCAACTGTTTTTTGAGTATATAAAGTGTTTTCGGTAGCAAAAGTTTTTGGTATCCGAGTACTCGATGAAAAACAGTTTGTGGCGCAATTGTTTGACAACGTTTTTTTATATGAAGTTTTTTTGATATCAAAAATTTTCATCGATCTCAGTATGGAGGTTTAAGCATGATCTCGAAAGGAAAATAAGAGAAATTTAATTTAAAATTGCAAAATAAAACACAAATCTAAAAAATTAAGAAAATAAAATAAAAAATTAAAAAAAAAACTTTATTTTTACCTTGAAAAAAAAACGTAAATTTTAAGAATATGTAGCCCTATTGTGGGCATGGCATCCAACATTTTAAATACACTTCATCGGCGCACGAAACACACGATACTAGAAATTTGGAGCAGCTGAGAGAGTAAATTTTATTTTGCTCTCAGGTTTATTCTCTTCTCAGAGATTGATTTAAGAATTTTCTACTTCAAGACCTTCAAAAAAGTCTTATTTGACATTCTGAGACTATTGTACTTGACTTGCGTATAGAGTTGTTCTTAGAATTAGATTTTTATACTTATTTCAAGAATTTTATTCAAAGACTTTCTGCGCTTGATTTATAAATCGTGCCCGTTTTGAATTTTTAAGTACGCCTTCTAATAGACACAATAATTTCAAACCTAAATTTAGAATGTCTATTTTTTTTTCTGTATTTTTTTGTTCTCTCAATGTATGCCACAAACAGTCGGCTTTTGAACCAGTGTGCAGTAGCACTTGTACTAGAAGAAGGTCACTTGCAGTAGCATACATAGTACTGTTTAGTTTGGAAGGATTTACGCTGCATAGTTGAAGTACTTTTTAGTGAAGTAAGCCAAGAGTAGCACGGCAAATATTTACGCTAACTGAGTTTAGTACTTAAAAATCTCTTTGAGGCACTGCACTCACACACTCACACGCTCCACATGCTGCCTGCCAAATCAATTTCATCAGTAATTTCTTAATAAATTACCTGCACACAATAAACTTCCTGCTATTAAATTCATTTTGGTCGCGAGCCGCCAAACTCTACAGAAAAAAACAAAACAAAAAAAAAAACAAAATATAATTGAAAATTCACGTCACGTAAACGATTTTCAACTTGTGTGCGCAACTCATTAATCCAAACTCAAATGTTGCGATCCTGTCAAGTTAATAATGAAAGAGTTGCGCTTATCAGTCGATACGATCCGATCCGATCGGATCCAAACCGAACCGAACCGTTTCAATCGATTCCAATGAGTTTCAAGTTGTGCCTGAATGAAAACGAATCGAATCGAATGGAGCTGGAAGATTTGCTGCTCGACTTGTTCACGTAGCACAAAACAAAAAAAAAAAATGGGAAAGCAATTTTGTTCATTGCGCCAAATGATCATGAGCTATAGTACCAAGCAAACTCTGCCGATTTCAAAGACTTTGATTACAGCTCTCTGTGCCTGTTGCATTTAATAAATTATTTACTAAGTTGCTGTGCAATTTTTTATACCATTCACACATAGTGTGAAACGGTATTATCAGTTTGTCAGAAAGTTTGTAACGCATCGTAGACCCCATAAAGTGTTACTATATAGATCAGCTCGACGAGACGAATTGATCTAGATATGTTCATCTGTCTGTCCGTCTGTCCGTGCGCTGGTGCGGAATTTTTTTTTCTATACATTTTTGAGATACTCGGCTGAATTCTGCTATGCAGGCTTATTTTGGTCCTAGACAGGTAGTGTATCACTATATCAAGGTGCCACGACTACTTTTAAGAATGCCCCCATACAAACCCACCGCACAGTTTTCGGTTTGTGTATGAAAAACTTTTTTACTACAGTTCATTTTAACTTGAATTTTTAAATAGATTCCTCTTAAGAACGTACGTCTCACATACATATCAATAGGTGCACATCGCTCACTTTTAGGCATAGCTTCCAAACAAACCCACCGTTTAGTTTCGCGTTTTTGTATTATAACTTATATATTACAGTTGATATCAACTTGAAATTTTATAAACTTATTAGTAGGTGTATCCCACCCAGTTCCAGGGGTAGCACCCATAAAAACTAACCATTCACGTTTAGTTTCTTAAATTTTACACATTTTTGTTTATAGCTGCTAAGTCTACCATTTCAACTTTCGTGTGAATGGTATTAAAGCTTCGGTTTCACCGCAGTGAATGCTTTTTCTTGTTTTTTCTTTTTTGGAGAATGTGCCACAACATCGTTGGCGTGAAATTGCCAGAAATATCTTTCTTTGCTGAGCTGTGCTGTGTTTGTTATTTATTTTATTATTACTATTATTATTTTTCTTCTGTCAAAATCAATTTAAAATTGGTAAACGCCTTCGTTTGGCGCACTGTCGTAGATTTTAAGATTGTCTCGGAAGATTAGCGTGCACAGATTTATGATTTCATTTAGTATTTAATATGAAGTTTGAATTGGCGAAAGTGTTGAAGCATTTAATATGATATTCGAATGGAAGAATTTGTATTTAATAATATAAGAATCTATTAAGCATTAGCTTAGCAAACACGATACTGGTGTACCAAAGCGCTGAAGTCGCAGAAACACATTTCTAGTCGAGATATAGCTACTAAAGTCAAGCAAAAATGTATTCGGCATATGTAGAAATTGCATTTATAGGCTTAGAGTTTCATGTTTTTGTTTGACAAAGCAAACAAAAGCAAACATATGTATATTTGCTCACATTTCAATAGCGGGTACAAATGAGAGTATACGAGCAAAATGCTTACTATTTTGCATGTCTCTCTTTCCACTTGCTTTTTTTTCATATTCCAAAAATATGTAGGTATAATTTGATTGGTTTGTGCTCTAGAATGTATTAGTGATGCAATTGCTCATGTACATACAACGTAGCTGTACGGCTGCACTGGTACTGCACTAGTGATTTTCCTCAACACGAGTAGTATGTACTTAATCTCGGTCTAGCTACCGTGAATGTAATTGTCTCATGAATTTTACATGGTGATGTGATTGGCGGGGGCCGAGTGGAATAACAATGTAACGAGTCGATATAGCCATGTCCGTCCCTCCCTCCGGCCGTAGGTCTGTCTGCGCGAAGAGTTTTTCCCTCTAGAGAAAACTTAGACAAACTATAATCGCACTGAGTTTTGGCAACACAATGTAGGTTGTAATAGAGAAACAATAAACGAGTCGATATAACCTGTGTCTATGTGATGGTCTTTAAGTCTTTCTAATTCTTTCTAATAATTTCATGCGCAACCAAATTATGCATTAGCCTCTATCCCATCTGAAAACCAGCACATAAAATACAAGTATTTACAAGTGAGGCTACTAATAGACGGAACTCCGCATTAGTGGAGCTATACGAACCACACTGAATGAAGTTTCAAATGTTCTATTTCCCTCTGATTCTTATTGCAAGAGAGAGAGAGAGAGAGAGAACTTTTTAAGACTGAGGAAGACTTCATTTTGGCGGTTTGATGCCTTTTGGTACTCATTGAGACTAAAACTGCAAGATTTCTTCCCACCAAGTACTGTTTACTGTATGTCAATTACGACTTTTGATAAAAAATATAATGTCTCAATTAATACAAGGTCTTAATAGGACTACTTACTACCATCAGTAACTGCAATGTTGGCTCTCGACAAATGAGTCCAGAATTCGTCAGATTACCCGTAGGCATTGTACGTCTAGCAATCACTACAGAACACTGCACACTTTCGTAGACTACTCCCATGCAACCAAGATCAGGTATACTTCTAGGAAAGCTCTCAAAGTGCTTGACTCACTTCGCAACAATATAAATACCACTACCGAGTGCCGCCGAACTTTTAATGAGATAACCGAGCACCACGAAATTCATCTCAGCTGAGTGTCTGGACATCAGAATATAGAGGGAAACTGTGAAGCACAAAAGTTAACCCGAAATGCTATTACTGACGACATTCTTCTCGGGAAGGCTTCTTAAGCTATGGATCACATTAAGATCGAACCGGTTAAGTAGAAGAACAATAGAAGTGATAGCTGAAACACTTGTAAAACTTCCAAACTCACCTGGTCTAACTAGAGCCTTAAGAGAACTATCACATTGCTACGAAAGAATATATAAAGCATCTCTGTTTTGGTGAGAGCGTTTACGGCTCTCTGTCACATAGAAACACACGCCAGCTAACGTAACTTAAGTATACTAGTGTAAGTATGCTATAAAACAAGCCACAATTTTAATCAACTTATTTATAACTATAACGATAGCATTTCCACTTGCCTGCATTCACAGAGCAACACAACTTATGGCTAATTTATTGACAAACGCTTACTCGAAACATTTCCAACTCTTACATTTTTCCACACTGGTCAGTAACGCAATAACTATTATTTGTACCACTGTCTTTCTGCATGTGCGTCATGACCATTGACCTGTGCTTACGCGTAAATACGAGTTAAGAATGCTTTAGTAACAAATCGTTATGTCGCAGGCATTAATAAGATCTTTGGGGACACACAGAAATGTACAAAACAGCTGTGGGGAGTATAACAACAACGATGCTTATCAACACTGTCATCGCTAGCTTGCTGTTGTTATAGTTGTTGTTGTGCTCATTATTAATGTTGCTGTTGTTGTTGTTGTTGTTGTTGTTGTGGTTGTTGCTACTGTTTTTGTTTACTGTCTTTGTTGTTGTATGCAACAACAATAATTTTCATGCAATTTAATTTGATTAATGAGGCGCGTAAACAGAGATAGTGTTGTATAATGCCGACTTTGCGCTTGCGGTCAGTGTTGTATATTGGTTTGTTATATATGTATCTAGGCAAAGCTTAAATTTTTACCATAATTTAAACAGTTTTGATATGAAAGTCTTTATGTACTTCGTTATATTTTGTTTATTTGAACTTTTGACCTACACTTTTTTTTTTTTTTTTTGTATACAAATCAAAGCACTTCCTTTTCAAAGATCACTCAAAATATTTTCCTTTTTGTCAAATATTATTTAACAACTTTAATTAAACACTTCAAAGTTTGGAGTGAGTTAAAAGTCATATAGGATAGGATAGTATAGTATAGAGTAGAGTATAGTGTGTGAGATCATAAAACGAATGCCGCCTGTTATAAAAACTCATCAAATGGCGCAGCGCGAAAAACTCGCGACTATTTTTATATAGAAATGCCAACAAATCAAGGCGTCACCGGAGCAAAAAGATCAAAGAAGTCAATTACTCAACGACAGACTCAAGATGCATGCCAGCCATGGATGATGCTGTTGTGGATAATGTGAATGAAGTGAATGAAGTGGCAGCAGCAACATGTACGAAGATCGCAAAGGAACTGCTTGACATAGAGAGTTACACTGAGATACATTGAGTGAGTAGACTATGTAGCGGAAAATCTGCAACGTGAAAATTTTTTAGCGAACTAAACAGTGGAAAGTTATAGTAGAAAAATTTTCCAAAACATTTAATAAATTGGCAGTGCCAGCGAACAGGTTGAATGTAAAAGATAAAGCGTGCTAGATACATACGTCTTAGATACGTACTTATAGATACAAACACTCAAACACGCAACGGCAGCAATTACTTTGAAATATTGCAATGAGCTAAAGAACCTCGTGAGTCTAGCTAGTATAGGATGTGTGCATGGGATGTGCGGTCGAGCATTTGGCACTCATCAAATTAATTGCAAAGACAGCTAGAAAAGTGGGAGGTGTATCTGGCTGTACACGTATGGAATGAAGTTGGTTCCACAACGGCTGCTGCACTTGGCCACATCGGATGTTGAATGCAACAGGAAATCGATTGGCGGCGTAAATGATGCATTCAAACAACTTAGCACGAAGATATCGCGAGAATATCTTGCATTTGAAGGTGTTAGAAAATTATACAAAAAAAAATAATAAAAAGAAAGATACAGATACATAGATAGCATCGCTGCAATTTAACGCAACGTAGGATCTTATCTTAAGTATAAAAGACTGTGGTGGCAGTCTGAGGAGTATGTGAAAATATCTTGCAATGCGTAATATGCTTAAAAAAAAAACTGAAAATTAATGAAAGCAGCGCAAAACTACTTAAATGTATTCTGCTGTTGATAGTAGTTATGCGCACCAGTAAGAGATTGCCATCAAAGTTAGCACATGTTTTTGAGAGCGCAATCTGCAGATCACCTTTCATTCACCATGATGTGCATGGTCTCGCATTGTCATGTTTGAACGCTACACCTTTGCATATGATGATTTCTGGCCGTTTATCCGTAAGAGATATATTGAAATCATGCAGTTGACGATGGTACATATCAAAATTGAACATCTACGGTAGGAGATGGAGAGCATACACGGCTAAGAGCTAGTTTTAATGTCTCTTGGGATCGTTACGATTTCTTATGCTAAAAATTATTATAAACAATCCATTTTACATCGCCCAGTCATGACTCCCTTCAAAAGCGTGTTGAGTATGAGTATCTGCGATATGGATGCGTTTAGTGAGTTGGATTTCTTTGAGTTCATGAGGGTCGCCTATAACGAGCTTGCTGATACATCACAGGCTCCGGAGTTCAGTGTCCACACGATGTCACGAGCAGTTGAATATGGGTGTTATTCAATCCGTTCCTTTATTGGTTGTCTTCAAGTAAGTTCCGGTGTGTAAGAAGATTGGGTAAAATTTAACACCGAAGTTGCACTAACTCCTGACGAGTCACCAAATATTTTTTTTCGATAGTTTTGTATACTGAGTTTCTGCTATAGCCATCAAGGATATTTTCTTTGTCATCACTCATTTATAATTCAACTTGAAGTCATGTGGCAGTAAAGTCTTCTGCTCATCGAGAAGCCTATGAGTGCGAGGGAGACGTACAAAATGCAAGATGGCAACCGTGGTGTTGACACAGCCACTGTCTGGTGTAAATAATTTTTAAACAAAATTCATAAACATAACCTTTAAGATAAAAATAATACACTATAAACAATAAAATATATTTCAACATATCAAATTTTTCTTCTATACTGTCGAAATGATGAAAGTTATACTAAATGTTAAATAATAATTTGCTGACATATTTTTTTATGAGTGTTCTTAGTTTTTCCTACTTCTCTAGTATATAAACTGTCGTTTGCGCTACTATTTTTTAGACTTTTACATATCTGCAAATCCAAAATATTCTCCTATGTTCTCCTCTGTCAGTAGTGAATTTGCTGGTAAGTTATACAAGACGCTTTGTAGTTCGGTCAGTGATATTAGTTCCCTATCATTTTCCCTGGCCACATCACAGAACTCCTTCAGTTGTAGCAGTTTCTCTCGCAATAAAACTTGAATATAGTTTTCCACCACATCAGCCTTAATTTCAGTCTTGAGATTTAGTTGCACAGTAGCTTCTATAACGTCCAAGTTTACGAATAATCGCAGTTAACGGGCTCGAATATTTGGGCTACATTCTCTCCAACCAAAACAAGCGCCTAGTGCCAGAGATTACACAGCCAATCACCCAGATGCCAGCCCCACAACACATCGCGACGTCCATTGCTACGGCAAGTTAATCACAAAGATGCACGATCTACGTCATGTAGTCGGGGACACTATAGTGCCAACAATCCTTCGAGAACAAACTCCAGCATTGGCATCGCATTTTACTATTCCTCCAGCGCCTACATGCAGACGGACCAATTCGGCCACGCAGAAGTGCTGTCAAGGCTCATTAATGGGCAATAATCTACAGAAGATACAGTCATGGCATCAATCACCCTCGAATGCGACATTCAGCATTCGCTCGTGTTAGCGATCATTCTGCCACTCACACACGTTGACTCAGACACGTTGACAAACGCAATGCAGCAGAGCAATTGTATACTCAAACTTCCTACACTTTCAATGTGCGGCGATTGACTCATGTTCGGCACCAGAATAGAGTCGTACCAGTGAGTTTTCAGATAGAAAGTCGCCGAAATCATCGGCCTTCATATCTGAATAACGCTGAATCTCTTGCTACAAGCTGAAAATCCAGCAAACATCAAAGCCGGTCGAACACAGACCACGTCAGTACAAGGTGTTCACAGCCACAAAAACCCTGATTGGATACAGATCAGATCAGATGCAGGCTACATCCCGCAAACGATTCCTCATTGTCACATGTATCATTCAACACTCGTGGACACATTTGATTTGTAACTTCATTACCGCAGCTACATCTATGGACGCGGCGGCAAGCGTAGCTCCCGGTTCCCACATCAACATCGCCTGCACCAGTGCGAGATCGTGCCGGCAGTCGGCATAGCTATGGGACTACCAGCTCTCTTGACCGATGTTGGCAACCCTATTTATATCATGTAATACACATATGGTATTCATTTTTAGTTCAGTCGTAAATAAAGTACCAGCGATGAAGGTACAACACAGAGATCCTTACTTTAGCATGATATATGTAATGAATTATACAATAAAACGATAAAAATAATCTTCATCCTTAGAATTGCATGAAAAAAGAAACAATATACTTATTTGCACCACAACAATAAACAAAATAAATGTATTTCAACAAATAATTCAATTAACACAAAAGAAGAACAATTAAAGATGATCGTTACGCTACTACTCTATAAACTTTAATTGATTAAATATTCGCAATCCGAGAAATTCGCTCAACTCCTCCAATGTCATATTCGAATTTTCTGGAGTATTGAATAGGACATCATACAGGTCTGTCATTAAAAGATAATCTCGAATTTCTTTGTGCCAGTTGGCATAATAATATTACTTAGTTTCGTTTTTGCCGTATAAAAACTTGTAGTTCATTTTCCGGTTCATTCTCATTGCGGTGACGTAGCAAAACGCCATCCACATTGTCCAAGCTGATGCGCACTCCTTCCAGCGCTCTACGCACATCTCGCACTGCTCCTGCAAATTCTTCCTGGATTTCGTATTCTTCCTGGATTGAATTTTTTCAAATTAAATTGTGCACTCTTGTTGGGACACCCTATTGTTCAATAGGAATTTTATTGCATTTTTTTCACGCTCTCTCTTTCTCTCTCTCGCTCTCTCTGTCTCTCTTTATTATTCAATAAGTTCCTTGCTTTTCCTTGTTATTCTACCTCTCACCTTACTTCGTTGCTCCGTAGCTTTTTCAAATGGTTTTTGCTGCTCCCACTCATGGTACCAATCCATGGCCAATCCATATGACTGCGTAAGATAGAAAGAGCAGCAAGACTATCCATTTGAAAAAGAAGAAGTCCTGTGAAATACAAGGGCACTTGTTCTCAATACGCTACCTTATTATTGTACCATGCTCTTACTCTCTCCACTACATTCTATGTCAGTGCGATAGTTACTATTGTTTTTTACTGCTCTCCCTGTTATTTTGTACACCTTTTCCGAAAAAGTTATAGTAGAGTCTACTTGTTAACTATCTCTAACTATCTTCATGATGTAATCGTTCTTACTGAGGGACAGATGAACTGGTCTGTTTCGATCCGAATTTTGATGCTGATCAAGAATATTTAGACTTTTTAGAGGGCGCCACGCATTTTTTTTTTGGCTGTTACATACATTTATACAAACGTAATATACTCTTTTACGATATTGGTGCAGTGTAGAATTATACAAATCGACCTATATAACTCTTCAATAATTCAACAAAATATAAATTGAAAAGCTACATGTTCACAAGTACTTCAATCCAACTTACCGAACTCCTGTTGGACAGTCTTGTTTGGAATATGGTCTCAAGTACAAATTACTGCACCAAGGTATACAATTATGCAGCTGAAGTCATGGTGGAGCTAAGAAGGCTGAAGAGAAACCCCATATGTCAAGTGCAGGGCAATAAATCCAGATAAACAATTCTATGATGCATTGCCGAGCGGTAGGATTTGTTTTATTATATAGTTCAACACTAGTTTTAAGGCTAATTAATGAAAAAAAAAAAAGTTTCAAACAGCTGACTCTGCAGAGTTACACCACTTTATTGTACGCAACTATACTCACAATGCCGTTTATGCACTTTTACACTATTGCAAGACCATGTGAACACCTTACTCATGTTTCTACGGCAAATAATACAGGCATTCTAATAAAAAAAAAACTTCCAAAATGTTAGTTATGTAACAAACTAAATTAACACATCCTTCTCAATTGTAATAGTTTGTCAAAAATCGAGCACCACCTCCGTACATCTTTTTGGCGTTGCATTCTTTTATGCCATATAAGCTACAATAACTCACAAAGAACATGATTCACTTAAACCATACGAATAAACTCAAAACATTACGTTTAGTGATTCAGTTAAAGAGCTAACAACGAATTGAAGAACTTATCTTGCGATGTTTTAAACAACCATTTACAGTATACTCTTATGCATATAAATCAATAACTTCACACGCAAGAGTCAAACAAAGCCAAACAAAACTCGAATCGAAATTCGCCAAAAAGCAGTTCAATACAATTAGCTGAAACTTTGGCAACAAGTTAAGCCCATAAAGCAACTCGTGGAATCCAAATGATCCAGCAAAAAAAAAAAAAAAAGTGCCGAAATTCTCCGGGTAGCTTAAAGTTTAACAACGCGCAACAATTTATGCGTGCATTGTTATTGCATACAAATATTTTAAGCGGTCTCCAAAAGATGCAAGCACTTAAGAACAGCCAACCCCAAACTGGTTGGCTATAAAAAATAAATGCACATCCGCAGCTTGTTAATCAAATATTACGAGTGCATGTTTTGACAAGACACAAGTCGCAGCAAAAGTAAAAGGGATCCCGCTGTGCGTCCATAAAATGCAAACATTTCACAGGCAGATGGCGCTTTAAGAACAAAGCGTTGAAAACCGAGCAAATTTAAAGCTAAATGCATAAAAAATGCCAACAAGCATAAAAGATATGATTTAAATTGTCGTATATGAAAAAGTAAAAAATAAAAAATGAAAAAGAGATAAAAAAAAATGCTTAAATGCAAAAAGGAGGGTGAAGTTTTGTGCTGGTAATCAAGTCATGTCTACTTCAACTTTAGACTGCACTGTAACGAGTTGAATGACTGACTGACTGACTGACTCACTCATTTGATTGACAGACAATGCACACAGTCGGAGGCATTAAGATGCTGCGCTTTAGATAAACTAAGTGTTGAGGCAAATAATCTGCCAGTTGCAACTTAATTTCAAGGTATTGTAGCTGATAAGTATCTGAATAAAATTAAGCGCGCAATTTTAGCTCAATTGCAAATTCAATCTCACAACCAATTAGATACTTCACTTCAATTAAAGTTTCTTGCTTTATTTTATTATGCCACAGCTAGCGAGCACTCTGAAAGTATCTACCAGATATAAAATATCTAAGTAAAAAGTGAAATTCGCCTTTTGTTAACTGTTGCTGATGCTGCTGTTGCTGTTGCTGTTGCTGATGCTGCTGTTGCTGTTGAACATAAAACAAAAATAAATAAAAGATAGAACCAACGTCTGAAGTATTGAGGCAACTGCTGCCAATCAACGCGCATATTCAATCAAGTTGGAACAATGCAGACTACAGCACAGGATGCACAGCAGAGCATTCAAAGCATCCAATGATGCATTGAAACTGTAGCTAAAGATTGATTGAAAGACGCGCAGTCACGCAGTTGAGTACGCTCGAAGCGTGTTACGAGTTGCGAGTAGCGCGGTACGCGTTAAATGACAAATTACAAGTATTTACATGCAAAATACAACACAAGATGCACTTGTGCCAGATGGAGAAAATACACTTCTGCTGCTGCTGCTGCTGCTGCTGATGCTAAAGAACAACAATTTTGCGTGTAATCGATGAAGCAAACATGAAAGTGCGCCATCTAGCGCCATGAAGCGTTGACAAGACAGGTTGGCAGTGTTGACTGAAATGGCATGGCATGAAGCTGAAGTATTTTTGCCACGAAAGTAGCTTAAAGATGCAACAACAACAACAAAAACAAGAACAATGTAAGTGGTAATTGAGCGTAAGATGCTAAGAAGCAATACAAGAATTTCAAGAGAAGTTTGTTATCCCGGAAAAACGTTACCAAGTAACAAACAGTTTATACATATAGAGTAATTGCAACGCCACCTGTCTTCAATGTACATAAGTAAGTATTATTTGCACTTTATGTCAATGAGATATCGAAGATATCAGATAAAGATAAAGATACTCTAATTGATTACACTATATTTTGTCAGAGATAAGATGGTTTCTTATAATGATAAAGTAATAAAAATTTTATATTGTTATTATTTTATTATTATTTGTACTTGAGACCATATTCCAAACCAGACTGTCCAACGATAGCAGCGCCATAAAACTCGCAGACATACGTATGAAATCGTAGGCCTGACTGCTTCTTTTCCTACATTAGTGCATTCGGAGCACCAAGAGTCATCTGTATGTGGAAAGCGGTACAGCTAACTTTTCAAGCAACCATGATCGCTTAGCAGCTACGTAATGTACAAATGTGCTTCACCATGCTGTCTGGTAAGCGAGACTGAGATGTCTGGGATGAGAACTCCTATATTCGAGTTGGACCATTTTTCTTGTCACCTTTGTATGCTCCTGATCTATAAAATTGGCCCTACCACAGTGCCTTGCGGGAAACCACCTGTGACCCGATGTATTTTAGAATCGTCGTATAGGAGCTAACGTTCTTTAAAATAGTTGTAAATGATTCTTTTAATATAGGCTGGTACTTGGAAATGATGCAGGGCTTCATTTATTTTCGGACATGACGCTGTATTAAACGCCTTTTTTACATTCAGCGTTAGTTCCTGCTTTAAACTGGGTTCCCTACATTGATTTTGTTGCTATATTTGTGACGCAAGATAGAACATCCACTGCAGATTTGGCTTTTCTAAAGCTGTATAGGCGGTTTGACAAGAGTCTTGGTTGCTTCACTACTTCCAGAAGCCTACTGCATACTACTTTTTCAAGCATTTTGCCAGCCGTATCCAATAGACATATTGGTTTATATGACGATGGCGGTTTGCATGGTTGGAGAAACAGGACAAAGTAGCTGTTTGAGACTTTAGTTTATTTAGTTTTATTTGTAGCGCTAGTAGCGTCATCTAGTGCGTTTCAAAGGTTCACGCCATTCCCTATTTTCAGAATAAAGTGTTATTGTGTCTGAAGTAACATTATGTTCTAAAGAAATTCGCTAGAATCCTTTTGGATGGCTTCTACGTACAACAAAAACCTCGAATCGTGTTCGAACATCCACAAGTAATAACTATCATTGGAGAGGTCCAATTACTACTGATGGAACGATTAACAACTGCAATTTGGGCGAGTTTTTGTACGGTTTCGTAAGCATGAACGAAATATGCATTGAACACAGTGCAACAGAGATCAAGCAACAGTCGAAACATCGTATTTCTTCGGGCGGATCGGCGACAAAGAAGCCCAAGTTGATTTGATCGGAGAACAAGCTTATGTTATAGAACCTTACCTGGTCAGTTGACAACAATTGCGCTCCCTTCCACGACATGTGATCAGGAATCCACACTATGGAGAGGCAGAGTCTTGTGCAGGTTTTCATGAGCAGTGCTCTAATTTCTCACCAGTTTGATGTAGATATAGCACAATGACAATGCCCGAATTGCCAGATAGAGTTGCAGCTCTAATTTTTCCCAAATTATATATAGCCAGTAACATTCTCTTGATCGATAGGTCAACGCTTTATAAATTTCGTAACGTTCGGTCCAAAAGCTTACACGCCTATATTGGGCATACAGAAAAACATTCCTTTTCAGAGTTCTTATCTTAAGATTTATCTAATCCAGCTTTATAAACGTATGATATATTACATTGATCTGTGACATTTATCATGGTTCTGTTACAAATACCTTTTTGATAGTGTCTCGATAAACTACGATTATCTGAAAAGAACATCAGTGCTGCAGTATTTTGTTTCATTTGCAACTTCAAAATGACGTTCAAATGACTCACAATCTAAACTCGAACGATCCTTAAAAAAAAAGTAAGCAGAGCACATACTAAAATCAATTCAACGTCACATGCTGATTATCTTATTGTAAAAGAGACGCGTCGACACTTCTGCGAAATGTGGCAAACAAGTTCAATAAGAAAACTAAAACAAAAAGATACTTTTGCTACAGGCAGCACTAAATACAAACACTAAAAGATACATGCCCCGCTACTACTTCCGTGCTTCTGATCATGCAGCGTTATATTCATTGCGCAATAAAACGTTTTATCCCTTCACTATCAACGCCAGTCACGAACTTCATTGGAAGGTACGGAACGGACAGATACTTATGCTGAGATACAACACAACTATACTCGAAAGACAAAAGCCGAGATACAAATATAGTAGAAAAATAAAAGCATACAAAGAAATTAAAGTGAATCAAAGTGAAGTTGCATGCTGGTTGCCACACTGACAGCCATGCAGCAGATAAACAGACAGTCAGACAGATAAACAGACAGACAGACTGACAGACTGACAAACAGATAGTCACTCAGAGAGCGGCTGTCGATATGCTCGTAGTAAATGTGTGGATGGAAGGATGTCTTCAGACATTGCATGCAACAGCTGAGCTTGGAGCCTGAGGCGGCATGCAACGTGTGGTAAATACGATTTCACTGCATGCCACTTTCGCACGAATCAATTTTTATATATAGAACAAAATGATTTCATTTCGTAAAGCTTAAACAAATTTTTTTTTGTTTTTTTATTTTTTTAATGTATCTTTTGAAGTGTTTTGTTTGAGCACTACCAGCAGCTTCTACAATTCGCGGTTGAATTTCTGTCCATTTAGCACTTAGCGCTCCACAATTGCAGAAGAAATAGTATAGGCAAACTCTTCTAAAGTTTCACACGACTTGCGCTAAATTGTTTTCTTACTTTTAAGTTTTATTTCCAGTTTTCTTTTTAATTCATATTTTTTTAAATCAGTCACTGCGCATGCGCTTCAGTTTCTATCTTGAAATATGTATCTGCCACTTAAACTTGATTAT
Source organism: Leucophenga montana (assembly GCA_035044765.1). Lineage (NCBI taxonomy): Eukaryota > Metazoa > Arthropoda > Insecta > Diptera > Drosophilidae > Leucophenga > Leucophenga montana. The sequence continues at coordinate 421,271 of JAWNNQ010000656.1, forward strand.
GAGGGCGTTGTGGTTTCGCAGCTGCTCGTTAGCTCAGCAGTTTAAATTAAAAAAAATGGCAAAATGTCGAAAATCTCATAAACGAATCACAAATAAAATAAATACACAATTCAAGAATTCGCAAGGAAACAAGTTTAATTGGTTGCACAGACTTCGTTTCGCTGCTTTTGGAGTTATTTTGAATCAAGTCGGCTGCGCATGCGCAGAACACTTGCCAGAACCTGCAAAGACACAGCATTCTTTGTCTCTTGACTTGAATTCCTTTGCAGGCATTTAAAGCTTGCGAAGTGCTAAAATTTAAAATTAAAAAAAAAAAACATTTTTTGAGAACTTAATAATTCGAAGCTGTTGACACTTTTTTGCAATTTATGGCGCCAAAAAATGATAGATGGATATTTTGCAGAAGAATTTGGTTTGAGTTCAATATACTGGCAAATATGCTTGTATATGAATGTATTTCTTACATTTGTTTGAAGTTATTTTAAAATATACAAAACTAAGAACTTAAAATGGTTTCAATTGAGCCATAAGCTGATCAGTACAGGACAGACACTCAGATACCGATTGTTCTGTTGTTCTGCTCTCCAGCCTGAAGGTTTTCTTTGATTTGACTGCAATTGACTTCATATTGGCCTGTTTTTTCGATTTCTACTTGTGGTAGTGCAAATGTAAATATAGGCATGGCATTTTAAATTTAGTACTTAAAGGGAGGGTAATTATGTTTCCATACAGGATTCTAGCTACATATGTTATAAAATAATTCTTAACTCTAAAACGAGATAAATTTCCATGGCGCCCGAGCAGGGACAGTTTTGAGTGAATAATCAAACTGTAACTTATTACGTTGCAAAGCACAGTTCCTTCAATTAATTGAGATCATAAAGTGCATCCATTAATGTAAGTACGTATTTTTTGAATGGTGCAGTATTGAAATTCAGCATTGACTTATAGTAGCCAGTATTGTTCACTTAGGGTCGTGATCTCAATAATTCATCTGTGGTCTTGAAAGCGTGTATTCTAGTATCCTGCTTCGCACATTCTTAGTTCGCACATTCTTAGTCTCCATTAGCATCTACACATGCTGCTCTTAAGACTAATTTTGCCACCATGCTACCACACAGAATTTGCCAAAACACTGCGATATATAGCCAGCATATAATTTGGGAATGGAAACTTCACTTCTTCTCAAACGTATACTCGCACGAGTAGAATACGATACTTACTTTTATTTCTAATTCAGTTGAATTTCGTATCTAGAATGGTTCCTACATTCCAGCCCTTCTTAAAGAACTTCAATTATTGAACAACTAATTTAGGTTGCTCTAAAACACACAAGTTACAAACTTTTTTTTTTTTACTAATTGAGTGAAGTCATTTGCGTTGGCTACTAGTTTGATTAGGTTGTAATAATATCGGATTTATGACTCCTCTTTGGGAATACTTCTACTTACGAATATAGTAATGCAGTTGCCTTCTAGCATGGCCTCAATTTTTCTATGAGCTATGACTTCCTCGACGAACTACTCAACAATAAACTCTTGTAATGCTGTTGTTTTGTTGTTGTTAAAGGCTGCCTCAATATCTAGGAAAGCAGCTGCTGTTCTTAAACTATACAATTATGTCATTATTTTCTCCTTACACTGAAAGTAAAGCAGTCGAATCCATCCACACATATTTATAACTTCAGAATTTATACAAACACACCTACAACTATGTACATGTAACTACTCCACTACTCCCAATCTTCATTCTCACTAAACTGCTTTTGTTCTTCTACTCTTTTTTTTTTTTTTTTTAAACTTCATCCACGCATTTTGGTCATAAAAATGATTAATGTTTTGTTCTAAATGGATTTTTCGAGTAATGTCACTCATACGCAATGTTGGCCGCAATGAGAAAAAAAAAACACACACGAGAAGCAGTAAATCGAAAAAGGACGCATTGCTTCTAATAAAGTTCGAGAGAAAAAAACAATTAAAATTTGAAAATAAAATACCAGGAGAAGCTTTACCAAGTTTCATACTATGTCATTGTTGCTTTGTTTGCCTGTCTGTCTGTCTGTCTGTCTGTCTGTCTGTCTGTCTGTCTGTTCATTGTGTGTTGTACATAAAGATTAATAACTCGTTAAATAAAGCTGTGAGATACTTTTTCAACATGAGTTTAGCTAGAAATTTTTTAAGCGACATTTTTATATATTTATTACTTTTAGACTGGCGCAATGCGTGTTATTATAGATTTATGTAAATGTGAAATACATTTATAATTCTTTTTTTTTTTTTAAATTTAAGTATTATTTTATGTCATTAAATTATTTTATAATGTTAGGCAACTTGTATTCCAGCAGCCCCTCTAAGTTCTAAGTTCCTTGCAGTTGGATACTATAATGACGAATATAACTGGTGGGGGTACCAGGCTGCGCAATCCTAAAGGCATTGGCCTCTTAAAATGAATTCGGAGTATTAGTTTAATTAGCCACAGCTCTTGCTGTGTTCAAGAACTTTGAATTGAATAAATTTACAACTGAGAATTAAATGAAGCTCTGCTTGGACCAACATTCTAGTCAGTGTAATGACAAGGCCTTAAAGTCTATTTAGAATAACACTAACCTGAAGTTGTACCACGTTGTACTTTATGGCTTTAGAATGTTGTTGATCTGAACCTGTAGTTTGACTCTAGCGAAGAAATTAAGAAAGCCATGGAGAGGCTAGTGCAGAATATGCATGCAGCTGCAAACTTATCCAATCTGCTCACTACTATTAGAACTTATACACAAAAACGCGACTCTCATCTTTGGTTCCCGGTGGCGGTTCGAGCGAAGAAAACGTTGAGAAGACTTTGGCATGCTCCCAGATGGCCGCTTGTCAAGGCTGCCACAAATCTGTAGACGATGGAAAACGTTGCACACTGCAGATCAAACGAAGCAATTGCTACACTTCTTACTGAAACGGGGTCTGTAAGAGCTATGGAACACCACGAGGTACCTCAAAAGATCAACTAAAATGAGGTCTTTCGTACCACGCTCAAGCGGAAATAATGCTCTAATGCACATAACGGTAAGTTACAATGGTATCTTAGTTATTCGAACGAATATTTCCGGACGAAGGTGACATGGTGCAGAAATGGAACCCCAATGAAATGTAGTCGAGTTGTACAGCAGATTCTTAGAACCCTTAAACCGGGCCAACGGGCCATCAACATCAAAGGCGCAGTCAAGTATCAATGGATCCAAGCTTGAACTCTGTATTTGTTGGCATCAACGTCGAGGAAAAAAAAACCGAGGAAAGTTGGCTGGAATTTTGGCGATAGATACCATAAAATCATGTTCCTCTACGACAATGTTCGTTGCAAAACATTTCCAATTCTACATCGAATCAGCCAAATTCACCCAAAGGTTCTACCACACCCGCCGTATTGTCCAGACATCGCTCCATATGTTTAACAACTGTTTCGATCGATGACTCATGGCCTGTCTGTGGAATGCTTCATTTCTCATGAAGATTTCAAGAAATATGTGGAATCTTGTATATTTTCTAATTTGCTCAAGCAATTTTTCCAATTTTGTTTAGTTTATGTGATTTTATTTTCAAATAATTTGCTCATTGTCTCAACAGACAGATTGAGATTGTAAATAAAATATATCAAAAATATTTTTATAAAGTGAAAACAGCGTACAAACGTATTGCACAGCATTTCACTTCCGTTGTCGCCATTTTGTTTGCATTTGAAAATATTTCAAGTACATAGTTCAAACTCAGAGCTAGAGAGATATGTAAAGTTTAGTGACATTGGCATCGAAATTCAAACACGTATCTATGCAGTTTTTTTTTTAGTGTTTTCGCTGACAGTTTTTCATGAATTTTAGTGCAGGTGAAGCAGCTGAAAGCGACGCTATTTTTTGTTTTTTATATTTTCTTCTTTGTGTATGTATGTGTGTGTGTGTGTGTGTGTGTGTGTGTGTGCAGTGTTAGTTTGGCAGTTGACAGTTTGCACAGACAATTGTCTACGTGCTATAATAAAAACAACAACAACATTGAGTAACAAAATGGCAATACAACTTGAAAACGCCATTTTGTTTTTCAATTTCTCTGCATTTTTTCACAAACACTAACAAATTTTATTAACAAAATGGAAAATGCATTTTCAATGTTTTATAATGAAATAACATAATAATAAGTTGCCTTGAACTACACTATTCAAAATGAAGAACATTGATGCATTGCATCATTAATCATCCATTCTCCAATATTCTACATAATACATATTGAACATCTGCATTAAATCTTGTTTTGTCAGCGTACAATTCTCTGGTATATTCTAGACGGTTAGCATATCGACCATCTCTCTATCGGTTACGGTTGTACGATTTTCTTCGCGTGCATTGCGGCACAGATTCTCCAAATCAGTTAGTTTTTGATTCAATAATTCTTTCATTATATCAACGTGTTCTAAGTTATACTCAACCAAAATTATCTCATAGTGAGCCCTGTCCAACTGACGATTCAGTTCCAATATTGATTCTAAAACGGACAAATTCAACAGCTCGTTTTCCGTAATTGCAACGGCCGGCTCTACTGGTTGTGGATCTTCATTTTGCGGAAACTCAATACCAGTACCGCTAAACTCATTGAAGCTATATAGTTGAACTAACTTCATTGTGGACTGTGTGTATTTTTTTCTTTTTGTAGTTTTTTATTTATGGTAGCAACTTAAGATTTTATTTTGTAGCTTTTTTTTACGAAATTTTTTATAAAACTAATTTAAAATTGTTTGATTTTCGACAGCATCAAAATTTGGATTACTTGGTTTTTCAGTGCAGTAAAAATTTTCATTATTTTGTTGAGGAAAATGCTATGGCTATCAATATATAAGAAAATATGCCTAAAATATGTTGTACAAGTGTAGATACAATAGATACATTCTAGTTGCCCACTTTAGTTCAAAGTGTTCCGGTTGAACTTTTGTGCGAAACGTTGGAAATGAAATTTAATATGGTTTGTATTAGCTGTTTAGATTTTTCATTTTGTTCTACTTTATAAATGAAACGTTTGGATTGCAAAACAGAAGCAAATTGTTTGTTAAACGGAACAGCTAAAATGAAATTGTTCGGTTTCGTTTCGTTTGCAAAATAAAACACAAAAAAAGGAAACGAGAACAAGCCAGATAGAATATAGTTCATCTTGCTGTATCTTGGCAAACAACATTTGCATGACAAAATTCGACAACTGGATTTTGCGAATGAAGTTTTGTTTCGACCAGTGAGTTCATCGGAGAACATGACTTGCATCCTTCAACGCAGAACCTACACCTCAATGCAGAGCCTACACTTTGACTCGGGTGAGATTTTGACCAATCAGGTAGCTAATGGGCATCCTTAGCTCAGTTTTGCTGAGATGTACACAGCTTTTGGAATGTTTTAGTCGTACATACTATTAGACAAAGCCCAAGATTTTACTTCTTGTACTGTTTGAACTAAGCTAAGCAACTTTAAACTGAAATTATGTACCATTTATAGTAACCTCATTGGCCACCTTGTTTCCCTTGTTAGCGCTAAGGTCAGGAAGGTTATTGCTGCGGGCAAATATCGATGCACTGTTTAAACATCTTAGAAGAGAAGTACCAAAAGTAGGCCCATTTAATCACAGCTTGGCTGCCTGAAGGTATGGTAATGTTAATCTCCAAGGATCCTCATCTATCTTTTACTCTTACTATCTATTGAGCCATCAGTAGCTGTTATTTCACGGCCTGTTTATCACGCTTTCTCCACCGATGAATTGCATCTACTAATGTGGATCCCACTCTTGATTCTGAAGATCTGAGGCATACCGTCGGCTGAAGTATGTGTGATTTTATGATATACTCATAGATGTGGAGAACTTGGAATCAAGTGAGATTTAGCGGCTTATTGATGAGTTTCTCTCCTGTTGTTAAAACATGTGATGTAGTAGTGAAAAAAGGGTCAACTTTGAATTGTTGGAGGGGATCACATTTATTATGGATCGTTCCGAATTTGGTTTTTAACTTTGTTTTGGATTTTCTGGATGTGACTCTTTTAATACAATTTTGCATAAGATACGCCTCCATGGCACTGTTGTGTGCATTTTAGTTGGTAGGCTGTCAGGCATCATACTGCTGTTAATTGCTTGCGTTCGGAGTGGATTCCAACACTTGGCCCTAAACGTCATATCTTCTGGGGACTGTTGGATGGTGGATGGCACTTCGCGCCATGGTTCTGTTGAAGATGTTTAACGGAGGAGGAAGCATTCCAGCTGAATGATTTTTGACTATTTCAATTGGTGACTGATGTCTGCTACACTGGCAAGAATTGTTGTTCTAGTTAAGAGCTACCAACACTGAATTATTTAATAGAAACTGGTAGTACTCTTAATGATGAAGTTGACAGGAGACTTAATCTGCTACCATGGGTCCCTGAACTTGCTTACCATTGATCGTTGGAGGGCGATTCGGGGAGTTTCGAGTTGGCTATTGATTGAACTACCAATGCTCAAAGAGTTTCCCTAGATGTAGAGTGCTGTAAGCCGTTTTGAACTACAGGTGTATGGTAGACCACACTTCTGAATCAGCAAGGGAAGTTGAACATCCAAACAAAAACGTTCGAATTTTGTATCTAAAAATAAAATATCTGAGTATTCTTTGAGTGAGGTGAAGTCCAAGTGAGATCTTTGAATTGGAAACGAAGTTCACCGTATCGGTTCCCGTATCGGACGTATTCAGTCAGTATGATTTGGAAAACTTCTACTAAAGCATATTTCCATATATAATCACAGCAAATTAGCTTCTGTGACATCCTTAAATCGATCGAAGTAGCAATTCTGTATATCAAGCAGTCCCTATTTTTATGGTGACATATCTACGCATGGCCTCTGACATTAATGAATAGATCTATTGAAAGCAACTATTTATAGCTGCTTCTGCATTTTCAACTAAATAATTGTATATTCAAATATGAAACTTACTAATAAGCCACTTTCATAAACGACAATCCGAATTTATTTGTTTTCATTGCGCAAACTTTGGTGTACAGCCTATGTACGAGTATGTATCTCACCAATCACTCTATACTCTATCCCACTCTACTCAAAACTCACAGCCGTTAATGACATTGAAGTACAAATTGTTAGTTTTGTTCAAATAACATACACAGTGTAGTACAACATGCAAAGCTGTTATTATTTGCAGTGACATACATTAATGTCTTCATGAAGATGATAACAGAGTTAAAGATACACATATGTATCTATACAGGCAGTAGTATCTGTATCTTATGCTTGTATCTACTCATTTGTATGCATATTGCATGCATGCATGACTGCAATTGAGTTGCAATTGCTTTGCTTAGATCTAATGAAAATGTATTTGCAGGAACATCTCTACATATTTATTGATAAATAGCAATTGACAAACAATTTCGAACGTGTACAAATAAGCAGCAATAATGACAATTTTACTTTAGTAAATAATTGTATATCGAAGTAAGAAGTAAGAAGAAAATAAGAAAATTAACTTAAGAAAATATAGTGTAGCACAAATTCTATTGATACAAAATGATAAATAAATTTCTAGTCATATTATGTATTGATTAAGTCAAATGTTGGTGTGTATAGCTCTTAAAAGTATCTTATGCTTATACTACACACATTTACTCAATAAAATGTACTTCAAGAGACTTTAAGGAAATCAAAATGTATGCATATTTAAAAGTGAACTTGGTGTAGTATTATTAACTAATTTTATTCAATTCTATAAAATATAAAATACAAGTTAATGTGAATAAGTGCAAGGAACTTTGTATATAACCACTGGATTAAGACAGATCTTCTATTGGTATCTATTGATACTCAAATAAATTGTTTTTTTTTTCTTTAATAGCTTTTTCGAAGAAAGTTTTTCTATTTGGTCTGCAATCTGAGTCAATCTTAAATCCTTACAATTATAGGTTTGCAATGCCCACTGCCTCATTAACATTTGCACTAAGGCCGTTCATATTTCTTTCTCTAACTTCAAAGCTAATAGCCAGGGAATTAAAATTGCTCTCATTGCTCTCATTGCTCTCATTGCCCTCTCTCTCTCTCTCTCTCTCTCTCTCTCTCTATCTCTATCTCTCTCTAACAAGTATCGTATGAGCCCATTTATAGGAAGTCTCTCTTTCTTTCCCTATCTATATATTGGCGCACTGCTCTCATTACACAATTTCTGTTGAGAGGAATATCTCTTTTTGTTGTTCATTAGAGTGCAATACAAACAAAGCAGTTCAAATTTCGATCACACATATTCTGTACATAAATGTATAAAGGAGAATATTATTGTATAAGAATCTCTCTTGTATGCTACAGATTTTGGTGTTTATTCGACGAGATTGCTTTGGAGTTCAAAGCTCGACATTGTTGAGCTTCGCCAGTACTAACAACAATCTGAAGTTTGACGCAAATTTGGTCTGCTTTTATCTTTTCAGCACGACAAAGAAATATAAAGACTTTATTGTAAGCCATCTGCGACTTCTGCGTTGTGTTTGTTAAAGAACGCTCAAGAAAACTGTAATAAATAGCAGGTGTGAATGGAATCTTGTCGTTCCCGATAGCCTATGGAGAATTTACTGCTAAGTAGATCTATTTCTGAATCTAAATAGAGCCATGATGAATCTCACAATTTTGTCTGTGGGGTATTGTATGCCAAATGTTTACAACGCCTTGAAGGAAGCATCGGAGACTCCATAAAGTATATATACTTTTGATCAGCATGACAAGACGAGTCGATATATCCATGTACGTCTGTATGTTCGCTATTCCCTCAACCTATGAAATATTTTTTTTTTAAAGTTGGTATGGAGACTTTTTGTAACCAGAAGCAACTTAAATTAAACGATTAATACTATTTATCGACTAGAAAGTGTAGTTTCTATACAAGAACCCTTTGTATTTATTTTGTTGTATCGAACATGTTTGAACATGTGCTGCAGCGCATCAAATGTTTTTGGAAGTTTATGGTGACCATTTTACAACTGATGAAGGCAAGCCTCGCTCTTGACAGCAAAAAAAAAAAATAAATAAATAAAATCGTAGACAAAGAATTGGAGTCATTACTTGATGAAGATCAGAGACAAACGCAAGCGGAGCTTGCAGAATCATTCTAAGTGACTCAACATGCAGTTTCTGCACGGATGAAATTCATACGAGTGATTCAAAAGCAAGACAATTCAATGCCTTATGAACTGGAACCGAGAGATGTTCAAATGCGATTTTTCACTTGCGAGCAGTTGTTTCAAAGGCAACAAAGAAAAGGTTTCTAACATCGTGACTGGGTATGAGAATTGGATATTCTACGATATTTGGAAACGCTCAAATTGGATATTTTGGTGTACCCACCGTATTCTCCGGGCATTGCTTCTTCTCATTACTGGTACGTCCGAAGGATGAAGCACGATTTGGCAGATCATCGGTTCATTTCTGTCGCAGAAATTGAAAATTGGCTCCTAACTCTAAAGACGAGACATTCTTCGTGATGTAATTCGAAAATTCCCTGTTAGGTAAGAAAAAGTGGTAACCAGCGATGGAAAATACGTTGTTTAATCTTTTCGTTCATTTTATTACGAAATAAATGTACAAAAAAACGTACCGAACTAATTTATACTTCCAGTAATATAACTATTTATAATTATTTCTAATAATTTCATGCGCAACAATATTTTCCACAACCCTCTATACTACAATCTCCAAAAAGACGAAATTTATGCTAAACACTAATTTTAATAAATAAAATTTTTTTTAAATCTTATCGTTCTTCCAATATTATGAAACCTGACAAAAAACGCTAGCGTTGCCAAGCAAAAAGGACAAGTATGTGAAGCGTATTAAAGGGTTCACAGAAGTTAACGTTTTTTCTTGTTGTTTTTTTTTAAAGAGATTTTAGTCCCTCCAATACGTCTATAGATTAGCCAGAACTTTCAGATTGTAAGTTTACTAGCCGAAAGCCTGTTTCTAGATTTCCCCCGCGTAGAGGATATAGTCGCAGCACTGTCAGTACACACAGTTACGGTACATACACTAAAGTTTTATACGTTGGTATTACTGTGCATCTGATTGGCTGATGGCAATCAATAACTTTCCATATTTCTAACTAATTTCAAGTCTTATTTTACAATACTCATTTGCATAAACATTAAACTGCGCTATAGCCGTTTATTTAATATCCGAATATCTTTGTGCCCTACAGACGCATCTCTGTCATCATTTACATCGCACAATAATACCTCCACAACTCTTCCAAAAAACAATATGTGTACTCATCGCTCACAGACTGCATATACAGAACGCATGATTTTTCTTTTTTACCCGGCTCTCAATATACAAACAACGAGTATCATGGCCGTGACAGAGTACGGCCCGTATCACTTATAACAAACTGCGTACTATTCAAACAACAAATGAAAATTGGCAAAAGTGTAATTGACACCTGACCATGGTCGTCGCTGTTTTTTTTTCTCATATTTTTTTTTGCGTCACTGTTGCTGTCAACATTTGCAACACTGTTTTCATATACAATGATAGGGTAGCCATTTTATTTTATTTGCAGCCATTTTTTCGTCCTGTTCTTCTCTCAATTTTTGCTATTGTTGTTGTAGTTTTTGCCACCTTTGAACATACACGTAAATTCTACACGAGCACTCCGGTCCGCTCCGTACAAATACAGACATTTTCGCATAAATATTTAATTTGAATGCGTTTTCATTTGACATGCGGCGAAACGGAAACGTGCAGCAGACGCAAAGACAAACAAAATGGCGTACGAAAACAAAAAAAAAACAAAAACAAAATACTGACAAAAAAAGCTGCTACCGAAAAAATGCTTTAAAACAAAGACATCGAATATACTCGCAGTATTTGTATAGTAGAGTTTGTAGCATTTTGTACATTCTTCACTCACACTTCTATTATAGCTTTACGAGAAGTCAAAGTCGTTTTTTTTTTGATATTTTGCAACACTGGCTGCTGGACAACGGTGCTTTATGGCATGGCACACACACGTTGCGTATAAATAATTTATTTAATGAACTTGTAGCTGCTACTACTCGTATATACTAATACTACTTATATATGTATATACTATACTATGTGGATATAAATTTAGCGAGACATATTCGTCTCAGCTCATTCCAGCAGAAATCAACTGGAAAAATACTTATATATAAAAATACTTATATATATATATATATATATATATATATATATATATATATATATATATATATATATATATATATATATATATATATATATATATATATATATATATATATATATATATATATAAATAGTACGTACTACCCTAGAAGATGAACAAGAATAGTTTTATGTTTATTTCATTTGCTTCTGTTTTGCTGCACTGTTTGTAAGCGAAATTTTCACTATGATTCTTTTTTTGTTTTTGCCATTTTTGTGGAAATTATTTATTTATAGTTCATTTTCGAGTTCGTTGTCTGCAGAATTTATGTGCTCCTAAGTGAATTGGTAAATTGACTTTTGTCCTTTGACTTTTTCTACGTTTAATATGGGATAGGGTATGTGTTAAGCTGAGAGTTTTGTGTAAGGATTGCAGTGCATTAACCTGTCATTTGAATGTAGTGGAAAGCATGGTTGGAGTTGGTGTATCAAATGGAGAAAATATTTTAATTGGATGTAAAATGATACTCATTGTGAATAGAAATAAAAAAAAGCTTCTGCTACTGTGTTAATTTAATTTTTGTCTAAATAATGCAGGCCTGCGATGGTATTACACTTTGAACAAGATTTTTCGAAGATGCTGTCGCTTCAATTTGCTGGAAACGAAGGTGCTTAAAATACTTATATATAACATATCATCGGCTAAGTATTTAAACCTTCTGTTTAATGACAAAAATCTCCATAAAAGCTTATTCAAGGCAGACTTATTTAAATTCTATATAGTCACTATATACATATATAGGGTGGCTATTTCAACTTTTAGAATAGACTATGGAATTGCAGTAGAGCAAACTGTTGGGGGAACATTCTTTATGAACTGTCCTATATTGATACATTTATATACCAGCCAGTTACAAAGCCAGGCGCTCAACACTGTACCTATTCATTTCATACTCCCCTAACGTGATGAGTGCATCACTATCCCTTAATGATCATATATCAGACCACCTTCCTGTAATCGTTCAAGTTAATAGTAAACCTAATATAGTTGAAAATACTTTTCCAGCTTACTCCAGCGCTAATTGGAAAATTTTCAAGGCATGCTTGAACCGATATATTACAGAAATGCACCTTGAATATATTGCTCCTCCTACCATTGTGCAGATTGATAAAATGCTAGACTTACTCAAAACGAAAGTAACTGCTGCACTTGAACTTGCGGTTCTGAGGAAATCATGCAAACAATTCAGCAAAAAATTTTATAATCACATCTCGGAGCTCATTAAAAGAAGGAGCAAGGTTAATAGACATTGGTTAAGAACAAGACAGCCTATCTGCAAAGCTCAGATAAGTCACCTTAATTATCAAATAAAAAGGCTATCTGTATCAACAAGCTTGGCGAATATAAATGAACATTCCAGAAGTTACTGGAAAATAAAAAAATTAACTAAAAACCAAAAATTAACTTTAGTCCAGACTTCCAACATAATAACAGAACGTATTCTACTCGGTAGGAAAGGCCAATATTCTTGGAGATATATTTCAGTAGAATCATAAACTTACAGAGTGAATTTAATAACCTTCGTCATCTTTTGATGTGCCATCTGTAACAACTGATGACATTGAGAACGTTATTGTTTGGCTTAAGACGAGAAAATCACCAGATGCGAACAATTTTCAAAATATATGCATAAAAACTAACCACTTAGCGTCATCCGTTTTGTTGCTCTTACCTTTACACACTGTCTTCAAATTGGTTACTTTTCACAAACGTGGAAAGTTGCCAAAATCTTAGCTATTTCAAAACCTGGAAAACCACTAGAATCACCTGAGAGCACTATCATATTTCTCTGTTGAATTAAACGGTATTCCATTAGCTACTAAAACCATTAGTGCTGGGGTACCGCAATGATCGGTCTTAGGACCGATACTATACAATTTATATACCAATGATGTACCTAGATCCAATAACTACACTGTTGAAAATATGCACATGCACTTATGGGTGGGTTTTAGTGGACAACCGCTTCATCTATGTACATATAAAAATGGGCGAATTCCGCCCGCTTTTTAAGATACTCCCATATCTCCTCAATCATGGCAAAACGCCGCCCTTTCATGGGTCTTTTCAGTTTTAGCAATAAGAAATTGTCACAGGGGCCCAAGTCCGGTGAATACGGTGTCTGACGCTTGATTACGGTGTTGATTAAGCAACGATGTAAGAGCAGGAACATTATCGTGATGTAAAACTATTGATTCACACAAACGGTGTATAACTTCAAGCTAAAATGCCTTATTGAGCGTACGATCTTCTAGCAAGAACTCACGATGCAGCATGCCATTGCAATCGACGAAAACAGTAAGTAAGACCTTCACATTTAAACGAATTGGGCGTACTTTTGTTTTGATTTGGGCTTTGCTTTCGACGTCATAACCATATACACATGTTTCATCAACACTTATGACCCTTTAAGCAAAGCTGCATCGCCATCGTTGACGTCATATAATAGCTAACGTGATGATTCTTTTGGTAAAAATTTAGCCTTTTTGGGAACAAACTTAGCTGCCACACACTTCATGCCCAAAACATCCGAAAAAATTGCTTGGCCTAAACTAAACGATATGCTGACATACTCAGCAACGTTTCCAATAGTGATTTCAAGATTCTCCATAACAATTTTCCCTAACTTTTTCGATGTTGATTCGAAATAAGAATTTCGAAAAACGATATCTCTAGAACTACTTTGGCTGCCACGGTGTTTTTTTCAAGCGATTTGCAAGCCAACCGAAGCCAAAATCGCTAAAGATTTCTGCGGCACACCTGATATTCGATTTGTCTTCAGAATGCTAGCAGTTGAACGACCACTTTAGGCTTTACTATTTTGACTTCAAGTCCAACTCTAGTGCAGCCGGTACTTATTTCTGGATGGTTTGTCTGCAGATCAGCATATTCAAGATTTTCGAGTCGAGCGGTGTCCTTGTCGACCATTGAATAAAGAGCATAGTATTTCATTTAAATGTAATACAGATAGAAAAATCCCGACCATATGCAACTCTATTCAACAGAGTTAATATTCCGACAGTGGATCATTATTTATATAACTTGATGATGTTTTACCAAATGTGTCCCAAATAAAGCCACAATTAATACTGTCAAATGTCTATAAGAAATCTATGAAAGTAACATTGCTCAAAGATTATTCTCCATGTTTTAATTTAATGCAAAACAATCAAAACAATTTTCAATATTATTTTGCTGTGCTTGGGAAATAGTGTCATTTCAATGTAATTATTGCATTCTGTGTGTACGGTTTCTTTTTTTCTGTGTTATAATTTGATATAATTTGCTAAGCATGACTTCCGATTTCAATTATTTCCATGTTTCAATCCATTTGTCATTCAAATAATTTGTAATATTGATGAATGTTACTTCCTATTTGCAAAATTTGAAAATTCTAGTAACATTGTCACATCAGCAGTTTTAAAAATTCGTTGAAAAAAAGTAGACTTACAACACTATAAACTATAAAATATCTTGCGAAACTTCATTTTGTCCCAATCACTAAAATTTACACGAAAAAGCTGTTGTCAGCACTTTTGTTGGAAAGCTCTTAATTTACTCGTAAAATCTTTTTACAAATCCTTTTAAGTAAATTCACACTTGACCACAAAACTCAAAACCACAAGAAAACTCTCATTCACAAGTGGACTTTCAATTTGTGCCGAGTGCGAAGTATTTCCATTTGGAAAAGTATTGTTTCAGTTGTTGCAATTCAGAAAACTTGCAAGAGAGTTTCACTCACTAACTACTGCCGTTGACAAATACAATAATACTTGAGCTAATATATACAAAATGAATGAACGAACAAATGATTTGCTAAAGATACATTTTATATTGAATACGTACGTACGATGTATAGCAACTGAGTTAGGCGAAACGAAACGAAACGAAACGAAATGTTTTCAATATTTTGTTGCAAAATATCTTTCAAGTCAGTGCTGAGCCATTGTAAGACTTTTAAGGTTTATTCAATGATGAGATATTGAGATGCCTTTTGTTTTATATGCTTTATTACAATTGTTAATTTGACAATATATCACTATGCATTGTCATATGTTTTCTTTAGTCTGAAACATACTACGAGTATCAATTTTATTCTCTATTTAATATATTTTATGTTATTTGTTTAATGTATCTGTCATTTGCAATTTTATCTTCAATATACATTGAGAGCAGCATATTTTGTAAATGTTTAGAAGCATTTATTTAACTATGTTTGAATGTGGGCAATATGATAAGTCAGTGATTTAATGAATTTCTTGCGTATTAACTTAAAATGTTATACTAATTCTGTCAACTCTCATCTGTTAAGAGTACGGTCAAATTGGAAGCAATCTGCATCATTATGTATGTGTTTCACAGGCATTGACCGCAAAAATGAAAGACATACAGACGGATAGAAATCAGCAGGTTACCGCTCGAATCCGACCAAACAAAACTATTGTTTCATTCATAGTTTTCATCGTAGCGATTAGCGATTACGTTTTAGCACAATTTTGGCACCATTCTGCTTTCTGCACGTCTGTCTGCCTTTCAATTCTGCTTTCAATGGCTGTCAAACACAAAACTAAATGATGCAGATTATGTACTTCTTCGACTACCCTCAAACCAAGATATTTCGATGTTCAAAAAATCACAAACTTATCAATTTGCCCTCGTATATATGCATATTTGTATATTTTGTTCAAATCTTATGTGTTGACTTTGAGCTAGATAAAATTGCCTTGCTGCCTAAACTCTAATAAAATTAAACCGCATTTTGTTTCAAAAAAGTTTTCTAAGCATTTATATAAAAGCAGAAATGGAACCATATAAATGTTCTTAAAGCTTTCTTACTAAATTACTGATCGAAATCTTTTAAACTGAAGGGGTTGTAAAAGACAGAAAATACTTAAGTATTTAGTTTGTCCCTCACTTCTTCTGTTTGACGAAGAATTTTGACTAAAGCCAAAGAAATCGCGAAGCCTATTTCATTTCAGCGCAAGAGCACATAAAATTTACTCAATTTCAGAGCTAAATAAACAAAGAAGAGATGCGCAAGAAATCTTCCGGCTAGCAAGGCAGGCAGAGAAGAAGATCATCTGGTACGAGTATAGCATCAGACAGAGAAACTTCAAAAGAGAGTATCCATCTGGTGCGGCATAGAGAAGGTCTTCGATACAGCGAGACTTCGGATGCTACTCTCAGTACAAAATCAGCAAAAAAACAAAGCTTGACAATAGACAGAATGTAGCAGGAAAGCGTGCTCTTAGATGCACACTTTCCTGGCTGCATGGAAGTCTCTGAGCCAGGCACGGCTCAAGACCTACCACAGATTGAAACACCGAGTGGAATAATGACACCTAAGAAGATCCAATGGGCTATAAAGTTGTACGAGAGTTACAAATCCATGGGTTGGATGAGATTTTCCTTGCCATGCTAAATACGACTAAGCATAGTATAATCGTCCACTCGAAACAATATACATATATATAAAGCATGGCTGAGGTACGGCTACGTGCATGTAACCTAAAGGACAACAGGAGCTGTATTCCTGCCTAAAGCGAGAAAATGCAGTCACGTGCAGCCTAAGGACTTGGCCTTACCTCATTACTGCTGTATACAATG
Source organism: Leucophenga montana (assembly GCA_035044765.1). NCBI lineage: Eukaryota > Metazoa > Arthropoda > Insecta > Diptera > Drosophilidae > Leucophenga > Leucophenga montana. Next base: position 438,113 of record JAWNNQ010000656.1, read on the forward strand.
GAAAACAAAAAACTGGATACCCATATAAAGGAAGACGTGAACGTAACCGTTGAAGCCAACCAACAGGAAAGAGAAATCGGTTGAAAAGCCCTACATTCCCTGGTAGCTACCATTCAGAAAGCACTGTACCACAAAGAATACACACTGGGAGCATTCCTAGACATTTCAAGCGCATTTAATAATGTGTCAACGTAAACAATAATGCAAAACCTAAGAGCAACAGTATCTTACATAGCAATATACTTCTGGATACATAACCTACTGAGCTGCAGAAGAGTCCAAGCCGAGTGGGAGCCACAATCATTACGAAAGAGGCACATGCAGACACCGCCCAGTAGGAGTCCCTTCACACCTATTATGGATGTGCCACAGGAGCCGGATTCAGTATAAATGCGTATAAGACGGACCTCATTCTCTTTACTAAGAGATACAATGATGCAGTGCATCCCACTTTTCAATTTCAATCTTTTCATTAATTTTTTTTTCAATCACGCATTGAAGAATATATTTTTGTGCTTGATATTTTGTTACTCTCAAGAACATCCTTGATCGTACTCTAATAATGTAAATCTATAAATTAAAACTAAACTGAATCGTATATTGTTCCAATTGGTTCCAAAATTTGTTTAAAAAATATATTCGTATGCAAAATTATTGTAGGCGGTCAGGCAGCTTTGAAATACTATATTGGTATAAAAATTGCTCGATATTAAACTGAAAGTAAAATAAATTCAAATTAATTTTGGAGTTAAATTTATATATAACTTATTTTATACCTCTTCTGCGTTCGATGCCACAAGTGCCAGTTCATCTGCAGCGCAATGTCTACGTTGCATAACTCGAGTCTTGTTACTTTTCCGTCCTCTAATTGCACCACCAGAGCCACGGATAAATTGATTGGTACGTGGTTCCAACGAAGATTTCGAAGGAACCTGTTGGCAGACTATATCTGCAATATTCTGTACATTTGCCAAAGCAATCTGCTCCGACGTTTCTATAGGATTCAGCTCTGCTGACATTTCCCTACCTCGACTTTGCCACGAAGTACCTGGCGCACTTGCTAATACAAAAATGAACAGTAAAAATGTACTTTTGACACTACATTTGGTTATACTCACTATCAATAGTTAATGTATCAACATTATCCTGGTCAGAATATTTATGAGATGATAACAATATCTCTGAATTGTATGGTGTTAAGGATAACAGCGCATTCTCTTGCCATATCTGCGATAATGTTGGACTCTGTGCGGATTCTGTATCATCTGACGATACCGCTGATATTGAAAGTTTTCCATCAGCAGAAGCGACTGTTGAAATTGGTGGATACTTAAATAGTAAAAACATCTATGCATGCTTCTCTACACTCACCTTCAAAATTATTACTTTCAATACTCGAGGATTCACATTCCAAGTAGTTTTGTGCGTAATCGTCATCATCAGCTGTCGTACACATCACCGTTGAAAGCAAATTGAACATTGAGTGCTGCATTCGAAGTGTGTTGTCGGCCTTAGTTTTCCAAGTCTGTGACTCATCATTGATGTTATTATCCGAAGCCACTGGCTTAGATGTTGTTGCTTTTGAAGTAAAAGTAGTGTTCGCTGAGAGATCACTATGTGGGAATCTATGTTTTTCATGCTTACTTTCGATACTACTAGAAGTACAACTAGTTCCATTGTTCGACATATCGCTAACGGAGATGTATTTCTGTACATTAGGTCGTTCAGATTTCGGCATCATCTGCGATGTTCCTATGATCAGTGAATCCTGTGGTCTTGGTGACTTTTCCACATGTCTTGAACGATTCTGTGTCAGCTTCATGATATGTGTACTCTCTTGTATAGCTGCTGGTAGCGATGTTGTGACATTTTGCGATGTATTTTTGCACAATGATGTTCCAACGTCTTCGTCGGCATTATAAGCAACGGTAGCCACTACTAAAAATGGTACTTCTGAAGCGATGTCATGTTGGTAACTATGTAATCAAACAATGCATCATTTCAAACTCACCATCAATAAAATTCTCTCCAACGCTTGATGCAACACTAAGATCATCTTTTTCAGCCATGATCACTGAAGATTGTGGTGTCGGTGTCAGTAAAGTGTGCTGCGCACTTTTGTGCGACAACGACATGGTGGGTGTATCCTCTGAAATAAGTGTCCAACTCTTTGCATCAAATGAATGTCTATTAATACCATCTATTATGGAAACAGTGGAGGCATTAGAAGCCACCGATGAAAGTTCTGCAGCTGCTATGGGAATACTAGTTGTTAGCGACTTGCATCCTACACATACTTCATTATACTTCAGCGTATACTCACCATTTAAACTACTAGTACTGCCAATGCTCGATATCTCACACACCGAACCACTTTGTTGTACATCGTGCTGTTCAGAATTTTTAAACTTCTGTGCTGTAGCTGCCTGTGAGGTCGTCGGCAGAGCATTTTCTGCCTCCATGGTAAAATTCTGCATTTGAGGTTGGTTCAATGTGACCGTTGCTGTCTCCAATACTCGCGGTACATTTTTGTTGAGATGTTCTAATACGAATGTTGGCTTAGTGCTGTCATTAGCACTAGCTGGTTCATTTGGAGCAGCTGTTAAAAATTGGTAGCTTAAATTTAACGACACACTCCTTTCATGCTCCTATGCAGCTTACCACAAGGACTGTAAACATCAATTTTTGTATCGCATTTCAAAAAGCTCTGCTCGTCTTTGTTGATATCTCCAAACTTTGTCCACTTCTGCTGTTTGTCTAATAGTTCTTGGGCTTTTGATGTTGTTGACTTCTCTGCATTATTTACGGGCATCTGTGGTGTTCCAATTAATACAACTCCTTTCGCAGTCGATGTATGTGCTAATTCTGCAGCGGTGACTTTTGGTAGACGTATTAAGCCTGCTTCAATGTCATTTTGCAATTTGCGTCGTTCATCGTCCACCTGCCGACGCAGAGTATCCATATCCTGCTTTAACTTTAAACGATTCGCTTGCAGTTGTCGCAATTTGCTCTGCTCTTGCTGGAACATGTTTGCAATTTCACGAAAAGCATTTCCATCGGAGTTTGATTCCGACATAATTTCAGCGAGTGAGACAAATTGTAAGCCACTTTCAGCAGATGGCAAACAAAATGGAGATATTTATTATATTGTATATGTTTATGTTTTCATTTTGAGAAAATTATATTGATTTTATATTAATAAATTTTATAGGAGATCTAATACAAATGTTACTTAGTTCGGTGCATTGGATTCAATATTATAGTGCTATTATAGAGAAGCACTCTATATTGCGAGAATTAATAAGCCAATTCATGTTGAGCTGAATTTTTGATTTTCGAAAGCTGTTCTTATTCCATTAGTGATTCGATTGGCTTGGTCGATGGTTCCGTGCTTTTCCCGGAAACCAAACTGATGAGATGGGGTGATGTGAAGAGTTTCCAAATGTAGTGTCAGTTGCTGTCGTAGTACTTTTTCAAATAGTGCTGTCAAGTCAGTGGTACCACATGACAGTGCTGCCATGTTGCAGGTTGGTGCTACCAAGCTCTGTTGAAATGATAGCAAGATCGCTACAAGGTTTTACTCAGAGTACAAACACTGGCGTTCTTCGCTAAAGATCGTCCAAAATCAGTTGTTGTGCCACAAAACATCGATGCTGTTCCTGAACTGATAGGGCAAGATAGCTTTGAGCTATGAAAATTGTTTCAAGCCGATGCAAAAGTCTATTTTTCTTAATTTTATTTGGTTGCAGAATGCCGAAATATAAAAACCGGCCTTCATATTTAACTTTTGATGAATGCATCAAAATGTGCACGTTACTTCTTGTCTCTCCTTCATTCCCTGCCTGTCTATCATCTAGTTGCCACCATTTGTGACCTCTTTCTACATTTCCACTCTTTCCTATTCACGCATCTTACCACTTTCATTTCTCTCCCTCTATAGGATTACACTTACAGGCAACTCAATATACCTGCTTGACCAAATAGAACAAACCAAGCATCTTCAAAAAGCTTGCTCAGATTTCGAGTTGAAATGTACACAAGTAAGAGTAAATAAAGTTTTAAAATAAACGATTAAAGTAAACGATAGAGACGCTTGAATAATACTCTTTCGCATGGCTCTCTCCGCTCTTAATCTGTTTTCTTATTCCAAAATATGTATGTACGATCTACTAAACGCAACTTAGCTTTTGCTTTTGTTTATTTCTTTTGCTCGTTTACCGTTTCTATTCGTTTGTCTTGCTTGTTTCTTGCATCGAACCAAGTTCAGCACAACTTACAACTTGTTGGAGGAACATGTATGATTCGTTTGTAATAATTTTTCGGTCACAAATGAAATGAAGAATAGAGTTACTTGCCATTGAAGGTTTTTACGCAATGCTCTACTTCTCTCACTCTATTTCGCTTTATTGCCTCTCTGTCTGTAATATAAAAAACCTCTAAGATTTCATAAAAGAAATTGGTTCTAGTTTCCTAATAAAAAATGCACTAAAAGTCAACTGAATTTCGTGCTCTTAGCTGTAATTGCATTCTTAATTTCAAGCAATGCATTACAAACTAAACACTCTAAAATGCAAAGCTTTAATTTCATTTGATGACACTCAGTACTTGTAGCCTTTTGGAAGCTTTGAGCGAGGCACACATACCAGCTACTTCTATTACTTCTATTGCATTTGACCAGGTCAAGTGTGGCAAACTAAAACATTCTGTTTTCAGCATAAACCGCATTAAAGTAAAAATGGTTGCATCGAATTACCAACAACAACAACAACAACAAAACACGTAACGCTGATGTCAGCGAAAATATTCAACCTCATATTCAAAACTATACTCAGTTGAGTATACTAGAAATTTCTGTTATACAATAGTGTAGCTATAATGGACTAGGGTTGGAGTGGCTATTATGGTGTGGTATGTATTCGATGTATGTAATTTTATTTAAATAAATAATTTTTCCATTAACCACAAACATGGATTTTAGCGCAGCTGCTTTTGAGTAAAAAAAAACATGCAGGATTCGTATTTACACATATACTAAGTACTTTAAAAGAGCACACAGCTCAAAAATGAAAACCGGGGAAAGAAGTTCCTTTGCAACATTTAATGCTGGTTTAATTGCAAAGTGACTTCTTTAGTGTTGGAGAACGTAAAGAAGTGTCATATCTCAGCAAGCATTGGATGCAGATGGATGCTTCACGGCACTGGGAAAATTAAGATCCTCTGGAAAAGTTCGTGCTTAAGATAAAAACCAAAATCGCAAGTTGTGATTTGGTTTATATGTATGTGTCATTCTTATATTAACAAAAAAGTGCCATGAAATTCGTGACAGAGTGAAAATGAGAATCGACAGCAAAATTGGCAAGCTGAGTGCTCCAAGCAAACTGTCACTCGTTGCATTTACTGTGTTAGATTACCATACGTAAAGAGCACTAAAAAAAAGAAGAGTAGAGTGAAGAGTATTAAAGCTTCGGTTATACCGAAGTTATGTTCTTTCCACTTTTAAGATTTTAACTTAATTATTTTTTATTATGCAAGTTTATAGATGTTTTCTTTGTTGGAGGAAGTTGGTATGCGTACTACGACCAACGACGCTGAGCACAAAGTCTCACCATCTTAGATTTTGCGGCTAAAAGGCACACAACTCATCTACTAATCAAATCACAAGCAATTCTTTTTCTCATTGACTTTCGCCGTAAAGACAAAAATATTTGTCTTCCAGCTATGCGGTCTTTAACTCCTCAATCGTGGCAAAACGCCATCCTCTCGTAGGTCTTTTTAGTTTTAATTACGGTGTACTTTTTGGCAACGAAATATCGAAGAAGCAAGGTAACAACTTAGCAATTTCGAAACAAACTTCGCTACCTCATGTTTCATGCCCAAAAATCCGACAAAACTTGAATGGCATAGCTAACCGATATACCGACATACTCAGCAACTTCTCTAATAGTGATTCGACGGTTCTCCAAAGCAATTATTTTCAATTATCTGCACTGGGTAGTTGACGTGCTGAGGCGTCCTGGGCGGGATCTTCATTAACTTCTAGGCCTCCTGTGAAGAGCTGGTACTATTTATAAAATTAATTTTGCTCAAAGTAGACTCCATAGAAAAAAGTTGCCAAGCACACCTTTATATCTGTCAAAAGCAAACAAAAATGGAAAAATGGCTGATCATGTCAACTATTTTTATGAATGTACTTAGCCAGCGTAGTTTTTTGAAACACCCCGCATTTCTATTTTAAACTGGCTATCAATTGCACGTGATTAGGCAAATCGATGTGTTGGGTGCCTTTTAGCCGCATTAGCTAAGATGCTGTTACTTGCATTCTAGCGGATACTATTTTACGTGATGAGTTTTTGCACTATGACACACAAGCTCAACGAACGAATTATGCTGATACGATTTTGTTGTTTTGATTATTTTCGTTAGCTTATTTCGTTAGCTATTTTAAGTGGTGCAAACATTTTCGCTAGCTAAGAACTAGCGAACCATATTCAGTTAAATCGTTAAGTGCATTGCGACCTCGAGTCACCAGCTGAACAAAACTCATATACCAATCATATGCACGTGTGAATTAGAACACTGACAAAATATTCATTAAATTAAGTACATATCACAGTGTAATGCATACCATTCGGAGGGGACAATATATAGCTTTTAGGTTTACATAATTGTGGTTAGTTTTGGGCATTGGTTTTTTATTATTATTTTTTTTTTTGATACGACTACCTCGAGTACTTAAAATAAATTGTTGATTGCCATCGAATAGTGCTTTGAATATTGACAAGTTTTAGTGCGGTAAAAAATAAAATGAATTATATGCGACTTTTAGGCGTCAGAACAAAATTAAATCAATTACAAGCATATCATATTCAAAAAGTTTTCAAATCGAAGCTGGCAACTTAAATTTAATTTGACTAAGTTTAAAACTTAACTAAAATTCAAATTAGGTTACATTGCATTCATTCCATTCGGCTTGATTTACATGCAACAATTCAAATTTAGTGTAGTGTAGTTAACGAACACTATAGAAACCTCACACATTGCCAGTCACAAAGCCGCAAAACTTCAAAATGCTTTTGCTGAGTTGTCAAAATAAAGTTGCAATATTTACAGAATATTTGCATTTATTTCTCTAACCAACACAAATTTTTTTCTTTGCCTGACACTTTCGGCTATGTATTTCAGTTTGGTCAGCGCATAAAAAATTCCATTTGCAGCTTAACTTCACTTTATAACAACGAGGAAGGCAGCCATACCTGCAGCTTGTATGTATAGTACTCAATTTAACATCTTTCGTTATTTTTGTACTATTTCTGCGCTTTACAACACTGCAGCAACTGTCAGTCAGTGTGTATTGCCAGCGGACTTAACTATCTAAGCCACAGAATGTCATCAACAGCAGCATCCTCATTTTTAGATGATATTCTACTGATATGACTACGAAGCACTGAAGCACTGAAGCACTGTCTGACTGAGTGAGTGACTGACATGACAGCACTCACACACAGACATAGTGTATAGTGTATAGTGTATAGTGTTGGTAACCAGCATTTGAATTAAATTAGTTCTGATTTCACAGTGTTACTTTGTTGAGGTTTTGAATTTTGCATTTTATTTCGTGCTTCGTTTTGCAGTGAGTTTTTTTTTTTTTTTTTTTTGTATCCTCATGCAAAATTTGCTGTTTGAATTGTAAATATTTTGTGGACAAAGCGATTTGAATGAGTTAGTAGTGTGTGTTAAGGTTGATAAGTGATTTGGCAGCGATTTGAAAGGGAATAGTGTTGTATTGTATTGCTTTGATGAGCAGTGAGTATATGCAATATCGAATTTGTATATGTGGAAAGTGAGCGAATGTGAGCAAGATGTTATTAGTTGCTTTAGAAATTCAATAACTCTGTAGAAAGAATCACCTAGCCATTTAATTCGGTTTGTGTACAGAAGTAAGTCACAGAAAGTCAATTCTGGAGTATATAGTGAATGGGGTAGTGAATGTAGGAGCTCGAAACATGGGTCTATTATACATAATTTGGGTACAATGAATTCAGTGGTGATAACCGTTTTGCTAGTTTGAAAATCTTTTGGCCAAAAACCGTTTTTAACATTTTGTCTTGTAACTCCGAAACAATCAGAGATACAGAAAATGTACCCATACAAAAAATTAAAGCGAATTAAATTTCCAAACTAAATGATTCTAAGTTCCTAAGGCGTAGTAGATATAATTAGGAGATAAAGGGCTGGGAACACGTGTTGTTTCAAGAAAATTTCATAAAGCGGAACTTTTTACATTTCGGCCTGCATTTCCGAAACTAGCACATATACGGAAAATGTACCATGAACCACTTCAAAAGCCGTTATTAATGATGTCATTGGTATAATCGCGCGAATGGATGACGAATTTTGTTCGAAAACTTTCTTCAATCCTGCGACTACATTAGCAAATATAATTTGCTTGAATTTTGTATATTGGTACATTTTCCATATCACTACTAGTTTCGGAGATACAGGCCAAAATGTAAAAAGTTCCCAGCTCTATATCTCGGAAACTATCACTAAAACGACTTAGGATCGTAAGAGCGTTTAGCTTGAAGTTTGGATTTGCTTTAGTTTTGTTTATAAGTAAATTCTCCAAATCTCTGCTAGTTTCGGAGATACAAGCCAAAATGTTTTAAAGTTTCCGGTTTTTGGCCAAAAAACACTCAAACTAAACTATGCCTCCCATCCCAAAAGAAACACAAAATTCGTTATATATCAGAAATTATTTCACCGATCGTTATGACATCCCCTCGTACCATAGAATCCAAATTGTCTTAGCTTAGCAATTTTTGGACCGATGATGATTATGAAATTCTTAAAGCGACTTTCTATTGTTTCGAATAAGAATTTGGCTTTATGACATTTGGAACAAATGAGCGGAGCTATGCAAACGACCAATTAGTATGTCACTATCGTTCAGGTTTCCTTAGACACACCAGCAGAAAGTTGGAGACACTAGTAGAACGTGGTGCTTAAACGATGGAGGTCTCTTGTTAAAGTCTATAGCTTGATGCAAAATATGAGGGAAATGATGATCCTCATTTATCCGAATGGTTACTTCAATTGGCAGACGGTGATTTAGAAGTTCAAGCAGTGTACCCTTTTTAAGCGATCAAAATTCTGCAACATCGTTATTGTGACCGAAAACCATTATTCAGACGGGTCAACCAGTAAATTATAAGCGTATAAATATTTATTTCAATTAGTCGAACATTTAATGGCCGCAGGTGGAGTTCATTTTATATACACCCATACTTCATCCCGCCAATATTGACTATGCTCTTCTACTGAATCACACAAATTCATTGCTGATGTGTGAGTGTGATGATACATACTACAAAAAATGTTTTTAATTCATTCAACCTACTCTCATCTATTACTACTATAGACAGCACTCAATTATAGCACTCCATCATATTGATAAAGTGCAGCGAATCTTCCTCATTTTATAATTCCAAGCGCCCTAATAAGATAATTAACAGAAATTAATTTAGCTGCTTAAAAAAAAAAAATTCTAATGAAAACATATTGTGTAGCATTTTTTATTTTCTACTTTTTCAAATTATCTCTCACAGCATGAAACCGACAGCAAATCGCTAAAATATAGGAGTAACACCACCCATTATGTAGAGAAGTACTCTGTCCACTGTATACGGAGTAATAAAAATAATAAGTTGAGTGAATGATAACAATAATCATTAGCATGTCCCTGCACGCTTTCATATTAAACTCATTATTATTATGATTATTATTGTTATTATCATGACAGCTAAAGAAAAAAAGAGCACGTTGTATACGTCGTACTCATTCAGTCCGACGTTTCTTAATAACTTTTCCAACTTGCTATGCTGCAAAATGCTCATTAAAAATTCCCACAATATGCGCCATGTTATGTGGCCAGACTGTATCTGGCCAGGACTTGGACTGTATCTGCACCAAAATAATATCTTTCTAAATGGCAAAAGAAAAGCGAATGCGTCTCTTGAGTAAAAGCGAAAGTTTGACTGTGTATACGGCAAAGAACTTCATGGCACGATGCTCTGCTTCCTTTGCTTCCCAATGTATCTGACTGTGTGACCCATTAGTCGTGCGAATATGCGCCACAAATGAAGAGCTTAATTTTAATTAAATTCTTAACGCGTAGCACAAAATTCTTCTTTGCGCGCAGATTTATTAGAAAATTTGCCATGCCAAGTTGTTTCCAAAAAGAAAAGCATTTGTTTCCTTGGGCCTGCCTGGCTGCCTGGCTGCCTGCCTGCCTGGCTTCATGCTCAACTGTCAGTCTTCTTCTGCTACAACTCTGGTTAAATAGACAGTCACACAGACAGATAGACGGACAGACAGACGTCTTAGACATTGCACTCTGCTTTGTCAATGTCAACTGTTGCGGTGCGCATCATTAGTCTTCATCTTTATTTATTCTTTTTTAGGGCGTCGGAAAACTCGCTTTTTGAAAAGCTGTCGCGGTTTTTCTTTTTTTGCTTGTATTTTATGGAGCGGAGAAATATTTCAGTTTTTATGCGCGAGATGCGGTAATTACTATTGTTGCAATGCTATATAATACTCTACTTGTAGATACTTTTCTCAATTTTGTCAAACAAGATATGGAAGGAATCCAGTACAAAACTTTAGATTCTATCAATTGGAAAGTTTGTTTGGAAATGCTATCAATAAAAGAGATAGTTAAATGTTTGACAAACAGTAATCAATTCGGGAATCATTCAAGCAATGGCTTTGAATGCATTCGTGCAAGGCGCACTAATCAATTACGCATAATATCTTGCCATATCTGCCTCATGCCTGAGTAGATTGTTAGTGCGAGCGAAAGAGATGCATATATAGCACCTTGTACGAATACATTGGATTTATGAAGCGAATGGTATTTCCGCAAAGCTTTAGTATGTACTTGGAATTCAAACTGAGCAAAGATCTTGACTTTTAAGATGGTACAGATTAATTGTGCTGTTGTAGATAAAAATCTATCGAACTAAAGTGTATTGTGTAATAGCGGATCGAACCATAGCTGATGTCAGACACAGTTTCTAAAATTAACATGCCAGTTCCACTAATAGGGACAGCCGAACCTTCCCTCAATTTTATGTTGATGGCGTTCTTAAATAGACTAGAAATGTAAAGTTTGGTGTGCCCTTACCAACCCATCTTTTCAATCTCTACACAACAGCTAATTACATACGAGTTTCGTCGAATTTTGATAATTCTATCCCAATGGTGGGGGAGGGGGAGTGTGTGTTTGAATTCTTTTTTTTTATCCAATCGTTTTCAAACTCGATTTGTTTACAATTGCGTTTCACCGATTTCGCAAAAATTTACCAAAGAGGTGCGGCATGGTGAATTTATACTAAAGGTGACGTATTCCGATCAGGTGCACTCTGCTGTATTTCTTATTTATATTTTGTCTTACTCTATTTCATTTGTTGTGGTTTGAGATTTCCGTTTTTGTTTCACGCTCAAAGTATTTAAGAACTTCACCAAAGAAGAATACGTCACCTTGAAGATAAATCCACCTTGTGGTGAGGTGTTGGTCAAATGTTATATGGAAGAACATTTTTTTTTTGCACCCAATGGTTTACGAACTCATTTTGTATACAATTTATTAAACACGTGTCTCACTGATTTCGGAAAAGTATACCTCATGTGTTGAAATGGGGTGGGGCGGGGGGTGTGGTTGTGGGTTCGAAGTTCAAAGGTTATATGGGAAACTTTGTTTTTTCATCTAATTCTTTTTAAACTCAGTTTTTATGCTCTACATTAAACAAGCCTATCGAAAATTTTAATACCAATGGGGGAACGGCGGTGAAAGGCGGTACGGATAGATACAAAAAAAAATGCTTAACCTGACTGAATCATCATGAACTCACAACCGATACCGCTAATGCTAGAGAGCTGATATCTAGACAATAGATTCCTTTTGTGTGTGCTCACTAATGTGTGTTGTTAGGGAATTCCTTCTTAAAGGTCAAAAAGGGTGGTAGAGGTTATACGAGTATTGGAAACTTCTGATTTAAATCCAACTAATTTGCAACTTGTTATATATGCTATACAATACAATTTATTAATTTGAACCCCATGGGGGAAACGATGGTGATAAGTATATTTGACTCTTTTTGTCATTTGAACATCTTCAAACTCGATTTGTGTGTGGAAAATTGTACTCCGAAATACTTTGCGTTATTCTGCTAGTGTTACATAATATTGGCATAACCAGGGGGGGGGACTGGGGAACGTTCCAAATGTCAAATTTCAGCTCAATCAAAAGGTTGAAGTGGGTTAATATTGAGTTTGACGATTTGAACAAAGCTCACAAACACATCATTAAGTGTCTTTTACTCTATAAGGTGTATCAAAATCAAAACGGTCACACCCTTTCGCCGTCTATGCAGTATATCTCGTTCTCTCACATCTGTTAAATGTGCTGAAGAGTATCCAAGATTCAGTTCCAATGAAAATAATGTTGCTTTATTGTTGCTTAAACCATTTTTTTAACTAATTAGGCCTTTTTAGTATGTCCAGTACTTTCAATATTTCACGTTTCTGTTGGCAATATTCCTTACCGTTAACATGTGAGTGGTAAAATGACATTCGCTCTATTTATATATCAGCTGTTTGTGGTGATGATAATGATAATGTGATATGATATTGATAATAATATCGGTTATTTCATTGAAAATGTACCGAGAATGTTGAAAATTTGAAGCATGTTGGTCGGTCGAAAGGCGCTATACTTTATATACTTATCTAAATTATTTACCACACATAATTAATTGTGATCAAGCCAAATTTTCAATAATTTTGCATGCATAGAATAGCGAATATGATTACCAAACGCTTAAATTGTAAGCAAATATCAAATCTTTATGAGTCATTCCCGAATTATGTAAAATATTTAACGCTAGCCCAGACAACACGTTCCGAACTTCCGTTGTTATGCGCATAAAGTATATTTTTAAAGCTGTCGCAAACTAAATCACAAACAGCGCTGGAACAACTCTTTAATAAATATATATTTAGCTATCAGAATCTATTAAAATTCATAAAAATGTTATAAACATAGTTCAGCTCATGCCAAAAGTGCGCCATAAAACTATACACATTAATATCCGCACCATCAAGTGATATTAATGTGAATGGTGCTCTTCATATTGCAATTAAATTAAAAGTGTATATGTGTCGTAGTCATAAAGAAAAAAAAAAAAAAACCTGAATCTTTATGACAAAATCCGCTGTGAACCCATGAAATTCTATAAAAACTCTTTGCTTTCATATTTTTTATACGGGTAGTACTAAAATCTAAGGTGTCAGAAATGAGCGTAATTATAAATTCATAAAAATATTTCTATATGGAAAAGTCGGCAGGAAAAACGAACAAAAAAAATAAAAACATTAAAACTCGAAAACTCGAAAACGTGACGTTGTAAAAAATCCATAAAAATATTATATGGTAAAAAGAAATCCTGCAATCAAAATAAGCAAGCATACAAGAAAAGTATCTTATTTGTTTATATTTTCAACAGAAAACGAAAAAAAAAAAAAAAAAAAAGAATTGCTCGTAAATTATCACGCATGTCAATTGAAAGTTGAGTCGGAATTGCGTATTGGCAGCTACGAGTATTTGAACTGCGCGTTGAATTCAAAAGTATGACGCTGTCTTTGAATGTTTATGCATAAATAACGAACAAAAAAAATTGACAAAACGTAAAGAAATTTAAATTGAATAAACCGCTGACAGAGTGGCAGTCAGTGCGACAAACAGGCAGACGGACATATGGCATAGCACAGGACACTTGAATATCTATAAAAAAAAAAAACAACTACAGCAACATCAAAAAAACTGCCAGAAGCATAGCAATAGTAGACTACCATGACAACTCTGAGTTGGTCGACACACTCAAACAATAAGATACATTTTCAACTCAATATGCAGTTTTTGTATCTTAGAAGTCGCTTGTCCCACAACGTCACATTGGCGTCTTCAAGTGTAAATGAGCTGAGCTACAACGTTCATGTTTGTGTCGCCAAGCATTTCATTTAACTTATTTCTATTTTCTTTACTCTTTCATGTCATAGGCATAAACAATTCGTAATTGTTTATAAGAAATACTATTGACAAGATCTATTTCAAAAGTTGCAGCGACGGTTGAACTTAAACCAGAGATAGGCACAAAGAATGCAACCAAAATGTAAACATTACTGACAAACAAATCTAATTGATAAAAAATACGCAAAACAATATCGTAGGCGAACGTTTTTCTGGATCTCTGGAATACAAAACTAGCGTGGGCGGAACTGCAAACAATTTGCCGGCACGCATTTTGACGTTTAGTTTGTAGCAGCAAATTATTCGCTAGCGAATTAGCGCAAACGTTCGCTGTCTGATCGCCTACGAAAGTTTTGCGCGAAGCATATTCGGGTCTCATTTCCAAAATGTTTATATGATTTAATATATGAAGGTATAAATATCTACAAATTCAAAGGCAAACGATCAGTTCCGAAGAACTGCTATGCAGAAAAGAAATATATTTCATATATTTAATGCTTCTTTCAATAAATCCAATTATTTTTTTGTCATTCAATACTAATAATTGTCTATAGTCGTACAACTAAAACTTAAAATTATATGCGATTCATACGCAGCAGAAGCAAAGAAGTTGACACAAAATGTGGTTCGCGCATTGTTTGCCTAAGTCGGATGTACGCGCTTTTGCGTACTTTGATCAACTAGAAAGCTAAGCGAACATACTTCGTTGCTAAATTTTCGGCATTTGGTTCTTCATTTATTTGTTTTGAAATTTATGTAATACTTAGTAGCGCTTATAATACACAAGCCGTTTTTACATGTTAAGGTTATTAAGTGCTTGTTAAGTGTTATATGTGCATAGTACTACTCCGTTCGGCACAGATTTTCGAATTTCGAGTATTTATTATGCTTTTAATCTTCTCCACTGTTCAAAATGTTTAAATATGAAGGTAATTGTATATCGCATGCAATTACTTTCTTTATGCAATGCAGCAACTTTTAAATCGTATCTTGTTGTAGCGTAGCAAATACAAATCACTTCACACAGAAACTAAAGAATAACAAACGAAATCACACTTTAAACAACTTTGTTATTTATGTTCTGTATAATTTTTCAATCAATCGAGCAAATCAATTAAGAATTACTATGTATACATTTGTGGGAGGTCAGTTCCGCGTATTTCATATGAGCACCATTTAAAGTATTGATTTTTTAGCGTAAATGATTCATAAATACGTTGTTAAATACAATGAACTGAGAACTTCTCAAGTGATACGAGTATCTACTATTCATCAGTTTCACATTAAAGTTTAATTCGTGGCATCTTCAGTAGCATAGCAACTCGCGATTGACTTAATTAACGTACTCACTTTTATAACTTTAACGTACACTGCGTACGTTGCTATGCCTCATTTTGGGACTTTTATTATATTTTCCAGTGAATATTATTTTTTGCAGTGTCTTTAATACATATATCAAATATCATCCATTGGCGTCATATTTTATAACCCGAGCACGCACCCCGCCAATTTTGCTGGTAAATATATAAATAAATCTCTTTCAAGTATGCCCAAATGGTAAATTCAATCAAGTTCAAAAAGTAGCGTACAGTATATAACTATTTTCTTGATTCGCTCAAAACGTATAGTCGATATATGGTCGTCTGGCTGTTTGCATGAATTCGAAGATTGCGAAGACTATAGAAAATAGAGACTACAAATCTAGAAATTTTGACTCCCCGTATTAATGAGCATATAAAGTGCATAAAGAAAGCAGACCTATTTGACTAAGAGTAGCTTATGGTTAAAATAATAAGCCCTAAAAACGGTACAAGATATTTCGAGATCGAGGATCACACTCGACTGTAGCGTTCTCACTTGATCTTTTTAATTTTAGGGCTCAATGAGTATTACTAGTATTTTTTGCCTTCTACTAGACGGTCATCTCCATTGACCAAGTTCTATAAATCAGTTAACGATACGAAAAGTATAGCAGCGCAAAATGCAAAGCTTTCGAGAAAGCTACCACTGTGGACGGTAGTTCACGCACGTTCACGTGGTGAAAGCCCACCTCAGTAAGGCTGCAGTACGAGCTCTATATTATACTCGCAATATCAAAGTTTTTACTGTTAAGTAAGTAAGTGTTATACCACCATTGAAAAGGTTCCAACAGTAAAAATGAAATATATAAGTATTTCGTCACAAAATTGATGTCAGAAGTTTGGTGAGTAGCAGATAGGCTGTCGTCACTTGGTTTTTGACTCGCAGAGTTATTTTTTATTTTATTGTATAATACGAGCCTAACAATTTTTTGAACTTATAAAGAAAAAGCGAAAATGTAAGCTGACCAAAAGAAAGTGTGTAAAAACTTGAAGTCTTTTTATTTTACAACACTGTAAAGTTCTTGGATGGATGGGAGACTATTTCGACTGATCTACGAACTAAATATGGAACTCGCATAGCTGATTTTATTGGGGCGCTGTTAAAGAACTACTGATTTGCAATTGGATCTGCTGAGGTTGGAGGATCTGTCGTGGGAGTATGTCAGACATCTAGATATCTAGTTATGTAGTTGTGTGTGCTCGAGTTTGAAATACGCTGTACCTTGTTTAAGGCTCTTTATATGAAGCATAGATTTTATTTTTTAGTGGTCCTATCTGTATATATGTGGAGTATTCTATTTGAGTTCATGAAAAATTAGAATTAAATTAAAACTAAAATCAAAAAATTTTCATACAAAAACTCAAAAAAGGGTGCATGTTTGCTTGGGGCTACTGCTTAAAGTGCTCCGATCTGGGCATATAAGTATGTTATATTTTGTAAAAATTGACGTAAGATACGCCATATTTGGCATATATAGCCTAATTGAGAACAAAAACAAAATAGTTTTATACAAAAAAATAAAAATGGTGAGCAAGTTTCTATGGCGTACCCTTTAAAGAAGATGATTTTTCAAGCTCATTTAATACTAGTTATATGCAGAGGGGAAATGAGAGTAAAATTGTGCATCTTATAGTCTCCGAGATCTGTTCGTTCAAACAGACAGTCGCACGGACAGACGGACATGTCTACATCGACTCGTCTTCCGATGCTGATCATGAATATATATAATTTTTTGGATTTTCCACGCCTCCTTCTGTCTGTTGCATATATTCGCACAAATTTCATTTATCCTTTTATAATTTGGTTAAAAAAAGTACAGAAATGCTATGCAGTATTCTGCGAAGTTATCATAAATCAAGCGTATTGTTAGATATTACTACTTACCAATTGCCGATGAAGTATCTCTCTTAACTTAGTTTAGTTTGTCAACACAAATCAGAAGATCAAGGTGAAGATCCAACCATTCACTGCGGTAAAAAAGTTTTCCGTGTTAGAGCACGACTGCAGCATGCCACTCAAAAGAAGTTCTGCTTCTGGTAGTATTCTAAATTCGAAATAATTTTGAAATTTCTGCTTACGAAACGCATAAAAAGTAAAGTAGTAAGCGAAAAGGTTGTACTAAATATTCTACCAAAGCTTCGCTCCATTACATACGATTAACTCTGAAATTATATGGAGAAAAACATTCAATTGGAATGTCGATTTAAATCAATTCACTAGACTTTTAATGCCTACGGCTATGCTGCCAAAGCTTTTGACAGTTTACTGTCATTGCAATCATTTCTTTGATATGTGGCGCTGCATACTAATGCATATCGACAGGAAACCAAACAAAAACAACAAGAACAAATATATATATATATATATATATATATATATATATATATATATATATATATATATATATATATATATTTCGTACATTATGTCTGTTTGCTGTCTCTTTCTAGCAATCAAAAAGTCGCAGACTGAAACCACAAAATGCACAAAATGTGTTCAATTTCAGTACAATTGTGTACGGATTCGATTTCGGACATGTTCGGACATGATTCAGGCACGGTTTGAGCTGATTTCCGTGCTGTGATTTTTAGACGTGTATTGAAGTTAAAACAAACAAATGAAAATCTGCATGCCAGTGCAATGTTATGGTACGGCCATATCCTTATATCCTTATATCCTTCCACTTGCACTCACACACTCTCCATCTCTAACTTTCATACACTTGAAGTGCATTAAGCGTTCATTTAGCCATATGCCATATACGTATAAAACGTGCTGCACATTTTGCTGCCTGATTTGTTCGTCCTTGTTTTGTTCTGCCCCGTTTCCTTTCGTCGACGTGTTCGTTGCACGCATTTCCGCTTCCGTAAACGTTTTGCATTCGTTTTATGTCGATTATCCTGTTTCGTTGGGTTTTAGGCGAATCATTCGTGCACTAATTTCGCATTTTCTTTTTTTTTTTTGTTTGTTATTTTTTTGCGTCGATTTAACTTGATTCGATACAAAAAATATGTGTAGAGATTTTTGATAGCTGATTTTTCATTTTACACTTGATTCTTACCACGTTTCTCTTTCAAATATGTTTGTACGCTTCACACATAGTGTGCATAGTAGTATAATTTTGTCACGGAGTTTGTAACCTATTAAAAGGAGCATCGGAGACTTCATAAACCATATATATACTTGATCGGCTCGTCGGTGCGAATCGAAATAGTCATTCCTGTCTGTCTGTCTGTCTGTATGTCTGTCTGCCCGTCTGTATGTCCGTCTTTTCGTCTGTCGGTCTGTCTGTCTGTCCGTCTGTCTGCAAAGCTGTGAATTAAAATTTGAATTATTCAAAATGAAATCTTCATTCTGAATCATTCTTCTGGCTTTATGAAAACAGTAAATTGAATTGAATGCAAAAGTGAATCATTCTTTAAAAAAAAATTGAATTAAAATTTGAATGATTTAAAATGATTTGTAGGTTTTGAATCATTCTTCTTGAATACTTTTTGGAAAAAAAAAAGAAAAATAAGTTGAATTGAATTGAATAGAAAAGTGCATCATTGGTTTTTTGAAAAAAAAAGTATTTTAATTAAAATTTGAATGATTCAAAACGAACTGTACATTTTGAATCATTCTTTTGATTGAATTGAATTGAATGGAAAAGTGAATAATTCACAATTTCAACTATTTTCAAATTGTTAAAGCAGAAGCTAGACTAGGGAGAGACTAGACAAAGACTAGAATCGCAAAGAATGATTCAAATTTCCATGCAATTAATTTTTTTATTTTAAGAATGATTAAAAACTGTACAATTCATTTTGAATGATTAAAATTTAAATTCAATTTTTTTTTTTTTTGAAAGGCATTATACAAAAATCGTTCATTTAAATTCCTGAATGGTTCCCAGATTAATTCAAACTTGAATCATTTCTTTGCAGCTCTGTCGGTTCAAACTAGTCGCTCAGTTTTCAGTATATCGATCTGAATCCGTACGAGTATGGTGAGCTTGTATATTTCTTGGCTGAACATAAGTCACATTAACCATATCACGCCCACTTTTAGGGGTAGCCGCCATATAAACCCGCCGCCCACATTTCGGTTTTTATAAGAAAATTGTTTTTATCACAGTCAAAATCAACTTGAAATTTGATATGGACATTTGCTTTACATATCTATTATAAAAATGGGCGTGTCCCACCCACTTTAAATGATAGCTCTCATACAAACAGACCGTCTTTTCAGATTTTGCACAAAAAACTTGTTTATTACATATTATCAATATCAACTTAAGATTAAATTTAGTGGTTTCTATGAGCCGAAAGCTGCACATAATATATATATTAATGTGCGTGTCTCGCCCACTTTTAGGGATAGCCCTAATACAATTCCGCCTTCTTTCAGACTTGAAAGTAATATGTTAGATGCTTGTAAAAAGTATTGAAGTTTCGGTTCCACCGCAGTTAACATTTTTTTTCTTGTATTGTTTTTTGAAAGGACATGCAAGCATTTTTTTACAAATAGCATTTTTAATTGCTTGTATTGATGAACGTGCGTAAAGTCGGTGCTTCCTTTTTTTTATGCACGATTGCAACAGACATTGAACACAGTACAGGAGCGACAGGATCAGCCGGAGTTGTAGGCAACATCAGAGGCAAAAATAACAAGCAGTCTATGCTCATCTCATGTGGTGATGATGTACGCTTCAATAGAGTACTGCACTGCTTAAAAAAAAAGACAAAAAAATAGCACAGTATGCAATACATCCTTTCTCATCGCTGCACTGATGCTGTCTCGTCGCTCGTCCTGCGAGTGTGTCTGTGTGTGTGTGTGTATGTGTGTGTGCCTTGTGCTTCGTGTATTCATTCGATAATTGGTTAGCGCGCAACGTAATGCCAAAAGCCAAAAATGGAATTTCTAATTAACTTTAGCTGCGATTTAATACCACTCTTTCTATCTTCGTTACAGTACGTAACTAAGAGAGATACTATAGTGCAAACGAGGGCTGTTTTAGATATTTTTGTGATATCCTACTAATATTATAAACGCGAAAGTTTTGTATGGATGTGTGTTTGTTACTCCATCACGCAAAAATTATTGAATGTATTTTAATGAAACTTTTCAATAATATAGCACAAATATCAGAATAACACAGAGGCTATAATTTGTGAAGATTAAATTAACGCATTTATTTAATTATTTATTTTATTATTTATTCTCGATCGGTTACCATCTTTACCCGTTCTGATCATTCTCGATCGGTTACCATCTTATCGGTTATATTAACCCTAATACAATATTCATGCGATTTCAATCGCGATTTTAGCATTTTTGTATGAACAATTTTATTACCCGCGGAGTCATGACGTAGGGCGAAGTGGAGAATATCATTCCTCTGTCAATATAGTGTTCGAGTTCAATCCACCGAATTTTTATGCTATTCAGCCGGTAGCTCTATTACATTCTCAGTTTAGAGATCTGACTTCACATCTGCTTATTAGAGAGCTTGTGGTCTACCACGTTGTCGATGTCCAGCATGTTCTCCTGCAGCTCGTGTGGCGAAACGTATGTGTTCAGCATTTTCGGCTGCATCTCTTAAACACCAAACCTGTAAGGAAAGCTCCCCAAGTAGCCAGATCTGTTAAACAATTATGTTAGATGGAAGTCAATATATCCGTGTTAGCCTCTTATCTACTTATTAATGTACACTGTAAACCTAAAAGTCGAATATTCCATTTTGGATAAGTTCCATATTACCAAACGGTTCAGATACGAAGTATCTTTAGTTGAACGATGTCCTTGCGTAATGTTTGAAGCTGGTTCCGTTGATCCTATTACGCCTCTATATAATTCTTCATCATCTCAAGGATTCATTTCTGATATGATCAACGTAGCACAAATCGGAGCAGACTCTTAGTGCTCCGAGGCGATAGGTGGACTCGATGCCTCGTTGATAACTCTTCACCAAAAAATCTTAGAAGTATTTTTTGAAGTAGCTTTTTCAAATATTCGGTATTCCCCAATCCGAAATGCTACGAAACGCTTCTTGTACATCAATTGGCTACATTGAATGCTTTCCAAATATAGATACTCACGACGATCCAATACTCTTATGTACCCTCTTTCAATGGAGTATCCATAATTGCTCTGCTTGCCTGCGCTGATAGGAATCTCCAAGAGTTTTCCTATATATATATATATATATATATATATATATATATATATATATATATATATATATATATATATATATATATATATATATATATATATATATATATATATATATATATATATATATATATATATATATATATATATATATATTGTTATCTCCATCTGAAAATTTTCCCTTTCTTAATGATTACCTTTTGGTACTGCAACAGGACCAGAAGATTTGCAGTTTTTCACACTGCTGCCTGCAGCCACTACCTGCTCCTGGGTAATGCTTTCGAAGTCCGAATTTTCTATACTATCACTCTCCACTCGGTTTGATATTTGCATCTATTGTGCATAAACTTATTAAACAACCCTCGTGTTTCATGTGCAAGTTAAACAATTTTTCACAATATTTTTGCAGTTTTGCTGGGTTTATGCCGCTTACATGTGAACAGCTCTGTTTGAGTTTGTAGCATAAGTGAACCATTTGAGATGTGGTCAATTAACACATCAACGAGTTTGCTTTGCATTTGGCTTCACTTTTTTTTTTATCTCCTCCAGACACAATTTGGAAATACTTGCACAGGCTATGGATTAAAGTCTTCAAATTTGTATGTTTTCTAAACGAAAACAGAATTTTTGAGTGCATTTTAATCTGAAGAATGTGAAATATGAACACACAAGGCTTGCAGCGTAGTAGTACACATTTAACTGCGTAGCTGCTATCACACTAGTCTACATAACAGCCAAAAATTGCATTGCATGTACACAAAACAAAAAAAAAAAAAAAATCTATTAACATAATTTATGCACAAAAGCATTAAATCCACTAGTACAACACATATTGAGCTGAAGCTTACTTTTGAATCTAGAATCATTTTGTGATTCTATTTTTTTCCGTTTCGTCTTCTTAGTACGACGTTCATGGTACAACGTCGAAGTTTATCGCGCTTAATTCGTCTGGCATCAAGCGAGCGTACGCAAAGATACGTCGTTTGCTTTTCATACAAGAAGAAAAAAAAAACAGCTGCCAAAGCCAAAGATACTTTACATGAAATGAGCCACAAACGTTGAAACAGCTTATGACAAGTAAGTACAAGAGTCGAGCTGAATTGGCATTGGAGGCAACTACAAAAACAGAAGCAACAATTGATATGCGCGTACGTGCGTTGAATACCTCAAATGCAAAATGGGCAGACAGTCAGTTACAGATACGTATATACAAGTAGATAGCTGGCTGCTAGATATACATGATGTATAGATGATTGAGCGTGGTACGAACGGAACATAAGGAGCGTTGTACGCCAAAAGATAGCAGGGTAGCGATTGCATAGAGATTGTAAAAAGTAGAGAAGCGCCGCCAAAATGTTGGAATTATTAAAATTAGTGTGAGATATTGTATGTGCATAAGGTATACTTGTAGCTATCTTGATTCTTTCATATTCACGCGCGCTAGATACTCACAATTTAGTATGAATGTAAAGGTAGCTACAGCGCTGAGATCGGCATCCTATATTATTTAACTTCAGAAGCATAGCAGAATTGTTTTAAAGCACTACTATAACATTTTTTAAGTTAATCAAATACAATAGATACTCATATGATACATTATTATAACGATGGATGAATGCAAACATATGAAGGGTTATACAGGGTATCTCAAAAGAAAGTTCACATTTGATTTGCTGATTGCGCGAACGCAACTATTCCGAGGGGCGGTAGCCTAGCTTTTGGGAATTTAGTCGCTATTAAGCGTTTCTCGGGAGCGGACTGTGCATTGTGCATACGTGAGTTTTACAAAAACGCGTACAAAATTCTGCAGTATTCGATATGTTCGTCATTTAAATGATGCGCCAAGTTCTCGACTCATTGGAAAATGGATCGAGAAGTTTGAAGAGACCGGTTCAACGCTGGAAAAATCAAAATCCGAGCGTCCGAGGTCTTCGAGAACGTTCGAAAACGTAGACAGTGTTACTCAGTCTATTCGTGACAACCCGGTCCTTTCGATTCGGAAGCGTGCTGTTGCCTTAAACGTGCATAGATCAACATTGTTCCGCATTTTTAGCAACTTCACACATGTCCAACAGGTCTCTACCACGAGTTCATGAAAGCTTTCCTGGCTATAGTGATCTAATTATCTCCAGGAGAGGTGACATAAATTGGCCTCCACGAAGTCCCGATTCAACTCCTATGGACTTTTTCCTGTGGGGTTACGTCAAATCTAAAGTTTACGGTAACAAACCGACTTCTCTGGCACAATTAAAAGTAAATATCCGTCACGAAATGGCAGCCAACACGGAGAATACCTGTCCAGCCGTCGTATGAAATTTTAGTGCTCGATTAAATGAATGCCGTGAACGCAACGGTTTACATTTGGACAATATCATATTTAAGAAATAAATTCCCAAAGTGTGTATTTTAATATGTAATAAACATTTTTTCAATAAACTACTTATTTTTTTTATCGATTTTTTAAATGTGAACTTTCTTTTGAGACACCCTGTACTATTAGTTTGTATGTATGTATGCATAGAGAAGAATGCGTCAAAAGATATCTTTCTGCCTATTTTTCGTGCTAATATTTCGAAGAGTATAGATTTGTACACTATTTATATTCTAGATGAGCTCGATAGAGATCGGTAGAGCCATGTCCAACTGTCGGTTTCGTGACTGTGGCTAGTGAGTTCAACATACATATTTTTATCATGTAAACGATAATATGCTTTTGGGGGCTCACCTATAAATATTAAAACTCAAATTTGTTTTGATCACTTTTTGAATATGATATCTCACAAATGGTCACCGTCAGGGAGAATGGAGCAATGTGCTGTTTTTTGAATCAATTTTCGAAGTATTTCGTGTTGAATAGCGTACATTTCCTTTCGGATATTGAGTTTAAATACTTCCAGCGTCCGAGGCTTGTTGACATAAAATGTGGCCAGTCAAATTTTAAATTTTTCGAAATTAGACGACCGGCGTACAATGGCCTCAATAAAGCGATCGAAGCTTGTGCTAAGTGTGAACTATGGTTTCGTCTTGTTAAAACCTAAATTTATCTATGCTAGTATCTGCCAGAAATGGCATCTAAAAGTACATTATCATATCCCGATAATGGTCTCCATTGAAGGTGAGGGTCACTTCTAGACTCACTGCACAAAATCCTAAATCCAAACTGTGACTCGTTGGTAGTGATATGTTCCTCGTGAATTTCTTGAGAATTTACAGTGGCTTAAAATCAACAACTTGATTTGTTTACGGCTCTGTTCAGCGAAAAATGAACCTCATCGCATTTGCTTCACAATTTTTTTAAATTGAAATGTTATTTTGAATGTAAAGCTGTACAGTAACAGTGCCTTCAGGTGGCATGCACTAATCTTTGGTAAAAATTTCTTTAGATGAGCCAAATTTGGTTTTTTGTATTTTGGTCAGATTTGTTGGAGCTGGGAAATTGTGCGGCGTGATGCAGTGTGCTAAGACATTGCGTGTCAATGGCTCCGAATTGGAATCACGATTAGGACATATTAAGATGTCGATTTGATAAGTCAGAGACTTTTTGAATTTCGAATTGTATTGATTTGAGAGTAGTCCTTGAAGTAAACAATCTGCTTCATTAAGTTTGTATTTGACAGTTCTTACAAGCAGACATGAAAGACAGATAGACGTACAGAAATTGACATCAAACGTAATCGTGTGATACAACCGTTTCATATTCATATACAAATGGGCGTGTCCCGCCCACTTTTTGAGGTAATCCCATATAAACCCACAGTTCACTTTTATGGATTTGTACGGAAAACGTCAATATCAACTTGAAAATCGATATGGTGAATTCACACATCTGCTAGTAGGCGTGTACCGCCCACTTTTTGGGGTAGCACCCCCCCCCTTCCCTCTCGTGTGAAAGATATAAGAGCTTCGGTTCAATCGAAATTAACGTTTTTTCTTGTTAAAATTAAAACAGTCAAGTATGTTTGTTATAAGTAAGTTTTTTTATTGTACATATACCCAAAAGTGGGACGTGGTTTTTTATAGGAAATATTTCCAAAAGTGAGCGGGACACGCCTATATTTATTAGTATTAGTCTCAATATTGATTGTAATAAATACATTTTTCATACAAAATACCAAAAGTGAGCGATGTGTTTGCATGGACTATCTCCAGAAATGGGCGTGATATCTTGATATGGTTACTTTATACGGCTATAATAAAATTGTTTCAAATTTCAGCAGGCTCAGTCAAAAATTTTATACAGAAAAATGTTTAATTTAGCATCCAGTTTATGGGATATATTTTTAGGTCTACTTTGTTTCATTTTGCTGAAATGTGTGGTCTCCAAGTCAACGTGTTGACCAACCAGATGGGACCCTTGGTTTATCCTAGACCTAATACTAATTAATCTATTCAAGTTTAGTTGAATATGCATGGAAATTAGAATATTGTAAAAAATTCAACCATATTCATAGAAACGTACACAAACAATTTCATTTTATATATGCTGCTCGCACACTGTATCCACAAACTTCTCAAAATTTCAAACCAACTTCATAAAAGAAACAAACAAATTGGATAAACAGAATTAACCATTTCCAATGGAACATTTTCGCTTTGCCCAATTTCAGCAATTTTGTTTATTTTTGCAAATTGAGAAGAAATGCCAACGAACAGAAATTATCACATGTGATATCTCATTATGCAAACACCAAACTGTGCAGAAGTGCAGAGCGCTGCGAAGATAATATGTCCGTATGTCTGTCTGTCTGTCTGTCTGTCTGTCTGTCTGTCTGACTGTCTGTCTGACTGCCTGGCTTGCCATCCTGGAATTAAATTGAAATCATGAATGAATGCATGCGGCATGTTGGGTGTTTCATGCAATATGCGCGCATGCGAAGAATGCCGACCGACAGATGTATGAACAGATACAGATACATATAGACAGACAGACAGACAGACAGACAGACAGACAGACAGAAAAGACAGCCCAAATAAATAAGACTTGAAGTGCGTTCGAAGACGACGAAGCCTGTTTGCATTTTTCAATCATAAATAAATACATATATAAATATACCCGTACACAAAGTAAGCGCAAAATTATACAAGAGCAGCGGAACTATCAATCCGACAGCAAGAATGCTCGTACACAGAAATGCAATCATTTGGAATAAGTGTTGCTTATCAAGAGCGGCGCGGTGTACATAAAGTATCTTTGTATCTATGAGTATGTAGCTGTCGTCTGTAGTTTTGTAACTATTTGCTTAAGCGATAAATTTATCACTAATTGTGATTACGCGATTATTGATTATTATTATTACTATTATTATTATACTATTTATGGTATGGAGAATGAAAAGGAAACTATTAGCGTTGCGCATGCGTGCACAAATGTTTTCCGTTGACGCTTCAATCGTTTGCGATTTGTTTGATTTACTTCAAATGCTTTTTTTGCGTGTAGATACATACTAAGTATATATATATCATTGAAGACTTGTGTGTGCAAGGCGCATTTTTGTTTAAATTTAAAGACATATACTGAAATTTTAAGCAACATACTTTTTTGTACAAAAATATTAGAATAGTTAATTCTATTTTTATTATCAAAACTCGTACACTGCAGCCATGCATTTGTGAAAGGGTATTTTAAATGGATATTAAAAGAAATTCGAAAGTTTTCAGATTTTTTGTTCACCATTTACATAAGACAAATTCCATCCTGTATAAATTTTCGTACCGCACATCAACTCTAAGAGAAAGTACGAATTCTAGTAAACAGAGAATACAACACAGACTTGTTCCCTAAAATTTTTAAATTCTAATCTAAAGAAAATATGTATGCAGCAATCAATATTAAAAATGTGATAGTTTGAAACTGAGAATAAGTAATCTGTGTAAGTTTAATCTTTATTTTGTTTAAGTTAAACACGAAATCTTTCTACCAAGAAATCACTCCACAATTGATCAGCGAATCACCCATATTGTAAATGCTCACCAGAAGTTTTCCTCGCGTGTTCCTTGACATCTCTAAAAGCTTCGACGAAGTGTCAGACGGAGATCTAGTAAGTAAAATAAAATAAAAAGAACATTCTTCCGATGTGGCACTAAAAAGTATTTTCCTTATATCTAACATATTAATATTTTGTGGTGAAGAAGAATTTTACGAATTCAGAAATGAAGACTAATGCTCTGGGAACACTTCTGTATATGCTATTTATAAGTGAAGAAACTCATTTGGAGAAACTTAAAAAGATAGCATATTGAACTTAACCATTATAAATCAGTCCACGTAGACTGCATCAATAATCTCTCAGTATACAATATATATATTTATAGAATGATAATTCCAGATTTCTATCATGAAAATACCGTATAATGCCCGTCAATGTTAAGTTGCGATGGAAAGAGCACATAAAAGTATAAGTTAGAATCTATTGTACACTGTCAGTAGGCGACTCCATGGAGAAAGAGGTACATCTCATTTTTATTTGTTGCGTTTTCCAATTCTCGTGTAAAACAATATTAAGACCTGATGACGGACGGCAAAGATGTCCGAAATATATATTCGCTAAACAATAAAAACCAATAAATAAAATGCTCGTTATATTATATTCAATTTTCTGGAATGGGTGGATTAGACCTTAAGTCTGTTATAAATACTATCTACAATAACCTTGTCATTCACAAGCATACATTTCGCTCCAGGTGCTTGGAATGGAGCTATTCAGGATTGCATTGGTCTCTAGTAACGCTGGAAAAACATCGCTAATAACCAAATCTGATCGTATGCTTCATATAGTAAACAATTTTCAAGAGAAGATTAAGAATTTATACCGACAAACAAGCTTCACTTGAAGTTTCCAAACCATGGTAGAATGCGTCTATAAAGCACTACTTTCTCAGCTGCACCAAATCTGCTTGTAAATGTTTTCAACATGATTATGCTATAGGGAGCTACCCTAACTAAACTAACTAAAGCTCCAAAACTGTACGGTATGACTGATTCTGAAGAGATGGGTAGAGTGACCGATCACACGTTTGCCATGAAGTCTGTGGGCCGTTCTCTTCAGTGGCACAGCAAGACTTTCTTAGGTCTTTTGTCGATTCTTTTTCGACACCTTTCATATATAATAATTTTCTTAAATATTATCAAAACTTATTTCCACCATTATCCTTCTAAATTTAACTAGAGTTTACGTGATGATCGAAATCGATCTCTCCATTGTGTAAAAATATTCAATAATTCATTTGCCAAGCACTTTAAAATGGTAATATAAATCTGTGTGTTTTTTTATTTCGGAGGATGGACAAACGAAGTTCGACATAGAAGACAAACCCGGTCTAACGTTGGACAAAAAAATAAACTTTTGCATTTCCGGAAACTGATTACAAAAAAAAAAAAAAAACAATTGATTTTTGAAATCAAATTTTCTCCTTTATTTATTTTTGGTATGTGGGCAAACGAAGTTCAAATTTGGACAAATCTGAACAAAAGTTTGACAAACGAAATGCATTTAAGTAAATTGAAATTTCACACTTCGGAATGTTAACTTCACACGGCTGGTGCGGAACCTTTAAGCAATTGGCTGAATTTGGTATATGGACAATCTGGGCCTGCATGTGCAACACAATATAACAAATTAAGACAACATTCTGAGCTGGGCAGAAAGCGAACTTATAAACTTTATGAGTATTGATGCAGCTTTTAGTGGGAGATATGTGTCATACGGAAGGCTGCAGTTTTAGCTCGAGAAATAATTGTGCGCAATATATATACTAAGTGAAATAGGATAAGATAAATAAAGAAGTCTAGCTTATATTGAGCATGTATTTATTCCGCTACAAACGATTTATCATGAACAGACCTAGTATCTTCGAAACCATACACCAAAAACCATGCCCCAAATGCGCTCTTTAAGTCTTATCTCATCTAAAATAAACTAAGGAGCAATGATGAGTATATTAGCCAATCTATCCACGCTACAGAGTGGGGCAGCATCATTGTGTATACTGAAATGCAGAAAGTGTTCAAGAAATTCTGCAGCAACTATAGTACACTGTGATTTATGCTAGTTAAAGACTGATTTCTACTGGTTCAAAAATATCTCATTGGTTACCATACTTCGGCAAGAGAACCAACTCCAATCTGTATGCTCTTTTTTGTGCTGGAAACCCAGTATTTGATGCACCTATTTCAGCTGGAGGAACCTTACTCAGAACGCGTTGTGTGAAGTTTGTCTAAAATACGGCGAAAAATAGTTGCAAAGGATTTATACGATTTATTACAGTATGTATAGCCAATATATGGAAATAATCACCTTTATTTATCTGTACAACGTTTTTGGATGACTGACAGTATCTGCACATTGTACTTTGCCATGCTTTTACCATTGAAGAAGGTGAACTCTGTGCAGTAAAATATTGAAGATGTACTACATTCCATAAAGAACTTCCTCTCTTATTCCTCTTTCTTTTTACCATCACTTATCATTTAATGAGACTTTGTGCCATAAATTCTCAAATTTTTTGTTTTATTTGTCTAGAAGCGTATCTTATACTATGTTCAATAACAATTTTATTGATTAATACAATATCACTTTCTACTACAAGAAAGTTTGTCAGTGCGCCAATCAACAAATAAAATAAACGTACCTAAATAAATAGTAACAACTACACTATTAAACAATTTTGTGTTCACATAAATCTCAATCGAATGTCAATGATCTATTTGTGTCACAATAAAATTGTCTTGTGCGTCCATCAACTGCACAATCAGCGCCAAAAGATCAGAATTAGACTCGATTGAACATTGAATTGGTCTACTAAAGTCAATAAAAGGAAAAAAAATAGAGAAAAAATTAAAACCTAAAAGCGTACGCGCGTTAGTCTTATCAAAATCAATACTCAATGAATTTCCAATAATTGCGTTGCACATTAATCAAGATTTTTTCACGCATTGCACTCGCCACACGCAACTTCACTTCAAGATACTCAGCAGCAATGTGGGCGCCCCAAAACCAAAGACTTATCCGCCTGTCATAATATGGCATTAGTAAAGCATTTAAACATGGGCTTAGTGCCGGGATTTCATTGCTTAATGTCGGAGCGTTGAAAAATTGACTTTTAAACGCTTTGCGTGTTGAGCGTTTGATTTGGAATGAGGCAGATATAAAAAAATAAAAAAAAAAGCAGAAATATTTCCGTACTATAAATTTCACTCGTTGCAGTCAGACTGCATACGAAATGCCTTTGCATTCTGTGAGTTTTGATTTATTGTCGCGCGCTGTACTGTTGGGTGAATATATATATATATATATATATATATATATATATATATATATATATATCTATATATATATGCATTTTATATTGCAACAGATAAAATGTAAAGTATCTTGTTTGTAAGTTATGCGCACACACTTGTTAGATAGTATCTGAAATAACAACAAATAGTATCTGTAGACATAGAACTGCGTGGTACAGCAACTATTTTTTGATTGATTGGTCGCCAGTTGGCAAATGTAGTCAACGGCATTGTTTGAACTGTTCTTAGTTGCATTTTGTTTGTTTTTAGCTTGAATTTAGTACGGGAACTTCTTGTGTATCTATATAGCGTTAACTAATTTGCACTTCGCGTCATTTTATATGCTAAAAGAGTACATATATAAAATGGATGTTTCAGTCTTGTTTGGTATAAATATATTTCATTTAATATTGCCAAAGATACGAGTATTTTGTTGCTTTATACAACTGAAAGATACAATTTTAAATTTTCAAAAATCTGTTCGAGAAACTTTAATTGTTATGGAAGCTCTAGTACCATTCACACGGGGCTACCCCAAAAAGTGGGTGGTATACGCTCACTAGTAGATGTGTGTGAAGTGATGTGGTAGATGTGTAATATCGAATTTCAAGTTGATATTGAATTTTTCCATACAAATGCATAAAAGTGAGCTGTGGGTTCATATGGGACTACCTCAAAAAGTGGGCGGGACACGCCCCTTTATATATGTTTATGAAGCGGTTATCCACTAAAATGCACCATATCAAAATTCAAGTTAATATTGATATAAATGAAGAATTTTTTCATAAAAAAAAAAACACAAAATTGCACGGTGGTTTTGTATGGGGGCTACCCCAAAAAGTAGGCAGGACACGCCCATTAGACTATGTATGTTAATCGGCTGTCTCTAAAAAGGCACCATATTTTATTTCAACCTAATATTGACTTTAATAAATGAATTTATCATACATAAACCCAAAAGTGGGGCAGTAGGTTTGTATGGGGGTTTCCCCAAACAGTGGGCGGGCCTCACCAATCAATGTATATGTCAAGCATCCGTCCATTAAAAGTTACCATAGCAATTATTAAGTTGATATTAACTAAAATAAAAAAGCTTTTCGTATGGGGGCTATCACCAAAGTGTGGGCGTGGCGGGTCAATCTTGATACTCTATTAAACTGCAATAAAAAGAAGTGTATGCCCAAAATTTCAACTGTTACAATATTCATTTAATACATATTATCTCTCTCTATCTCTCTCTCTCTCTCTCTCTCTCTCTGAACAGGAAAAAGATAAGTCGAAATGTCTAAACAAGAAGCTTCTAACTCTTAAAAACTTCAAGATCTTGATGTTCAAACAGACGGACTGAAGGCAAGGCAATATGGACTCGGCTTTCGATGCTGATCAATAATATATACTTTCATATATACTTCATATATACTTTATGGCATCTATTACGCCTCCTTTTGCATGTTACGTATACATATTTGCACAAACTTAGTATACCCTTTTACTCTATGGACACAGTGTATAATTATTAAATCGTAATTTAACTACAAACTCAATGAGCAACAGGAAATGTATCTCAGTTGCTGCAGTCACTGCAAGGCGGCATTTGAAGATTTGTTTTGTTTCGCAAAGATATCAAAACGTTTCAACGCCAGCAACAATTGAGATACAAAAACTCTTATACACATAGTAAAGAGTATTGTGGAAGCTGTTGCTACGAAAGTATCTCACTGCGCATAGTTTGTGCTAAAGAGCATGCTAACTTAAGAGCACTAATCAGAATGAGTAGCGCGCAACATAAATACTGCTACCTGCAGAATACATTATTGGTTTATAAGTATATTCTAAATTACAGGTAAATGCATTAAGTGAAATTTATTAAAAGCGGAAATTTTGTATTGAAAAATACGCCAAAATAGATATTTTAATTCAAAATAATTAAAATAATAGAGATATGCTTTAATGACATATGCATAGCTACAAATATTGTAGCTAGTTTTCTTATAATTTTAGTATTTTTTTTTATTGAATTTAAATCAAACTCGTACGCATTTTGCTATAACTACTTCTAAACTTCATACAAACTAACAACTAATGCTAAGACTTCACAATAAATACGCTGCGGCAGTTACTACGCTTACAGCTACAAAAGTATCTCAAAATTCGTTCAAAACCTAAACGCGCTCTTTCACAATGAATTACATTTACTGCTACGCTCTTACAGCGGCGCTATATGCAACTCAAACTCTTATTAACTTCTCACGAAAACATTTTACATGCCACACCACACACTCAACGTAATCGTGCCTACGTTCGTGTATCTGTTACTTGTATACGACGACTGCGCGCTCCTTGCTGAATTTACAAGATACGTACGAATCAATTGCTCGCTAACCTTCGTACAGCGCGTTACAACGACATTATTCGGCGGCACGCGTTTGCCTACATTGCCTACATAACAAACAGCAAAGATATTGAGATACATTTTTCGTAACAGTGTAGTGTTTTTGTTGTTAGCACTGTTGTTGTTGTGGTTGTTGTTGTTGTTGGTGGTGGTGGTGGTGGTTCTATGTGTATTGTGTTGTATTGTGTGTGTGTCTTGCATTCATGAGATACTTTGCAGCACGCCGTTTCATATTAGTCAAGTTAGTCTCATCCCAACGCTCGTGGCAAGCACTACAAACGACGCACAAACGTTGTTAGTCGCGTAACGCGTCGCGTATATAAAAACTACTCGAATTCGTAAACAAATGCGTAAAGTTAAAGATACAAATTAAACAAAAAAAAAATATTTGTATTACTTAAAAATGTCTTTTGTGCAGTGTAAAATGTTTGTCAACTATTTACTGCCGCAGCAGCAGTTTTGGCTGCATGCAAAAAGTGCGCAAATATGATAAGCGTTTCAGCAAGTATCTAGAACAAATAAATATTTGCAAATAGATACAAGTGTGCGATAAAAGTTTGAGCTCAATTTCAAATACTTAAACGTGCTAAGCTGTAGAAAAAATTTTAAGCAATATATTGCACAGTTAAATTAATAATAGTAACTGCATATCAAATGTATCTACACGCTACTTAAGTTAAAAGTGTTAAAAAAAGGTACCGCATATAAATATATAAAAATTAATTACACTTCTTAAAATAGCATTTAAAAGTGTTTTGAAATTAATAAAATAATATTTATAAGCATATATGAAAAAAAAAAGATACAACTAGCTAAAACAAACTGTGTAAACTGTGCGCTGCATTTATTTTGCATTTAATTCCATAGTTATATATATATATATATATATATATATATATATATATAAATTTATTTGTACAGATATTTTTTGTGTGTATTAACTTAACAAACAAAATAAATATCAAGCTTAAATGGATTATGTACTAATAGCTTTTCTATAGCTAAGCAACGCGGATATATTTTAACAACTAAAAGATACTAAGGTGAGTTTTTTTTTTTTTTTTTTTTTACCAACCAAAACAGCTACATCGAGATTTTTAAAGTACTGTTTTCTATTTTAAAGCCTTACAAACATATGCTATGTACTTTGTCTTATCAATTTTACAATGTATCTGAGTCAATCAAAACTGACGCAACTGTTTGCTGAGCAATTTGTAGCTAAGTATGCATCGATATGTATTTATGACTAAGTGCCATTTTCTGTACGTTAACTACAACATTTATTGCTGACTATCTACGTAGACAAATAAACGTAAATTGTTTTACAATTGTTTAAACAAGAAGTGTCATAATTTATTTAAAAAAAAAAAGAATCTTATAAATGTATCTTCTACGACAACTGCGCTGATTTATGAAATCTTTAAATTTTGCGTGCTATTCGTGCTATACAAGCTTTAATAAACTTAATCTACAGTTTAGGCAATTTTAGTACTTATAAATAACAATGCAAAATGTATCTCAAAATGTATCTCAAAATGTATCTCAAAATGTATCTGTGCTGAACATACAAACACCAAGCGGTTGAAAAGTTGTTTATTATCTATTAAGGCGCACTAATTTATTAAATTAAAACTGATTTAGAGTGTGTCAAAGTTCAGTTTGTCTGTTAGTTTTTCTATTTTTCTCATGTGTGTATTTGATTTCTGTGTGGTTTTGTGTGTTAAATTTTTTGATATACTTTGCAGCACATCATAGCGCAAACAAGCAAAAGTTCTTAGAAATTATTGTGTTTTTAAACAAAATATTCAGCAATTCTGGAAAATCTTAGATCAAAGAAATTGCTTTTTACTGAATTTTTCAAAAATTTTATAATCAGAAATTCTAACTAATTATATGCTATAATCAATTATTAGGCCGTACATTTTTATTTCATTTTGCTGCATAATTTTTAACATTTCAATAAACACAAAAGTATCTCAACACCAAAAACACAGCAAAGTACATTCAATTTTTAATTGCTGCATAAAGAAAATTTTCTTCCACTTGATTACAACAACAAAAATTTTCATAAAATACCGAAAAAAAAAAACAACAAAAAGAAGAAATTATGAAATGTACTGCAAAATTCTAAGAAACATCACTTGAAGTGGTAAAGCGATAATAATTGCTATGGCTGCAGTTAAAACAAACAAGTTTCTTCTTTTCTTTTTTCTTTTTTGTTCCACACAACAAAGAAATCAGATAAAAACTGAAACTATTAAGTAAATAATTAAGCGGAAAATAAAAATTTTTAAGAGAAAAGAAGATGCTTGCTTTACACTTGGCGCGTTTGTGAAATTGATAAATGATTTTTTGTTGTTGTTTTCTACACATTTTCAAGATGCAATCGTGTAGATAAAATGCAATCTTAGAGATACTTTTAGCTAGCTGCATAGCGTGTACGCTTGTTTTTTTTTGTGTGTCAGGTGTGTCTTGTGTTTTTGAAGATTTTATTTTTATCGTTTTACTGCGTGGGACTTTTTTTCGTTTAATTTTTTCATTTCTGATTTTCGGTTTCTGGTTGTGCTCTATAAATTGTTTGAATATATTTTTATTATTGCCTGCGTTGACAGTTTCTTTGGTAATTTGTGTCTAATTAATTACTAATTCTGTTGAGTTTGTTTGTTGATTGTTGAAATGGAGTGTGTTGTCGGTTTGCTAGAAATATAACTTCTTTAAAATAGTGCTGTATGTGCAGCTAGATGGACAGACGGATGGAAAATCAAACAGTAGCACAGCAAAATAGTTGCACAGTAGAACTTTGCTAAATCGACTTATTGTAACTTGTTAAATTGATCAAAAATTATGCAAAGCGTGCTCGGAGGCTAAGGTTTCAAAATTTATATTCATTATAAAGTATACTAAAGCATTGCAAAGTGAGAAGAAAAATGAAAAAAATATTTACAGAACTTATATAAACACGAGCTCAAGCGTATGCTCGCACATACATAAGTATTAAAATACACGAATTTTACTAGTTATCTTACTTGTAATCATTTGAGAGCTGATTGAGTTTGATTCAAAATAATTTTGCTCATTTATAGAAACCAATCGATTATTGATAATCGAGAAAAATAATCGATTATTTATGCTGCTCAATTTTTGCACAAAATATAAAAGTTAGATACATTGAAATTGTACGGCATAAATCATACTTACTTCACAGAATAAAACAATCGATTATGCAGTAAAATATTAATCGATTAATCGTTCATAGCAGTCAATTTTTTTTTTAAACTAATCTTTACGCACGACTAAAATTCCTTTAAAACAAACTTAAAACCGAATAGCCGCTTATGCTGACAAGTACATCTCCAATTCAAATCGATTAATCAATTAAAGAACCAATTCTAACAGAATCTACTTTTTTGAAATGGTTTTTAAAATTATTAAAGTGCTCAAAACAAAACTTGAAACCTAATATATGTTTGTCTTCAGAAAAACTTACTCAATTTAAACTATTTAAACAATTAATTAAACATTCCTTCTAAAATCTTCTTTTTCTGGAATGGCTTTTAAAATTTTTAAAGTGTTTTAAAAAAGCCATATAGAATTTTGTCTTCACAGGAACTAAGTTTGGCAATCTCTACTAGAATCTTCTTCTTTTTGTAAATGGTTTTTAAAAATCTTCAAGTGCTTTGAAAAAAAAAAAAACTTGAAGTCAAAGTGTCTTCAGTAAAACCACCGCATTTAAATCTTTTAATGCATTTTTTGACCAACTCTACCTGCATCTAAATTATTTGGTATTGGTTTTGTGGTTTAAAAATACATGCAGCCAAATACCTAAAAGTGTTTCTTGAGAATCAATACAATCGAATAATCAATTAATTGTGCAGTTCTGCCAAAATTCTCTATATTTGCAAGTGTTTTTGAAATATTGAAGTGTTTTGCAACAAAATTGCATCAAACATACAGATGAATTTGCACATTGCGTACTTCACTGATGAACTGCTTCAATTAATGATTAAATCGATTAGATAAGTAGTAAACCAACCCAACTTCTCTTTGGAGAACTTTCTAAAGTAGCCAACCATTTAACTTCTCTTAAAAACTGCTTCAGTTTATACTAAAAGCGTTTAAACGCCAACCATTTCTATCAACCATTTCTATAGAAATCTACTTTTTAGAAAACTCTCTAGAGAAGTCGTAAATCGATTTTAAATGAACTTACAGCAAACATACAACGAACATTTAAGTTGCTTCACTTCACTGAAGGACTTCAAAAACTAAAATATAAATCGATTAATTGAGCATCGCTACTTAAATCTTCTGATGAAATCTTATTGATGAAATATCTACGAAAGACTTTGTAAACTTTAAAACAAGCATGCAGCAAAGATGCAAGAGATTTGAAATATATGAAGTGAAGTAACTGAAAAAACTGCACAAATTTAAATCGATTAATCGATTAATTTACAAAATATTTCTATTTATGCTCAAAAGCCTATATGAAGTTTTAAAGTGTTTAAAAACCAACTTAAGTCAAAAATAGAAAGCATTTTAAATCTCTCTCCACATCTCTGAACAACTTGCTCAATTTATATAATATTTAAATCGATTAAGCGATCAATGGACCATACATACAGAAATGTTCTTTCTGGGAAAACTTTCTAGCAAAAGTTGTAAATTGCTGCTGAATAAATGCACAACAAACAAACAAAGCATATGCAATGTTTCTTCAAAGTGAAACTGCTTCAATTAATATAAAGAGCCATAAATATGTCTATGTCATCAGCATATGCGAGTAGCATCACTTCCTTATGGAAGATCGTGCCCGATCGTTCTACATATGGGCATTGGCGTACGATGTACTCCATCAGGAGATTAAAAAAACTTTTATGAAGAAATGTACATACTTAGTGAGCGTTGAAACAAGCTGGGAACCAAGTTACAAAGTACTTTAAATTCAATAAACACTTTAAATTTTTACTTATATGAAATACTGCACAAATACCATACAAATCTGAAACGATTAATCGATTAGCGCTACAACATTTTTAGGCATATGTCTACGATAAAACCTAAAAGTTCTTAATAACAATTTGAAGCAAAAATAAACTTTATCAATATAAATTTAAATCGATTAATTGATTGGAATATTGTTTTTAATTACAATTTTTTTGAATACATAAAATATCTTTAAAAACCAATAATCACACAGTAAACTTAGTATATTTTTCCATATATTTGAAGACCTTCTTCAATTAAATTTCAATACGATTCATCGATTATTGGGGTATATCTGCCAAAATCATATTTCTAAAGAAATTCCTAAGTTTTTTAAGCAATCTTCCAAAGAACTTTAAATATTACTCCACGTCTTTGAAGTAACTCACGCATTTGAATTGAAATCGTTATTGAACCTAATATAAAATGTTCTCCAACTTTCTTGAAAAACTTTTCCAATTAATAAATATTTAAATCGATAAATCAGCATCGATCGGAGATCATTTAAATCTCTCTTCATTTTACTAAAGCACAGCCTGCGAAAGCCTAAAAGTGTACTTTAAACAAACATGCATCAAAAATTCATCAAAAATTCCAATTGTTTTTTGAAGATCTTCCCTAATTTAAGCACACCCAATATTCGAAACCACTAATTCAATTATAGCACCATACCATAAAAATACCAAACAACATGTTGCACAAATACACTCAAAATTCCTTTAACTTTGAGTGTATCTACGCGCTACACATAGCTACTATCTGCATGCTTGTCCATGCATGTTGTTGTAAAGAAATAAAAGAATTCAAAAAGTTATTTATGAACGCCATGCTTTGGAAAAATGTACCACAGAGTTTAAAACGACACTAGACTAGTCTTTATAGCTGCTGCTGCTGTTGCTGCTATTGCTGCTGTTGCTGCTGTATTTGTTGTTGTTGTTGTTGTGCTGCAAAACTATTTAATTAATTAGCGTCTAACTAAGAATAATGTTTCCTGCATACGCTTGTCATAATTTTTAAGTTGTCGGCTATTTTCAGCTACAAAAACAGCAAGACTGGCGGGGCAAAATGTTACTTGTAACTAGTAGATACTTTGCTGCAGCAGCTATCTATAGTGTTACAGGTGCCATTTCAGTTCGACTGTCTATCTGTCTATCTGTCTGTCTGTCTGTCTGTCTGTCTGTCTGTCTGTATATAGTATAAACGCGGCACACTATTTTACCATTTGAAGTGTTGTGGAACTTCAAATGCATAGTTTGCTCCGTGATGATGCTTTAGTTTTATTGTTCTTCGACTTCAGTTTATTTGTTGTTTTTTTGTTAAAGTTCTTTGCAGCTTTTATTTTTGTGTTAAATTGTAAAATCTACTGTGTCTGTCTGTGTTTAATGCACCTAAAGCATACATTTAAACAGAAAAACCTCAGTGAAAAATACTGCTGCGGCGTTGTTTTCACATTTTCTTGGTTTTTCTACACTTTTTTTGTACATACTTTTTTATGTGAAACACTTTGTGAAATACTTTTGTAAGTTTTTTGTGGTTTGTGCTCGTAAAAATGTAAGAAAAAGTTAGAAGTAAAAATCAATGTGAAGTAGCAGCAGTGAAGTAGATAAGTACAAGAAAAAATAGAGAAAAAAGAAAAAAAATTAGAACGTTGTAACGACTTGGCGCCAGGCTGAAATAGATTTTTCTTTTAGATTTTTTGTACTGTTTTTCATTTGACTAATTAGTGCTGAGTTGTGAAAAGCCTTTTCGATGAAGTACATACGTAGCTTGCAAGCGGATTTTAAGGCTTAAAGTATATAGTAACCAATTTTAAATATGTAGCTCAAAATGTATCTCAAGCTATTAAGTATCTACAAAAACGTTTTATACGCAATTAACACAAATTTAACATTGCTTCTCAATTAATAATTCATTCTAAAAACAAAATGTGCTAATTATAATTTTTAATTCAACTCGCTGTCGCAACTATAAGATACTAAGCGCTTGCGTTTAGATACTTTTAATGAATAATAAGTTGCATTAGTAAATGCGTCAAAGTTGAACTCAAATTCAAATGAAATAATTCCGTAAACGTAGTAAGCTACATTTCTGACACCTGGTGTCCGAAATTGTCTCGAAAATTCCCCAGCGTATTTTAAGCCTAAGCAGAAAATCCATTTAGGCTACACAGCATTTGCATAACTGATAGTAAAAGTGACAGTATCTTTCATTAAGGGTGCTGCTTTAACTACAAAATTACCCTAAAGCCGTTCTACGTGTAATGTGTTGACTGTGAAAAATTGCTTTGCATGTTTAACAGAAAAGTATCTTTTTGTTACAAAATTGTGAATTGATAAAGCTAAAGTGTGCCATACAGTCTATGTGTGTGCAATGATTAATTAAAAACTACAAATGTTGGGCGCAGTTTTTTTGTTTAACTTATTGTAAAAAGCAGCCAATACTATTTTCTATGCAATATTTACGCTAACTCGTAACTCGTATCTATGCTACAATTATAAAGCATGCGTAGCTGATACTATGTACTATTGCATGTGGATCACCCTCAATTTTTGTGTTTTTTTAATACAAAATGTTGATGAGTCTTCCCGCATTTTGATTGATTTCTCAAGTGCGGAAATGTATCTACATATGCAGTAGATACATTTTGTAAGACTTGTAGCTTAAATTTAGGGTAGGGCTGCATATATACACTAATGACGCTTCATTGTTCTGTGATGCATAAAATTTCCGCGTCGTCGTCGTCGTCATCGTATTCTTACATATTCATACAATTAAACAACACACAGACTGGGCTAATTTCAACACTCTACAATAAAAACGTGTATTGCTTTTATATTAAGCAGAATTTTCATTATTATTAGTTTATTCTTTTTTCTTCCTTTTTGCTCGAATGCTTTTACAATTTGTTTAGAGTTCTTCAATTTTGTACATCAAATTCATGCCATGCCTTATATGTAGCTACAATATGCATGAGAATGTTGGCAATGCGGGAAGTTCTAGACGCTTCATTCGTTCATTTCCGCTTTTACTATATTTGCTTTAATATATTTTTAGTTTCGATAGTCCGCAGACACTGCTGCTACTATGTTGTTATATACTATGGCATATAAAGTTCATTCAATATGACCGGATAAAAAAAAATTACATACGCGTAGATACAAATTCATTATGCAAAATCGACTGCATTTCTTTGTTGGAAGTAACTCTGGCAATGAACTGTGACCGTGCGAGTTAATTAGCGCATTCAGTTACTTTTTATTAGTTGAACTCCAGTATTCCACTGAGTGCTGAGGGTACTCAACTACTGTGGTTTATATGGGCTATTTTGCTGTTGCAAGAATTTAATAGATCTTGGCAATGTTTTTTGTATTAAATTAGAGATAGTTGTATGTTAAGAAGTTTTCAATCGCGCGGTTTGTTTGTTCTTTTTTTTTTATGTACAGTTTGTTTTATGTTTGCTCTTTATAATGCGGCTCAAAGCCAAATCTTACATCAATTTATTGATGCCCAATTGATATAATTCTGAAAGGAACGTCAGCCGATTTAGTGCACCGTTTAAACGATTGACGTAAAAGTGTAAAATTTGGTTGACTCTGACCAAATTTGTATTGATTTCCAAGCTTGGTTAAATTTTCATGATCGGCAACAGTTTACTGAATAAATACAAATATTGACGACTGTGGTTGGTGCTCGAGTTGTCAACCAATGGTTGGCGCATTTATGGCATTAGTTGACGCTTGTGGTTGTCTCATCTGCAAAAAGTAAGTCCAACAATTGACATGAAATTTAGTTAAACGAAATATGTAATCAACCAAATTTACGTAAAAATATTAAGAGTTTACTTGACTGACGTCGATTACTGCTCGAAAAGTGTAAAATTTTGATGTTTTTAGTCAGTCTTCCAAATTCGGTATAAGATGCAATTAGTGCACGAGTTTAGTACTCGGTAGTCAGTTCTTTTACTGATTAAATTCATCAAACCAACTTAGCTACAGTGGCTAGTACAAAACTTTTATTTAACTTCAAACTTAAGTTATTATCTGCAATGCAATATTATTATGCAATGGTGTTAAACAAAACTTTCTAAGCAGATATTATTAGTAAATTGATTATCTTTCATTTAAATAATTTTGCAATCAATTTGTTCGAATATATTTCAAGCTACATTCACAAACGTAGTATGACTCCTCGTTCATAAAGTACAACAGCGATTTGGAAGAAATCATACATAATTCCTTTGTAGAGCAAAGGCAGAAAATCTGATGTAACTAATTTCACAGAGTATGCTCAGTTCTGTGCAAGACGTGGCTTTCTAAAAAGTATATCCGTTTCGCTGATTTACAGGAGCTAACAAACGCTTGTATATGAAGCTTTTGGCAAAGGTTTCCAAACGGATGTCTTATACAATTATTTTAGTAAAGATTTTGCCTTGGTCTGGGTACTCAACAAATTCTAGGTTTGAATAATACAAAAGAAAGTTCACATTTAAAAAATCGATAAAAAGAAAAGTAAGTAATTTATTGAAAGAAATGTTTATTACATATTAAAATACACACTTTGGGAATTTATTTCTTAAAAATGATATTGTCCAAATGTAAACCAAATGGAACTCGTGGCAGCTGGACGTGTGTGAAGTTGCTCCGTCCTGCTGGAACTATGTTCTTTGGCTATAACCAGTAAAGTTTTGCAGTTCAGACTGAGTAACACTGTCTACGTTTTCGAATGTTCTCGAAGACCTTGGACGTCCGGATAATGCGCTTCTAAAGCTTTTTATCTGATCATATTTAAAGAAACTGCTCGGAGTTCTTAAGATTTGCTGAAATTCTACTAATTACTTCATTTCGACTCGATTTACTGTTGTCTGATTTTCTAACTCATTGATTAGAAAGGACACTTTTAATACTATTATTGTAACTGAACCTATTGCTATTTACCAGAGAAGGTATTTTCAAAACTTTTATAGAAGTTCACACACTACGTCCGCCATTCGCATATACTAACATATAAACTTGCAAACTCACAAACTTGATAATTTATTTTTGAAAACTGAAAGAAAAATCTATAAGATACAACTTTACTATTCCCATCTTTTTGCAGACGAATTTATATCGTTCTAACATTTTGTAGTAGAATCATTACTTCCGAAGCAAGAGCGCCCGTTGAGTTGGTAGGTTGGCATTCTTTTCAAATCTATTTATGAATTATAAAATAAAACTGAAAGTATCTTTTAGCAATACAGTAGCAAATACCTGACTTAGATTTTGTGTGAACTGTTAAATTAAATATACAATACATATTTAAAGATAAAGTCGATTTCGTTTTGAATGCAACTGTCATTCGACTTATAAGAAACCACTTAAACAAATTGTTTTTTTTTTTTTACTACATTATATTGTACTAAGTAACTAAGAAACGACTTCAAAAACCATCCGCCTTTTAATACAAACAACCAAATAGGTTTTAATTATATTTTACAGCTATAATTATAAAGTGAGGCTTTGGAACTATACGCTCTATGACAATACTGGCAAACTGTTCCATCAATATACTCGTATGTAGACATTCTAATTGCCAGCGAAGCACGGAAACCGGATAATTTTATTACAGCACATTAGCACGCGCAGTTGGAAATGCAGCACTGCGTTTGCAGTAGAAGAAGCAGAAACACAACGCACACATATGAAGTTGGAAAAACTATGTCAACTACTCGTATTATTATTATTGAACTTATACAAAAGCGACAGAACGCAGATACATGAAACGCACAGCAAATGCATTCAAAACTGTGCCATACGTGTTCAGGCAATATATGAGAGGCTTCGTATATAATATCTAATAAAATAGTATAATAGCATATATGCTAAAAAGATACAAAAAATTATATAGAAAATTTTGAAAAGAGAACAAAAGAAAAATGTTGCTACAAATGACATATTGCATAGGAATATAATTTAAATTGGAACATATGCTATTAAAAATAGTATAAGGTTGCAGTAACCTATACGACTACAGTAGTTGGCTGTCATTATATGCATATATATATATATATATATTTAATTTGGATGATGCGCACTGAAATAATATATAAAAAGAAATTCAAGCGTGACACCTGTAGGCGTACCTAAAGATACACCAACTAACAACAACAACAACAACAACAACAACTATCTCTTTCTCTTTTTATATAGCTTAAAATACCATGCAGTATTTTACTCTATATAGCACATTTGTGTCGGCATGCCGACAAAGTGCACGAATTTGGCCACATGCAGGCAGGCATTCAAGTGACAATGCAACGAATGACAAACAGACCAGGCAGTAGATACTTCGCAGT
Source organism: Leucophenga montana (assembly GCA_035044765.1). NCBI lineage: Eukaryota > Metazoa > Arthropoda > Insecta > Diptera > Drosophilidae > Leucophenga > Leucophenga montana. The sequence continues at coordinate 482,709 of JAWNNQ010000656.1, forward strand.
AGATAGATACTCTATGGCAAATGTTGTATGTGTGAGTAGGCGAATGCTCTAGATGAGTACCACAAGGTGCACGCTTCACTGCCTTTTGCTGCTGCTGCTGCTGCTGACAGCTAGGCGCTATAGTTTGTTCGAAAGGTCTGGTCTGTCATAGCCGACATTTCATACAGTAGTCGTTGTAGTCATAGCTGTCATAAAATTTAATCAAGCATTACTAATTTGCTGCTGAAATTATGGTCTGGGCGGCATTTTTAGAATATAGTAGTGTACGGGCGGGTATGTATTAGAATTGGTGAGAATTTTTTTTTTTTTTGCTATGACAATGCAGTACCAGAGGGAACGGTTGGCCCAGGGAGTTGAAGTTGAATTTGTTCATTTTAATCAATAGATTTAATTATACTTATTTATTTTTTTTCAATTATCGGCTGCGCTAAGAAGTTAGGAGATATTTGTAAAAGAGAGCGTTACGTGTATCGGAACATTTTGTTAGTATATCGTTCTGGAAGCTTCATCTTCTGGCTTTTCAATTTAGTTTCAACGAAAGAGCATTCGCGTTTAGTGTTACTTTTCAAGTGTAATTCTATGTAGCTGAGTGTTTCGGAATGTTATTGGAAACTATACGCCATCATTTAAAAGTGTGAGTTTTGTTTTAGCTGATGTAAAGCTTTTGCAGAACACTGTTACTCCTTTTACGCATGAGCTTTTCCTGGAAAAACTATGGAATCGATTTTCCTGTAGAAGGTATGAATGTGGCTTTCAAAAAGTGCCTAATTTTCAAGGATAAATTCATTCCTTTGTTTAATGGAACACCCCAAAATCGAAAGAATCATTTTTTCTGCCCTTTCTTTTTGCTGTTATATTTTGTGAGTGTGAGTGTGTCGAGCTAGGTCCAAATGTGATTGCATTTCTAAAAGAATATTCTGACAGCTCACTTTAAGCATCACACTGTCAAGAAATTGACGTTGGTATGACAGACAGCATGTATACCATTAAAGCTGTTGAAACTCAATTCGTGCGAGATTCTACTGTTCAAACTGTAGTCAAATACGGTAGCAATATTAATAAAGGCCAAAGCAAGCGCACTGTATATATTTTCGTATATAAAATGCTTAAAATTTTATTTGATTTTAATTTTTATCATTTAAAGTTAGCGATGCGTAGATACCTGAAGGTATCGATATTAGTACTCATAACAAAATTTTGTAAAACATTAAAATTTTACTTGTATATATTGGCATAAAGCATCGTTGCTATGAGTTAGTATCGTACTAATAATAGAAAAGTTGTTTAAATGTAATACCCTACTTTACTATACCCTGCATAGTTTGTTTTGAGATCATTTTGTAGAATACCAAGTAGAAAACGTATTTAATTAAATAAAATTCATATATGAATTTAAGAATACTGAATACATTATCAATCCAATTGTGTCACAATGGGCGAGGTAGTGGTGATTCAGTTTGTTACGTCACATTTTTCAAGATTTATTGAACAGTGCTACGAATTAGCACTGCTGATACAAAGTATCGATACGCATCGTGTAAAGGCTTGTATCGGTGAAACTATATTTAATATTTATATTAAATCATTTAAAATCAGACAGCTCTTTTACTGCGCTCATACTTTGCTGCTATAGAACCTAGCTATACTACTGTACATATTTACATATAATATAAAAGACTTAAACAATCATTGACTATCAATCTCATTTGTTTCGTGAGCTAAAAACTCAACTCCATATGAAGCACAGGAACCTGCATAAAACCGCAATTGATGCGCAATCCAATACAAAACTTCCTGTACCCGAAGCGTTTGCATGACAATTTTTCAGTTGAACCCTTTCTTTTTCAATATCCTGGCAACAAATCGATTTCATTTGCGTAGTACGAGTAGCAACAAACAATGCCCGGCTGAAGAATACAAAAAAGAATAAAAAAAATGTTGAAAATTCAAAGAAATAAAATCGATAGCATGCGCGACTGCCTCACGCTCTTTTAAACTGAGGAGTTCTTCATTCGATATAGCTTCCTTTTTTTTCAGCGCAGCATGTGCACAACTGTCGCTGTCCTTTGAATATACGATATATACATATATATATACATACGCAGATACGTATGTATTTATATTGTTTTTGTTGTTCTTGTTGTCGCTGTCAATCAGCAGCATTTTATTTCAGTCATATACAGACAGCCACTTTTCATTGTCAGCGCAGGAACACTCGATTCAACTGAACTGAACTGAACTCAACTCAACTCAACTCAACTCAATTCGTCTACATTGTATGTACTACGAAGCTTACCCATTCCAATTCTTCAAAAGGACTATCAAGTTTTGCTGCTGGTACATAATATTTAAAGCATCCTTACTGCTGATGCTGCTATAGCTCTTCGCTTTTATAAGTATTTTACATGATTTTTACATGCTTGTACACCACAAATTTTTACTTTTTTTTGGTTCGTCTTCGTTTAATTTTTGAATATTTTTCATAAAAATTCCTTACCACCCTGGAAGGCAGGCAGGCAGGCAGGCAGGCAACCAGGCAGACAGTCTGTTCAACGATATTGTTAACGTTGAACGTTAGGCAAAAATGTAATGTGTGGGAGTGGAGCACCTCTACTCCTACTTTTAGGCTTACTTATGTCAATGTCGTTAGTCATATTTCTAGCACTGTCGTCTGTACGTACATAAATTTATCCTTTCGTCAGTCGTCTGTCTGTCTATCTGTCTGTCTGTCTGTCCAGCTGTCGTTATTGGCACTGCCACAGTTTGAAACCGATGATGAGGATGTTGTTGTTCTGAATGATGCCAGTGTAATGTAAATTTGTGTGTTGAGTTAACTTTTGTGTTCCTGTCGCCTGTTGTCTATTTGTAATGCTTTCCTTTGTTAAGTTACATGCAATTGTCGCATTTGTTGGAGATTTATATGTAGTTAGCGATGAACATCGATTAGCTTGTTGAGAATTTATAGGAAAAAAAATTTAATAAAAAGGATTAAAGGTATGAAAAGCATTAACATAAAAAAAAAATAAATAAATAAATAAGAGATAGAAAAAAACAGAAGTTCATAGATGGATGTTCACTTAAAACCACCAAAGTACTTAATAGAAAAAAAAATTTGTTTTCGTAGTTACTTTTTTATTAATAGTTTCATAACCATGGCCCCATTAGCAGGGAGATGTAAGAAGACATTTTAGACAATTAAATTATCTTTCATTTGGTGCCTAAAACTTCTAGATCTATGGAACTAAACACGAGATATTGTACTTAATAAATAAGAAAAAAAAAATAATTTTTTCAGTTCTAAAGGGTAACCAAATAGATTTGCTAGTTTTTGCAATAGGTATAGCTCAGTAGCTGTCAGAGATATCCATGTGCATTTTTAGTGTCGTAATTTCAAATATAGTATAATTCTGGTAACTTTAAGACCCTGTTTGTGTGAAGAAAAGTGCAACTAACTTCAATCTGCTTTTTAGTTCATTAAATTTTGTAAAAAATTAAAGGAGATATAACGGTTTAAAATACAAAAATTATAAAAAATTATTTGTATGCCTTTATTTAGTGGCTATTTTCTCGGAAACGGTACCACATACAAAAAAATGTTGTGTGTTCTTTTTTTAGACAATTTCTCCATATTTAGCCAGTAGTACCAACTATATTTGCTACAAGGTTTATGAGTATATCAATATACATATTCTACTTACTGGGTAACTTCCTATTGACAAAATTCTTCATTGCAGCCATTTACAACTCTTTATCTCTCTCTCTCTCTCCTAACTACAATGCCGCCTTCTACAATCTTCAACAATTTGCTGTGCTTCCTTGTTAAAAAATACTTGAAAAAGTCTTCAAAAAAATGCTTCAAAATGATTTGAAGCATGTCTACGCCCACTTTTGAAACAAGCAGTGCCTATCAAGCTGCCTATATCAAAGATACACACACCAAAGCCATTTCTTCAACTGTGACAATTTGTCTAAGGCAAAAAAGGCTTTATTAAAAACGATTTATGCATATAGCGCTGGCACTAATATGGCACTCCAAACTGACTGTCAGGCTCAGGCTCATGCAAAGGCTCAAGTAGACGTATATGTACAACATTGAGGCTCAGGTTACCTACTACGTACAGAGTACCACTCGATGTATTCGATGTATTATATTCAATATGGCGTCTACATCCTTTGCTTTCATTACAACATTTCGCATGAGTGCCCAGTGCACCCCATTTCAGTGCTATGGATTTTTTTCTCTGCATGGTTTAGTTTACTTTGATTTGATTTGCTTGGCTTGGCTTGGCTTGGTTTGGCTTGTAAGCCAAAATCACACTCTAAAATATCGATAGAGAAGCGTGTGTTTATGCAAAATTTTGCATATATTGTGTTTTGCTGTGCTACGTCTATTTACTTCCTTGAAGAGCTTTCCAAATACGCGTGCGGTGAATTCAATACACGAACGTTTGATGGGACGGACTTTGTACAGTAGCGTATGCTAATGAATGACCGCGTCCAAGTCAGTTGTGCCCAGACATTGTAGCGGCGAACAGTATAGCAGACAATGCAATTTTATGACGCACCATTTTCAATGCCTCCTCAACCACAATGCACCTTTGACTATGTACATAGTAAGTATAACCGCGACGTTGATGTCTCGCATTTTTATTTATTTTTTCCGGCTTCCGTACATTTTTTCATACGCTGCACATTGTGTTTAAACTGGGTATTTACAGTTTGTTGGAGAGTTTGTAGTGTGGATTTTTTAAAGAAGATTTCGGCAAGACTATAGAATTGCATGTTAAACTAGTTATGTATTATTTTGCATAAAACGTATTTTCCTAATGGGATGTATTCAAAGAGGCGTTAACTCATTATTACTTTGTTAGCTGGTGATAGGTGAGCTCCTACATAAACTCAGTTCACAAGCTTACAATATTATTGCATATGCATAAGATGAGGGTATGATTCTATGGTACTGTACTATCAACGATTAAATGGTTCAATGATGGTTCACTTATCGGTACGGATATAGATTGTCTTCGGACCCAATGCGAAAATCTTCATTGCCAATTTGAGGTATGCTCCCGTTATCTTTTGTATAGTAGTGCTAAGGGACCAATAAATTTTGTCATATGGCAAAGCGGCTATTAAAGCCCTAGCACTAAGATCTACGATGCTCCGATACTCTCCAATCGGCTAAAAATTGGCGGTCTGTTGGGTTCCTGGGCCCAAGTCTACCGAAGGTAATGCAATTGCTGATGAGCTGGCCAGTACTGCATCGGAAACTCAATTTGTGTGTCCAGAACATTTTGCAAATCCTTCATATGCAGACTTCAATGCATACTTCTTTAGAAATTAATTCACTCATCACTCGATACAAGATTCTAAACTACAGTAGGCTAAACAACCATCTCGTCCCATATATCCTGAAAGCAACGCTCATCAGCAGATTAGACTTGAGGCTGCTCATGGGTACCTTGGTGTATCGCAGTGCTCGTTGCGATGGCTCCCTACTTCTCATCTCTAGGTCTTAGGTAAACGTAACAGGCTGCTCGAGCCTGTTTCGCAGTGACCACTTGTTTTTCATGCGCATAAGGCCCAGACACTAGGTCACGCCTTGTCTATGAATATGGTTAACCCATCTTCTTATATGGCATGAAAACTGTATAGGGTTTCAGAGAAGATTTGCGCAAAATTGCAGTCCAACAAATGTTTGAGTATTAAATGCCGTATATTCTGGTCAAAAATTATATCTAATGCAAACCTATGACTATCAACAAAAGCCGAGCCGATTAATAATGAGATATGAAGTCAAAAATGGAATTGAATAGGTCTCATTTTTCGTTGAAAAGACAAACACATTGCGAAGTTGGTCTACCAGTGAAACCCTCAAAATAACCGTTAGTGAGGCAAAACAGGCATCCGCACTGTCCATTCTCAAATTGGGTTCAGGGCAACGTGTAATGAAGTTAGAGAACTGGCATCTGAATTAAGTCTTTGGAGAACATTTATTTCCTATAACGGGCGATACTCTGTCATATGTACTTTTAGAGCTATCGATTTAAAGTATCAAGGAATTGCTAAAATTAAATATATACCTATACATATATGTAAAATTTGGGCACATCCTAATACTGGGGTACGTCCATAATTTCAATCCATCGTTTCCCAGAAACACTTCCCTCCAAGTGCTACACTTCAGCATAGGCAGCGCATTAAAGCTTCGTTTATACTACTGCATCTCTGCACTATACCATTTTTTGCATTTGATGTTGTCTTTTTTTTTTCACTCAATTTTTTTGCATACTGTTTTCTGCGGTTATGTCCGTCCGTAGCCGCATTGCCTTCTTTCTTTTTTTTCACGTTTTTTTTAAACTAAAAGTATGCAACACTTTTTGTGCACACTTAAAATATTTAAATTTTTGGCGCTAGCAAACAAAAATGGCGGCTTCCATGATGGCGGCAACAGCGGCGTCAAAGCGGAAGTTGGACATGTTGTATGTGTATCTGTAGGTGTGTGTATGTGTGTGGGTTAAATTTTGAAGTTAAAAGCAGACAGGAAAGGCAGCCATTGAATGGTAGGGCATGATTTGTGGGCGTGTTTGTTGAATTTGTCTATTTGTGGTCGCATTTGAGGAATTGTGGCAGGTTTAGATACAGAAAAATAAAAAAAATAAAATTGCTGTGAGTTAAATCAGTTGACAGACACTGATTTTCGAAATGAACTTTTAATGAAGTTTCAAATTGAATTTTTGATGCAGAAGTTTATTTGGTTAGGAATAGGAATTTTGTGGGTATTCGTATGTACGATAGTAGTAGCTTGCAGTGAAAGTATGTTTGAGAAGTGTTTTGTGTGTATTAAATTATGCAATCGGAGATTTTAAGCTATATTTGCATACATATATATATATGCGCAGAAATATCTTTTTCGCCGCAAAAACTTTAAATTTCCTACATAATATTTAGTTTTATAAGTGAAATTTGCAGATTTTGAAGCGAACGAGATTTCTGTGTCTCATCCCCATATTTGTTTTTCCTTATAACTAATCAACCATAACTACCTTTTAAATAAATTCTACTATGTTCTAACACGTTAGCTGTCACAGAAAAAGCTAGAATTATTTTCTATGCAGTATTGAAAAAATTTATTAATAATAAGATTTATATAAAGAGACAACTGTCAAGCGGCAAAGTGTCTGCATAATCACACACAAAGCATATACGTTTCCAACACCACATCTTCATATGTCTGCCTACACTTCTACTATTTATTAAATCATCAACAAGTGTAAACTGTCAAAGTATAACAATACTCAATGTCTCTCTGACAGTTTTTTATCTTTTGTTTGCATATTTTAGTACAAAATTTATGTTTAGTGTAGTTAAATGCAGCATGATTATGCAGTTTTATGTACAAATATACACGAGCCAGCGTTTGAAGCATTCTAAGTGTGGAGTTAGACCAGTAGAAACATGTCTTTATGAGGCCAGTGTCTGCATGATTAATACTGCATGAGACTTCCGTTTGTACTTGAAATGCTATGCGAGACCGTTGCTTGTTAGTGTGGTGTTATTGCTGTGAAGTACTTAGAAAGGCTTTAACAGAAGTGATGTGAACAATGTTATAGTATGAAAACATTCTAAGGAATACTAGCTCCGCATACATGAAAACACCTTCGATTTCAAGTGATACTGCACAGCATTTTATGTACACTAAATACTTATTGTCAGATTTTAGAAACGTTTGTTTAGAAAAGACATTAAATATTACATTAAACACTTCCAGACTTTATTGTAATAAGCAGATTACTATTAAATGAAATAAATACAGTGAAAACCGTCTACATTTGATACAGTTGGTCAGACCGTTTTTGTTCTATGTAGACAGAGTGTACATTAAAGAGAGAGTGGAGTTTTGAAGCCGTTTTGAACGATTTTTTTTTCCTTTTTACATTTAAAATAGGGTTAGATGATACGAGACAACTAATGTTGAATAGTAAGTGAGTCGCTGGACTCCTCTCTATTCTTTGTTTGTTCGCATTGTATTTTCTTTTTTTTGTCGATTTGTCGTATCGAACCAAGTCACTACAACTTGCAACTTATTGGAACTTGTTTGGTTTGTTTGCAACATTTTTTAAAGAACCAAGTGAAAAGAAGCATTGAATTTATTTGAAGTATTTTCTCAACGAGTGTGTTTGCGCAGTGGTCTAGTAGGCAGTCTCCACTGTAGACAGTTTTGTTCTTAATATATAATAGCTCACGAAGCATTCAGTTTTTAGTTGATTGACTGTAAATATTAAATACTATAAGTATATCCAAAAAGCCAACAGAGCTGTACTGTTTTTTTTTTTAAACTCTCCCGTGAACATGCAGAGCTACTCAATGGTCTTACTCTGGAATACCATGGTGTTTATTGAAGCCGAACTTATGGTTAGCAAAGGCACTCTGCATATCTAAAACTGCTACACGTATAAATTTATCAAGAAAAATTGAGTGAAATATCTTGGAAATAGTAGGTAGAAAACCTATTGGTTTGTAAGACTCAAAAATATTCTCAGGAATACCAGGTTTTGGAACCATCACGGCGTATTTTCCTTCAGAGGGATTACTTTTGATTACTTTTTAAAGTTAAAAATGCTGATTGATCTTTATACAACTCATTAAACAAATGCGCACTAAACTGGCTGTTCACTACACCGAATGTTCACTGTAATTTGAAATTTTCTTCGAATTGTGCAATATATATTTAGCTCTAATAAATTTCAAAGTAACAGTAATAATAAAATTAGATTACTTCAACCCACCATACTTTCAATTAACATTTGTGAATTCAGCACATCTGTCAAACTAAAACTAATCCATCAATTTGTAGAACAACGCACAACTAAGCCAATTTATAAACTAGTGCCCTCAAAAATACAATACAAAGAAATTCTGCTGAAATCTGTGGTGCTCCCGGATTACAGAAAACACACACAACTGACTTCCTGATTAACTCTAAACAAAACCGACAGCATACGAGTACAGAGTGCATAAGTAGATTAATTGATGTATTGAGCGTAAAAATATGGAACTCCTCTACAGAAAACATGGAATTTGCATGACAATTGAAAAAAAAAAAAATGCCAGCGGCCTGAATTTGACTGGCTGTCTTTGTTGCACATACGTACACACTTTACACTCGAGCATTTAGTAGTACTTCACGCGCCTATCTTTCATCTATTGCGTGTTATGTTATATACGAGTATATATCTATCTCACTTTTCGATTTTTCAAGTGTCTCAAATGCGTTGAATGAGTGTCAAATTAAATTGATCAATTAAGCAATTGACGCTGACGAGAGCTTAAAATGCGCACAGACTACAACTGACGAAAAATGCACAACAAACTGAATACATTCACAGATAATAGATACGAGTACGTAACGTCGACGTGACGACGACGACGACTACAGCGTTGATGTTTGATGTTGAAGTTGAAAAAAGCGTTAATGCGACTTACATGGCATACAAGTGACGTAAATTGTATCTATTGGTTTATGAGCAGTGTAGAACGGCATCTGTGTTATTTGCGTTTGCTGAAGTAGGGTGTATCTGCTGCTGCAAGTGACAATTTCTGTCAATTTAGCAACGCTAATCAAGCAAGAGTTATAAGGAAAATTGGTAGACAGATGCAATTGCGCAAAAAACTGTTGAAGTATTTGTTTTACATACACGTATGTGTGAACGTTGGTAAATTCGAAACTGATAAAACGAGTTTTTTATACAAAACTTTGCAGTTTTATTTGAATAAAACCAAAATTTGAAGCAAAATATGAGAAATTATTCAGAAAATGGATTGGTCAAGATTTTCATATAGTTTGATAACTACAGATACAGTTACAAGATGAGTTTGTAATAAATGTAATATATGTAATGCATGTAATGTATGAAATGTAATTAATTAAAAAGCATTTTTTTAACATTATTTACCAAAAAAACATATCATAGTTTTCATTTCATATATGAAAATTGCTTTGCAAGCATTTTTCGGAGCTAGTCTTACGTATTTTAATATATCTCGATCGAAAAATGGTGTTGCATAGTGTAGAGATAAGGAAAGAACAGCTTAACAAAAGCTTTCAACAATTTCGAAAGCACATTTCCAACGCTATGATTGGTCAACTATAAATAAAATTAAATAATGTAACACTAAGCGTACTTCATATACTAGAAAGTTATTCAAACTTTATCACTGTCAATGTGCAACACTGCAATAGAAAAAAATCTGAAGTTACTCCAAAGATTGCTTATCAAATATCCACTAGTTACAAACTAACTTGTTAGCTAAAATACTTAGTCCCTACAACGCTTTACCGCTAACTAATCAGTTAGCAAAAGATCGCTACCTCTTAGATACTTTTGTATCTCGAATGCAACAAACTAGATTGCTATCAAAAAGAAGCGCGCAATGCTATACAACACCAATAAGTACACACTACAAATTTTACAGTCAAGAAACCTTATCGCACAGTAAAAGTGTGCTGTGCAGTAAAAACTGCACAAACAACTTAGAATGCAACATACATTTTGTTGTTAGAAGTATCTGCAGTAAAAGTGAGATGAAAAGCGGAAAAACAAAAAAACAAAAAAAAAAAACAAAATTGCAACGTCATGCTGCAATTTGTCACGCAGCACTCTAGATTACAATGACATGGAACAGGACAACGACAACGACAACTAAGACTGAGGACTCTATACGCCCGCAACTAGGTAACTGAAGAGGCACACTTCACTTGCAGACACACATTGGCACACTCTGTCAATAATTCTTCGCTTAATTGCTCAACATTCAACGTCGTTGATGGCGTCAACGCTATACTTGACAGGCTAAGCGTAACCAGGCATCGAATAGACACCGCACAAACTTGGCTGTACGAATATGTGTCTCAAAAGTGTTTGCAGTGTACACAGACTGCAGTCTTTCATAGGGATTTTATGTTTACGGCATATGTAGTATATGAAAATGTATGGGGTGTTTTTTTTTTGAGGTACCATTTTCCGAAAGCATTTAGTTTGTTATAAATTGATAAGAACCCGAAATCATATTCAAACACTAATGACATCAAATTATCTTTCGATTAAAGCAAGATTTTGCAGTAATTAATTAATATAACTTCAGTATTTAAATATTGTTGAAAGTTCTACACCTTTAAAAATTCACTCTATAGTACTCATTTTTCCAGTGCCTTTGTAACATAGTATGTACTGCAAAAATTATGAAAAATATCCCTGTCTCCATTTTAACTTCCTACATTTTTTATAAAGCATTCCAGACACTGCCAACTGACTGCAAATTAATAGTGACACAGCAGCGCATGCGCAACCGCTAGCAGGCCTCTCTCTAGTGTCTTGAGCTAGCCGCTAGGCACTTGTTTTGTATATGGCAGGCAGTAGAACTGAATTGTCTAGTCTAGCGGCGCTTTGATATGGAAACCGCATGCAACAAATGCTGTGTTTCAAGTTGAGATACTTTTTGTTTTTTTTTTTGGTTTTTGCGCAATTTTTCATTGAACTGCAGTTATTTAAATTTACTTGGTAGCAAAGTAGTTTGTAGTTTTGCGCCTTGCGGTTATTTACATCGTCGCTGTTTAAGCAATTTATTTCTGCCGGACTTTTGACAAATGCATTTGGCCTATTCGGAGGAAGCTGCTTTTGCTGCAAGTTTATTTGATAAATATTATATATAAAATTTTAATTGAAATGTAGGCAAACTGTTAGTTAATGACAAGCATTATTGGCATTAAAATCATATTAATATATGTAATTGCCTAATTTATAATGCGCATGTGTTGATTGTGTAGAAAGTTTGTAAGGCTGGATCACACGGTGCCCGATATGTGGCAATATAAACTATTTCCAATGCAATGCGACGAAGGTGTCAGAAATAGATGACCGTCTGAACAAGGCAGCACACCATACTAACATACAAACATACAAACATACAAACATACAAACATACAAACATACAAACATACAAACATACAAACATACAAACATACAAACATACAAACATACAAACATACAAACATACAAACATACAAACATACAAACATACAAACATACAAACATACAAACATACAAACATACAAACATACAAACATACAAACATACAAACATACAAACATACAAACATACAAACATACAAACATACAAACATACAAACATACAAACATACAAACATACAAACATACAAACATACAAACATACAAACATACAAACATACAAACATACAAACATACAAACATACAAACATACAAACATACAAACATACAAACATACAAACATACAAACATACAAACATACAAACATACAAACATACAAACATACAAACATACAAACATACAAACATACAAACATACAAACATACAAACATACAAACATACAAACATACAAACATACAAACATACAAACATACAAACATACAAACATACAAACATACAAACATACAAACATACAAACATACAAACATACAAACATACAAACATACAAACATACAAACATACAAACATACAAACATACAAACATACAAACATACAAACATACAAACATACAAACATACAAACATACAAACATACAAACATACAAACATACAAACATACAAACATACAAACATACAAACATACAAACATACAAACATACAAACATACAAACATACAAACATACAAACATACAAACATACAAACATACAAACATACAAACATACAAACATACAAACATACAAACATACAAACATACAAACATACAAACATACAAACATACAAACATACAAACATACAAACATACAAACATACAAACATACAAACATACAAACATACAAACATACAAACATACAAACATACAAACATACAAACATACAAACATACAAACATACAAACATACAAACATACAAACATACAAACATACAAACATACAAACATACAAACATACAAACATACAAACATACAAACATACAAACATACAAACATACAAACATACAAACATACAAACATACAAACATACAAACATACAAACATACAAACATACAAACATACAAACATACAAACATACAAACATACAAACATACAAACATACAAACATACAAACATACAAACATACAAACATACAAACATACAAACATACAAACATACAAACATACAAACATACAAACATACAAACATACAAACATACAAACATACAAACATACAAACATACAAACATACAAACATACAAACATACAAACATACAAACATACAAACATACAAACATACAAACATACAAACATACAAACATACAAACATACAAACATACAAACATACAAACATACAAACATACAAACATACAAACATACAAACATACAAACATACAAACATACAAACATACAAACATACAAACATACAAACATACAAACATACAAACATACAAACATACAAACATACAAACATACAAACATACAAACATACAAACATACAAACATACAAACATACAAACATACAAACATACAAACATACAAACATACAAACATACAAACATACAAACATACAAACATACAAACATACAAACATACAAACATACAAACATACAAACATACAAACATACAAACATACAATCATACAAACATACAAACATTGAACAGGAACAGGAACCAACAAAAAAAGAAAAACTAATCTTTCATTAAAGATTCTCTATGTGTCGCACTATTACAAGTGTTTCTGAAAATATGATTACTTATTTGTATTTATTAATAAATCTGTGCTATACCGAATAATAATCAAATAAGGAATGCGACATATGTAGCTGACTTAGGATCATAGTTATCAGTTTGTCCATCATTCCAAATACTGCATTTTTTTGTATTAAATTTCAACACTTTTAACTGCAATTAAGTTAAAGAAATGATCAAACAAGTACGTAACATAAAATCTAACAAAATGAGATCAAAGTCAGGACAGCCGCATTTTTCAATTGCAAAACGCCTACTTCAATCAATGCAAGCAAACTAAATGCAAGATTTTTCCATTGTAAAAATTACAACAAATGCGAATAGAACATAAAGAAAATCTCTTAAGACAAGTTCAATTAAAAGCACTCTACAATCAAGATACATAGACAAACGCTTCAAGAGCAATTTTATATAGATTTATAGTTTGAAATTCTTTGCAGCCATGAGTTTGCTTTTAAGATCAGGTGAGCTGTCTAAAGAGCCGCCTCTACTGTCGATGCTATTGAAGCTGCTGCTGTTGATGATGATGATGCTATGACGCTGTGCTTTTCATTTTATATTATTTTTGCAAACAATTTTTTTTTTTCTTCTATTTTTATTTTGGTTCTATGCATACTTTTCATACTATTTGCAACGTTTTCATACTTTTAAAATAAAATGAATGCAACGCAAACATGTTGCTAGCGAGAGCGCAGCGTGAAAAATGGAGATATAGACAGTGGGTTTAAATGAAAAGCAGCAGCTTCTGCAGCAGTCATCAAAAGCATTTTCCTATGGCAGCAGTTGCGCTTGTTGCTGTTGCCTGGTAGCCTGCTGGTATATACTGTAAGCCAGTTTCCGCTTTAATTTAACGCCATTGCGCGGCAGGAAAAACAAAAAACAGAAAAAAAGCAGGCCAAGATAATAAAGAGTAAGAAAAACGAGATACAATTTTAGTTTGAGTAACAACGAAGGCTTTGTATGCTACAGATGCGTTAGAATCGGATGGCTAGTAATACGTTTTGGGCTCAACTAAGATGTGTTTTAAACTATAGTTCATCCAGTACTCGAAATTCGAGCTGCTGACTTAAAATTATCCAATGCTTCCAAATTACTTGGTAGTTTATCCAAGAACTGTCTTTGTTGCAGTACATAACTTCAGAGCAAAAGCATTGAATCGGAAGCAGCAAGTCACTGTTCGTAATACTGTAACTGCATAAACTGCTTGCAAATTATAACATGAGCTTTGCTTTGAACCAAAAGTCGGTATGCAAATTGCTACTTTTCACTGTTATCTACAAAAAACTAATCACTGTTAGCATTAGTATTAGGAACAGCCTTTCTGGACAGAACTGGGTTCTTCAAGCGTCTTTAGACAGCATAATGAATCTGGAACGTGTATGCATCTTCCTTAAGCACATGCAGCCAGCTAAATCTTCTTAAGCCTTGCTACATAGCACACTACATCAGCGCTCACAGTGACTCTTTCGGTGAGGGATATTTTCATTCCTTTTTAAGAGATCCTCTCAAGAAAGATATCTGATTTTTGCTAACTGTTACTTTGAAATCTTTTGCATTAACAGAGAAATAACAGCATTTAGCTTATAACTGTTATAAAATATATATGTTATCAAAATATAAAAGTTTACTTAACATTTATGGTGACCCCGACAACTATGCAACTCTGTTACACAATGTTTGTCAATAATATAATACCATCTATTACAAAGTCTGTGCAGTGTATTAGTTCAAGAGAGAAATATGCAGCAGCAAAATGAAAGCCACGCAGAAATGACAACAACAACAACTAAAAGAGTAAAATCTGATGAAAAAAAAGTTGTAATGGAAAATAGCAGTGAAAGAAAAATTCTAAGCAATTTAAAAAAGTGCGACAAGTGTGGCAGGCTTTCAGACAGACACACAGACAGACAGACGGACAGACAAAGTGCCACCAGCTGCTGATGCTCTAGAAGATGTCGGTCGGCACGACTTGTGGCACAATTCCGTACAACAAGGCACGGCATGCATTCATAAAATATAAAGCTTTAAACAAGACTTTACTTTAATAATAATAAAGAAAGAGGCAGCTAAAGAGACAGCAGCCAGGCAGGCAGGCAGGCAGGCAGGCAGGCAGCAAAAAGGATAAGCTAGTCCTGCTGCAAAAAGGACAACATTTGCTTTTGCGTCTACTTTAGCTTATGCTGCTGCTCTTGCTGCTGCTGTTTAGTTTGCAAATTTCTTTTGATGTCTTTTAATTTTAATGAGTTGTGAGCTCTTTTCCACTCAGATGCTACTGCCTGCCAGTATCTACCTCTTCACGTATAGAAAGCATACGGCACCTCGCTATTCCTTTTTCCATGCCACATCAAACTAATTAGTAGTGAAATAGCTGTGTTTGTTCAAAGGGTTACTACATACTTCGAAGAAAATATTATGAAGAAAAATAATAATAAAAAAAAAAGGTAAAACTTTGTGAAAATGCAGACACACAAAGTAGTACATCGAAGTTAGATTATGGTAGCGTAGGTGCCATCATATTATACAAGGTGTTTGTTAGATGATTGCTTGCGGTCTAACTCTTGGTTTAATAATATTTTTGTTCTTGTTTTGCGGTTTTAGAATTATGCGCAAGCAAGTAGAAACTATCTTTTGCGCTTGATTAGAAGTGTTTAAATTAGTTAAGGTTGCTTGGAGAATTACATTGAATTGGTGGAGTGGTGAAATAAAAGTTGATATAGCAGTTGTATGCTGCTTCTGAGATGGTTTGTTGCGCAATCGGCTGCCGAATTTAATATTAATGTGGTAAAATGTCAGAATTCTTTAAGGTGTTTCTAGTTTATTTAGATGTAGATGATCAGAGAGAATAATAACGCAAACTTTTTGTTACACATAATGTTTTAGCTGTGCAGACACGTGTTTCGAACTCAGCTACGAGTTATCAGCAGTCAATACATTTCTTCTTCTATGCAAACAGCGGAGTAATGAGAACTCGTAGATAAGTTCGAAAAACGTGTCTCAAGTTCAGCAAAGCAGCTTATAAACGCTTTATAATGCTTTTATGTGTTATTGCTAGAAGCTTTTGTTAAAGCTTAATTGCTTAATTTACTGTACAGCCTGTTTGCTGCGAGTATGCACGCATGACGCACATCGATTTTGAACCACTTACTCATATTAGATTATGTTGAAATGCTGCAACTGCGTATATATTCGATAGCTATACAATTTCTATTTTCTACTTTTGATATTGTAGAAATCTTAATTTAAAATCAGTACAAACATATTTATTTAGCCACTACACACAACCATCTTCTAATAACTTGTCATCTAATTCTTTACAGATCTCACACTGCCGCTTAAAACAATCCTACCAACTGCCATATAAGCACGAAAAACAATCAATCTAAACAAAAAGTACTTCGTAGTTACAATCAAACGAACAAAAAAAAAAAAAAAATATATATAAAATGCAAATTCCAGATACAAGACTTCAAGCAGATGATGTAACTGCAACTACAATGACAACCAATTCAATGAAGATGATGAAAATGTTGCACAAAACTAAAAATTCAACTTCAAAAACAACAACTACCACGACTACGACTACGACTGCGTTCTCCCGCCAGTGCCTTTCCATTTCCTCCTCTATCAAACGACGCCACTTTACCCGCTGCTCTAACAATCTGAAAAGCCTCAATAGCATGAAGCTAATTGCATTAATACTCGGCACACATATTTTGCTGCTCAAAACGCAAGAAATTGCGGCATTCGATATAGGTAAGTCCAAACAAAGTATTCATATAGTATCTAAAGAAAAAGACGGCAAATGTATCTACAACTTTTCTACAAATTAAATAAATGACCCGCTGCAGTCAAAGGTGCGCATCAATCAATTTGTGCACAGCAAATCGAAGAGAGTATACATCTAATAAATAAATTTTGTTTGAAGTAAATGCTTTCTATACGCTTCACACAGAGTGTGAATAGTATTATAATTTAGGCACAGTGTTTGCAACGCCTTAAAGGAATCACTGCAGATGCCATAAAGTATATATTGCATAGCAAGACGTGTCGATCTAGCCATGTCCGTCTGTCTGCACATCTGCGTTCCTCCCGTCTACTTCCATCAGTCTTTGAAATATTAGTTTGAAAGTTGTTATGCAGACTTTTTATAAACAGAAGCAATTTAAATTCGAAAATGACCGCAATTTTTTCACTAGAAAATATAGCTGCCATACAAAAATATTTTGTATTTGTTTTGTTGTATCGAACATGTTCGAATTAAAGTAATTATTAATGTTACGACACGCGTTCAACCTCCGCTCGATCCAGAATTTCTTGAAATTTTAATTTAATACTCTATCTCATCATTCCAAAGCAAAGGTTCAAAAATTTAAAAACAAATGTAAAACACCAACGTCTACGAACAAACAGGTGGGTAGAGTATTAAAGATTCGGTTTCACCGAAGTTAACGTTTTTACTTCAAATTTTTAGATAGAGCTTTGTCTATTTTTGCTTGAATTTCTATCTAAGATACTTCATTACTTGACTTGCTGTCGAGCCACTTGAAAATTTATTTTAATTGACATTGAAAGCAATTTTTATGTAGCTCATCATATTTTTTTTTGTGTCCATCTGTTTGACTGTCTGTAAATGTGGTCGCGGATGCGGCACAGCTTGAGGCATAAAAGCGCTGCGGTGCGGCATGCACCATGGGGCGCCTCACGGCGGCACACACACACAGTACGGCACAGCAGAGCACAGCACAGCACAGTACAGCCTCCTGGCGTGACAGTTTATTGGAAATGCATTTCAATGCAGCATAGACTACGTACGTATACGTATATTGGAAGTGAGTGAAGTGCTGAAGTCTTCTGCGTCTTCGTTTTGGGCACAGCGGCACATATGCTGCTCATTAATAGCCATATTGACATTTTTATGTTGCATTGAAAGTTCAGCATGAAGTATAGACTGCTTTATGGTCGGAGGCGCAAGTGCACGCAAAATGAAATTTGCTGCGGATTTTTCATGTAGTTTAATGTGAGTTGAAAGGTTTGGTAGGGGTTTTTTTTTTAAATTTAAAATTGAAGCAATTGTTTTTGAAAGTTTAACAAAAAAATGAAAATATATTAAATTATGATGTGGTCTTACATTCAAATAATGAAATCATTAGTTCATTTTAATGCAGTAATGTATAAAAAGCAACGTTATAATTGCATAATCAGCTATAGATACTTTTTATAAACTGCTTATATGGTATATGAGAGTTTGGAGGTTCCTTAATGTGTGCAAATTGAAAGTATCTTAGGCAAGTTGAACTAACCATGTCCGTCTGTCTTTCGTGATGTCTATCACCACCGTAAAATTAAAAACGAGTCTTGGCATACTACATAAAGTATATACATTCAAGCAAATCAGGCTACGACTCAGTGTCGAAGTTACAACGTTGGAGGGCCATCCTGACGTAAAAGAGTACTGCGAAAGGATATGATGTCTTTTGGACCTTAGCTGGTGTATGGTTAAGTTCATTTAACTAGAATTTTTTCTGTCTCTTTTATGTAACGGAGAATATCCTTAGACGAGATGATTCTGACCTTGTCAGATGTTACAAATAGGCTGTTAATTATCTTAATTCTGAGCCTTACCAAGGGCAGAAGACACCCGCACCTAAAACAGTGTACGTGTGCGAACCATCACTGAACCATTTAATCGTAGATGGTCCAGTAGCAGAGCTGCCCTTCTTCCAGTCTGATCGACAGTGAAAGAGAAGTGAGAAGCGTCTGCCGAAGCGCAGTTCCGTGATCAAACAGTCAGATACATTGCAAATTTAGTTGCCGGGGATACGTTTAAGAATACTAAAGTAACCCAGTTCACTTAGCATCAGACTGGCTACAGTCTGAAGTGTCAGAACATCTATGGCACCAAACAAGCTTAGGCAAGTAAGCAGTTGAAGTTTTTCGCACTGCCTTATTGCACAGGTTTATAGCAGTTTTGGCCACCATAGGCTAACCATTGAGGTGTAGCTCCAAAGGATCATCTTTGCCGAGAGGCCATACGTCCGACGAAACATTTGTTTACATGTCTAAAGTTCAGGATGACAGAAGATGAAACATTAGGACTGACACCATCCACAAATAAAGTTTTGAGTACAACCTAACCGAAAAGTGAGTGAAAAAGAATCGTTTGTAGTTTGACAATTTTAAAACATTATGAACACAGTTACCAACCAACTAAGAAAAATTGAGTCACTTATTAAACAAATTTATTTTTAATAATACGTTTTAGAGATCATTTTATATTTTTTGTTGGTGGGAGCAGAATTCAAAAAAGCTCGCAATTCTAAATTCAATCCATAAAAATAAATTTTTTTAACAAAATTTTGAGATTTTGAGGCGAAACCGTTTTATAAGACACACCTACGACAATATATTGGATGACGACGCTTTCTAGTACAGGGTGACAACACGATCGAATGCAAGTTCGAGAATTCAGAGTTGCCAGTCATTACAAATTTTGGTTTAAAACTAAACGATAAGAAAGAAAAAAGCTAAAATGGTTGCGGTGTCCGTCTGTGTAATATTCTAATCATTTCTATAATGTGAAGTATATTGAAATAGGTCTGGTGAAAGGCAACCACTTTGAGCAATAGCGTTCTGCTCTGACTACAGTATCCATGTGCTTTACAGGCGGAAGGCAACATGTTCCACTAGGAGTAAAAGACATAGCAACAAAAACTTTACGGGCGAAACATTAAGGAAATGACAAAAAATTTAACCAATACTTCCGTTACCCACTTTAGAAATAGGGATAATATGATCGAACAGAGTTTTGATTTGTTGAAACGGTGATCCTTTAGTTAATTTATTAAACGAGAAGGTTTTAATTTTACGGTGGTGATAGAACAAACTTAATATATCCTTTTATCTAACAGACACACATGCTCAGATAAAACCATTCACAATCTCACTCACACACATACTTTTTCTGCTTTACGCGCACACATTGGTCAGGGTACCAATATAGTAGAAGTAGAAGTGCTCAGCGATGACAAGTGGAAAAAAATAACAACCAACAAGGAAACAAATGACACGCTCTAAATAAAATATTACACCAACACAACGTAAGGCTATTTCCTTTATGCTTTTGCTTTATATTTTTTTATTTTAGAATTGCTTTTGCCCAATTTCGTGCGAAATGCTTTGGATCTGCTTGATCGACCACTTTCTATTTGACTTAAAAATGTAAGGCAGGTTCTTTAAATTTTTGATGATTTATATATTTATATTCAAATTCCCAATCCCAAAACTGAGTGATTCTAGATCAATGCTAACCACTAATTCAATTTAGCTCTATAAAAAATATATATATATATATATATATATATATATATATATATATATAAAAAAGTAGCTGTAGTGAAAAATATACTCTACTTTTTTGTTGGATGGCAGTGTAATCATTGAGCATATATCATAATATATAAAATATGACAACAAATAGCATAGTTATTTCATCAATCTCAGTCTTCCAAATAAAATTGCACATTAATACTAAAAAAATATTTCATTATCGTTACAAATAGCAACATTAATGCAACAAATTGCCTACAAACAGCTTCTGACTTAAACTGAAAACTTGAATACTTCTCGAAACACATTAACTGCCATTAAAATTATCAGTGCAACTTCTTGAAGTTCAGTATGGGACAAGCGAAGCATGACATGCTGAGCATTAATGCCATGCCTTGTATTACACTGCGCTGAACTTGAGATAATCTAGAAGAAACAAGAAGACTTTGCAACGACAACGACCACTGATCAATATTTGCCATTTATATAAAGCAAATAAATAGATTGTGGAAGAAAAAAAAAAAAAAAAAAAGAAATAATAAATAAATATAAAAACATAATATCGTTTAGCAGCAACAACAATTTTCCAAATGAATGCATATGCAATATGCAAGAATTCTGGATTCTAGGCTCCACAACTACTATAAAAGACCGCACTCAACATTAGCATTGCAACATATCAACTCCAATCAACTGCAACAAAATCCAAAGTGCAGTCAGACAGATGATAGCAGAACTTTGTGGCATGCAACATGATGAAGTAAGTTAGTGATTGGAGTATTGGATGGTTCGTTCGTTCGTTTGTTTGTTTGTTTGTATATGAAATAAGCTCATAGAAGGATTGTATAGGATGCCCACGTCATGCAATGTGTTTATTTATAAACTTTGTCTGATTTCTTCTAAACGAATGAACGCACCTTGGGGAGTAGGTTTGTAACTCCTTCTAGTTGATCGCGAATTGTACGCTGTGACTGGCTGCTGCAAAAGTCATGTCAAATCAGTGTTGATTCTAGCGAAAATGTCAGCATGCGACTCTGCTGCGGTCTGCTAGAGTCAGTCTTCTCAGTCAGTCAGTTGGGTTGCAATGAATTGAAGTGTTCTCTGAAGTTGCTAACAACAACAAAAGTTGATTGTGACAATCATATAAATACTATAAAGGTATATACGATATATAGCTATACCTATAGCTGCCAACAACGTCTACTCGTCTATCGTTGCAAATGAATTCGGAAGGTAATAAATTAAGCAGTAGTCCATGTCGAGCTCAATATGGTTCTAAGTTGTTATGTTGAAAGTGGCAGTCAGTAGTAGACAAGTTGGCATTGTCAGTCAAAAGTTGTTGGAGTGAGACAGCCAAGCTAAGACTTTGGAGACTTCACTCCCCTGCTGTGTGTATGTGTGTGTGTGTGTGTGTGTGTTTGTACCGTACCGCATGAGGTGCGGTAGACGGTTTATTTTGTGGGTTGGGTTCTAGTAAATGTGGTAGTCAAAGTCGGTAGTGGTAATAAAGCCAAAGTGAGCGAGTTAAATTAGCTACGGGCATGATTTCGAGCGTTTGTTATGGAATTAAAAGCGTCGAAAAGTCGAGAGTTCGTTTTCAGATTTGTTAAAAGACAGTGTTAGTCTGATGCTGGTGCTGCGAGGGTGGTAATAATATATTGTTGTGCAGAGTTTGTTCAGTGTGTGTTTAGTGTTGTTTAATAAATGAAGTGTACAAATAACGGGATATCAGAACACTTGCAAAACAGTAAATGCATTTTTACCGTTGGAGATAGACACATAAGAACAAAATTAGTTTCAGAGCATTATGCTTGCAGGGCTTTACTAAGGAGATGTAGGAATTAGTAAGAAATATTATTGTACAAACAAATAACGGGATAAAAAATGTATAATAGAATCATTGAATAACGGGATCTCAAAGCACTAGCAAAACGACCAATGCAATATTACAGTTATGGAACGACATACTTAAAAGAAATTGAATTGTTAACATCATATTTAGGAGCTCTACTAATGGTACTAGGGAGATTTTAAAATTCTAATAAAACAAATGAATAAAATGACACAAATTTTTTCAATTCAAAAGATCCGGATCAGAATATGTCTAATTTATTATAATTCCTTATAAGGAAATTGGCTCCCAAGGCTTCAATTCAACCTGCTTTATCTAGGAAAAACGAATGCTACTACCAATCCAAATATTACAATTAAAGGTGTGGTCTATGGACATCAGCCCAAATGCGATATTTCTGCTTGTTAACGTATTCATTTGGCCCAAATTTGCTTCAGCACTATACAAAATTCTTCGAAAAACAGCGGATCTTCAGTAAACTTTTCCAGAATGCATTCACAAACCTAAGTAGTCTTAGTCCTTCATGGAACGGTAATACCTATTGGAAAAATTACCTCCAATTGAATGTACATGTTAAGCTTGTAAAAACATGAGCACGGCAATACAAAAAGGATCTCTTGAACACTGAACGCTCAGCTGTGGTTAAGTATATTGGTTGTATATGCCTTGCGGTTCTCAATCGCCGTTCATTATGAATCACGGTTTGTTGTGATAGAGCCAGACCAATTGTTGAATTTCTTTATCACGCGCCTTCATTCTTTATTCTCTTAACACACACTTTGCATGCAAGTGAGAATACGTGTGTCATTTCAACTCAATGTTAGCTATGTGACCTTAAATATGAAGTTCTTATATTTTTTGTGGCTCTCTAACACCGTTCATTATGCGCCTCCGTTGCTGTTTCGCAATGCGAAAGGGAGATCTACAATTGAATTTGTCTATCGCGGCTCGCTATGTGCCTACGTAGCTTGCGAGAGAAACAGAGAGGAACAAAGAAAACTCAATATACAAATAGGCAAATAGAACACTTCACTATTCTCTAGCCGACTTTGACCAAAACTGTTAAAACCATGGTACAATAATAAGGTAGCGTACTGAGCGCTGACTCAGACCAATCCATTTGAATGCGTTAGATAGAAAGAGAAGCAAGACTAAAACAAAAATGAAGAAGAACAATGGCAAACGCACAGTAACAAATTATAAATTTGCTTGCGGTCAACCGTGTAAAACGAGGGGACTTGCACTCAATATACTACCTTATTATCTATAGTACACACAGAGTTAAGCCATGCAAGAACTCATATAATATCTGGAGAACAAATTAATGAATTTTGTTTTGTTTCTTTTACTTTCGAATAACTACTCTAAATTAATTTATGTCTAGAAATAATTTTAGTACAAGCTATACGAAGTAATCGCTACTACTGTTTCACAATAAAAAATTGATTTCACTTCAATTGTAATATTTCAGTCCACTCTCGTTATGTACTATCAAGCATATTCCCGCAAAATCCCTACAGCTGTTTTGGGTGTGCCACACACACACACAGCTACACTGATAGTCAGTGTTGCAAGACGCGCCAATTTCTCAAGTAGCGCGCTGACTTGACTCGCACACAGAAATGTCAGAAAAGTCAAATTGACGCTTGAATTATTTTGATAGATTTGATGGGCGTACCACAGAAATAAAAAATAAAAAAATAAAGAAAAAATAAACCAAATAAAAATAAAGAAATCAAGCGCTCTAGACGGCGTCGCAATTGAAGTTGTCTTGTTTGGCTGCTTTATAAATATATACAATTTATGCAGCATATTTCCCCTCGAAATACACTGATTTGACTGCTTTGACATTAATTAGTGGTTTTCTAGTTTGATTTTTGTTTTGTTTTTGTTTTCGAAATTATTTTTGTATAACATTTTTAAAAAAAAATTTTTGTTTTATCTAATTTATAGCCACATGCAGTACGCCACTGGGCATGGAATCTGGCGTAATCACAGATGCTCAAATCACAGCAAGTTCAGCGCATGATACCGGATTTGTTGGGCCACAGCATGCAAGGTAAGTTAAAATGGTGATATATATATATACACATCTACTAAAGATCTTTGAAAATCTGTAAAAGCAATTATTTAAAAAGCAAACAAACATGCATAGAGAGCAGTAGTACACCGAAAAGAAAGACAGATCAATAGAAATTTGATATTTAAATCAATAACCCGACACCGAAATTCCAAATTTGACGTTAGATAAATCAATAAAGTAACAAGTTGCCTACGATTTGAATTTAGTGAAAGTTATAATTTGCAAGCGGTTAATGCAGTTACAAAGTTAAGACTTGCTGCTTTAAAATTAACCGTAATGTCCTTGTTCTTTTTTTTTACCATTCATGCAGAGTGTGAAATGGTATTATCAGTTTGTAACGCATTAAAATAGCCATCGTAGACCCCATAATGTAGTGCTTGATCAACTCGACGAATCGATCTAGACATGTCCGTCTGTCTGTCTGTTTGTATGTATGTTGTTGCGCATTTTTTGGGGACCAATTTTTATGCTATCCAGTTAAAATTTTGCAGGTACACTTCTGTTTATTGCAGTTTAATAGAGATTAGAGATTGACCCGCCAAGCCCACTTTTTGGTGTAGCGCCCACACAAAGCCACCGCCCACTTTTGACTTTTTGTATGAAAAACATTTTTATTGTAGTCAATATCAACTTAGTAATTGATATAGTAACTAAGAGTAGACGGATACATATACATTAATGAGTGCGACCCGCCCACTATTTGGGGTAGCTCCCACACAAACCTATGCTCCACTTTTGACGTTTTGTAAGAAAAATTTTTTTATTAAAGTCATTTTTAGGTTGAAATGCAATATGGTGCCTTTTAAGAGACAGCCGCTTAACATACATAGACACTTGGGCGTGGCCCGCCCACTTTTGAGGTAGTCCCATATAAACCCACAGTTCACTTTTATGCATTTCTATGGAAAACGTCAATATCAACTTGAAATTCGATATGGCGGCATCTTACACATCTACTACATCGCTTCATATACATCTACTAGTGAGCGTGTACCACCCACTTTTTGAGGTAGTCCCTATTTAAACCGTCACTTTTATATATTACAATACTGTTTAAAGTTTCGTGTGAATGGCATTAGAGCTTCGGTTCAACCGAAGTACACGTTTTTTCTTGTTTTTTTTTTATTATTATCTTTTTATTTGCCATCACTTCGATGCAGGAACTATAATCTAATTTTCTGAGTACTTAGTTTTCACATTTACGTTTTACATGATTTTACATATGATATTAACATATAATAACCTAATCTTAACCTATGTCCTTGGACATGACAGATCTAACGGGTGCACTCGCTGATGCCGCCTCTCGAGTGATTTTCCTAAGGGCTATGGGCACTATATGGTCTTTAAAAGTCAGCCTTTTGTCAAGCCAAAGCCTAATGTCCTTGTAAACGCTTTTGCATTGAAATTCTTAAAAGTTGGTTTTAACAATAAGAAGCGAAACCGTTCTACAGCTGCTTTTATTGCGTACTGTTTAACTGTAAACAAGCACAGCTGCTTTTAAGGCGAAACAATTCTAATAAATTTTTGTAGACTTTATAACCATTTCATATAAATTTTTTTCAGTGTACTACTACTTTAAATACACATCTATTTGCCAAATTTTATAGACAACTTCATTAGTGTTGCATAGATAGTTAAATGTTTAGTAAATATTTTCGAAAATAGTTTCCAATGTTTAAAAACAGCTGTTAACATAGTTACTTATTTATAAAGCGTTCGTAGATATCACAAAAGCCCATTAACACACTCATAAAACTTCAAAAAGTTGTTTAAAATTTATGCATAAAATATGAAAATCAGTTGTAGTTGTTTTCACTTCTATTTGTCAGCCTTTTAATTAAGCTCAAGCATTAAAACATAGAACGGATATTGCCTAATTAAATATAATTCAAATGCAGTTGACTTCGTTTTTCAACACACAACTTAAGATCTTTTGTCTGTTGCCGACAACCGGTTTTATATACACACAACTCTATATGCGATAAACTTAAACTTAAACCAAATAAAACAAGAAAACAATGGCGCATAAAATTGTTTTAAATAACGACTGCATATATGCATTTTATATATATATATATATATATATATATATATATATATATATATATATATATATATATATATATATATATATATATATATCATATATGTATATGCAAAGAAATATAGATACGTAGATACTCCTCTAAATGTGTCTGTACGTATCTTCTGGTTTAATTTTTATTATTATTATTGTATGTATTTCATTTGAATTTTATGTTCCGCAAGACAGGAAGTTTGTCGTTGTCTATATTGTTGGAGAGAAAAACGAAGCAAAAATCACAGTCATAAAGTTTTGTTTGAGTTGTGTTTTGAAGTTTTATGCGGGCTAATTTCGAATTTATTGGGAGTTGCTCTCTAAAAAGTTTTGTTTTCGTTTGCCACTAGCTGTGACATTGCACTGCAATGAGTAATCAAAATAAATAATTATTTTTCTGGGGGCACAACACTTTAAGTGTGTTTGCTGTGTTTTGATGCTGTAGCTTAGAAGTGACGAAATGACGAAGGGAAATTAATATGTTTAGATGTATGAAAAACAACAATTTTCAAAGTGGCTTGCATAAACATGCTGAAAATGAATATAAAACTCTTTCTAACCCTGAACAAACAGCAACTGTTATACTCTACGCTAAAAAAAAAATGTGATTGGCAAAATGCTGCACTTAAACGACACATGGCAATCATAATTATGTTTTCGTATTTATGATAAAGCAATTAAACCAATTAAAGCATCTGGCGCTAACCACTTTTTTGGGCTGAAACAATCAAATTTCTAAATCTGTATGTTAGAAGTTTGCTTCATAACAATTGTGGTATTCCCAGTAATTCAAAAAAAGGTGTTGCCATACTCATAGAGCTCGGGCGGCAAATACATTCAGCCAAAATGTCAGAAATAACCGGTTGACTAAAAAGGTAATCTGTCATAATTAGCTAACCAAGTACAATTTGCAGTACAGAGATCATTGTTCTATGCCTAATCATAGTTACTTTTAACTTGATATCTATACTTCACCTAAAGCTGAAGCGAAATGAAAAGATATACTTCAAGTAAAATGTTGCGTCTTGTGACAGTGTAAAATTGCACAAACAATTTTGGCACAACTAACAAAAATTTGCACTAAAAACAACTTGAAAAACGTTGAATGTCTTTCCATCTGGGGAAATTACGATAATTGAACAAGTAGGAAACATTGGTTTATTTTTGTGCATTTGGTATTTTTTTGTGGTAATAATTAGGCTGAACAGCTGATAGTTCACAAAGTAAGAAATGTAATGACAACTCGAAACAAAGAAATCAAAATACCAAACAGCTGACTGTGCAGAGTTGCCCTACATTGTTTTGCACAAGTGTACTCACAACGTCCGTTTATGGACTTTTGCACTATTACAAGAACTTGTAAGTACGGTAAATATCTTTTAACCACTGAAATAAAGAATTTTCAATGATGTCGTTTCACGCGCGTGTAGTGCTCAACTAAGAAGCAGTTGTCAGCTCGTTGAAGTTCAAAAATTGCTAATGTACTCTACAATATGATATACAATATGAGAAATGAAACAGTACAGAATCTTTTTTAAATAAGTGCAATGTACAACAATACAATATTTATTAAATGTTGCGCTCAAGTAAACTCTTTGCTATCTGAATAATATTGTATTTTGCGTGTGGTAATTATACTCCAATTGTTCCAGAACTAACCGACTTGAGGCCGTATGACGCTTGTAGTTTTTAAACAAGTTTTTTTTTCTGACAAGTGTCATTATCTACCATTAGTTGACTGTCAAATTTAAAACATTATGGAGCATTATGCTTGATCGCGCACATGAAAGGCAGACAGATGGACAGAAAGCAAGTAGTTGATGAAATCGAACACAATCGTAGGATAGCTTTGGCGTTGGCTAAATGAAATGATGTTGAAGTTTTTTCTACTCTTTCATGACTGTGGATGGATCTTGTATACATGGCAATATATTAGAGATCAAACAGTAGTTGAATCAGTAGATTTCAAAGACTAACACGGCGCAGCAAACTTTTTCATTGCTGTTCGTTTGTCTGCTTTCTATGGCTGTCAAATATAAGCTTAATGATGCAAATTGCTCAAAATGTGTACGCATTCTAATGATAGGTAGTAGCTGCCAGAAAAATAATATGCTTGTCTACATTGTAAAATAATTAGTATTAAATACAAGAAATAGATATACGCAACTCTGAATTTTAAGCTCTAATTTGAAAATCACCATGATTCACACTGATTGTAAATATATATCAAAGCGGTATAAATAAATCATAGTCGTAATATCTCGCTTGCAAATGTTCGCTAATATTCTGTGATTTTATGCGTTACGTTTCTTGTGCACGAGTAATCACAGCAATGACACCAAATCAAACAGCTGTTTTGATGTTGCACAGAGCAGTGAATTAATTATCATTGTGAATGCTTACTTTGGTTTGATTGTACATCACTTTTGACTTTGTTTTGACTGTAAATTGAAATTACATATATTTTTACAATGTCTTCATAAATCTGCTTATCGGCAGTAACACATTATTCTTTTTCGACTCAAAATCTCCAAATTTTATACAATTTGCATATGAAATATGTAAATGTTTGAAAAGGAAATGGAAGCAAGTTAAAAATTACAGTTTTTAAGTCACAGTTCAAAGTAAGATTCACCATTTAGACTGTGATTGAAATATTACTACATATTGCATCACACTGAATAGTAACTCCACTTTATGTTTAGTTCATCTGTCATCTTTCATCTTTCAACTTAACTTTACAATTTCATATTCAACGCCCATTTCAATTATAAATGAAAACTTTTAATAATTTCAAATAACATAAATCACATCTTTCAAAATTCATTAAATCACTGCTACACCTGTAATTATTTTTAAGCTACAAAACGCAAAAAACAACGCCGATACTTGTACATAAACATGTCAATTACCTGTAGAAAAAACAAACAAACAAACAAACAAAAAAGTATAAAAACCAACATACGAGTACTACGAGTAGATACATAAGTTCAACTGTGAGAGCTGCCACAGATTTTGTAATAATTTTTATAGACATGCACTTAAAAAACACTCAAGAGTGCAGAGTAGCGTATGCCAGACATGCCATGACAAACCCAACCAAAAACCAAAGATCTAAATACACGTATCTGCGCGTTGTTCCGCTGGCAGCGTAGAGCACAAATAGCGCGTGATGAGCACGTTGAGATAAACAAAACATTTTTAGAAGATTAACTGGAATTTTTAGCATAGCCAAATACAATACAATTTATATGTAGAAAGACGACTTCGAAGTGAATGACGACGACGACGATGACGACGACAACGACGAGCATGATTAAACTTCTGAGGTTTGGGCACGGATTGCTTTGGGGAGCAAAGCTACAGCTATAGAGAGTTACAGATACAGATGTGCAGCACAGGCTCAGTATGCATTTGGTGCAGAGACAAAGGGCATAGCTACAGATTCAAGAAAATAAGAAAATAAAAATAAATTTTAAGCCAGCGCAAAAAAGCGAAACAGAAAGATAGAATTATTTAATGCATTGCTTGACTTTGTAGACTCGAAAAGCATAAGTAAAAAATAAAAAATCTCAAACTGCCAACAGGTTTACTTTGGTCGCTTT
This sequence comes from Leucophenga montana, assembly GCA_035044765.1. Classification (NCBI taxonomy): domain Eukaryota; kingdom Metazoa; phylum Arthropoda; class Insecta; order Diptera; family Drosophilidae; genus Leucophenga; species Leucophenga montana. Next base: position 513,380 of record JAWNNQ010000656.1, read on the forward strand.
CAAGCGCCGACAAGTGCGCACGTTGACATGTGAATGGTTCACATTATAAATGCAGACTCATTAACTAGCTATACGGCTCTCTAAGTAACGAGCAGCGTATAAAAAAAGCATCAAATTTAAAGCAAAATTCTAGCAAATTAAAAATCAACAAAGCCATAAAAATGGCAGAACTGCAAATGATTTTAATTGGACTGCCAACTCTGTGAAAAAAAAATTACAATGGAGACAATAAGCACGAACTTCACAGTGGCTTAATGTAGATAAAAAAAAAAAAAAAATGCAAAGTAAGTTGCTTGTGAGTGCTTGATTCAAGCACTCAAACAGTTTTTAAACTATTACAAATGCAGTAAGACAACAACAACAACAACAAAAACAGGCGAACTTTATTAAAAATTCCTAGAGCAATGCGAGAGGTCAATTTAATCTTCATAAAATTACCCAGCTAAAGTTGGAGAAAAACAAAAAAAAAAACAAAACGTAGAAAATGTGGTAGCTTGGCATGGCATAGACAACAACGTTGTCGTTAAGCATCCATCCTATGAAGTCAATGTCGAACTCAAGTCAAATAACCGAGAGGCATATCCATGTCCACATTGAGTTGATGTTGAAGTTGAAAAAAACAAGAAGAAGAAAAAAATCAACGTATAAACATCATTTAAAATGCTAATATCCGCAGTTATGTGCATTTCAACTTGGCTTTAATTATTGTTATTGCCAAAGTTAACAATCTGCAAAGCAGAGTCTAAAAGTCCGGATGACTGCTCATTTGAAGTTGCTTGGCGGCAGCAGCGGCGGCGGCGGCGGCGGCGGCACAACTTCTAATCAACTCGAAAAGCAGCCGTCTTTCAGCGAGTCAGCTTTTGTTGTTTGTTTAGATTTAAAAGTGATTTTTGTTTTTCTATTTTGTTCATGTAGAGCTTCCTCTTGTCGCGGCTTGATGCTATGTAAGTGCTTGTAAATTTAATGGCCAAGTTGCTGCAGCTTGGCAGTTGGTAATGAAAATCAAACAGCGCCAACTGTCATTAAACTAATCTTTGTAATTCAATAGCCGGGACAAATGCAGCAGCAGAAGCAGCATATACAGGGTGGTTCTTTTTTTTTTGAACTGGTTCTAATTTATAAACTGTTATAAATTGCTCAGATCTGGCAATGCTATTTTCATTTGTGACTAATGCCAGACAATGCTTGCAAATTTATTTCGAAAATCGTGGTTCAGTTCGGGAATACTAACGTCCGTCGATCCGAGCGACTATTCGACTTTTTCCCAGCACATATACTCTAAACCGTTTACCCAACCACCACAAAATTTGAATCAATGTTTTAACATGGCATGTCTGGCACCTCGAAGTATGAAATGTAGATTTTTAAATTCGTCCATAGCTATTCCAGGTTTGTCCATGGTTAAACTTCGTTTGTCCAATCTCCCAAAAAAAATATTACAAATAAATATAAATATATATTCTGTGAAGTTAACACCACGAAGCGTAAAATTTGAATTTTTGTAAATGCAGTTCGTTTGTACAGGTTTGTCCAAGTCAGAATTTTCTCTGGAGTTACCTGAAGTCATTGGTTTATGCGAATAAATCAGCAACTTTGAAGGACTTGTAAGACAACACTGTGCGAACCGTTGCCAAGATATGGCTCCCATTGTTGGAAAAAGTTTTCGAAAATTGAACTTATAAAATGATCTTCCATAATACTCGTAAAACCAATTTTCAGTTTGAATTTATGCAAGCTCTGTATTTAAATGTAATTAAAAGTTCTACACCTCTAAAATAATTACACTATTTAATAGCTGAAAGAGAGTTGTGAAGTTTTGTAGCTTTGTTGCTTGCTGGAAGTTGTTACTTTATATCGCCAATCTATTTGTCCGTCCGTCCTTCTGTCGGTCGGTCTATCTACTGGGCAGTGGCTGCTAAATTGTTCGTGATTTGTTTAAGTGCATGTTTTGTAATGAATTACTTTGTTTTTCTTCTTTTTTTTTTTTTTTTTGTTGTCCGCGCACTGTCATCACTCGAAGATACACATAGTTAGTTACAGTAGTGGACTTTCAGCTCAGTTTATATTTGAAGCTTGCTTTTGCACCTTTGAACTCGCTCGTTGTCGAATTTAAAGCAAAATGCGCTGCTTTCAATTGAAAATAGAAAATTATTCGCTTGGAGAAAATTTGTGAAAGGGTTTTGAAGCATTTAACTGATATTTTGCAGAGTAGAAGAAAATTGGGAAGAGGAAAATTAAAAAAAATACATTAGGGTACTCACGATCAATTGGTAAAATGTATGACAGTTGGAAAGTGATAATTATTGTTTTGCTTAGGCAGTATAATAAGTGATAGTCGTTAGGTTTCTGTACTTCTCCCAACACTTCAACTTTAATGAATGCAGAACCAAATCCAATCGCAAAATTCTGCAGATTATCATGCGAGTTAAGCCGAGTTCTGCGAAACACGCTGTTACAACAGCAACATTTAACTTGGCTACCCTAGCTCATTTTTATGATGTTGAACAGCGGATGAATGCATATAAAACATCTAGCTAGCATCGTACTAGTTTCTTAGAAAGAGGAAAATTAGTTATTAAAGTTATGCTCAAAGAGTCTATCCTCGAAAGCAACAATTCAAAATCTTCATAAGAAATATAGTCAGTGGATCAGTCTCTTTAACCAGTATTGAAAATAATGAAACTGAAGAAGATGTGTATGTGTGTGGATTTAAGTCTAGACTCTGCAATAAATTCGTTTACATTCCAAGTCGAGATTTATATGGTTGAGGTTTGTGTGAACAGCGTAATATATTTACAAAGAGATAGCCAAATATCTTTTGAGAGACTTTGCTCACTAATGGCCACTGACTTCGGTTTAAGTAAGGGACGCATTCAGCATTGCACATTGAACACTTTTAGTGTTAAGGGAACACTTTTTCGTGATGTGTGGTCGTGCTTAAATTTACTGATCATGATTACTTATTATGTATCATAAAAATGGTAAGTCACCTTTGAAGTGATCATTTTTTTGTTTTGTACCAACTTAAGTTCTAAGCCACTAAGCCAGCAATATTTCGAAGCATTGCTAAACAAAAAGTATAAGGCTAACATCAGATAATATTTTGTGCTATAAGCATGTCAGAATGAAAACGACAAACAAAATCATGCAAATACGAAACGATAACAACAAAGCAAAGGCGAAGCGCAGCGAGAAAGCAGTTTCGGAACTGTTTTTACGCTTCGTTTCACTTTGCTCTCGCTTTCGTTTCGCTAGCAGTCTGACACCATTTGAGCGATCACATAAGAAGGTACAAGCAGTGCCGTATTATCGTATCGCTTCTACTGTGTACTATGACGTCAGCATAGCGGCGTTCATCAAGTAGTAAGGAGTAATTACGTTGATCAGTGATCATACTGATTGATATACTTTATATTTATGTCGATCTAACTGAAAACTCTTTAGGTAAATACTTCAAATTTTGTTAAACTAAAACAAGCATTTAGTACGCACTTCAAAATAATAAAATTTGAAGCCAAATAGCGGGTATATAAATTATTTCAACAGCAGACTAATTGCAGACGATTACAAGCTACAACTTAACTTTTGCCTAATAAATTACAAAATAAAAAAATCCATTAAAAAATATGTTGCAACGAATAATGAATGCAATCAAAATCAATATCCTGCTGCCGACAGCAATGGTTTCATACATATAAAGCGGCACGAAGACGCCATTTTCAAAGAAATACAGACAGGCGGACGGACAGACATATAGATAGACGAGGCCTAGTGCCAATATCAAGAGCAGCACATAATGATATGTGTACAAAGGCGCCAGGTATTATGTATATAGATAGATATGTACATAAATGCATGTAAAATGCTTCAGAGAGCCATGAATAATGCGCAGACATTACAAACCGTAACCACCTATCGTCGGCTTGTACAACAGCTCAATGGATAAATAAATGAATGAACGGACGGACGGACAGAGAGACGGACGAACTGGCTATCTGGCTGCCTTGGAAAACGCAATCAAGCATGTAAAACTTAATTGAAATATAAACCGAAAACGAAATTCATAGTTAACATATCAATACACAAGTTACGCATGAAAGCATTACTGAACCTGAGGTTTAATCGAGAGCGGTAAGCATAGCACTTTGATTAAGGAGTTATCAAGTAAGCGTCTGGCAGCCAGTCAACTCGGCATGCAAGGATGTTTGTAACTGAAGTCTAACCACTGCTGCTGCTGCTGCTGCAGACTATATAACTTAAATTAATCCTTAATTACGTAGACAACATCCTGCTGCGTTTTAGCCGCTTTTGCTGTAGCTTCGAAAGCGCTTAACGAACTTAACAAGTCGCCAAACCAGTGAAGCAATCAGGCAGCAAGCATCAAAGCTGTTAAAGGGTGTTTTTAGTGTTGTAGAAGTTAAAATTTTAGTAAAACACTCGAGTATCTCGTCTGGATTTTCTTCACTCCAAATTGCAAGCTTTATCATGCTAAAATGACAAACCAAACTGAGCACAAATGCTAAAAGCGTTGCCAGATCTGATCAATTTATGACAGTTTAAAATTTGTCTTAAAATTGAACCTCTAAAAAAAGCACGCTCTAGTAGCTGAAGTCAAGCAGTCAACCGCATTTTGCAACCGCATACCAGATACACTAGCTCCCTTCATTCGTACAGCTACTTGGCTGCTTGGCTTCTTGTTGAATTTCGCGACACACGCTGTGTGGTGCCATCGTTTAATGTCAATTAATTTACAATTTTTTTTGCAATTTTATCTGCTTTTTTTTCGCCGTGCGCTTGGTGCCCCATGCCACTTTTAACGCCAACTTTTCACTTGGGGCGACAGGCATTTTGTTGCAACCGGTTTTAAATGCTTTTTGCTACCGTTTTTTTTTATGTTTTCATCATTTCGATAGATGAAAAGCGAGATATTGCATTTTAAGCTAACTTCTTCCATAGACTATATAGCTTAAGGCACACTTAATTAATAAATTTCTTTGCTAATCTCAGATACTTTTTCTGTTGTTGTTGTTGTTCTTTTGCAGACTGAAAACCGATAATAATGGTGGCGCCTGGTGTCCGAAGCATATGGTTTCGAATGCTTTGAAGGAGTATCTGCAGGTTGATCTGTTGCAGTTGCATGTGATAACCGCCATACGCACACAGGGTCGCTTTGGCAAAGGTCAAGGTCAGGAATATACGGAGGCTTATGTGCTGGAATATTGGCGTCCGGGTTTTACAAAGTGGCAACGTTGGAAGAATACACAGGGCAAGGAGGTAAGTGTTTGTTTGGATGTTAAAATATATACAGATGATGCAGATATAGCAACAAGTTTCGTATATAAGAGTTTTGAAGACACAAAATTTGAGCAGCATTTAATATGCCATGCACTTTAGAGTGTGCTACGCGAGATCTACAGCTTGTAGTTGCATGTATTTATAGAGTACAACATACATAAACCACACCTGATGGATCCCTATATCTATATTTTAATAGGCTAGCAGATTTTTTTGTGATGGCTGTTACGCTCACAGTATACAGTTTAGTACAGTCGATTTTGACAATAAATCATTAAAATCTGTGAAATATATTATGCGTAAGAGACTTAAAATATAGTAAATAACTCACACAATGAATCAAACACTTAAAGGCTTTATATGAGATACAACCGTAACATCACAATTATTAAACGTAGCATGCGAGCAGCCTAGTTGATAAGCCGCGCGAGCGCGAAGGAGATAGAAGATTTCGCATTATACTTTGTATGAGCTTCGCTAATATTTGAGTGACTCTCTGTTTGTAGTTGCTATTTTGACTAATAAACGCAATAATATACAAAATTATTAGTAGATTGCAGCCTATTGAGCCGACCACAGTCCATGAAATTATATATTTTATTAGTTCGATGCTATCTATTAGCTACTTTTAGTTGATGTGGCTGCTGCCACCTAATATTTGGACATACTACCTTCTATTGTTTCCATTTTGGACTAAAATAAGCTAATAAGTACATTTATACAAATGAGTTCATAGACACATTCGTAATCGAATCATTATGCTCAGCTAACATTGAATTGCCTGCTTTAATGCTGCATATTCAAACTAACTGCGAATTATAAGCGCTTTTAAAACTTAAATAAAACAATACGCTCTGATTCTTCAACGTTCCCTGCAATTCGATCGAACTAGTCGTGAACTATAAAAGTTGCTAGTTCTTAGGAGACTCCAAACTAGTTAGCTGACTACTTCCAGACAATGAATTCAATAATAGAAATTAGAAATTCATGTTGTGTCACGAATGTTGGTAACTAGCTTGAAAAAGGAACAGTTGAATCGAATTCATTGTGGGTTTTCTATTTTTTCGTATTCATTTTAGAATAGTTCATGACTGTGTCTAATAAAATTAGAGCGACTGATAGATATGTTAACTGTCTGCTGGATTTTTGCTAGTTCTACGTAAAACGAAGTACAGTGGTTTCTTAGATGAAAGAAAATTTCTCATTACCTCTATTCCAGTAGGACGAGTAAGCGATTTTGCTGTCCTTTGAGCTAGATAGTCTTAAACAAATAAGAATGCTGCAATTGCCAGTTCACGACTTCAAAATACGCTCTCATTCAAATTTATTATTTATATATAAAAAATAACTGATGAGTGCTAAAGACTATCGTCTTAGCTACCTTAACCAACAACCAACCAACACGTCGTCTTGCTGAACAACACGTAGTTAACTATTCGATTTGATTATCACCATGACATCTAAAGCTTTTTCTCGACTTGACCTGCATATGTAGCAGACGAATCTAAAATTTCAAGTTTGTTGGCTCTACTTTTGTAGTTTCTGAAATATCGTACCTAAGACAGACAGACGGACGGATATTCCGACGGTCGTGGCTATATCGACTCAACTTTTGATGCTGATAACGAATGTATATATCAGTATATATCGTACTTTATGGAATCTGATATACCTACTTCTGATTAACAACTATACCAAGAGTCTATATGCCACCTATTGTTACGATTGAACACTACAAGTCTTATTTGCTACACAAAGATGCACACAAACGTGTAAGCAACATTTTATTATTTAAATAGCCTCTTAGCTCTAAGAATTCGCAACTCTAAACTGCAATACTAAATGCATAAAAGCGACCTCACTCCAAGTTTTTACGACCACAGATAAAGTACTAGAAGCAAATTCCTTCTGCAAACTGCATAGCATTAGCTATAAATTCGCTAATTATCATGCAGTGCAATTAAGTGAATCTTGAATAAAGTAACTTTTATACTAAAACTTTTCACTTTGCTACTTTACAGATACTACCCGGCAATATAAATACATACAGCGAAGTAGAGAATACACTGCAACCGATTATATTCGCTTCAAAGATACGCATATATCCATATGGTCAATACGATCGGACAGTGTGTCTGCGTGCAGAGATCGTTGGCTGTCCGTGGGAAGGTGAGTACAAGTATCTTAAGCTGCTTTTAGATACAAATAGAAAAAAAAACAAAAAAAAAAAATGAAAGAAAAACGAGTAAAGTAGAAATATTTTTAGCGCAGAATTTAAGCACAGCTGATAAAAAGTCGACATGAGCAATGATAGTGTCGAAAGGTTTACAAAGTTTTAATGTCGGCATTAATTTATCAACGGGCATTAAAAAGCTGCCGAGTGGACTGGGCTAGACTGGGCTAGACTGGTCAGTCTGGCAATGCGAACAAGCATTCATTAGTGTAGAATAAAGCGGTTTACCAGGCTGCCACTGAGCTAGGTCAAAGCTGCAGGAAGTTTGCTAGAGTTTTATATACGGATACGATTTAAGGTAATGCAAATGCGATTTATGCAACAACTATCAGCTGTCCTATTCAATAATTATATACTCTCTAATGGCATAAACAAACAAATATTTAAATGCGCATGGTTACAATTTGTTTAAATAATTATAAAACTCGAAATAGTAAAACACGTGCCAGTTGAACCTATAATTAAAATGCTTATGGCCTAAGGGGAGGCATAGAAAATTTCAATAATTACTAGAAATCACATAATTACAGCCAAATTACAAACTAAGTGCTCAATGCACAAACAAATAATGTTTGATATAGATAAATATAGTGTGTGTGGGTAGGTAGTTAGGCATGTGTGTTTAACACTGTGGACGGTAGACCCTGCAAGTGGCGGGAGCACACCACAGTGTGGCTGCACTATATAATATACGCGCAATACTCGTAGCGAAGTTAGTCGAGAAGTGTTCTACATCAATAAAAAGATACATTCAGGAAAATGTTAAAACATATAAAATATGTTTACGCCAGAATATAGGAGGTTGAAAATACACACCCCTAAGGTGTATTAGCGCTCGTGGTAGTCCTAACACATCAAACTTAGTTTTTATTATTATTAATCTCGAGATCTCGAGATTAAAAATTATGAAGTTTTTATGAGTTTATGAAATAGTTTGTGTGTGTGTGTTTGTTTGAATCCTTTAGAAAACCAAAATTTTTTTTGATACATGATTTTTGTACACATAAAACAAAGAAACTTTTATTCCACAAATTGGACAATCTCAGATTTCAATTGGCTATTGTCACCAAACGGCTTAATATTCTGAATATATAATACGTAGTTAAGTACCTTTCAAAACAATGCTTAATTGGTACAATTCCCACTTAAAAAAATTTAGATCAAAATACATTTTGATAAGTACATTTTAGCGATTTGCCAAAAATTTTATCCAAAATTTCATGCTCATATTTCGATTGATAATACGTTGTGAGATTGTGAAAACTTTGATATACTAAACATTACTGTGAAAATTCTGTGAGCTGAGGTATTGCAAATATCATATTTAGCATTTTTAGCTATAATGCGTCATACTAATGGCTATTGCATCTGTTATATATATCATGTACACAAATCTGTTATACTCTTTGTGTTTGGGAGTTTGTGTGATGTATGCATAGATATGTAACTTTTATTATAACAGAAGTTCTGTGCGTAGCAAAAAGGCTTTCGTCACATGGTTTTTACCTCATCTGTAGGTTTTTTCATTTGAGACTACCTACATATAGACAAAAATCGAAATTACGCAGCTTGCATAGTTAATTACACGAAGTGTATCTATCGGTATACAAAAGATAGTATTTTTGAAGGGTGTATCCTAGTATGTCCTTAATTTATTAAAAACATATACATAAAAACACACACACACACACACACACACACACACACACACAAATTTTGTTCATATATACTCGTACAATATAGTATATATCGTAATATGAATATAATGCATTGTAGTTTGGTCAACTATATTGATCATTTATTTATGAAACATTTGAACATTCGATAGATAGGCACACATTAAGCATTATTTGTTGTGCTCTGTGTGGGTGTACACTCTGCAAATAAATTATTAATTATTATTTACCCAAACAAATAAAAAAAAAAGCAAGCAGAAAAAAAATTTTAATAATGAAACACGTATGTACGTTCCGTGCTTGCATTAAGTACGTGCAAACAATGCAAGAAGAAAGGACATTAAGCAGCATAAACTCAGCCTTTGTCCTGGGTATAGCATATACTCGTATATGGGGTGGGCATGGCGATAAGCGGCATATACATAAATCGAATCCATTAAGTGCGCATGATGGTGTAAGAGTTGGGGGGGAGGGGATGGGGAAGGGGAAGGGCAGTAGTTAATGTCACTACTGTGTCATGTGCATAAGCAAGGACAGTCGTATTTACGCTCGGCAGCTGTAATTATATGAATTACTAGCATACATGCTGGCACTGGCGCATACTCATTGCGTGTATTGGCATTTTTATTTGTAGTTAATCGAGTTTACGTAAATTCACAAGGTACTGTAAATACTCTGCTTAATGCAACTTCAGTTGCACAGGTTTGATATAAAATGAATAAAGTGTAAATCTGAAAGTCTGGGTGTGCTATCTTGACAGCTGCCACTTCAACCTAAACTGAATTAACTCTGAAAAGCATTATTATTTTAAATGCCGCTTTTTTAATATCATGTAAAGGTCTCTAACTGCGTCATAAGTTTATTTTAAATATAAGTTAAAAGAAAGTTAAACAATTTGGCTTAGATTACTGTTATATTGACATGTGAATGGTAAAAGTTTTACGAAAATATGCAAACACTGCATAGAACAGGTGAATGAAATGAGTATCAAGAGATAATGCAAAGGCAATACGTAAGAAAATTTGGAAAATGAAGAGAGACTATGACTGCTACAGCTGATGAATCATAATAAAGACTACGTTTATGCAATACCACAACACAAAATTGGTCATCAGTCCAATTTTGGGAAATTGGCATCCGCATAAACGTAGTACAATTTCAACAGCAAAACACCTAATCACAACTCACAGAATTACCGATGTAATGTTGGTGATGAAAGATTATTTTTGACGTGATAACATCTATTAAATCGGTTGGTTTAGCGCAGATGCATGACTCATTTCTGACGTTCCGTTTACCGTTACGACACGACACTAAACGAACGAAAAGCAAAAGGCGGAACATGTAATCGTACACATATGAATACATGTGACGATTGTGTCGTTCCGCCTGAACAAGCAAGCGATAGACAGACCAGCGTGTAGTGGCTTGTTGAAAGCTATAGTTATGTGTGTGTGTGTGTGTGTGCGTTTGCGAATTAGTGTTATCTAGTGCGCGGTAGGGTGCGGTATGCACTTGGTAGAATGTATGAATAATAACATTGTAAGTGTATAATAAAGTTTGTTTCAAATAAACATACATCACATGTTACAATACCATTTAGACAAAGTAGAGTTGAGAAATCTAAACTTTTTGTTTCTTTTTAATACTAAATCGGGTTATTTTTATACAAGGCAAAAAACAAAAAGAAACTAGTTGCAATAGCTCCTCTAAATGTCTAAATACCTTTTAGGTTTAGTATGCTTAAACCCCAATATATCGGACTAGCGTTGTTCGATTCCTATTTCTCCATTTTATTTAAATACGTTTCATATAATTATAATTGGTTTTTAGTATGTCTCGATTGGACAGATCTATAAACACTTTTTATGGCGTGTAGTCCAAAAAAAAATATGCTTTAAAATCGTTTCTATTATTTTAGCATTTAAAGAGAGTAAAACAGAGTACTTTAAACAGAGTAAAACCATCGACATTATTTATGGATGTGTTAAATTTTAATTAATAGTACATATGAAAGACACTTATGGAGTGTTGGGGTGGAGTGGCTCACTAGCCTTTTTTAGGTTAAACAGTGCTGAAAACTGACTCCTTCTTATAATATTATCAGGTTAACTGATTATTCAATAGTTAACGAAGTGAGCAGAGTGCATAAAGTTGATGTGCCAGACATACAAAAGAAATAAATTTGAAAAGTTTTTCGAAGTGTTAAATTAAAGTGAGATTTTCCAGCAGAATTAAGTTATGGTAAAAATATGTTTCGTATTGAATTGATGTTTATCTAGCTAACTGCAAAATGATATTCTCTCCAACTTACACTTGTCTATGTAATGTGAATATCTGAAAAATTGTATCAGTAGGGTGAAGTGGTTAATTTTTTTGTGGTGTGCAGTGGTTCACTCAATTGCCAACAACTTTTTACATATCGTTGCATATAATTGCATTTGTAATTTAAGCCTTCTCGGGTTTAATAATATAGTTTCAGTTATCATGTCTTGGAAATGTGTCATTTCTGAGCTAGAAATAATCAATAAACTTAATTAACCTAAAAAACGTTTTGAAACGTTTATGCATGTAGACCTTGGTATATCTAAAAATAAATTTATAGATAGTATATCAGAATCTATACATAATTTAACTTCTATACATTTATGCATTTATCTTTGAAAAGCCCCTTAATCAACTATTTAAAGCTATTTGTTCTGCTCTTTATGCATTTTCTGGGTGAACCACTCCACTCTACGACTTAGTGTTAGCGCATTTCCTAGCTACCTTTTAACATATATATTTGTCTCGCTTCATCTGAACTATCGCGGTTTCTGCATTACCTTCATTTAAGCAAAATAAGACCATCTAAAATTTGATCACTTTCCAACACTGTCAGCAATCACTGTAAACATTACTCAACATGCAGATCTTTCGCTTAACATTTTATATATGCTGAAAATACAACAACACGCCCAACATATATTTAATTAACTGCAAAGACTTTTAAGTATTTTATTCTTATTTTTTTCTTGAATTGAATTGTATAAAAAATCAACCCAAAAATATACAAAGACAGCGCCTGCGATTTTCACGCAAAACCGGACAGACAGACATACAGACAGACAGATGGAGACAGATTGTCTCTTTCCGTACGTCCGCACGTCCGTCCGACTAGCTGTACTGGACTTGTTTACGAGACAAAGGATGCACTGCGCCTCAGTAGCACAGGCAGCCGACTATTTTCTTTGGATTTTTATTGCGCTTTTTATGCGGCAGGCTTTACAAGGTCTGTCTGTCTGTCTGTATGACTGCCGCGCCCCATTAAAATACATGGGGATTCATTGTGCCCCTCATTCAGATACTTTCAACTGCATTATTGTTTTTAATGCGCTTGTTATTCGCATGTTCGCATGCGATACTTATTTGCGTGACGACAAAGTGCTGTGAAATACAGAAAAGAAAAAACAACAAAAAAAAAACGAAGAAGCATTACCAAGGCAGCAACCCGCGACGTATGCAATGCTTGATTTAACAAGCGTTGCATGTAGTACTTCAACTTCAGATACAAAGGGTCTTTGCATTTATAATATACACAATTTTAATTTATGTGCTGATTTTTGGCATTTCAACTGATTCAAGTTGAAAGAGTAAAAATTTAATTTACACATTTAATGTAATCTATGAATGTATTTAAATGCAAGCAGCCATCATAAATCTTATGCTCTCACGCTTCTTTCTTTCTTTCTTTTCTTTTCTTTGGAATATTTTAATATAGCATTTGATGAAAAAAATTATTCAAATCTGCACTAATTTGAAATCGTGAACATTTCTCATGCGCAAGATAATCTCTATCGCAGCTCTATCGAGCTTAAACTGTGACCACTTGAACTTGTCTGTATGCGATTCATAGCTCGTCTATCTTTATTCATAAAACTATTTGTTTATGAGCTGGGTGTGTATCTAGCTATCTATAGATAGTATATATAGTCGTAAGAGCGCCTAAAACTTGCCGCAATTCGATTCGAGGCAAAGGGCAACACGCTTGGGTTATGCTTGATAAAAACTAAAGCGAAAGGTGTGGTCTTTGATTTGCATGTTAATTTTATTTTTTTACCAACTGTTTTCTTATTTTTGTGCTTTTGTGCTTTTGATTTTGCTGCGTCTTTACAGTTTGTTTTGTACCCTACAATGAGGTGCACATATCTAAGACGCTTTTAGTTTATGGGATATTGTTCAGACTAACTATTACTAAACGTATATTGCTCAACACTACTAAACAGCTGATAGTATTACAAACATGAACATACAGTTCAAGTTCTGCTTCTTACATCGATGCTATGCGACTTAAACGTTTAATGAAACAAACTTTGCGCAAGCATAATTATAGCTTCATACAAACAAATACTTTTTATACCACAAGTGTAGAGCATTAGAAATTCGTTTATGCCAAAAGTAAATTTTTATATACTCCTCAAATTGAACACATGAAATCGTTTTGTTCAGGCTACCACTTTATTGGTTCGCTGGTAGAAACTTTGTCTGTGAACTACTTTTTAGGCGCATTTTTTTTTTTTTTTGTCATTCACAAAAAACTCAATGTGCACAGTTATCGATTGAACTATTAGCTTCGCTGTCTGTACACTGTCTAGACTGACTGCAGCGCCGCCCTACAGTACCTACATATAAGTTACACTAATTTCTCTAACTTTAATTTCACTGTAACCCTCTAAGCGCATGTTTCGACGACTTATCTTGATCATTAATTTGCATATGAAATGCCTTTACCCCGTACACCAAGCAAAGCTAACAAACGACATAGTTTCCCTTTGGGGACTAATAAAATGACCAGCCCATGTCTGACCCGAACACATCATGCCTAGCTACCCAGTAACGCCCACTCGAGGCGCCACATGCTGTCAGTCAGTCAGGCAAATATAATTTCTACACACCAGACACTCCACTCTAAACAGTCAGTCAGTCAGTCAGCCAGTCACCTGTCTCTCGCTACATTGAGTCTAGTTGGAGTCAAGTCATCGCAAACACGCATGTTTGCATTTGCAGTCGTGATTTTCATATAAGTGTACTTGTATATTGTATCTACAAAATACAACATTGACTTGTCGCAAATCGTTGTCATTAGGCACAGCGAAAATTTGTTATGCTGTACTTTGTAGATATAAAAATGCTTCCTTTTTTTTCTTCTTCTTTTTTAGTGAATTTCAAAATAAACTACTTGACAATTGCATGCAAGATACTTATGTCGTTACTACGCAGCGTCTCAGTTTTTTTTTTTATAAAAGTTTTGCTAGTCTTGTTTGAGAATTCTGTTTTGATATATACTGGTATATACATTCGTACAAGAGTTGTTTGTTCAATGTCTGCACGCGATCTTTTTCCAAGTACATTTTGCATGTTACTTTAAGTAACACAGAAAAATGACATACTGCATGTTAAGCGTACTGGTTTGTAAATGTATCTGTGCAGAGGCTTTCAATAAATTGCGCTTAATAAGTTGAATAACATAGCAGATTTAAAGTGTAGCTAGACTAGTTACTATTTTCTCTTTTTCTACACTTATCAACAATTTAATACACTACACAACAAATAAATAAACCATCTATCAAATCAGTATGTGTGCTTAAAATTGTTATATTTTGTTGCGCTATACTATTTGACAGATTTTGTTAAGCAATGTACTGTACCATTGTACTGTACAAAGATCATTGAAAACTGCAAGCGGTTACGGTTTGAAAAACTTAAAAAACACACGCACATGCCAATGCATAGGAAATACTTACGCACTTTTAGTTTTTTCTCCTTTTCGATAGAAAGAAAACGCAGTTGGGAAAAAGAAAATGGAAGGGTATAAACAGCAACCCAGAAGAAAATGTTTAAGCACCAATAAATTATAAGGTTTTTCCGGTTATGCTTTGCATCTTTGTCTCTAAAAACAACTTTTGCCTACTTTTGTCCAAAATGCTTCAATTGTATTTGACTTGTAGTGGCTGTTTGCTTAATCTTTACTTTTGAAATGGTATACCTCTTGAAATCGGTTCGAAGTGGCCGCTGGAGTTACTAGTATATATAAATAGGCTTGTTTCGCACACTTTTAATGGTAGTCCCCATACAGACCTATTCCACACTTTGTGGTTTTTGTAGATAAAACTATCTCAGAGGCATGTTGAGCTAGTCACTTTAAACGCTGAAATAATGCTTAAAACGCTTTTTAGATGTATATAAAGTTTATACATGACTGCCTACCACCGAAGTTTTTTTTTTTCTGAAAACAATTGTCGATAATATGCAATTGATCGATTATCTCCTTAAATTTCCAAATGAAGCGAAGAAAAAACATTTTCGCTTCGGAATATACAAGGTTGCTTGAAAGAACTCGTAATTGTTTGACATGATCGAACAATCTGTACTGTACAATTATTGAAAATAATCGATTTATTTAAATCAAATAATCGATTTTATTAGGTTAGAACTGCTGTTTAAATTAGAAGAGCCCATAAGTCGGCCAATTTTACTGCTACTCATTGGGCTTACACTGCGTTGCTTGCTTTTGTTAGCTGCATATTCAAAATGTGAATGCGAATATAGAACTTGATTCATTTTCATTAAAGTAACTAAAACACTTAACTTCACTGGCTTTCTATTCAAACTATTCCATTTTCACAAACATTAATACCAATCATTTCGTTTAAAATCTCTGACATTGAAAAATGCAACAAATGCCAACTTCACACCCACTTCAACAAACATAGCAGCTTAACGAACTATTTCTGCATATACATATGTATACCCGAAAATCAAGCAAACAAACCCCCAAACAAAATATGCTAGAAACCAAAAAGAAATGCTCTCTTTGAGTAACATAATACGCTGTTGTGACGCAAAACTTTTCTACACCCACACCAAAAGCATGCAAGACCGCAAACCAACTTTGAAAAATTTTGAACAACTTTAAAAGGGGAGAAATTCCAAATACGAGAGTTCGATGCAAGGCACTAAAAAACAAAATCAAGCAGTCTGAGTATATAATATGAATGCATTTTGTCGCTCGTTTGTCTTCGTCAAATGCCAGACTAAAAACAAACGCAAACCCAAAGTGAAACAATGTGGCAACGACTTGCAGTAACACGTGGCTGGCACATATGTTGCAGCTACGAGGCTCGTATTACAGCTGGGTGTGAGGGAGCATAAAAAACTGAACGGAAAGAAATTATATCTATTTAAAAACTAAGCATGTTGTACTAATTTTATTTAATGTAATTCTTGTTTTCTTTTAACTCCAGAGGGCATTGTCTCATATAGCATACCCAAGGGCGTACAACGTGGCATGGAAGTTGATCTGTCAGATAAAACATATGATGGTAATGAGCAAGGTGATCGTTATGTTGATGGATTGGGACAGTTGGTTGATGGACAGAAAGGCAAGGATAATTTCCGTACGGATATACATGGTTTTGGAAAGGGTAAGTAATGTGAAAGTGAAATTTTATTATTTAGGAGATTAAAATTGGAGAAGATTTTTAGCAATTGCTGCAATTCTAATAAATTTTAAAAGGCAGTCACCATTTAAGTTGCTACGGATATATTAAAGTATACTAAATGTCAAATATGGGAACTTATATAGACTTTTAATAAAGCGCACCCCCTTAAATATGTTTTCCCGAAAATCACTGATTAGCATCAAATAATTACAAAACTTTTTTTGCTCTCCTTTTTTTTTTTTTTTGCATAATAAGCATAAGTTTGAAATGAATCCTTTAAAAGAGCAGCACGCATTTCCAACTGCAAACTGAAAAAAGCAGCACACTAGACCGCCCCAAAAGCACCAAAAGTATGTAGCTTCCCCCGTTTAAATGCCTCAAAGTATGCTATACATTTTCATTGAACATGCAAACGGCTAAGACAAACTTTTCCTTAAGCTCTTTTTCTCGCTGTATACTTTTCGAGCAGCACAAATAAATAATTTCCTCATCAATAAACAAAATAAATAATATTTGCGCAGTAAGCAATGGTAAAAGTTTGACTCGACAATGACGTCGTCTCCCTAACTTATTCCTACTCAAATCATATAATAATAACAATAATAATGAAGCTATAGCGCGTGATTTGAGCGAAACTATGGCGCACAAAAATACCTAAAATGTAAATATTATGCATATTTGATAATTTATGGCAACACTGGCATTCAAAGCGCCCACTTTGCCAACTGTTAACTGCAAAAAAAAAAACACCCAACTTTTGCCAATAAGCGAAATTTCTGCACAGACAACTACAATTCGCTTTCCGGTAAAGCAACTCATCCGTGCGCCGGACATTCAAGTCAGTCGTCAGTCGTCGGTCGTCAGTCGTTCTGGCGAGTCGCCAATAATCGAAATTATTGAAAACTTTACATTTTAAGTAGAAAAGTTTCACCACACTCGCAACAGTCGCCCAAGCAGAGCAGACAATTAGATATGCAGACATTTTTGGCATTTATGCACAGACATTGAGACTCGCTCTCATAAAATCTAGTACGTCTCGTCTCTATATAGTAGTAGAACTTTGCCGGCGTCGATGTTTTCGTCGAAATGACTAAAATTGCAGGCAACTCTGGCAAAAGTTTTTCGCATAATTTGCCCGCATCGGAATCAATGCTCATCGAAACGTTTCATTTTGAATCGCGCGCATAACAATCGATATTGTAATCGAATAGTAACGAGTTATATTGAGCACACTCAACTGTGTAGTAGTAGTAGTTGCAGTTCCTTTATTGTGGGAATGTGTGTGCCTGGGTGTGTGTGTGTGTGTGTGTGTGTGTGTGTGTGTGTGTGTGTGTGTGTGTGTGTGTGTGTGTGTGTGTGTGTGTGTGTGTGTGTGTGTGTGTGTGTGTGTGTGTGTGTGTGTGTGTGTGGGGCAAAAAGTGGCTTCTAAGGCTACACACCCATGTGCTATTGATTTTTGTGCACTCGTTGGTCTCCAAAAGTGGTTCCTTCTTGC
The DNA here is from genome assembly GCA_035044765.1 of Leucophenga montana. NCBI lineage: Eukaryota > Metazoa > Arthropoda > Insecta > Diptera > Drosophilidae > Leucophenga > Leucophenga montana. Next base: position 531,560 of record JAWNNQ010000656.1, read on the forward strand.
TATACTTGTATGTACGTATTTGCTGTCTATTTGTTATTTGTTTGTAAGCACTTTGGGGAGTTGAGTCTTCGTAAACGAGTTGGTGTGCTTACACTGCACGAAATTTGTGTGTAAATATAGAAAATTTTGTGAAGAGGAGAAAAACAAAATGAGCGGAAAGTGTTAAAAAACTAATTGCTTAATCTTTGTTCGGTTAGAAACATTCCGAATATTCTGATCAGCTTTTAAGTATATTTTAAACTGTTAAGTGCTCAATATTCTTCTCAAGCTTCTAAGTGTAAGTAATCGGTGTATTTTTGTTCTAATCAGCCAATCAGTGTAGTACCAATGAGCTTTTAATGCTTTTCAGAATTTTCATTAGTGTCAATACCTATTTGCCATTTGATTCAAATGAGTGAATGATTCAAATGATTCAAAGTATTTCGAGTACATTAAGTCGTCAATATAAAAAATTATTATAATTTATTCTCACAGTGGTCGAAATACGTTGTTTTGTCTTAAAAGTACCCAATAATAAAAATATAATAATAATACACAAGTGTCACAAAAACACTTTCACCTCTAAAGCAACGCTGTCCAGCCGTAGCTCCAGGGTGACGAACACCTTTGCGTTTACATACACATACAGACGAACGCATATTAAAGTCGACTGCTTTTTTTATGTTGCATTGGTATTGTATTTTAGCACACTGTACAAATTATGACTCAGAAAGATTCGCATAATAGCATAGCAGATACATACAGTCACACTTTGAATGCTCTCCTTTTGGACAGCGCTGTTCTAAATCAGGGCCACCCAGAAAGAGAGCGACAATAAGTAAGCAATGTATTTGCAATAATTAGGGTGCAGAAAGAGATTTTAATGATTTTTTACATTCAGTCTTTCACTTTTTTGATTTAAATATTTATTTTATTCCGCTTCCTTTAAAATTTTACCAACAAAAACACACTAAACTGATGCTCACCAACATGTTGCAAGTGCGCCAACAATTTTGAACATCGAGCTGCGAGCACTACAGAGATAGAGAATATTTTATTCTCTATTCTTCCAATTGCAAGCAAAGAAACCGAAAGAAACAAAAAAGAGTGCTGCTATGCGGAATACGCTACATTGTTATAGTTACGATTCAAACATCAATATGTTGAATTATAAATTAGCAATGAGAAAACTATGATTAAGTATTTAAAATGATTACATTGAGGGTGACCACCTCGGTTGGTTTGGAAATAGTTCGTCCTGGCACACCAATTTCCAAGCACTTTTTCAAGTGTTGTGTGTATTGTTTGAGGATTGTCCGGGAGCCTTATTAGCTTTTGTATGACATTTTTTTTTTTAGTTTTATATATATACAATTTAATAATTGATGGGGGAACATACCAGCGACCTAAAAAGATCCATTGTTTGTCCTACTGAGTTAGATGAACAGTCCTAAGGCAATGTGCTTTACAAATCTTAGTATTTTCCTAGGATCTAATCTTTGCCTTTTAGTCAATATCAGCTTGCCGTTGGATAATGGTGGCTTCTAATCAGCTTGCCATTCGATATGGTGGCTTCTAATCATCTTTTTAGGGTAGCCCAATATATAAATTCACCACACACTTGTATGTTTTACAATGAATTTTCGTGTGAATGGTATAAGAGCTTCGGTTCAACCGAAGTTAACGTGTATTCTACTTTTTTTTAACTAGAAAGAATCATTTTTTTAAAAGAGAAAGGTGTTAATTATATATTTTAGAGCTTGGAAATATATGCGTGTTGATCAGTTTTTGAAAATGATATAGCGCAAATGCAGTAATGTGCTCGGTTTTCAGCATTTTCCACCAGTTGTTTAAGTTATTCTGGTCTTATAGCAACTATGGCAACTATTTCGACGGAAATTGGACTTCTGCTATGCCAGTGTTCATGGGAAAAACTTTGTGCTTCAAGAAAATACACAGCAAAAAGTCTAAAGCTGTCACATCGGGCAAATCGAAGTCACCATATTTTGAAAGCAGGCGACTTGCTAACAACAGCATGTCCATGTAGCATGTATTGGTCCATGCCAAAAATTTCGTTCCCGAGTTCTCTTCCCCTGGGTCCACCAATGGTTTAAAGCTTATGTATGTACAGTTTTTATAAACCTAAAAAGAAATCTGCATAAACATAGCAAAAGTTTTTATTCTACAAACTCTCTCACAGTGTATAAGACTGTAACTAACTACACTCTGCTATATTTTTATACACAGTGTTGTAAATACGCCGGTAATAAACACAATTCTACTAGCATACGGATGCACCACACCCCAACGACTCCAATTGTGCGCTCCCCATGCCACAAACCCCCACTATTCTATACAGACATACGCCCCTTCAAATCGCGCAATAGTTAAACTGGTATAGAAACCGAAAAATATAATTTCTGGATTTAACTTGTTTGCAAGTTAATATCGCATGACTTTCTACAGTACGTTTCCTGTTTTTACAGCTTTATAGTTTTTTTTTCTTTCGAAACGCTTTTCATATCGTTTTATTTTTATATATATATTCCGCGCTCCATAGAATTTTACCACACTCACTTGTTTCACAGGGTGGTAGTAAAATTATTAAAGCTTAGCACAGTGACTATGTAGTATATGGATAGTTACAATATTTGGCAGAGCGTTCAGCACTCTAGCTTTTGCTATGCAAAGTAATAGTGCTAGAGTCTATATTTTAATAATGCGCCGACGGATTCAATGGATTTGGCGGCGGAAAAAGGCCAAATTAAGGCTTGTTGCCAGCCTGCCTGCCCACCCTGTTGCCTGCCTGCCAGCCTGTAGGACTTAAGCAAATAAAAGGTTTAAATGTCGCGTATTTGTTGGCAATAATTTCTAGTTACTCACGAGTGCCATGAGCGTTTATTTGTTTTTCCTATGTTTGTTTAGCGTTTCGGTGTTGGGTGTTGGGCGGTGGCTTATATTATATTGTACGTGTATATAGAATGGTGTGGTGTGGGTTTTAACTATAGGAGGTATTGTATTGGAATGTAGAGCAAGGACTGCTTGCTGTTTTGTGTATTGAGCACATTGTGAATATTCATAAAGCTCAACTAAATACGAAATATAGTTATCAAATGCATATTTTTGGACGCTATGTGTGGGAATTTAGTCGATATTAAATGGGGCTACAGTAGAAAGGGCTGGTCTCGAAAACAACATTTAATGAGAAAATAAATATAGACTTTTTTCTTTTTTCTTTCTGTGTGTGTTTTTTTTAGGGCAAAAACTTGTAGAAACAAACTTGGCGCACTCTATCTGTTAATTCAGTTTTTTTTTTTAGAGTCTACTTTAATGATACTGTAGATTTTCTATTGCATTCATACTTACAATTTCACTTTTTGCATATTACAGGCTATGAATGGATTGGCTGGCGCAATGATACACCTGGTCTAATGGGCAAACCCGTTGAAATTGTCTTTGAATTTGATACAGTACGCAATTTTAGTGCCATAATCTTACATACGAATAATATGTTTACCAAGGATGTGCAGGTGAGTGTTCGAAATAAAATAAGTACATACTAGAAATTAAACACAAAATTCAATTGTGTAACTAAAAATTGCAAAGGGTACACAGGTACATGCTGGGTACATTTTATTTAAAAAATATACCAAAGTTGTACCTTTGTGGTGCAAGTGTATACCTTGCTCAAATAGTAGCTAATAAAGCTACTAGACTTTACTTAATATTGTATTTACAAGTTACAGTTACAATTTTCATGCTACTACTACTTCTCTCATACAGGTCTTTGTACACGCTAAAGTCTTCTTTAGCATTGGAGGACGTCATTTCTCCGGTGAACCTGTACAATTTTCATATATGCCTGATAATATAATGGATCATGCACGCGATGTAACCATAAAACTGCATCATCGTGTTGGCAGATATTTGAAAATCAATTTATACTTTGCTGTCAAATGGATTATGCTCTCAGAAATCAGCTTCGTATCGGGTAAGTGTACTTCAAATATAAAAATTCAAAACGAATTTCAATAAACATAAAGAAATTTTATGCAAATGCAGTAGATACAATGATGATGATGATGATGATGATGATGATGATGATGATGATGATGTGTACGACGACATGGAGTATACTAAATCAATTTGTCGTCTTTATTGCATTTGCATCTAAAAAAGTAGAATAAAACGAGCTACAAAATCGTAACGTGCAAAAATGTATAAAATCATTTTTCAGCTTCATTTCACTTTCGAATGTCAGCTACTACAGCGTGTGAGAGCAAGCGAGTTGTGTATATATAAACAGGGTGCATAGTATTCCAACTTCAAAAAGAATGCATGAATTGAAATTGAAATTGAAAAGTAAACGAGGGCTGAGATTTTCCAACGTTTTGGTTAACAACAATGACAATGATAGTAAAGAGCGAGCGCTATAGATACATACATAGATAAGCAAAGCAACAACAATAATAGTTGAAAAAAAAAGTATCTTATGCTAAAAATGTAAAATATAAATTGCACGTAGTCGGAGCTGTCTTCCGCTTCGAAACCGAGTGTTTGATAGTGGAAAAGTCAATAAAACGCTCGAGGCAAAATAAAAACTAACATCGAAATAAAATCTGACGACAAAACGCAATGCAGTTAGGATAGGTAGCAGTGAATTAAATTCAGGGGTGTTGGCAACAATGCCGGAAAATGCAATTCATGCTGCTGCTCCGTTGCATTCTTCCTGAAAATGGTTTGCCTACATTATATATATTTTTTGATTAAATTGTTCCAAGTGCAACAAAATGATGATTTAGAGTGTACAGAAAGATATATATTATTTACAGCATTGATAAAACCGGCACACACAATACAAATTTACAAGATCGTGCGTCCTTTTTTGTGTTTCGCGTTTTTGTGTTGGTCACTGACCCGCTCGCTATGCTTTCATTTAGCATTGAATTTAGGGGTTGCTATGGCCTATAACGCCTATTAAGTGTGAAAACAATGTCCAGGGACAGTGATTGATCGGTTGAACGGTTTGCTTAAGCCTGAGCCCGAAGTGCAAGAGCGGAAACAAGAATTTTCGCAGATGTTCCGGAAGTGAAGTTCAATGATCTTTACAGCAGAGATTGAACTCATTCTGAACTGAAGATGGGAAGTTAAAGTTATAAGATATCATTTAACATGCAGTTAATTGAAAGTTTAAGAATAAATTAACTTATGGAGCAGAACGATGCTACTTTTAATACGCGTCTTTGGAATCATTAAATAATGTTGTTTAAATGAACTTCACCTACAAATACTCTACATATCAGAACTTGTTAAAAAGTAATGGCTCGGAACACTTGGCCACTGGAATATTTATATACAAGTCTTTCAATTTTGCAAAATCACTTTTGAACAGGAACGTTTTATGTTTGTTAATATAAATAGATCATTATTTAGCACAGGTTATAATAGTTTGCATATCAAACACGCCATGAGTCTATACAGAATTTGGTAATTGAATATAAATTGTAAAACATTTTGAGAACCGCTTTCAAAAAAATGAAGCCGTTGCTGAGTTCAGATAGAACGTTTGCAGAAAAGTCTAGGTATTCAATCATCTTAGCGTTCAAAGTAATTCTCAACTTATAAAATTGACATTATTTTAAAACTCAGCAGTTTTTTTTAATGTTTCAAACGTTTTTCGTAATTGTACAGGGATGTTCAACCAACAAGCCTACTTTTTCAATACTCGATTTTAATAACTTGAAAAGAAGCTAACAACACAAAAAATGAAAGTAAAAACATGCTTACATTATTGTTTCCTAGGTCAAAGTCCACTTTTTCATATTTAAAACATATTCAACCAACTCTTTCCAAAGTCCAACTATGGTCAATCTACAAGCATTTCCCTTACACAAATAATAGTTTTTCAAATATCTGAAAAAGTGTTCAAGTTTCCAAGTATTAACTGCAACTGCTGCAAAGTTCGAATTTTTTTCGGTTTTGGAGATTGAGATTCTATAGAAGTAACTATAAGAGGACTCCATACCAAGTGTTAGCTTAATAATTTGTAAAATGATAGACTAGTTTGCAAAACAATACACACATGCACATAATTCCAGTTATCCAGTAGATAAATAATGTATTTTTATAAACGAAGGCAGGCTAAAAATCCTTTTCAAATATAATACATCATTATTTCATTAGACATCTGTCAAATTTTGAGCAATCTGCATCATTAAGTTAGTGTTTGACAGTTATTGCAAATAGATATTAAAAACAGACAGACGCACATAAAATTTATAGCATTGCTTGGCGTTCTTCAAACGCAGTACGAACGTGTTTTTGTGGTAACCATGTATCCATGGATCCATGGATCCATACAACACACTAGAGACCAACCAGTGTTCGAAATAATGACTTTTTGTAGCAGTATCAGCACGGCAACATTCTGATTTATGCACGTCTGTCTGCCTTTTATATTCACTTGCAAAACTGGCTGTCAAACATAAACTTAATGATGCAGATTGCTCAAAATGTAACAGCACTCGAAATGATAACTGTTACGTCTCAAAAATAAACTTGTTTAAAAACTACGCGCACCATTTTTAAGATTTTGTAAGTCTGAAAACGTAGTTTTTTAAGTTTAGTACATACTTTGAATGCTAAGTGTTGCATAATTTTCATAATAAAGTGGCACAACTCAGTTTCACAGTTTCTGTTTGATGCATAACAGCATGCTTTCGATATCAATTTAATCTCTTATCTATACGCAACGCTTATTTTGCCTACTTCAAACTTTAAGCACTTGAGGCATAGATTTAATTTTAATTCATTTTGGCATTGCAGCTTTGATCTATAATTCCCAGCTTAAGTTTTCTTTTCATCACAGAATCTCTTTTATTTTTTTTTTTGATTTTTGAATAAAGTAAAGACGCTTCGTTCTACCTTTACCTTTATAAGTACTGTCAAAAAACACTTTATGAACTACTCATTTTGTGTGTGCCACCTTTGTGCTGTTTTGTTTGCCTAATTTTTAACGCTACTATGCAGAACGTTGCCATGGGCTCTGAAGTGTTGTCATTTATCTAAAACGTCTTTTCTGGAGCAGTAGCAGCTTGAAGACAAAAGTGGGTTTTTTTCTTTCTCCAACTTCCTACACTACTACTGCCTTTAATAAACCCATACGCCATACTCTTATATAGATATCCCCCAAGTTGCTGTTTATGCGCTTGGCTGCGTTGTCTCAAAGGCGGACGTATAGCACGGAGCCCGTTAAATGGCGTAATTACGCCGATGTGGCTGCGGTGATAGGACGGACCCACTACGATACTACCGCTGCGCAACACTAAACTCCTTACAAAACACAATTCTCAGTTGAACTTTTGATGCCTTTGTTGTTTGACAACGACGTTGAAGCTCTTATTGTGCTGTTACCTCGCAGAGTTCTGTGTATCCTGTAGATTCTATGTATCTGTATGTCTGTCCGTCTGTCTGTCCGTCTGTCTGTCTGTCTGTATGCTTTTGTTATAAAGCATATCTTGCATCTTTGCGTTTGTGGCCGTCATAAAACGTTTAAAATAATTAAAATATTTCGTACCATATATATCACACATACAGCTACACTGAAGGCCGTTGTTGAAAATATGCCATGCTATGACAAAACTCTACTTATTTTATTCCTTCATGGCATCCTTTTTATGACTAATTTCCCTTTGTCTACTACAATTTCATTGCATTCTTGTGGCATACGCAGTTTTTTTTTTTTTAAATATTTACTATTAAAATATATAAAAAAAAAGAAAAGAAATATCACTTCGCGGGAATCTTACAAATTGGGGTTAAATACATTTCTCTCTTATTGCACATCACCCTCCCTCTTTCGTTTTTAGAACTTGCATGCCTGATTCATGACTCCTTTTGAAAACCTACTCGTCCTGGCCTCAATGTCTGTTGTTCTGTTCGGTTCTGTCGCTATCCATATTTGCTTTGTTTGACTTGGCTACCCTTACCCTAGTTTAATATTCTTTTTTTTTAGTGTTGGTTAGTACTTTAGCTTTTGTTTGTCGTGTTAATGTTTTCTCTTTCAATGCTGCATTATTTCTTCATTTATGAGGGTGATTTTCTTTATTTTAAAACAGATTTTTTTTCTTTCTACTGTTGATCTGCTATCTACAATAAGTAGCACAGCTGTTTTTATTGTATTTATTTTAACAAAACAAAAAAAAGCTTTTTTGTACTCTCAGACTGCGTGACAAATTCGTTTATGGATTTTCTCCACAAAAGCATATACATAGAATAATACATATAATTGCATCAAGTGATGTCAGCAGTTTTTCAATGGGTTGCTCTTGTGGTTTCGTTTAGCATTTTCAATGCATCTGAAGTGTAATAATGCGTATTTAATGCGTTCTAGCAGTTTCAAGTGGTAGAAAAATGTATTCGAATATTTACAATAGTGATCTGTGTAGTTATAATTGACAATTTCAAGTAATCTTTGTTGTATTGTATAACAAAAGTTTTTGTGTTTATTAGTTCGAGTAGAATAAAACATTTATTTAGACAAATTTGTATGAAATATATAAAATTTTTTCGAGCATTTTATATATTGTTCGGATAGTTATGTGATATCAATAGCAATAGAAGTACACGCGCTTATCTGGAATATAGAATGTGGAATATGGAGTTTGCTTTTACTGATTTCGATTAAATTTTTAATATCGTTCAGTTAAAGCATTGAAATAGTTGAGGATTGAAAGCTGAACTCTGCGTTGAGCCTGAAAAATTAGATGCTACATTGCAGTGTTGTAAAGCCCTTAAAAGTAAATGTACTAAGTGTATCCATAGAAAAGAAGTGGGAGTGCTAAGAGAACGACTTAGTTTCTTTAGTCCAAGCAAAATATGCTTTAACTTTGTGCGATGTAATATCGACTACTATGTAGAAACTTTTCTCATTCGGGAAGAAACATTGTTTGGCAGAAAGCACTACCGAATGTAAATTCTGCAACTAGGAATAAAGAAACTTCATTCCACATTTTCACAGCGAAAAAAACAACCGACTCCAAAATCTCACATTTGTCATTCACATGCTTTTGCAAATTTAAGCGTTTGATGACTTTCTCATTGATTCGTTTGTTTACTCACAAGAATTGAAGAGTTATTTTTGTTATGCATCCCATCATCAGATCTTGACCATATTTATATGACACTTCCCTTGAATTACCAACATTCCAACATAAAAATAATCATTGAAATCATTTGGAGTGCTATAGAAATATTCGACCTTTTGCAATGCACATGTTTATGCAAGTTTAAGATGATTTTCTAATGGATTCCGTCATCACAACTTAGTCAAATTTATTTGGAAATAGCACTAAGTTAACCCATTGAAAAAACAATAGATATCGTCAAAATCGGTCCACTGGTTATGGCTGAACTAATATTCAAGAACGAAACGTTTTCGTATTTCATGGATTCAATGATGAACGCCTTCACCAGCTTTGAAAATATTCGTTCGCAGGGCTACCAATATTGGGTTGTGTTGGTTTTTTTTGGGATTAGGATATACTCATACTCGTATATTTATTTTCATTCCATCATTCTGAAGCGTTTTCAGTGCAGGGAATTACTCCATATTTCTACCTCTACTACTGCCCTTGAATGGGCGTCCTTTTTTTGCTTTTAAATGAAGCAGTTAAAAAATGATAAAACATGTCTCCATCTTCAACCACTGAACTTGATGGGAACATAGTTCACTGGCAAGTCCGTTCACTTAGCATTGTTAATGAAAAAAACGTGCCACTAACCCTTCTCCATCACACTCCTCCAAAGGCGGCTGTTTCTTGGTTCGTCCAGAACTCTCAAACACAGTACAAGCGTTTTGACTACTGTTAGCTCAGAGCTATATTGTACAGCACTCTTTTCCTCTGTATTATGGATCACTACAGAGATTTAATGACACTTTGCTCCTTGCAATTAACGAAGATCTAATGCGCTTCAGTGCATTGCTGATGGTAAGATAATGAAATAACGCTCAAATTATTTTAAGTAAGCATAGTTTTTGGCAAGACTATAAATGGAACTAAGGAAGTTTCTTCCCACAGGGAGAGTTTCGCTCGTAGGGTTGATTTAAAACTTCTTGTGAAAGAAACACTAAAAGAACCTCTATAGCTTGAGCGGTGCATTTGTTTGGCGGTTGTCCGAGCCGTTGTCGCATATAGGCTAATGTGCGTCCATATCAGCATTATTATTGAACGTCTGCTATAATGACTTCCTTGATACCACAGTGGGCTAATTAGGCCTAGTGAAGCAGTCATGTGTTTGCCAGTATAATCTATAATGACTTCCTTAGTAATTGTCGGGCGGTGAATGTTGATAAAATTGTCTCCAACATCCGCTGTTCATATTCCCAAAAATTTATGATCTAGCCCAGAAACAGCCGAGTTGCCTAGTTCAAATTAACTAATTTATTCCAATTTAAGCTTTCCTCAAACTTTAGTGAACTTTCTTAAACGTGTAGAATAATTTTGAATATTTTTTTGTTAAGATTTCGAGCTTGAAATACATTCAATGAAATGTTAAAGTTGCATAGTAAGACCACACACGTGCCCTTTTTACTGTACAAGAAAATGTGTAGCCTTTCACCAAATTTCAACGAAATTATCTGCACGACTACAAAACATATGCATAAATTTAGTAACGCTTTGAATGAAATTAAGCAGTTGACAGGAAATGAAAATCTATCTACCAAAACATAAGCGAATAAATACGAAGAAAGCAAAACAAACATTTTCGTTGAAAAGAGGGTGTCTCGATATTCAAGAACTCGTAGTTAAAGACGTAAAAGCATCATACAACAGCAGTGAGAAAAGCGTAGCGAAAGTATAATTTTTTCCTTTTTTTTTTAAAGTGGAACGAAAGGTGAAATTGATTAAAATAATCGAGCGGCAGCTGTGCGATTCGATATAAAAGAAATGAAGCACTTAAAAAAGTAGAGCATTTTTCAGATATGAATAAAAAAAAAGAAACGTTTATATTAAACTAGCGCAAATGAAACTCATCTTTTTCCCTTCATTTTTTTTTCTTTCTTTGATTTTCAGTACCCGCTGTGGGAAATTTCACAGACGTCGAAGAGCAACGCAACAGTGCTGGCATAATACCGCAGGATACACGCGAATATCCTTTGCAGAGTAACGACTATCAGCACAATCATAATAAAAACAAAATGAATGGCAATACCGGCAACGATGGCGGTGTGGGCGCTGTCGGTGGTGGCAATGGAGGCACACTTGGCAATGGTCATGGCTACAATAATGGACCGCAATGTAAATTAAATGTGTTCTATTTGTCCTACTGTTAAATACTCAGCGTGCATACGAAATTCGAAATTCGAATTTCAATTAAAATTCTATACGCTATATAGTTAATTATTTTGGTGTGTTGGTCTAGATAAATATTTACTTTTCATTTGTGACAAAAATTTGCATAGACCATAGAACACCATCATGAACGTAGCATGAAGCATGCTTCCAACTACATATTTAATTTTCTTTTACAATATTTTCTTTGCAGTAATTGCACCGCGTCCCATCGATCAGGAGCCCGGTGAGGAGAATTTTATCGGCGTTGTTATTGTTGTCCTGACAACGATAATTATCCTGCTGGTGGCCATCATACTTTTTATAGTTTCGCGCACGAAACGCGCACGTGGCAGCAATGTACTCGATGCATTTCAGTATAGTTTCAATCCGAATACACTTGGCGGCAATGTCGACAAACATCGACCGAATGGCAATAGCATTAAGGTAAGTAGTACTTCTAAGCAGACTTTATACAGAATTTATTGCCAATGCCAGCCAACTGCTTTAAGTTGCTGACAATGTTTTTAAGTTTGTTTTAGTATTTCAAGGATTGCTTCTTTCTTTTTATGCTTTATAAATACTTAAAAGAAATAGTAATCCTTACTATTACTATTACTTCATTCAAGTGTACGTTGCAGCACAAATTTCACATAATTGTTCAATGTAGCGTACATGGTACGTGTGCTGTTTCAACTACTCCTAGCCATATACATCTATACATTCAACTTCCAACTTCGGGTCGCACACATTTCATGCGGTTGAGGAATTTATTTTATTTAATAGCACTTTTTCCAAGTACTTTTTGTCGTTAGGTTTTTTCTTATATTTTTCTATTTTTTTTTCTTTTTTTTTTCTCTCTCTCTGGTAAGTGTTAAGCCGCATGGAATTTGTGTATGTGAGTTTGTGTCTAGCAGCAAATTTAAAGCTGGCAATTGGTCTTGCTGATTTAATGCGCAGTGGTTTTTTGCAGTAAAAAAAAAAAAAAAAAAAAAAATTTGCTTTAATTTGCGCAAAGTGCTGTTTAAAAGTAATGTGTTAAAATGAATTCGCAGCTTATTTCATAAGCTGCTTTAATTTGTTTCATTTTTTATTGATTTTTTAACTTAATTTGTAGTAAGTACGCAAGGAACTTTGTTATTTTTGCCTAGTTTTTTACGAAAAATTGTTGCATGCAGTTTAAAATGTTTGAAAAGCATAGAACTAGCATATTTGCTGCAATAAATTGTGCCAAATTTATGCTAACCTCAAGGAACTCATGATCTAGAGATGGTATTAAATTGCTGTTTGCAGCCTTTGTTAGTACTCATTAAGCGCTTTTGATTTCTGTCACAGGCAACAGTCAAAAGTTTTATACAACTATTATAATAGCAAACAAAAAATGATGTATGACTTTTGAAAAACTTTAGATTTTAGCAATTTTCGGCAAGTCTGTATGGCTTAAAGTTATTTTTACAATTAAAACTGCATTTTGCACAAGTAGTTCTTAATAAAATATACAAACAAGCCAAAATTTTGCTGTAAAAAACTTTGGCACATTATCCAGTGTCAGACATCTTATGTTTCTAGAGTTCAAAATTATGTTCACAGTTTAATAAATGACTTTTCAATGAACTTTTTCTATAGTTTCTTGCATAGACAGTTCGTTAGAAAATTCAATATATTTAGAGTTTAAAATTGCGCATTATTTTAGTGAAATGATATATTCATATTGTGCAGCTCACACTAAATGCTTCTAGATTGAAATTTATAGGCTCAAAATTACAAAAGTATGAGCTAAGAAAAGTTCCAGGAATATGTAATTTATATACCCGTACACTACTAAGCAATGCTGCTAATGCATAAACAAAATATTTAGCCCTTTCGAACTACCTAAATTTATATCTACTCATTACCGTCTAAAGTTACCAAAAATTCCTGAAACTAATTTCTTTTTTTCCCTTATCTTCTGTATTTTTTGCAGGCCAACGTCGACGACAGTGATTCCATTGGTAAAAATAGTCTCTACCATGAGCCATTCAATGTGAATATGTACACAAGCGGTGTGAATGGCTACGCAGCGGTTAATGATTTACAATGTAATATGACGCCAGACTATACAGGTGTGTATCAAATGTAGTACATAAACTTGTATTAAAAGAAAAACAAACCTCCATACCTGTTTCAAAATACGATTAATATGTGTGAGCGTCTGCCAAAAGTGTGAAAAAAAGCCATAAAATATGAGCAGACATAAACGAAGACTTTTTTGGGAAACCGCACAAAAACTAATGCAAATAAATGTTTAACGCTGCATGACTAAACAAAATCCTTTTCTTTTCTTCCTTTATTTTTATATTTTCGTTTTTTGTATGTTTCATTACGGTTAGATGTACCCGAAGGTGGCTACGCAGTACCACACATGCAGGATTATATGCCGGCCACGAAAATGTCAAATGCTGGAGGTGGTTATGTGAATGTACGACGTACGCCGCCGCCACCATTAAGCAGCATATTCCCCAGACCGCCAACTGTGCCGCCACCACCCATGGAGAAATACTATGCAACCACAGCGATATTCAAGCCGCTCAAAGGACCTGGCGCTGGCACTGGCGGCGGCAGCAGCATTGGCGGTGGCAGCAGTAATACGAATACGGTCAGCAGCGGCGGCGGCAAGAGCAGTCACAGCCAGGAGCATAATAATTACGATGATGGTCTGGGCACCATGAATTCACAATCGACAGCGCCAATGATCAATCCATATGCTGGCGCTGGCGCGGGCGTTGGCGGTATCAATAATGCCGAAACAATGCAATTCCAACGCGCCAGAACTTATAATTTCCGTAGTTATCCTGATAATCTCTAGTTTGAAGCTTCACTTAAGTTGGCAGCGGCCAATGGTGGCACAGCCGTCGGTTTGAATGGTAATAGTAGCAGTAGTAATAAGCATACTTCTAGTTTAGCACACAATGGCGCATCAACGCGTCTCAGCGTAGTCAGCACTATGCCCAAGAAACCACAGCAACATCTGAGTGCTAATCTGACAGCAGGAGCTGCAGCTGCAGCTGCAACGACTGCAATTAAATCGAAATATAGTTTAACGCTCTATAATAATAAATATACAAATGGATCGCATATACAACGCAATGATAATCATCATCATCAACTACAACAGCAACAGCAACAACTGCAACAGCAGCAGCAGCTACAAAAGCTCAACAGTCTACAACAGCAACAACGCAATCATTTAAAAGCTTTGAAATTGACACGTGATGCTACGGATATAGCCGAATATAAACGCCCTACATCGGTTTGCATATCACCTACAATGGATGACAATTCAATGCCAACTGCTAAGCCATCATTAAATGCCGCCATTACAACAAGAGCTGCTAAGGAGACGGAAACTAAAGAAACGGAAACAGCTGAGAAAACAACAACAAATTCAACATTATCAACAACAACAACAACAACAACAAAGCAAATTGCAAATAGTGTTTCAAGAACACAAAATAACAGGCTGTGGTATCATTGATGAAAACGTATAATGGATTTGAGGTGAGTTTTGCCTAAATTTTAAACACTTTTGTTAAATGTTGCAAGAAAACAGTCTAAATGACATCTTAACATGTTAATTTAGTGCAGAATTTAGTAGGATTCATGGGATGACATTTTTTTATATATGCTAAAATTTAGCATAACTTAGGAACTACCGCCTAGAATTGCATGCAATTTGAAATATTTTGTCAAGTGTAACTTTACAATGCTGTAAAACAAGTTGTTTAAGGCAGTTCATCGACTAAGTTTTGCGATAAATACAAGAAACTCCAAACTATATTGTCGCAAACAAATTGTTTTACAGCATTAAAAATCAATGGAAACTTGCTTACGTACTATATGTAAATCATAGGCAAAACAACTCAAGAATTTGTATGGAGCAAGCAACAATGCTAAACAATCCATACTTTGAAAAGCCTTCTTATAACTACAGAACTACAAATTGTATTTTGTTGCGGTTTTTGTAAAAGCTTTGAAATTAAGCAGTCACTTTCAGTTGTCATTAGCTATTTAGATATTTGAAATTATTTGCAATGCAACATGATAAAAGTGTCTGCACAGGGCTTTACAAAATACTAAGTATATACTTACTTACTTACTTAGGTGGCTCTACAACCGTCTATCGGTCAAGGCCGAACGTAGGAAAGCGCACCATTCGGTGTAGTTTAGTGCCGTCCACCAATCAAGTGCAGGTTTCCGTCGTAAACCTTTAGTGCTGGAGCTTCGGGGTTCATCCGGATGAGGTGACCAGCCCTGTGCAGCCGCTGGAATTTAATGCGTTGGACTATGTCAACCTCATTATACAGCTCATACAGCTCATGGTTTTTACGGGTCCTAAACTCGACGCCAACTCTAAGAGGATCAATAATCCTTACGAAGAATCTTTCTTTCGAACTCTGCTAAAGACGCTGCATCCGTTGATGTCAGTGTCCATGCTTCTGTGCCATACAGCAGGACCGGGATTATCAGTGTCTTATAGATTTTTATCTTCGTAGTTCGAGAGAGGGCTCTACTTCTAATTTGCTTGCTGAGCTCAAAGTGGCAGCGATTAGCAAGCGTGATTCTTCGTTTGATCTCTCGGCTAACATTGTTGTCGCTGGTAATTTCTGTTCCCAGATAGAGTCTATATACAGTATTATTTTGACGTCTTATCGTATAAAAATTTAAGAAATGTATTGTGAACGCACAATTTTCCATTCGTTCTGTTTAACGTTTTAAAATCAGCTGATGAAGATGCATACATGCAAGGTAGGTCAACACAGAAAAACAACATCTCGAAACACAAAGTACCGTTATCTATGTGAATGATACATATGAAAAAATAATGAATATACTTTCAGAGTTGACATTTGTAAACTAGTGTTATTTTATGCAGAGATGGATTTAGAAGGCTCTCTCTTGGGAGAGGGGGTGAGGGGGCTTGGGAACTTTACTACTCTTGAGTATGCGGAAATCTACTAGAAAAAACAAGACGATAGCTTATATATCAATTATAATTGTTAATTTTCATACGTTAAGACGATAAGACAATATTGTGAATAGGCTTCATCTCTTCTTTTGTTTAAACAAATTAATTTATAGTAGAATTTTAAACAATTTTAATCAAGTTGCTTCAAGCAAACGGCTTTAAATTATACTAAACATAATTCTTTACCTTATTTACTCTACTCATTGCAGCGCTTTACTCTGTACACCCACACATATTGGACAAGACTTCAAACGATAATTGAATGAACATTATTGCATAACAAGTAACTCGAAATATATACGTTTAATAAATAAATAGTTTAAAAAAAAACCCAAGCGAAACACGAAAACAAATTTAAAAAATTAAATAAATAACTCGAAGACCTTAAACAAATAGAACCGGAATTCAACAGAACCCACTGAAAACTTAGCAGAAGTATGTATTGTATTGTACGATGCAGCTACAAAGTAATACACTGAGTAGTTGCAACAAATTATAGCGAAAAGAGAAAATGGCCAACGAAATAAAAAATGTTTAATTTTTCATATATATAAAATTCAAAGGTAATTAAAATAATATTAAATAAAAATTAAAGCACTTGTATATAAATTAAATAAAATTAAACAAAGAAAAAATAACACTAAATTAAAAAGAAAAATGAAAAAAAAAATTGTAGTAAGACGATGTTTTTTCACAGTGTACTCTAAAACATAAATATAAGCGCTGAATTTTTAATGAGCACTAGTAACTAAAGTGACAGTTGAATACATAAAAGAAAACGAATTTAAGTATTAGCGTTTAAAAATAAAACATATGAAGTAATGAATACACTTAAAAAAAAAATGAAATGAAATTGTTTATGAAACACAAACGATAAATAAAAAATAAAAAAATTGCAAAGATGAAAGATTATTAAAAAAAGAAAAGAAAAAAATGTTAAGCTGATTTTTTAGTACCTTTTCACAACACTGTAACACACACACACATATACAACACTGTAAATGCCTAACGAAGTCTTGCAACACTGAACACTGAACACTCAAAACTTGTATATTTCTTGTATAAACCCAGACTATAAAAAAATTATGTACTATTTCGTGCTGTCGAGTATTTATAAAAGAAAAGATAAAACAAAAACAAAACAAAAATCTATGTACTATATGTGAGTTAAGTGTTTCCCAACTGATAAAGGGGTTTATGGCATAACTTAGCACTATTTATGAAGCCCTGCAAAACAAAAACAAAACAAAAAATTTAAACGGAATTTAACGGACCAAGAGTGCAGAGCGTCGCCTAATCTATTAGAGAGCAACAAAATGTGAAGAACAAATACAAAAACAAAAAAGAAGTTTTCATCAATGATTTGTGATTATAATAATGCTTTTATTTTTAAATAATAACTATATTTTTACTTTTTGTTTTTAGTTATTTTAACTCTATACACAACAAATATTTAACGACTCTGACTATAAAGTACTAATTATAAATAATATAATACTGTATATGTTCCTTTTTAGTTTAAATACAAGCGTAAATATTTGAACACAAAACAAAAATTGAAAGAAATATTAAAAAAAAAAAAAATAAATTAAATACTAAATAAATAACTAAAAAATAACAAACAAACAAAAAAAAAAAATGTAGTAGCTTCGTAGTTCTATTGGTGAGTATGTGCAGTGAATGCCATGTTATGCATTCTCGTATTAATAATTAATTGTTTCGAGTGAAAAAAAAGAAGAAGTAAATAAAAAGAAATATAAATAAATATAACTAAAATACATAATGTATAACTGCAAATAGTAGCAAGTAGCGTGAAAAGTACTAAAAAAGCGCATAAAAACGATACACTTAAACACATACAAACAAACAAATGCAACACTGGCAGCAAGTAAACAAAGAGCAAGCAGCCGAGAAATAACAATTTTAGTAATGCACAATGTCAGAAGTATAGGTAAAAAGAAAAAGATTACAGAAAAAACATTTGCGTATTTTGTGCATTGAATTTAAGCGTAAAAAATGAGAAGGAAAACAAAAAAAAATCGAATCAAACAAATATTTGCACAATATTACGAATTTTTATAGGCAAATACTTCGTAAGCGTTTAAATTTTTAATAAACATAGCAGTTTTTACACACAAAGATGAACAAAAAAAAAAAAAAACATTTCCAAATAGTACACTTAGTAGTACAATCATTTGTTAGTTTTAACTGGAAAGTTTTCCGAAAGTTTTGAAAATGTCTACTTTTATATACTTTGAAGCGAAAAGACATTTCAACTCTGTTTATTCTCTACGTGGTCTTTATTCAAGCAACGCGAGAGTTTTTTGTCGCTCACCTTATGCATTTGTTCACATGAGACACTTTGCTGCGCAAAATTTGCGCGAAAGTGTCTTTTGCGCATGTAGTAGTTTGTGTGTTAATTATATTTTAACATAGTATGCACACAATTTAGCGCCCTTTGTTTTTCACGATGAAATATTTAAGGCAACAACAAAAACCTAACGCAACAATAACAATAAAAAAGACATTTTACACTTCCACTTGGCTCGTTTTGCGCAGTTGCTGATGCTCAGTTGCTGAGAGTCGAACGAAAGTGTCACTATCAAGCTGTTATTGTAAGACAGCTTCGTGTGTTTTTTGTGTCGTTGATAAGCATGAAATAGAAAATATGAAAGTATCAAAAAGAAGTGTTCTGTTGGGAGAGAGTGAGCGAGTTTGCTTCATTTTATTCTGTCTTTTCGTTGAGCAGACAGCATAGAAAAATTTGGTTGAGCATACTTTGAGAGCTCTGCTAAAAACTCATTTCCACACTACCTTGAGATAAAGTAAGTGGTGTTGCGAGTTAATCGTTATTAGTACTGAACGAAACGTTACAGACCGAAATTTCTTCTTTCTGCTTTGTGACACAGTTGGCATCATTATCTTATCAAAAAGTATGTCTACTGAAGCGATACTACGGTTTGCTACATCGTCCGGATATACGTCAAATACGTTAATGGCATTGGATATATAGTTCGATCGAACATAGGTAACATATTTATTGCAAATTGACTTCTAATTGAAAATGTTGGGCGCGTAGATCGCAGTTGTGGCTGAAAAGTCGTGACATAGCTTCCTCTACGCAAAGATACAGCGATTAATTTCACATTATTGTCTCGTTTTCGACATGCATCGTAAACTACTATCTATCTCAGTCCCACCAAAACTTTATTCTTGTTGTCCTTTCTTATAATACTTGACTTACGAAAAGCCTTCTATCCATTTTTCCGTCACTTCAATCACTTCATTTTCTTGCAATGGTTTAGCACAAATAAAACAGTTTACTTCATTAGAAGCCATGGCTCTGTAAATGCAAACGATGCACTGTGAAATAATAGACATATACTGATGACTCAGATAAATATTTCTATTGAGCTGTGCCGGCAGATGTTTTGTAGTAGGAAGAGAAGGGGGCCCGATACAAAGGCGACGCATTTGTTTATACCTACGCCAGGCAGGACACAGTAAGCCGTTTTTTCAATGCATAGTAAAATATTTACTAATATTATAGTATTCAGTTTGTTGTTAATTTTATAATTCACAAATGAAATTTTATAATGGTTTGCGGCGCTCGTATGTCAAAACTATTAATTTTACGAAAACAAAAAAAAGGTTATTACATAAATTGTAGGAAATTCTCTCTAGTTTCATTTTATATACAAATGTTTTATCGTGGAATAAGTCGGAAAGGAGTTATCAAAAAAATGCTTTTATGCGCCATGTTTCCAATATGGCGGCGCCGTGATCGACAAAGATACGAGTTGGCAAAGTTGAAATTCGCAAAGAGCACATCAAAGTAAATAAAACTAAATATTTTCAAAACTCCCGGAAAGCTTTCCAGGTAACCACTTCTTTTACTACCAAATGACTGTGCTAGTATAAAAGCAAAGCAATTTGCAACACTAGTAAAAGAAAAAAAAAAAAAGAAACAAAACAAATTTCCCAATAACTTTTCTGCAGTTGCATAACTTCCCAAAAAACATTTCTGCCTGACATTTTCCAACACTACTACCTACTGTACCACAGCAACTCACATACACACTCACTCACTCACTCACTAACACTGGCGAACCTACCTACAAGACTTGTATAGTATATATAACTATTAACTAGCATATACATAGGCGCTTAAGTTTAAATTTTGTATAAAAAAAAGAAGATTCATTTAAAAATTAAGAAAAATTCACTGCTACACTGTAAAAAAATTTATATTATGCTTTTAGTTTTAAACATTTTTTTTTTTTTTTTTTGTAACATACTACTTTGAATGAGAATGTATACTTTTTTGAAAGAAAGCAAATCAGCTGTTTAAACTAGTTTAAATTTTTTAATTAATTATTAAATTTAATTTGCAAAAGCAGTTGTCGAAACACAAAAGCATAAAGTATATAATTATATTTAATACTATAACTAGTATTAGTATTATGTTTTATATTATAATTACACAACTATTTATTCATATTATAAAAAAGAAAAGCATGATAAAAAAAAAAACAATTGAAATTTATATGAAATTGCAAACAATCGATTTAGCGCAAAGTGAAGTACATAAATTTTGAATAAATTAAATCAAGCGCATATTATTACGAGAACGTATGAACGTATATTGATGATAAAAGCATAATTAATTAATAATATAATTAATTAAACTAATATATATATATATATATATATATATATATATATATATATATATATATATATATATATATATATATATATATATATATATATATATATATATATATATATATATATATATATATATATATATATATATATATATATATATATATATATATATATAAATAAATATAAATATATATATTTAAATGCATAAGCCGAAAAATTAAATGAAATAAATAATAGAAAGAAAACAAAATTATTGCAAACTGAATAAACACAACAACAATTTAACAGAAAAAAGTAAACCAATGAAAAACTGAATGACTTAAAATAAATAAAAATCTATAAAATAAAAAAAACATGTGATTGTCTTTTACTTTTCTTTTACTGGATTGGCAAACGAAACCGAAATCAGACAGAAAACGTAACATCTTTCGTATACACATGGCCTGGCCCTCGTTTTTCACGAACTCTTTTAATGCGATTGAAAATTTGCTACCTTCTCCCTTTTATACCATTCACACATAGTGTGAATGGTATAAATTATCAGTTTGTCTGAAAGTTTGTAACGCATTAAAGGAGCCATTGTAGACCCCATAAAGTATATATATACTTGATCAGCTCGACGAGACGAATCGATCTAGCCATGTCCGTCTGTCTGTCTGTCCGCCTGTATGTTGTTGCGCATTTTTTGGGGACTAATATTTATGCTATCCAGTTGAAATTTTGCACGTATACTTATTTTTATTCCAGTTTAATAAAGTGTTAAGATTGACCCGCCACGCCCAATTTTTGGGGTAGTCCCCATACAAACTCAACGGCCACTTTTGACTTTTTGTATGAAAAACATTTTTATTGTATATTGTATTATTGACGGATGCTTGACATATATATTAATGGGTGGGACCCGCCGACTATTTGGGGTAGCTACCATACAAACCTACTGCCCACTTTTGACTTTTTGTAAGAAAACTTCATTATTAAAGTAAATATTAGGTTTAAATGCAATGCTATGCCTTTTTATGGTAATCCGCTTTTATTTCAATTGATGCGTATTTGTGTAAGTATCTGCGTAGCGAAAAAGGGCAATCCCACTTTTGATATTGTCAGTTGTTAGAATGGGAAAGTTTTGCGAGGTTGGACGCGGACTGTTGTCATGCAGAAGAATAAGTTTGTAAAGCACGTCTCAAACGTATCATTTGTAGCCTATACCGATCGCCCGTAATCGTACAAAACACCCTTTTGGTCCAACCAGATACAAAATATGACCTCCTTGAGGACAATGGACAATGACAACGATTGACCAGGCAAGGTGTAGTATTTTTTCTTCTTGGTGCTATTGTAGATTATTCATATCTCACCCCTAGTCATAATTCGATGTAAAAACCTGTATATGCCTTTGTATCGGCTTTTAACAAGTGAAAAATCGTCTTTCAATGTCTCTCGATTTCAGTTCATAAGGCATCCAATTGCCTTGCTTTTGAGTCATACCCAAGGATTTCGAAGCGTACATAAACTCCTTGTTAATTCACTTCCAATAATTCCGCGTTCCTCTCGTATCTTTAACGAGTCATACCTCCAATTTTTTGTCTTAAATTTTGTTGGCTGTCTAGCGAGAGGCTTGTTTTCAACGCTCTTGAAATGTTGAAACCATTCCCTACTTGATTAATTAGTTGAAGCAGAGCATTGTTACTATAAACCTCCATAAGCAATCGATGCGATTCAGCTGCACTTTTCTTCCAATTAAAGCAGACAACTAATAAACAATATGTTAACAAATGTTTTATATTATTATAGGGAAAATATATAATGTTTCGCTGTTTCCGCACTTGGAAACTGAACACTATGGAAAGCCTCCTCTAATTCATGTTTGGCGCTAGCATTTCACAGTAGGAAGAAACTGATGTTATTTGGACGCCCCTACCTGGATAACTTAGCTGAGATATCAGAAAAATAGATTAAACGTATCCCGACGTTCTTGACACTGTGGTTCGCAGAGTAGTTGCTGTTGAATAGGAAATATATATGGTATTTCAAGGGGGCCTATGCTGGTGTCGAAGTGACAATGTGGGGTTCAGCCATCCTAACCTAGCATGAAATAATTTCAAAAACCTTAGCGTATTAACAAAATAATTAATAGATTCAAGTCTGGATGTTCAAACATTCCTAATCCCTCTTCAAATAAATAAAGTGTAACGTGCACGTGCCAACTTGCTCACTTTAGTGGGAAGCCCGAATAGAGCTTCTCCAACTTATGAGTTTCGTAGGAAAACTTTTATTATTTTTTGACAATTAAGTTGAAAACCCAAATTTCATTTTTCAATTTGTCAGATAAATGATGCTGCGCAAACCTGTCTTCAAACTAAAAACAAAAACTTCTTATTTGTGAGGGGAATCGAGTGGCAACAACACAATATTATGTTATGTTCCGGGAAGGAATTTACCATTTCAAAAAAAAAAAAAATTTTATTTATTCAAAGAAAACAAAAATAAGTAGAAACTTAAAAAAAGAAAGACTAAATCGAGATCATATTTCAGTTTAGATCAGATGATAAAATCATAAACTATTTGCGAATTATAAATGTTCACAGTTTAAATTTGATTCCATTGAGTGTACTATTATTTAGTCACTAGTTGCGCAACGCTATAATGTAAGCATCGGAGAGCGCATAAAATATATATTCGTGAAGCACATGACGAATAGAGTCGATCAGTTTGTGCTAGAGAGGATAGAACAAAGTACTCACTGAATTGTACGAAACATTGTCACATCATTCATGCATTGAATGATTCACTGTGACACTATTTCTTTGTTATGAAATGTTTATGTTTTCTACATTTCTAGAATCAGAATGATTCATTCATCATATCACATCGTTCAATGCAGCTATAGACTGTGTCAAATCATTGACTTACTAAATAGAATCAGAAGAAACAAAATCATATCACAACGTACAATGCATCAATATAGTGAGTAACCCCATTGAATGCGTGTAAGATAATTAATTGAATGCATTCGTTTAATGCTTTGACTTCACTTGTGAATTGCTCTTGTGTGTATTGAAAGAAACGCACTGTTTCTACGAAGTAGGCAGTAGGACAGAAATATATATTATACTGAATAAGTCGAATCATTCGAATCATTCTCACTCCACATGCATTCATTCAATGATTCAGTGTCACTCTACATACATGGCTCACTTCATTGTAGTGTGTAAATTTTATGTCAATGGAATTAGAATGAGACGGAATCTTATCACAACGTACAACAAATCATTATCAAAATATTCATTACGAGTAAGTTAATAAATTGAATACATTCGTTTGCTCTTTTGACTACAATCGCGTAGGGAGGTAGTGCATATTAAAACAAATGTTTAATGTTCGAAATTGCTCTTTATTAATACAAAAGCTTAAATAAATGACAAAAGTGGTCAAGAGTCTCAACTGTCAAAACCTACAAAAGTAGTTATACAATTCAACAAAATCAACACACAAAAATCGCATACAATATCAAAATAAACTTCCAAATGAGTGAACCATACACACATTTAGTGTACTGTATAGACTAGTAGTAGCTACAAAATACTTTACTATATAGTATCTACTATTTCAAAACATTATTTTTCCTTTACGTTTTGCATTTGTTTTTCAACCCGCATTTTTGCATGTTTGTCTCATCGTGTGTCAAATGAAAATGGTGAAAAATTGCACCTGATGCTCTGTCGAACTGTGGAAAAACGCAAAACTTGCACAGAAAAATAAATAAATGGAAAATTTTGTACACAAAAGCCATTAGCACAAAAATATTTACGAAAATCGACAGCTAACCCAGACTCGTTCCGGAAAAATAAATCCGCACACACACACACACACACAGTTTGCAATTTTCGCACAGGGATCATTGACCCGAACGTTCGAAACATCTGACATCTGCTTTAATTCAGCAAACGAGAATTTGCGCACAATTTATGCGTTTAAATGAAAATTGACGTGCGTGGAAATGCAATAACAACTACTTCAATAATTGTATATTACAAACCGCCCAACACTCAACACTCACCCATTTAGCCACCACCCAGCTCGATAGAACGATAGAACCCAGCACGACCACAAATCGATGCCAAATGAAAAGCAGCCGCATCGATTTAAACGTTTAAATCAAATACAATAAAATAATAATGCCATAACACACAAAAAGCACGACATACAGACAGAGATACATCTGTGAGGTTCAATTGAAAAGTTTTGTTGGATTAGAATTACAAAAGTTAATGCATATGTGGGGAAGGGTAAAACAAGTGCTGTAGATAGTTGATATTGATAAAAATTGTTATAATTTGAAATTATTAGATAAGAATTCTCAGCACAATGATGGAAAACCAGATCCGAACTAGATCATCTGCTGAAAGGCAACTGCTTCAAAAAGCATTAAGCTAAATGTTTTTTCGGCTTGTTTATAATGTAAAGAAGGTATTCACTTCCAACTTTCGAGATAATCAAATTTAGAGGCACCAAGACGCTTCGATTGGGCACCAATGGTTAGACATTCCTTCTCCAATAGTCCGTAGAATATAGGTAAAGTTTAAGTTCGACGTCAACCATAAGAAGATCATGCCCGACCGTTCTACGTATGGGCATTGTCATATGGATGTACTAAATCAAAAGATTGAAAGAGTCACACGATAAAGCATCATCCTGCCTGAAACCGCTCTTGGTATCAAAGGGCTCGGAGAGGTTCTTTCCCACTCTGACGTCGTCGCTTTGGGTGTGTGATAGCGTCATCATAATCGTCACAATTAAGTCGAAAATGGCCCTTAGAATGTAAGATGTCGAAGAAAACTTGACCTTGCAGCGGTATTAAAATTTCTCATTCTAAGTCTCGAAAAAATAATATAACAGCCAATTGAGAGCCTGTAGACTTATTAAATTACGAATCATTGGCTTTGATATTTGATTACTGATTTAAAAATGAACAATGTTGTCCTACAAAAGAGGGTATTTAACATCAAATTCTGAATCTCGCTATTACCAACCACGAACTTAACAACGAGAAATGAATAGTAGAACAAAAGTTAGTGTAAAGAGTACAATAAATGTCAATACACACCTACTTTTTTATGCTCCAGATGAATCGACCAAATCAAAAAAAAAAGGACAAATTTCATATTTATGCAAAGAAAACCAAAATAAGTAGAAACATTAATGAAAAAAAAAGACTAAATCGTGACCATATTTCAGTTAAATTTGGATGATAAAATCATAAACTGTTTGCGAAATATGAATGTTTAAATTTAATTCCATTGATACTAATTCTTTCAACAAGGTTTTGTATGATTTTTTTTTTTTTTTGGTTTTTTGCTCTATTTTTAGAAAATTCGTATTGAATTTTGTTGTCGGTTTACAAAAAAGTTATTTGACGGAGGGTTCTGCTATCGAACCATGACACATGCGAACGGCGCTGAGAAGTGACATTATCTTAACTACCTCGGCTAACGGTCGGTGCGAAGAAATTGGAGCAGCTGAGAGAGTAAATTTGATTATGTTCTCATGCTTTTTTCCTCCCACGAATTGATTTAAGAATTTTGTACTTACTTCAAGTCAAAAATGGTTTAAAATTTGTACGCCATTTACATAGAGTGTATTATTTAGTCACTAGTTGCGCAACGCTTTAAAGTAAGTATATTCGTGATCTACATGACGAAACGTGTCGATCTGGGCATGTCCGTCTGTCTGCCTGTGTATTTGTATGCTTCTTATTACCTCAATCATTGCCTGGCTGGCTAGCTAAATATATTTGTCTCTTATAAACAAAATTCAGTGTATCTTATAAAAAAAAACTTATATAAAGAACTCTAAAGTTGAAAACACAATACACGCTTTGCTTCACGCTTGCATCAAACAAGGCTTTGACACATATGGGATCTCATAGTGAACTTCGACTTCAACTTCAATTCTACTGATTATTTCTTTACACTTTCGGATTAGCAAATATTTGTCATTCATATTTCTTTTGACCCTCGTTGCATTTGGAAAGCGCAGTTATGTCAAGTGCTCCAAGTAGTGCACCCCAGACACCCATTTTTGCTTCATTCAAGCATTCAGACAATCGTTCAATTTGCATTGTTCAATTATTGTTGTTGTCTTTTAATTGACACTTTCAATTGTCAGTCATTCAAGCGTCAGTCTGTCTGTCTGACTGTCTATATATCTGTCTGTCGATTCAGTCCATTTAGTCGACTATACTCGCCTATAGTACTATATACAATCATGCGAAGTTTCAATCAGTAACGCAACAAAAAAATTTATCCAAAAGTACTTTTTGACTCATTGCAATTGTTGATTTTGTTGTTGTTTGCCTGTCAAAGTGTTGAAAATTAGTTGAAAGCATTTTCCTTTTTTCACTTTTTGTATTTCGACCATTTTATTTCACTTATGTATCTGTATCTCAATATGAAGTACTCGCAGATACAATATTATTATGTTGTTCCATTGCAAAGTAGACAGCCTGAAATGGCGTGAAAATGAACAGCAGCTATAGACAAATGTGTCATTGTTGATTTTTATTTGTTTCATTTTATTTATAACACTTTTTTTGAAGTTACCCTTTTTCGATTTTTTTTTTTTTTTTGGTAGATTTTCAATTCGTTATAGTTCGATTGATATTATTTTGTGGGTGTTTGCTGTCATGCAAGGAGCCCCTGCAGAGTAGTTTGAAAATAGACAACTTCATTGAATGCTAAATGGCGTTTAAATAGGCGTGAAGTACATTATTGATAAAAAATTCAATATATTTTGTAAATAATGGTTTAGTCAAGGGCTAGAAGAAGTACAGCATTAATAATTCAAAATACAATAAATGTGAAGGGGTAAGCGGATTGTCGAAGATAAAACCATGAACTGCAGAATTTTTGTATTAGATTAGATATGCTAGATATGCTTGATTTTATACCGCAATATCAATATTTTAAATTTCTATTACGATAGTAAAGGCGTGATAGTTTTAGGACCGATTTTATCAAAATATCGATATTATTCGTCCGATATATGGAATCGCTTATAAAATCATTAATTTCGAAATGATATTAGTAGCAACAATTTGCAATGTGCGACCAGTAGACTGATGAGAACTTCGTGGCTGGGTTGGAAACACACGTACAAGCCATAATACATATTTCTTTGTAACAGAAACTTATGATGTCCGGCAACAAAAAGAATTCATTGCCAAGTCAGATCTGTAAGACGGAGGAGCCATCAATTCGATGTTTTGAGTGCTCAAAAACTCTATTGTGTGAACCGTTGTTTGAGAGCTCGTATTGTCGTGGTGGAGGATAATTGATTTTTGTCAGTTTTCCGAAAGCTTCTGTAAAAAAAAATGGTTGTGTACCATGGAGCACTATGGTGTTTGATATGCTCAATACCTCATACCAGTGACTATTAGACAACAAGACTAACTGAGAATTTATATACTTATGTCTCTACATATATTGACAACGTGATAGCAGCAAATGGTACTACCGAACTTGTTGCCGGAAAGTGCATAAGGAAAGGAAGATCAGCACATGGTACACTCTTCGTTGAAGCCACATTTGAGTCAAATAATGCGCTATATGTACTTTAATGCATATACCTACCTACTCTGCATTGATAAATCTTGTAAAAATATCATGTGTGCAGCAAACTCCTAATTAATTTGGTTATTTAATTTCGGTAGCTCCAACATGACGGCCAACACAGCTAGACATATATAACTAAAAGACATTTATAAATGTAATTGAAATTTAACTCAGCTTCCTTTTTTAGCTATGCGCCTACATCTTCCCAAGCACTCCTGATCGATATTGCATCAAAATGCTTTTCATTACTCAGCTCCCATACCACTGTCCTTTATTTAATCGCTCTACAATGCTCTACATCTATTCAATACAATCCGCACACCCTTCAATTGGCAACGCTAAAGTAGAATTCTTCCAAAATTATATTCGCAAACAATTCAAGCCTGTCACACAACAAAATATTGCTCAGATATAAGAAAAATATTTAGAAATCACTTAATATGAATCGTTGAAAATGTCGTATATACGAGTATGTATAACTAAGAAGACTGACTTCAGCATGAACAAAAATATAAAAGCATATACCGAATTTACGATTTAAGCAGATTTAACTAATTTAATAATATTTTTAACAATACTTTCCACCTGCCCGAACACATTTGCAAATCCATAAAGACAGAAGTAAAATGAATGCTGCAACTTCCGCTTCTGTTTCCGCTTCGAATGAATACGAAATCATTTCCCAAAAACAAAACGAAAACTAGAAATCAATTTGCAAAAATCTCTTGAGACAACAGATTAACTAAAGCTGTTACACACAAAAACACATCCACTCGTATTCGTATCCATAAATGTATTTATGTGCATATTATTTATTAGAGAGAACAAGTTTCGAAAACCAAAATCAATTAAAAACTTTAGTACATTTTGAGTAAACCAATCAATTCATTCAGCTAACCAACCAAGCACAGATCCAATGAACCAAGCAAACATACTCATGGTAGAACTCAACAGTCATTTCGAAATTTTATTTATGATGCTTGCTAATAAAGCTTCTAACAGCCTAACAAGCTGCAAAATTTTTCAACAGTATCTAAATCCCTAGAGCGATTATACACATACTACATATATATGTGTGTGTGTGTGTGTGTGTGTGTGTGTCGTAGTTCATTTAATAAACTCTTTGAATTTTGCATAAGTTTGCCAAAAATAATTAATATTAGATACACAAAAGCCAAGCCAAATACAGAGGGGAGCATACGAGTATATATAAGGTGTTTTTTTTAAAGGTACCATTTTCCGACAGTGATTAAACTGTCATAAGTTCATCAGATCTGGCAACACTATGGCCATTTGTATACAGTTGGGTTTGCCATTCTATCATGTATAGACTAATAGCAGAATTTTAATTAGAAATTGTTCTATCTTAGGCCCCCCCAAAATAATGAAATGTAGATTTTTAAGTATGAAGTTCGTTTGTTCAAAGTTTGTTCTAGTTTGTTCAAGGTTAAACTTCGTTTGTCCAACCTCAACAACAACAACAAAAAATCTATTTTTTTTAATGTTTGTAAATGCAGTTAATTTTTCCAAGTTTGTCCAACTTCGTTTGTGCAACCTTAAAAAAAAAAAATATTAAAAAGAAAAACACCATTCTAAATTAAAATTTTTAATTTGTAATCATTCACACCAAAGTGTGAAATTTTAATTTTTGTAAATGTAGTTAGTTTCTCCAACAAGATTCCAGGTTTGTCACAGATTGAACTTCGTTTGTCCACCCACAAAAATGAATAAAGAAGGTAATTGAGTTTGAAATATTAAATTGTTTTTGTGAAGTCAGCACCCCGAAGTGAGGAGTGCTCCTTTTTATAAATGCAGTTCGCTTGTTCAGTTATAGTCCAGATTTGTCCAAGGTTAAACTTCGTTCGCCTACCTGCCAAAAATGAATATAGAAGATAATTCAGTTTGAAATATTAAATAGTTTTTTTGTAAGGGCATCGCCTCGAATTGAGTAATTGTCTGTTATGTAAATGAAGTTCGTTTCTTCAATTTTAGTTCAAGTTTATCCAATATTGAAGTTCGTACGCCCATGCACAATAGTTCTACAGCTCTAAAACAAACACCCTTAACACATTTGTATTACATATAAGCCATGTGCAAATTTGTGAAAATTGTTTTGGAAAACCACAAGCGAGGGCAGTGGCAGAGATCGGCAGTGAAGTAGAGATACATCTGAGCATGTGCAACTGGAAATATATTTGTTAAATAATAGATTACAAATAGAAAATTATTATATGAAAATATTAAGATAACAGCAAACATTAAAGCAATCAGTTTAGATACATAAGTAAGTTTTAGCAATTGAAGTACAATACTGCAATTAAAACACCAAGGACTTTGATAGCTAGATAAACAAGCTAACATAATGGAGTGAAGGGACTGCCGAAGGCATGTTTGTTTGCATAACAATCTTCCGAGTGCAAGTCAATTCAAACTATTTACATCAAAGTCAGCCAAAAAGGTAAAATGCAAATTGCCAACAAGAAGACAAACAAACAGACAAAAGAACAGACAGACAGACAGACAGTCAAACAGATGAACTACATGTTTGAATGTATCTGCATCTGTGTGAAAAGGACAATTTTAACTAGGACAACGTGCTGTTGATATGCAAATGTATAGGCAAAGGCTACAAAGTGGCTTAACTATCTTACCTACCTACATGTATATAGCTGCATGAATGCATGCCATGTCATGACAGTACGTGTATCTATGGTGCAGCATGTATCTGTATCTGCACAAACAAAGGCACACACAGCGAACGATAAATGCGCGCTTGAATGAGAGATAAACTGTCAAATTGAATCAATTTAACGCATGATAAGCAATGCTTACTATGTACATACGTACAAAGGTAAAGAAAGAGTACGGGTAGTGCACAGAACACAGGACCTTGTATAGCAAGTATGCACAATAGGCTACATGCATACGGGTTAGTCACTGATTAAATAGATAAGTTTAAATAGGCAAGAGTAAATGTAATCCCATAATAATACTTATATTTAATAGTATGTATAATTAAGTTGTTAAATATTTTCCATTTTGCTTATTTAAACAATGCTTAAGTCATGCGGAATAACTCTTAATTTTAATTTGCTTTGTTCAATCAGAGTTTTGTCAGGCAACTACAATTCACAGTTTAGAAATTTATGGCGAACATCGGAGACTCAGCTAGTAGAAAAATCTCCAACAAATCTCTTCTACAGCGATTGCATGAAGCGATCACAGAGAATCTTAGTGCATCCATTAAAAACTATATTTTCGGTGCACACTGCGATGGAAACAACACATGTGTGCGATCGTAGTTATCTCAGACGTTGTCTCTGTGGTCTTTATTAAAAGGTTACTGTAGCCGAGGCTTCCTTCATTAGTGAAAGTTCGCACGATCGCAAGACTTTCGACATTCTGGCTTAGGCTTTTTTGATGCTTGCAACTACGTCTGTTATTGGCCCTCCATCGTTGGAGATGATGCTGTCAAGTAACAGTAATCGCTGTCATTCTGAATATGAAAGTTCTGAAAGTTATTTTTTAAGTTAATGTTTAGTCCGATCTCTTTGAAGTTGTTGACGAGTTGGACGAACTAAGAACTTTAACCAGCTGGCACGAAGAACTATCCAAGAAACTCCTGGAGCACTGTGGATACAACAGATCCTACTGATTTACTTTACTTATCCACAATTCTTTAAAAATATCTATGTCCATGAACCAGCACTGAAGGAATGAACTGAATACGTTCGCATGACACTCTACACTGACGATTCAATGGCGCTCTCTACCGTTGGGTCTGCTACATACTCAAAAGATTTGCTGGTGGTAAGAGCTCTGAAAAACCAATTTCTCATTACAATTTGCATTGCTCTACTTTATGATACATTAATTGTTCATACTAAAAAGTAATAAAAAGCACGTCAAAATAAAGAAAATCTAGAAATTAGAATAATGATGGTGAAGTTCCGTAGCTGAATCCAAAACAGTACTGTTCAGTTGCCTGTTTTGAGTTTGTTCTGTTAAATATCAGCATAACGACAAAAAGCACATGGTTATACATTTTTGCAAACACAAGAATTACTCAGTCTATGATAAGCTGCACAAAAATAATTCGAAACAGCTTTTCATCTTTTCATTCTTTGCAGTGAACTCCAGAAGGAGTTTCACACTAAACTACAAACCTAGCAGACTATGTTAGAACGAGATACGCTCTACAAGGTAATGAAGACATTTGGCAAAAGCTTCACAAATACAAAATTGGTTACGTATTATAAAAATATTTTAAATAGACCTGCGTATGCCACTGTTGGGTCTCAGAACATAGCGTTAAAGTTCTGTGAATGAATGCGCCGACAAAGTGGCCAGGGAAACATCAACGCAGTGAATACAACCGCTTCCGGTTTGTAGCAGAAATTGTAGAATTGCAAGAGAGCTAGACTAAGACTGGGAACTCTAAATGGAAACACATAAAAAACTCGCAAGGCTTACAACTACCAACACCAACGACAAGGGCATAGTCGATCTAATGGTTAATGCTAATCACAAATGAGATGTCTCGAATGCATGCTGCTTAGCTCATTGAGAAACCCAACTTTACTAAACTCATTTAACATATATTTTGTCTTCACAGCTCTCTATTAACTTGCCTGAGGAAGCAATACTCGTACATCTCCTTTATACTTATATATACATTGATGTAGATACATTTACAAGTTATAAATACTGACATGTGAATGTATTTCACTCGAAACATTCTATACTTTAATACCATTAATAGAAAATCCTATTCTGTCCAACAACAGAAATCCCTTCTAGATATTTATATTGACAACAATAATTTTCGCAAGGATGTAAAAATAATCCTAATTAGAATTATAGTTATAAATAAACAGAAGCCGCATGCAAGTACATATAAATGAATGAAGGCTATTGAGATGCGTAGAACCAGAAATCGCAAGCTGAAAATCCTTACAGTTGCAAATATGTCGAAATGAAAATCCCAGACAAGCAATAAAAGAATCAACGATACAAAAAAAATTCAAACAAAAAAAAAAACTCTAAATACTAACATGTGAAATGTAGGCAATATGTATTGTGCTTTAGCTATCAAATCCACAAAGTAATAGAAATTCAACATGAAACTATGCATGCATGAGTCAGAGTATCTACGTATCTACAACAAAAAAGTATCTACGACGCAAAAAACCGGAAGCGTGGTAGGGGAAAAAGATGGCAGCGCATTTTTCGCAAATGTTTGTTTATTTTTATGATTACGACTTTTAATAAAACAAATCGCTTAAATAGCTCATGACGAGAATGCCGACAACACAAATGATTACGATGATGTATACCTATGAAGTCGATGTGCAGGATAGATAGTAACTGCGACTCTACCTTTCGCTTTTGACTGCACAACAAAAATGCACTGAACCCTGAAAAAGGTATCAGATACAAACAGACAAACATACATAGAGGAAAGTTGCTCTAGAGCTGCGCTAGCCAAGCGTATAAAAATTCATTCAGCCAGCGTCTGCAACAGGGGTAGTCACCATTCTCATAATTACAAATGTCATTCATAACTCTCAGCAATGCTGAAGCATCGTCTGGTTTGGGTATGAATTACAAATGAAAATGTTTAAATCGTTTAAGCCTGTCAAATTTATAAACGCTCCGTTGGCAGTCGCAGAAAAAATTTTCTTTCAATTTAATTGAAAATGGCGAAAAAAAGGAAAAAAGTAAGAATCCTACTGCAAACATTGTTCGCTCCTTTGCGGATTAGCATCAAACCCTTTTTTCCATAGCCTTTATTTGTCGAATATCAATTGAAAAATCAAAAACCGAATGCATTCTACTGTGCATTGCTTGAAGGGGGGTTGATTGGTTCTGTGCATTCGAACAATAGCGTTAAAGTGTAAACAATAGATAGTTTTAGCGAAGCGATCAGGATCATGATCATGATCATATGGCGACTGCATGCGGTGCGTAACTATGCTTTGCGAAGTTTGAAGATCTGCTTTGGAAATTTTTTTTGGGAAAATTTTAAATAATGAGACTACCTGGTGTGCGTTTAATTGTACTGAGGTAGTGCGACGCATGGAAGTTTTTAGCAGTGGAAAATAGTCATTTACAATCAATTTAAAAAAAAAAGTATTTTGATACATTCCTTAGGGATAGCTAGGGTAAAAGTTGAAAGAAAATTGGTAAAGTTGAATTGTTATTAGATATATTCAACAGTATATAGACCAAAAACCCGTAACGTATATCATACGCGAACGGTTTTCCGTACCTCTTGCGAGCAAAACTATCGTAAACGATTAGCGATTAGTATACAACTTCAGTTTGTGGCAGAAATTTTCGAACGTGAAGGCAACTCTATGTAGAAAAGCATATGATCCATATGAAATTTGGTTGCACTACAATTGAATTTTTTGTTGGATTATATCATTTTAGGCTACATGCGTAAGAATGCTGAACACGACTGATTCATCATCAACCCAAAGATGAAAGCGCTAATGCTAGAGAGTTTTTTTGTGGGTTGTTCCTGAGAGTAGTTCCCTTTTATTGTGAAAATACTCACATAAGCTGGGTTTTTAGAAATAACGAAAATATTATTTCATCCGATTGTCTTTAAGCATATTCTGTATATTTTATATAACAAACAATTGAATACGTATAGCACCGAGTTTGGTAAAAACTTTCTCAAGATGATGCCGATGGTGAACTTTGATGTATTTGGTACACTTTTTAGTTACAACGTTCAACAACTCGATTTGTATAGGGATAATGTACCCTGGACAACGATGGAATTACTTTATATACACATGTGTAAAAGTTTTAAGTCCGGAGTTCCTTTCTGCAAGAACAATACTGGAAGTCTGTTGACATATGCACAGGAATATCTGTATCTGGAGAAGTCTCTTATCTAACCTACTTGAGGGCAATGAAGAGAATAATACCGCCGATGGAGAAGCATACCTGGAACCACCAATTTATGATGGCTAGCTTGTAGAGCCACCGGATTATGACGAGGTCGACTCAGTAATTACAAAGCTGAAGAATAAGGCTCCGATGAGCTGCCAGCTAAGCTATTCAAGACCGGTGGCGAAGAGTTGGTAAGGCGTATGCAAAATATGGATGAATGCATGCCCAACGATTGGAATCCCAGTGTTCTTTGTCCTATCCTCAAGAAAGGAGACCCCGTTGTCTGCGCGAACTACCGGGGAATAAGTCTACTCTCAACAGGATACAAAATTCTGTCCCACATACTGTGTAAACGGCTGGAGCTATACACGAATGCACAGACAGGCCAGTTTCAGTATGGCTTCAGACCAAAGAAGTCGACCAGTGACCAAATTTTCACTTTACGCCAAATCTTGGAAAAGACCCATGAGTACAATAAAGACGCACACCCCACCTATTTGTCGACTATAAGGCCGCTTTCGACACGCCGATAAGAACGAAGTTCTTCAACGCCCTATCTGAACTTGGTATCCCAGCAAAGAACGTTCGTCTTTGCATGATGAAGCTATCACACACCCAAAGTGTCGTCAGAGTAGGAAAGAACCTTTTCGAACCCATTGATACCAAGAGAGGTTTCAGGTAGGTTTCTTTTGATGGAGTACATCCTACGCCAGTGCCCATAAGTAGAACTATCGGGCACGATCTTCCATAAGGAAGTGATGCTACTCGCATATGCTGATGAAATAGACATCATAGGCAGTGACGTCTCATGGGCCTAGCGGTGAACGAGGACAAGACGAAGTAATTGGTGTCTACTCGCAGACCATCAGCGCGTCTTGGACGGTCTGTGAGTATGGAGAAATTCAACTTCAATGTTATAGAAAACTTCGTCGACCTGGGAACAGAAATTACCAGCGACAACAACGTTAGCCGAGAGATCAGACGAAGAATGATGACGCTTGCTAATCGCTGCTACTTTGGGCTCAGCAAGCAAATTAGAAGTAAAACCCTCTCTCGAACTACGAAGATACAAATCTATAAGACACTGATAATCCCGGTGCTGCTGTCTGGCGCAGAAGCATGGACCCTGATATCAACGGATACAGCGTCTTTAGGAGTATTCGAGAGAAAGATTTTTCGTAATATTTTTGGATGGATTGGATGGCTGCGTGTTCAGGCCGAACTGTATATATGACGCAACGGATGACACTTTGTATATATATAAAGGCCAACAGAAAAAAATAAGTGCCACTATGGAACTGTAGTCCATTGAGCGAAGGAAATATGAAGGAATAATATGAAACTACATATGAATTGATAAAGCTATCACACCTTTGGCATTATATACTTTTAGTTTGTAATGTATTCTCAGAATCTAATATTAAATTATAAATTATGATAAATTTCAAAGTCTTAACTTACATTGAGCTTTCATAATTTTGCATATTTATGTTAATGTCACAGCTTAGCACTGCAATGGCTAACTACACTTTAAGATACAAGTTCAGATACAATGAAACACTTTGGACAACATATATGATAAAACTGCAACCGTAAGACTTTAAAATACATAATTTGATAATTTAATTACACTTAACCTCGTTGAACCACTAAGCGACGAAGATACATATACATATATATATATATATATATATATATATATATATATATATATATATATATATATATATATATATATATATATATATATATATATATATATATATATATATATATATATATATATATATATATATATATGAGTCTCAGAATATCTTAGACAGAGTCAAAGGTGGTCTAACAAATGTGAAATGTTGTAATTTATGCAAAAGTGTTTTGCAAGTGTTTGTCTTTGTGTAACAGCATGCAGTTCTATGTGTTTGTGTATCTGTAGTATAGTATATTAAGGAATTTCATGGTGACAACATTTGCTGTTTAACAAACACATGCATAAATAGAGAAATATGTATGTATTTACATCTTCATATATATATATATATACACATATGTATAATTGTCCCATTCTCTAAAACGCGAACTGACTCTGCGCTATGCAGGACATAATTGTCGGCAATGTATCTTATAAATGTAAATTACATGCAAATGTTAATAATCTGCGTAGATGAATTTTAATGAGCACTTATAGATGAAGATACTTTTCAGTGAGTGTAGGGTAGAAGGTGTTGTAGATCTAAGTGGAATTGTGTCGCTGAAATACATTGAAAGTGTTAAAACAGACAGCTGAGTTGAAACTAATTTGAAAATGTGTTAAAATTTGGAATGTATTTAAAAGGATATAAGTATATACTTGTAGATGGCAGACAACCTTTCTTGCTTATGCTACACCTGACTACCTAGTAGACGCACAGCTGTGCAGGATTAACTTTTACTAATCGATGCCTCAAATTAGCCGCAGCCTAGATAGAAAAGACATTAAAGAATTTTATAAGAATTTTTCTTTACACTTTGCCTGCTGTGCATTTTGAAGTCTGTAGTCTGTGGTGGCATGCAACATGCTGCGCCCCAAAAAGTACAGAGTCAGTCACGTTGCTCACTCACACACTTTGCGCCAACATAAATCCACAAATTAAATTCCAGACTTGCGTTCAATGTCGGCGTTAAGTGCGCGTAATCATAAAATAAGGCAGCAGCCAATGAAGTGTAAGATACAAACAGTCATACAGATAGACAGACAGACAGACGGACGGAGAGACAGACAGACAGACGGCGGACAGACAGTAATCCAAAGCAGTATGCAAGTTGGATATATAGACAGACAGAGAGGCATGCATAAAAGGGGTACCGGCTCTGTGCAGTCTGCGCTTGTTACGACCTCAATTAATAATTTTTTTTAAAGCATTAAAATTGGAATTTTATTATGCCACAAAGACACAAGATATAAAAGTATCTGAGCGCAAAATTCGAAGAAATTTTAAATTGAGGGAGCAGACCTATACTGCGGCACATAGCTGTAGTTAGGGTAGCATAGTATCTATGCCTAATTAACGCTGCTGTATTGTAAAGTGGATTTAGATACGTGCTATTGTAGAGACGCACAGAGGGACACACAACTTCCGCAGTACATACACTTTAAAAACGTACTACAAAGTAAACACGCGCGTGCTAAGGATCTAAAAGCGTTGTGCCTGTCAAAATCCATATATATTATGACACTTTTTTTTGAAGGCATTCAATATAGTGCAGATACATATAGTATATAAGTATATAGTTTTTCTTTTCAGTTTCCAGCCGCATTCAAGCTTCTTTACTCTGTCGCATGAAAGTGAATCAAAGTGCAGTCGTGCGTCGTCTGTGTCATTTCCTTTCGACTGAGTTTAGTACACCGAATTCGAATTCGTTTCGTTGCGTTGTAAATTTTCTTATTTTTTCGGTTGTGAGGAAATCAAAAATGAAAACAGATGTTGAAAATCAGTAGCACATTAAATGCTGTTCATGTGGAAACTTAATTGTTGCCACAGTCAGGATACTCATTCAGTTTGTGGATAGCCTTTGTTTGATTTGTGCAAGTGTCGTCGTCGTCGTCGTCGTTGTAGTCATTGAAGTCGAAGTCGTTCTATGTACGTAGCCGTTTTGAAGGGGGTTGACTGTGAGTGATGCTGTGTGTGCCCTTGATAGGTGTTTTGTATACCATAATTTGTGTAGGTTTTTTTTTCTTTCGAAACAAACAAAAAATATTATGATTTTATTAGTTTTATTTGTTCTGTAAATATAGCCAGAGTGTTTGCATTTGACAAATTGTTTTGCGTTTTGATGTTGCATATGTCGCAAAAAGTTAATTGTGGTGATATGTTTGGAAATGTGTTTGCTGCATTGGTCGAAAAGTAGGCCGAAGATGACCGAAAAGACCGATTTCTAGAGGTAATAAAATAAATATTTTATTACTTTTCAAAAGCAAAAATTAAGTTGATATTTCTATATAGCAAGTCAAATGCAAAGTTTTCGCCTAGCAAAGGTGAAACCTTTTGCACAGAATCAAGCAAAATCAGAATTAAGTGGCGAAATAGACAAAGAAAAGTATGACGGGAAAAATCATATGCTTTTTTTTTTTGTATTCTGATGCTCTAATCATTTGTTTCCTTGTTGGTTGTAGTTATTTTTCTTCCTGTCATCTCTGTGTATAATTCTATGGGAGCTTTATTACTGACTGTAAAAATATGTTGTTCCCTAGCGTTCCAAAGATCTACTTGTATTGGCGCGTTTCTGTTTTTTTTTTTTTTTTTTGTCAAGTTTAATACTTAAAAAATGATTTTTACTTTTTTAAAACGCAATAAAATCCATTTTATGAATCAAATTTTGCTTTTTTATTGTACAATATCAAAGGTATTGTTTTACACAGTTTTTAAAATCATATCAGGTTGGTGATGCCCCCCACTATCCATATACTGAAGAAGCCGATTTCTGGCGTTTATCATGACCCTTACCTGCATATCAGCGGGTATATTTGGCAATTTCTGTCCGAATGTTCCCCTTAAGTTCTTGTAACAGTTTTTCTTATAATAATCCTTCAACAGGTGGTGAGGCCTCTCAGTATAACTGAAGACCAGACCCATTTATCCAAATGTTAAGTATGTGTCCATAGTGCAATTCAAGTTAATTTTGAAAAAAAAAACCTAGAAGTGCGACGTGGGTTTCTATCGAGGCACACCGCACTGGGTATGCTGAACGAATGCTGGTGCCAGAGAGACTCCACAAATTGTTTTACTTTATTCTGTCTCTGATGCAGCATTCTGAATGCTACAAAGTTTGTGTCAAAATTAATATGCTATACATACAACACAATAGATGTGCATAGTGTAAAAGAAAAACATGCACATATACGCTTCACATGAAATACGTACTCACATACATACATATTTTTCCTCAACGAACGGAGGCGCGCTATAAGAAGAAATCAGTTGTCAGACTTTCTAACTCTGAACGAACGGCAATTTAAATAGCAAGAAATTTGTAGTTTGTTTTATATATTCGTACTATAGTTTAGCTTACTGTGTTTAAGAGATCTGCTTGTATTGGCGCGTGCAAGTTTTTTCAAGCTTATCAAGTATGTTTCAAGGCTTTCTAAAAAAAAAAATGTGAACTATAATACTCGTATAGCCTTATAATTCAGTCCATTGAGTCGACTTGTATGAAAGTATGAAATTGTGATTCAAAGTGATGCAATTTTTTTTTCGTCTTCAATCAAGGATTAACTGTAGAACGGACTATAGTAATACCATATACCATAGCAAATTGTTTTTCGGTTTTTGCTTCTATCATTCTCATCCCCATGGAGGTTTTGTATTATCCATCTCACTAACTTAATATATTTCTTTGTGCTTATGAACGTTCTGCTGCTGATGATAGTCTTCATTTACTTTACGCTATAGATAACTGATATGCTTATTAGAACAGGAACTTTGCAACTCCGTATTCCATGTCACTGCTTTCGAGGCTAAGTAAGTTTTAGATTAGCTTCGACTACCTATCAGAGATAGATGGATAGATATATTTATTAAAAGTATGATTTTTGTTATCGATACGATAATTTTTTAGCAAATAGTTTCTGCTAATCCATCAATTTAGGACGCTTTTTGGGCTTATGTGTTGTGTCGAAACTTTGGTAGTTCTTTATATAAAATGAAATATTAACCCACTTGTGAATGCTATAAATTACCGCGATAAATTGCAGCTATCCTCAATTTTTAAAGACCATTCTCAATGCTCAATCTATAAGCCACCCAATCGCTGTCTGCTGGGCATTCTTAGAATAAGCTTAAGTTTTGTAAGCTGTAAGTTTGCCAGTAATTGACTAGCAGCTTTTCATTTTACAATCTTTTTTCAACCACAAAAGTTTCCAGGCTATAATAAAATAGATAAATAGTTCCATCTAATGCATCTACGTTGCATTCTGTAGCTTTCGCATGCTGAACCACGGCATTAGTTCCATTTCGGATGAAGTTAATTTTGACTGAAAAGTGTATGACCATTTAGACTACTCCACTTTCACTGAGTATGAAAGATTCCACATGTTTTTTCCATTAGAATCTAATGGAAAGGTTCATATAAGACATGTTTTTTTTCCATTTTTATATTGTGAATGTATTTCACCGCCAGTTGTAATGCAAAAAGCTTAAATTTCTACAGAGTACTTAAAAAAATGCGACATACTTTCTCCAAGTTTATTCTTTCACTTCATGCCATAAATAACCAAAATGCAAATAATGCCAAAATAAACTCAAATTACAACAAAAACTAAACCATTAACGAACAAACATTGAAATTCGATAGGAATGTTTCTACCCCCCACAAATAAGATTGATAAAACAATTAATTGAA
This sequence comes from Leucophenga montana, assembly GCA_035044765.1. NCBI lineage: Eukaryota > Metazoa > Arthropoda > Insecta > Diptera > Drosophilidae > Leucophenga > Leucophenga montana. Next base: position 573,439 of record JAWNNQ010000656.1, read on the forward strand.
TTATAGTCAAAAACGCAAAAATTCGAAATGACATCGAAGTAGCGCGACAAATGATGCAGTTCACACAGAAGCACACACACACTTACACACCATGGAAAATTCTCCAAGAAGAAAAGCACTTAGATATTACAAAAACAATAAGCATAGCATTTACATAGACATATATACGAACAATGAACAATGGAAATTTATATTGCACAATATAGCTGCGCAATATATCAAATGAATACACCTGGGACTATAGGAAAATATAGAGATATACTTGTACATGAAATGGAAATGGAAAAACCCTCTTATACAACAAAATGTATGAAAGAAACGCACGAAGGGTAAAGCCAGGCAAATGCAGCAGAAATTTATTTATTTTCGATTTATAGAAAAATAATGGATTGAATCAAATTTTTGGCTAAAGTGTGCATGAGCATCATCAATAAAAATTTTCGGTTAGGTTGGCTGCTTTATAGGAGAAAGTGTGGAGGAATCAAATTGAAATGCAGTTGAATGCATGCGAGGGTAGTGCTTAAAGATTAAAAACATAAAAATACAATGTTAGGTAATATTTATAAATGAAAAAAGGCCGAAGTGAATGGCGAACAATGTATAAACCCAATCTATATGAAACAACAGCTGTTGTCGTTTAAGAACACACACACACACACACACACACACTTTTGCATACAATACTCCATAGTTTAGCTAATGATGACTGCAGTCCAACGAACTGGTGAATTCATTGACCACTAGTGGTTAGTCATTTAACTAGTGCCATTTCGCTACACAATATTATTACACATTGTGTTAAATAAATAACGTGCTTGTGTATTTATATTGTTTACTTCAAGTTGAAACCATATTGTATGCCTAGCAATATATCTTCTTGGCAGTTAACCACAAATTAGTTTGAATTGTACATGCTGCGCTGGTTCAAAAACGTGCCTTCTGTGTATGCTGCCGAGCAGTCGTTTTTAAGCCTTAGAGACTGTTACTGCTCCACATCTTTAAAATTTTCTTTTAAATGATGGCCCCCAAATTGCTAGCTTAGCTTTATATGGATGACTTATTGAAAAATATTACTACGGGTTGTACTTATCCATATTGTTCAGTTTTTACTGCCAAAACTAGTTGGAAACTGGAAATTTAATGGAAAAAGCTTACTTAAACCCGCATTATGTGTTAATATAAACTTTTGATAGAAGTAAGAAAAATTTATTGTTCTTAGGGGCCTGAAGAATGTGGTAGAGCACCCGTCATAGCTTTGGATATTTCCTAACTCTGCGACTCCACTTATCAATGAAAACTACTCATATACTCGTATTATTTCATAAATAAAGTCGCTTAGTTAGTAATGATACAATAAATTATGGAAGAATTATATTCATGTAGGTTCCATTCCATATTAGCATTACTGGCAAAAAACGGGCGTACTCTGTAGTCAAAAAATCTGATATTTACACCAACAATGTTGAACTACACCGAACTCAACAAAAAATGATATTGACCGACTTATTTACAATTTAATTATAACTAGTGTTCTCCCTGTGGTTGAAATTCAACCAATTTAGCGACAATACAAAACAGTTCAGTACCTTTGATATTGATGAGAGCGCTGAATATGACTAGCATATTGCGCTCTTGTCTGTTCCTTTAGGACTGATAACGTTATAATATAACATGTTGGGCTGAACATAATGTTGGCCCGTATAAGCACTTCGTCAGCGAGCTTTGCAACAGGCCCAAAAAAATTTAATTACTCTTCTTTTAAAATTTTAACAACAACTCTATAAAGCCACGGTCTCAACTGATGCTCGCCAACATATTGGCAAGTGCGTCTGTTGCTTATTTCTGTGGAGTCACTCATTTTAACTTTATTTTTTTTTGCATTTTGAGAGAGCTGAGAGAGAGAGAGAGAAGAGAGAGAGAGAGAGAGAGAGAGAGAGAGAGAGAGAGAGAGAGAGAGAGAGAGAGAGCTCATGTCTTTGTGATTGGCTAAGGGCGCTACTTGGACCTTAGAAGCAATACTTTAGAAGAAACAAATCAAGTGAATATATTGTTAAGGGGGTTAAAAAGGATGTGAACGATTTGTACTTGCCTATTTATATTTAGATACATTTGCATATTTGCATTCTTCTATTCCATCCTCACTACAGGCAATAGCCCTATGCCGATTTTGATAAAATATAGATTGTGTACATCTGCAAATTAATACCTTTCAAATTTGTCAAAATCGGTTGTATAATGTGTGCGTAGCAGCCTTCACAAAAAATCCGAAAGCCTACTAACGTATAGATTTTGAATTTATGAACTTGTACAAGTTTGGCATCAATTTCCTATTCGATATTTTGTTTTCAGATAGTGCTGCATAACCTTCACAGTTTTGAGAATACGTTTTACAATTTATTGCATTCACAACGAAATGTCCTACACCTTTGTTACCTATAGTATATTAGTTAGATCATTCATTAAAAGAAATGAAAATTATTGTAGTTTCATAAAATTATCAAATGAAACATATTTTCAGCGTTACTCTCGAAGCAGAATGTGCTGCAAATGTGAAAATCATAACCAAATTGTAACTCTGTGTGTGCTGGGGTTGCATATCGCCTGAAAGTAAACCTCAATGTGACTACACTGCCTCCCGTCCGTCCGTCCGTCCGTCTGCCCAATCGTCCTTCCGTTTGTACCTCGTTCTGTTTTCAAGTGCAACGACGCACGTTCGCTACTTGTGACTCGTTTGTTCGTAACTCTGTTCGCTTTTTTCCACTAATCCTGAAATTGATCTTTACAAGGGTTCCGTTCGATTCGGTTTGCCCTTCTCTGCGCTCTGTGTGTGTGCATGGCTCTTGAAAATTTTATGCTCCTTTCGTGAGTCAAGCGGCTTACACGTGGGTTTTTCTTCGTTTTTCTATTTTTTTGTATCTCCAATTTCGACTGCGCCTCATTTGTAGCTAAAAATTGTGCGGATTAATTCCACACATTAGCTTGAAATTTTATATCCTGTCGTTGTTGGTTTAACGCTGCTGCATTTTCTGCGCCGGCGGTTTATGAAGTGTGCCTAATGTATTTTCTTTGCACCCTCTCTACCACCCTGTTCGGTTGCCATATGCCCCTGGCGAGTAGTAAGCGAGATTTACTTTTCATTTCATGCTTCGCACTTAAGCTGACATGACCAATGGTTTTTTTGTTGTTGTTGTTGTTGTTGTTGTTGTACTTCCTTCCGGCGTGTTTAACTTTTTTCTTGTTCTTTTTATATACGACTGCCAGATACACACTTGTTAATTTCTCATACTTTCTATTTTTTCTTTTTTTTTTAGGTTGAAAATTAGTGAAAATGCTGTGGAAATAAGAAAACTACCTAGTCGATCTCATAGCACACATGTAGTTAAGGTTTGTCAGAGTTCAATCCTACAGGATTAAACCGATTTAACATTGTCAATGTGCGTATCTATTTTCACTCACTTTTCGATGCTTCTTCTGCTGCGTTTTGGGAAAACTCTTTTCCATTTCCATTTGTATTTTTTTTTTTATTAAGTGAAAATACTTTTTGCGCACACATTTCGGGTTTTTTAATGATTGGCATCCAAAAGTGTTAGTATATACTTTATCGTCATCTCATTTCGCTTTTCATTAATCACGCTGATCGGTTTCGGAGCACGCACCAAAGCAGGAATCATTTTTTAGGATTAGTTCGTTTACTACATGCTCTTCAAGATTCCAGCTCCCTCGGGATTTTTCCAGTCGTTGCTTGCTTGTGTGATTGTCGAAAATGAATTGCTATAATTGAAATTTGTGGCATGGCAGTGCTAAGCACATGATTAGCGTGTTTTTGTTTTGTGTGAATTGTGCTATATTGATTTTATACAGAATGCCATGATTTGGTAGACGTTTCTCAGCGTTAGCAGTTGTATAGAGACGTGCATAAATGTGAGATTTTAATTATTTACTGCCCTATTGAAATAATAAGTTTTATTTTATTTTTTTGCTATTATTTCTATGTTTAATTGGCATTAAAACTCTGTTCTCAGCAAATAACACGAGCGACAAATTAAGGCAAAAATCTAATGAATTTCATTTTGAAGCCTCTCCAAATAATGTGAGATAAATATTTTGCATACTATATTTCTAACATATGTACTTGTCTTCGTACTTATACAGTCTGCTCTTAAAGTCTTAAAGATGAAAAAAAATGACAACACAATACTGACCGCTTAAAGAAATTCTCTATTCTTTACTGCGATGCCTTGTAGTCAATTGTCAACTGGAGAACATTTTTTGTGCATTTAAAGAAATTTGAAAGAAAATAGGAAAGTTAGTATTAAACTTGGTGTTCCAAGCAAACAAACTAGTTCACCTCTGACCATTTTCAGCAGTTTTATTCGAAAGCTAAGGATGTTGGTGTTTCTATTAATACTAAAGGCTCAAAGGGTCAATATCTAGCGTTCTCGATTTGCGCCATTTTTGGGTTTTTCTTATGTGAGGGCGTGACACCGCCCATTTTTCTAGTGATTATAATTACCTACTCCCTTTACGTATCTACCAAATTTCATCTAACTGCTTCAAAAAGTTACTGAGGTACGACAAATTTGGTTTTTAGTGGTGTGGTACCGCCCATTTTTTCCAAATGACATTTTATCAAAAATGTTTTATTGACCTATAACCATAACCAGTGCGTGACGTAGTGTTTGGGCCAGAGCCGCATGACAAGCAAGTGGTCACTGCGAATCAGGCTCGATCAGTCTGTAATGCTAACTATGCAAGTGGTCAATGCGAATCAGGCTCAATCAGTCTCTAATGCTAACTAAGACTCAGTGTCAGAGCTAGAACGTCTGAGGGCCATCCTAAAGAAAACGGGCACTGTGACAGAAAATGATGTCTTTTGTACTATAGCCCGGATATGGTTAAGTTAATTTATGTAGGATCTTCTCCGTCTCATTAATGAAACGGAGAATATCCTTAGACGAGATGTTTCTGATCTCAACAGATGTAATAAAGGGTCTATTCATCTGCTCAATTCTGATCCTGGCCAAGGCCGCGCAATCGCAAAGTAAATGTAAACTAGTTTCGTCATTCTCTAGACTGAGTCTGTACTCTGTTTCTGAGGAGAGACCTAGTTTATTTAAGTGATATCTCAGTGGGTGATGGCCAGAGCGTTGAGGTAGCCCAAAAGCAACCTCAGTTCAGATATATTGAGATGTGCGTTGCGATTCCTACTTCCCAAACATTACCTCTTTATGCGAAAGCAATTTGATAATGATTTTTAGAATTTCAATTTACATATTATTGATTTGAGAAGAGTCCCTGAAGTAGCCAATCTGCATTACATATTTTGTGTTAAAAAGCAATTGAAAGCAGTTATGAAAGACAGACAGACAGACAGACAGACAGACAGACGAACAGACAGCAGGTTAGTGTGAAAATTGAACTCAAACGTAATCGTGTGGTAACTTCCAAGTAGTGTTTCGCTTTGGTTAACCGCAAAATTGTCAAGTTTTTGCGACGTTTCATGAGAGTGGATAAAATACGAAAGCAGTAAATGCAAAAGTGGCATTCTTTGGTTCGGATCGGCAATTTATGATTTCTATTCGTCTGTTTGCCTTTCATATCTGCTTTCAATGACTGTCAAGTACATATTTAGTGATGCAGATTGCTGAAAATTTGACGGTAGTCTATTTACAAATAGATGATAGCAGAGAGTAGCAGTGTTGCATTTAAAATTATTATTCGGGCAGTTCAAAATGTCAGTGACTTATAAAATTGATCTCGTAATATTAGTGTAGATAACAGTATATTAAAAACGCCTATAATTCGCAACAGGTTCTAAAACAACATAGATCGAAAAAGATTTTTTAATGCAAATTTCAACTTTTTCCTTATGTATCTTTTATATTATTTATTTTTAGATGGAATGTTTACTATAATAATTTATTGATTTTGAAGCGAATGTTTTGGTTTTCGAATTAGTAGAAATAGGAATATCCTAGGAAGTAGTAGTGGCCGTCAGACACTTTTTAAAATTTTAACATATTTATATTATATTTGAATATCCCAATGAACGTTCGCAAAAGAACACTTTTCGAAACAAATTTCGATTTAGTTTAATTCACAAAAAGTTCTTAAAATGTTTGCTTTTAGTAAAATCGAAAATAAATGTCCATCCACAATTATGTAGCCATGCTTAACATAACTTATACTTAACATTATCTATTAAAGAAGTGATATAGTATTAGAAGGTTAAATATATAATTTGAAACCATTTTTCTATATTTTATTAAACAGTTGAATAAATAGAGGAAAAGATTATTTGGATGGAACGTAATGGGAACGCCACAGAAAATACTTTTACAAAATATATCTTTATATGTCGATCGAACCATCGATAACGAAAATTTAACTGCCACAAGTCATGGGAAATGCTATTCGAATAAGATTCGTTATCGGCTGTCGTTATCGATAGTTTTGTTCGAAAAACTCTCGTGAAAATACGAAAATTCCGATAAATATATTATTTTCGAACTTTGGCAAAGATAGTACTTTATTTATGTAGGATTTTACTAGTTGCTTCCAGGCACTACAAACAGCTAACCCACTCTTCGCAATAAATTGAATCGTTGCTCGTTTTTGCAATTGTCAAAATTCTCGCAACAACTTCTAGAATGACGGCTGTGTTTGTTTTGTTATTTATTAGAAATCTCTTGGTGGGAAAACTTCATTTTATGCAGCTTATGTGAAATGGAAGTAGAAGGGTTTTAATAACTAGATGTGGGGCTCTATATGAGTGTTCATACAGACGGACATAACTGAGACACCTTTCTCTGGTGACTTTAGGATCAATGATTCCAAGTCCGTCAACGATTTTTTCCATACAGCATATTTTTCACTACATGGTCAGTAATACAAATTTTGTATTTCCACGAGTTGTGGCATCCGCTGGTCGCACATAATTCGTATGTCTCATCGGAATTTGATAGACAGATTCTTTGCGAATATTTTAAGCCAAATTTGAGCGGAAATTCTTTTGAAAAATAACGAAGTAAGCAAACCAAGTGCTCAAGAAGTCTATTGAATGCATAGGCGACGACGGAATACTTTTTCTGATCAAATCCTGCATTTGATTACATTGGGGGGCTTTGGAATTGGATTATTTATAAACAACACGACTTATTATATATATTTTATTATATTTTATTATATATATTATATGAAACAAGTTGAATAGTTTATGGGATTTGATACAAGTTATCAACACTCTACATGTAGAATTTCTAGAATAAGATTCAGAATCACTGTCTGGACTTTAGGCTTATATACGGAGCTATATATATATATATATATATATATATATATATATATATATATATATATATATATATATATATATATATATTATATATATATATATATATATATATATATATATATATATATATATATATATATATATATATATATATATATATATATATATATATATATATATATATATATATATATATATATATATAGGGTGGTCAGGTATAAGATAAAAAGTACTGGCACAGCAGCAGTCGGATCTGACTGGAGAAGCTGAACCTCAGCCTTCTTTGAGTAAGGATGCCTTATCCAGAATGGACACGTGCTTAAGTACCACAGAATCGAATACCATGTAGACTCAGGCTAAGACGGCCTCACGTAAAGCATCAGTGTCTACGAAGAAGTTGCTCAGTTAGAAGATGGTGTCATCAAAGCATATTTTGCTATTTCAATGCAGAGAAGTGATCCTAATATTGAATATGCATTCTTGAAAGAAATATTGTATCTCTTTTTGTATGTTATGAGAAAAATCGCCTTGCCAGTTTCAAGTGTTGCATTTGTATTTATTTCCGTTTGAATCTCTTTCATTCTATGCTACTTTCAAAACTGCAGTCGATTTATTACAACAAAAGTCGCTTGTTTATTAAATGCTATACCTTTTTAATCCGTTTAGGAAACATTTAACAATTTCAAGTTAAATTTGAATTATCTGTTATTCTGTCTTTAAGTTCGTTGAGCAATAACTGAGAATTATATTTTAAACAACCTTAAGTTTTCTTTTCTTGGTAAAAACTATCACCAAACCATGAAAACTACTAAAACAAAAAAGAGAAATGTAAGATAACAAAAATTCTATTTCTTAATTCAATTAATTATCCGAATGAAAGTGTTTTTCACGACTTTAAATTCCCAAAGGTTGCACAAAACTCATTGATACAAAAGCCAAACTTCAGCGCAAGTCAACCACAAGCAACTTTAACCACAATTCAGAGCAAGATTCGCACTTCACCTACTTCCGAGCGGCTTAATTTGCAAATGTGCTGCCAAAGTAAAAAAAAAAAAAATAGAAACGTAAATAACTCAAAAGCATTTATTTAAAATAGAGAAAACCAAGTAATGCTATTTTTTTTCTTTTGGTTTTTTTTTTTTTTTTTTTTAAGATACATGTTAAAAATTTACAGCAAACCACTTTAAAAAGCAGCGCACGTAAAAGCAACAGCCAGTCAGGCAGTCAGGCTGCAGCTATCCTTGAAGCCATGCAGCCAGGCGAGATGCTATTAGGAGACCACACCAGATGGAGGAGGATTATGTGTGGGATTAGAACAGCGGAACTGAGTGCGTTAGAGCAGCTTGAAGTGAATTTTTTTCCTTTCTTCCCTTTTTTTTTTATTTTAAGCGAGCTGTAAAAATGAATGCATAAAAAATTCATTTGGCTTAAAAACATCATTCTGGCCATACAAAAAGGTGGAAGAAAAAATAGCTGAAATAAAAACTTGAAACACTAAATTACAGCAAGAGAACGAGAAAGCAAAAAGGATATTACTTAAAGTAAGTTTCACCTGTTTCGTTGTAACAAAGAAAATGATGCAAGAAAAAAATCATACAAGAAAAACTGTCGAAATTGATATAAAGTCAGGTGGCGCGTGTCCATTACACGCATTGTGATTCCAGAGGCACAATTCGTAAGATTCTATATGGGTATAGCTATTAAGCTGACAGCTTAAGATACTTCCAGACCGTGCCGCGCACGCACAGGATGCGCGCAACGCGTAACAAAAACAACAGCAACAACTAAAACAATACAAATTTGCTTACATTGCACTTGAGGCAAGACATCTCGTTGCCATAAAACATAGAACAGCCTTCAACTTCAAACTGGAAGTTGTATGCCACCGGAACGGAAATTGCGGCCTATTGTCTATTGATGACTGATTCGGAAGTAAAATGAAGAAAGCACTTCAGCAGTTGGCCTAGGTACTGAATGTTGTTGGCAGTGGCATGCGGCACATGCGGCATGTTCAATCGAAATACTGCTTGAATCGACCGAATCGTTCGGCATTTTGTCAAAAAGCGCACGTGAACTATTAAAATCACTTAAGTGCAATTCATGTCACGTTCGACTTACAAATACGTGGATACATATATAGCGTATTCACTCTTTATATAAGTCTTGCTATTTCACTCTGAATTGTGTTCTGCCTGCATTTGTAGTTCTATTCATGCATGTTTGTGGCAGATAAATTGACTTGTGCCACAAGTCAGTTTTGAATGCAGCGACAGCAGTGGCAGCAGCGCATAAGGTAGTTGATTTGAATCGGAATCGAAGCAAATGAAGGACGATTTGTATATGTAGTACAATGTATACACGATTTAGGTAAGGGGGAAGTAGCTTGTTCCCTACATTAGATCAATAGAGAGATATTTTGGAAAAGCAATAAGTTTTACACATGCTTAAGAGCTAATATTTAATAGGTAATTGTATCTTAATCTGTTTGAAAAAGCATCTATAAACTAGAGTTGTACAGCTTTCTCAAATACTCACCCATTGCTCTTTTTATCCGAATGAAAACATGTCTCCTTTGAAAATCGTTAACTTCGGTTGAACTGCAGCTTTAATACCATTCAAAAGAAATTTTAAATCATCTTCTAACACATAAATATGCATGGCGGGTTTGTACAGCGGCTACCACAAAAAGTTAGCCCACCATATCGAATTTTAAGCTGATATTGACCAAAGTGATCAGTTTTTTATTACAAAGTGTTTTGTAACAATCTTATATGCGTAATTATGTGATGAGCTGGATCATGCTCATCATATGGGAGAGCAGCTTTTGCACTATATATTTACGATGGTGTGACGAGCGTATATTAGAATGAGGTTTAGAATCATTTTCATGACTAATGACCTGCATCATACTAGTCATCTGGGCTTGTAATGATTGCAATATGTCGTTTTGATTATTGGGTGAAGTAACATGTTGTTCGGTAGTCTGGGGTTCCGCAGCTTTCTGTGACTTGCCTCTTAGAGTATTGGCATAGGATAAGTTTGGTTTAATATACAAAAATAAATTTATATGTTGTTGTGAGTGACCATGAGGACCAGATATTGCTTTTGGTTGACGGAGTTTTTTTGGCTTCTAAGTAAGATGGGCAGCCTTTGTATGAGGCCGTAAGATTTCCTTCACAGTTACAGCAGAATGGCGCCGTTTCCTTAGTTTTTGTACACACAGAAGAGTCATGATCCTTACCACATTTTACGCAACTGTAAGTCAAGTTACAGCATCGTTTTATGTGGCAAAAGCGTGCTCGGAAATCTCGATGGGATCAGTGGAGAAATGAAGTCCTCGAATTACTATGCGATAAGCTCGCTCATCTTTGGGTTGAAACGTGGTATATCTTTTGTTGGTGTTCGAAAAATGTTTTCTAAGGAATTGTATTCCGCTTTGTTATAAGTATCGATTCTGATACGGCCGTCATCTTCATTTCTTTTGTAAGAAAAAATTATCCCCAATTATTGACATAATCTCTTAAATGAGCGAATTGATGTATGTCACATCAGGAATAAAAATCGGCGGTGCTTTAGGTACCTAAACTTTTTTAGGCATTACCTGACTGGAGATGTTACATGTTTCTCCTCATCAATGCAGTCAATGTTCATTTAATTTTCAGTCTCATCATCAGGTTGTGATGCAATTTGGGCCATTAGCTCTTCGAATCGGTTATGATTGTCAGGATTGCTCTCTACAGTACGAGGGCTTGTTGATCGTTGTTATTTGCTGTCAATAACTGTTGGTTTACGTGTTGTTGTCGCTGTAGTTGAACATAAGTTTCGTTGTCCTTTGGTATTTGCTGTACATAAATGTTCATACCACTTCTTCCCCCTACCTACCTTTCTTTGACGCCAACTTCTCCCTGCCTCCTTTCTATGCTCCCCTCGACCGCATTAATATGTATATTCAATTCAATGAGTATGCCCTTTCGCGCATTTGCCGAAGCCGCGACTCCTGTTCTTGTTCCGTTTTTGTAACTGTAGATGTAGATGCCCATTCGCCAAGATTTTGCAACGTGATTCGCGTTCATCGGCATTTTCAGCTGCTCTTTTTTCGCTCATCTTTTTTGATTTTGCGGTTTTTTTTACCAATGGAGGCTTTTTTTAGTGGCATTTTTTTGAATTCGAGTGAATTAAAAACAAATGAAAATAATAAGTCATAATAAGTAGATCGATCGCCACCACGAAACTTCACAGGATTACCCACGGGACTATTTTGAATATTGACACAAAATTTGATGAAAATCGCTTGAGCGGTTTCGGAGTCTATAGGAAACATACATACACATACATACTTCCATTTTTATATATAAAGATTTATTTTTTTTAAATAACTTTTGATATTTTTTGCTTGTTAGAAATTTGAAGTTTTTTTGACACAGTGAAATACAGTCCGTGTAATATATTGCTAATAGTTTTACATATGGGCTTATCAAAATGACGGACAGAAACCGCGAAAAACAAATACTTAAACAAAAATATTTTGTCTAACAATTCTACAAACAAAATGAGTAAATAGTATAAACAAACAATAAAATGGCAACGAAAATTGAAATAATAATGTGCCGCTCACTTAAATAAAAGATTATGTAAAAACTGTTTGTGAATCATAAGTGCTATTGAGTTTTATTTGTATTTTTATATTAAGTTTTAAGCCAAATTAAACGAAAAATGGAAAAACTCAACATTAACCTCACCAAAAGAGTCATTGTACCATTTACAAGGAATCAAAAACTGCCTGGTCTAAAGGAAATCAAACTGGGAGGGGTAGTAGTGACAGCAAAGAAGTTAAATGCTTAGGACTAACTTTAGACAGTAAGCTTCTATGCAAAAAGTATGCTTCTATGGAAAAAGCACACAGAGGAAACTGTACGAAAATGCACCAAGACAATACCTATGTGCAGGAAGTTGGCTGGAAAATCATGGGGATGCAGTGCGAAAATCATTCTCTGGCTACATATGGTAGTAAAGCCGATGTTACTATTTGGCATAGTCGCATAGGGAGAGAGGGCGAAACAAGTCACAGTCACGAGAGAATTAAACTCCCTACCAAGAGTAACTTGTAATGCGCACATACCCAACTACTGCGTTAGAAGCAATTCTAGATTTAACACCACTGCATCTAAAAATTGGATATAAAACTAAAGAAACACTCCTGAGAATGTTAGTTGACAGATATAAACTACTGTTAGAAACGTCTCCTATACATGGACACAGGAAGCAACACCAGTATCCATGCCAAGACACGAGATGAAAAGGGGGAAGGTTTTCAATCGGAACTTTAGCATCAAATGGTCCGAGAAGAAGACGTGGACGTCGGAAAAGTTATATGCGTTAAGAACACAGACGATTAAGTGGTATACGGATGGATCTTCGACGACTGAAGGAACTGTTCTAGGAGTCGTAGGCACCAGATTAAACCACTTGGTCAGATATACCAGTATATTTCAAGCTGAACTGTGCGTTATAATTAGATATGCACAGTGTAATTTAGATGGGAGCTATCGCAACTATCAGATTGCTATTCTATCTGAATTTGGCGGGAAAAGTGAAAGAAAGATCAGATTTCAATGAGCTACTTTAGCCAAACGGGGCTATATTTCGGACTGGGATGATGCAATTTTATATGTTTTAACATTTTCTGAAAGGTTTCAAGAACTTTTAATTGGTATATAATGTCACGATCGGAATTATCACTTAATACTTCGTTATTGAGAGTATAATATAGTGTTCAAGCTGCAGACACACTGGTGTGAACTACAGTAATACTACTTTCTATATATTGATCAAACATTTACATATTTTACGATATGTCGACAAGCCTAATGTAAATTCCCTATTTTAAGTAAATTGAGTAAAATGAGTGGAAAAAACTCTTTGTAAACTAATTTTATTACTCAAGAAAGAAAAATAAATGAAAAAGAAAATCCAATTTCCATCTTCTTTCATCTTGCTGTTATGTTGGCAATGCTATTTTTGTGCTAATTTTTAGTACAATTCCAATAGAAAAAGCTGAGTCAGTTCACTTGAAAATATGGCTTTATACTCATACAAATTATATAATAATGTCAATATTCCTTGCAAATTTTCCACCAACCAATTCCGATTAACACAGTTTCATAAACGTTTTCATTTTCTCATTTCTTTTGCACGACAATCCAATTAATTTATGTAAATTTGACTGACCCAGCTGACATATGCTTTAACCAACAAATTGATTGATTGACCTTGAACAAAAATAAATAATTAATATGCAAATAAGTAAATTCACATTAAACGTAAGGAAAAATAATGAAGAGATATTTAAACAGTCACACAGAATGCAAAATAAACAACAAGAACAACAGAAGTACAACATAACCTATAACATTTAAATAATAAAAATCAGATAAATACAATTAATAAATATATAATTATTTCAAATTTTAATTATTTTATGCATAGGTTTCATAAGTAATTAAATGAATGCTGCGCTGCCATGCAAACAAATGCTAAAAATTAATCAAAAATTATTTTTGCAAAATCAATAAACAATATTTTGATTGCGAATTAGGTCGAATATATACATAATCACATATGTTTGTATTAAGTTTATATTTATACATTGGTAAATATATTTCGTAAAGCAAATAATCAGTTTAGATAAATTTCAATTTCAAAATTAAAATCAGTTTAAATAAATAGGTAGGTTTTGGTTTTTTCTATTTCCAATTTGTATAATGTGTTTATTTGCTTATGCAGCATGAAATTTTAATAATTTCTAAAGTTAGTGCATTAATTTTGTAAAGTAAAGTTATTTTTCGCATTTCAACATTTCATCATAAGAGTCAAAACTTTGTAAATTCTTAAAATGCTCGAGGAATGTTAAAAATCGTCTCAATTTGTTACCGATTTACTTGCAATATCGTAACATATTTCATATCAATATTGTGCTGATATAGTTAAAATAAAACCTCAATTTGCCACTCACATGTTAACGAAAACGAACATTTGCCAGTGGTAAGAGTTAATGGTGCTAATGTGAATGTTGTGTATGGCAAGACAATATTAAGCACAAATAAATATATTCAAGTTAAGTGACTCACTAAACTTAATAAACAAAATATACTTTCGCTCACTGACCTTGCACAATTGAAAGCAATGAGACTAGCTTAAAATAAATTAAACATGCCAATAAATAAAATAAAATAAAATAAAATGAAAGAACCACATACAGTTGCTTCTTGAGATATAATATATACAAATGCAAATTCTAGGTACACAATTTTCAAATAGCCAGAAAAGAAAACGGTACAATGAAATAGTATTTCCTTTTTTTCGTTTTCTTCTGTTTCATTGTATAAGTTTTCAAGTACCAAAAATTAAATCCCACATGCATTTTACTGACCAACGACCGACAACTTTTCCAATCAAAAACCACAAAACAGAAAATGTATCTAGATACATTTGCGTTTGTAAGCCAAGGCCAATATGCATAGCACTGCTTATGTTAGTTTTTCATTTCTTATTATTTCGGCGCTGGAACTATGGAAAAGTGAAGCATGTAATATGCATACTTTTTGCTATACATCAGTAATAGAAAAATGGAATAGAAGAAAAAACTTACTGTTTGGTAGACACAATAAAAAAAAACATATAGGTTAGAGCAATACGAAAAAGCAAAACTGAGAAGTACAGCTTAGAGAGCATAGCACTAAATCTAACCCACTTTAGTACATGTTTCAATCGAAAATAAATTGATTTATGCAAATTGTTGTAGATGAAATTGAAGAAGATGAAGCCAAAGTTGCAGTGTATCTATGCAACAAGGCGGCATTGAATATTGGCAGTTAGTTTCAATATAAACTGAGTTTATACCTGTGAACTTGAAATTATGAAATTCTACTAATGCGCACTTTTGCATTTTATTCGAAACAACATTGCACCTTTCCACTGTCAAAATTTTCATTGACATTAACATGTGAATGGCAAAATGACGTACGCTTTATTTTAATACAACAGCTGTTTGTGCTGTTGATAATAAATATGTTATGCTATCGAATAAAAAATCATTCAATGCATGTAGCGCTCAAAATTTGTCAGTTGAAAATCACAATTAGCTCGCTCCCATAAACTCAGTAGCAGTCTGGCAAGCATTTTCAAGATACTTTTACTGTTGATCTTTTGTGACATGATTGTGCTGAATGTGAACTTGTGAGTTGTTGCTGGTACTACTTGAAAATCGTAGCAGTCTGTTTGCATAATTAATATTGCATACATAATGGACGTTCGCTGAAATTATAAAAAAAAAAAAATAAATGCTGAAGACCTTATGACTTTTGACATTGTTGAATTCATAAAAGTGAAACTAACAGCTTGAAATCTACTTGATGTACTTTGACTGGATCTTCCAGCCAATTTATCGTTTACAACTGCCAATAATTATACACAGACACAAAAGAAGTGATAGAAAGCCAAAAATCTGGCAATAAACGCAAAAAGTCAGAAGTCTATGGACCATCGACGTTTAAACTTACCTAATACATGTCTTGTGTTCCACTCATATTTTGCTACATATATATATATATATATATATATATAAATACATTGTCCTTACGTTCAGGCTAAACTTCATGATATTTAGAAGCGCAGATCCCACTTTAAATGACAGTGTGCAAGATAATTTGCGGAGTCACTATGAGGAATTTGTGTATTATTTAAAATTACTGACGGACAATCTCCTCTTCTCAGAGCAAATGTGACATGTTTCGAATTCTCAGTATTAACCTTTATTTTCCATTTCTTAAGCCATCGCTCTATTTCAACTATTTCATTTTGAATATCTTGAGATACTTCTGCCGCAGTGTCTTTAGATGCAATTATAGCTGTATCATCAGCATAAGTGGCATATAACAAATGTGATATATTTTTTTGAGATAAGAAGTCACGTCCAGAAGTAAGAAGTCCAAAGTCACTTCCTTTCGAATAATATCTGTTTAAAAGAAATAAAGTCAACTCATTGCTTTGTTGCTACATAAAAGAAGGACAAACAAATAAACAATCTTCCATATTTATAAAATTAGTTTAATTAAACAAAATGAGTTCCGCTTTTTACCGAATGGAAAATCCAATATGCTACATTTGCATAAATTGTAGGCAAAAGACTAGCAGTGTGTTTCCTTGCTGCTAAATTCTGTGTGTTTTTCTTAGACGTAAATAAATAAAAATAGGCATATATGAAAAATTAATGAAAGAAAATGAAACAAAAAAAAAAAAAAAACATTTTGGAAAATATGGAAATTCTATTTCTGAGCAGCTCATTAGCGGCCTCTGTATAAGTGTCGTGCGTAATTAATTAAAGTGAGAAACAGAAAATCAGACTGAAAATTCAGTTGGAAATGCTGAAAATAAAAATGAACATGCTGAAATTTATAAACTCAACAAATGTAGCGCAATTAATAAGTGCGGCAGATTTTTCTTGTATCAATCTTTTATTTTTTTTTTTTGTATTCTTTTTGTGGTTGTACACTTTATAAGTAACACGGAAAGTGTGCATACTACGTTTGTCACAAGGTTTGTAACATTAAATTGTATTTTAAAAGAGAGGAGTCAGACTCTAAACTAGATACTCCAGATACGTATCTTAAAAATATCTCATCATATCTCAACGTCTATTCGATCCAGAGGTTTGCGCAATGGGGATACCACTTGTGAGTGCCACACCCATAAAGTAAAGTCTTCATATCTCTGAAGTTTTTTGAAGTACAAAAATTTGAATTGTCACGCAAACCATATAAATGGTACAGAGAGTAATATCGTACGTTTCTGTGAAAACATGGATGGTACCACACCCTCAAAGCTAAAACATCTTATCTCTAAAACTATTTGACGCAGATGGAAGTGATTGTGTAAATAAGTGATTATATAAAGAATGAATGAATGATTATGTAAGAGAAAAACAAGTCAAAATGCTGCAGTGAAGTGTGCTCTACTTCGAGATACCCTATAACTTTATTTCAACCATAGTTTTGTATCGGTCTATGTTCCGTAATGGTTCTATCTGGACCTTTGTACGATATTTTATTAGCATTGATATGAGATGCACCAAATATGACTTTTCTAGCTTAATTTTGAATAAAAATAAAAACATTTCTTAGTAAAATTAGTTAATGGGAGCGGGTTTCAATGGAAGTACTCCCTTCAGTGGTCTAATCTGGAGCTTTATGGAATATTTTGTTATCATTAACGCAAGATACCTCAAATATGACATACATTCGCATCAACCTAATATACCACTTTGGCCTATGGGAACAGGGTATACTAACAAGTAAGAATGGTGTAATCGTGAGATCAAGACTTCAAAACACTATGCCAATTTTCTTATATTTATCAAATTTTAAGCTGATATTGACTTAAATAGAGAAGTTAATCATACAAAAAGTCAAAAGTTTTCGTGTGGTTTGTTTGGCAGCCATTCCAAAAATCCGGGGGATCATATCCATTGTGAAGTATCCGTCCATAAAAAGCCAACATGTTCATAACTAAGTTGATATTGACTGCAATATTGCTTCCAAATTCAAATTCTAAACTTTGTTTGCTTTTATATCAAGTGAATCTAAAAATCCAAGTTCTGTGGCTCTTGAGGAGGCAACAGAGAACATAACTGGAACAATCTTGAAAGACGCAGAATATCGGGTCCTCAATGACTGGCTCTTCACGAGCAAATTTCTGTTGCCTTAATTACTCAACCATGTTATCTCCACTCTTTTTTACCTTGATGATGTGGATGAAGTAATTCGGTCGTGTTTGAGCGGTGGTAAAAACATCTAAAGCGGAGTCTGTTTAATTTTGTGCAGCTGAAGTACGCCGCTAATAGCTGACGCTAATAGCTCATAAACATACAGAGAAGTAGAAATGAACTAGCAAAAACTCGTAGTAGCCGACCATAAGTTGGCTACAGTTCATAGAAAATTATGTGAATTATTAGTTCTTGAGGCCGGACACCAACATTGTCGCTAAATTGTTGTACATGGTTGCATTGTGAAACTTGTGAAATTGTAGCTTGGAGGCACTGATAATTTTGTAGAAAACGATGGTTTACAACACTGTTATTTCATTAAATCACAGCAAATATGGCATGCTAAGGTAAATTCAACACTTATTTGTTCTCGCACGGATGCATTTTCATTATTTCATTGTGCTGCTTGATCAGAAGAATAGCAAATTATGTGCCAAATTATGCATTATTATTTAATATTTAGGACAATTATGTAGTAATTTCTATTTTAATTCAATGTTAACACTTCTTTAGAAACTGCAAGTACTCTTTGCTAGTTGCTTTCTTGTTATCTGTATACTATAAACGGCCTATTAAGATTTTGAGCATATTACAGTTCTACACATATAAACTCGAACTGACTTACAAGTCAAAACCAGAAGAAATACAATCAATGAAAAGTTGAGACACCAAACTAGTTTTGAGACGACATCATTCATGGTGTTTGCTGGAGTATGATGTAAAGGCATCCTTGAAGTACTGTGTTTCACTGCTAGTTCACTATGACAGAAAAGAAGCATTTATAGTGTATTAAAGCTTTCGGTTTTACTGAAGTTGACATATGTACTATGCTCATATATTATTTTTATTTTTTACCGAGATTTATAGCAATACAATTAATCAATTTTTGTATGTGTTTCAATACAAACATATACTATATACGATAAGTTTATATACTATATTCTTTGTGTAAGTCATGCTGCAGCAGCATGTTGCATGCAACAGATAATTATAATGAGCAGCAGCAGCAGCAGCAGCGGCGGCGTTGTTGGCGGTGGCAGCTTCCTTTCCTAATTCTCGCATGCAAGTTTTGTATCTTTTCTTTTTTATGTATTTCAGTTGCAGCTTCGTCGTCTTCTTCTTCTTCTTTGGCTCGGTAGTAAATATTTCTGCCACATAGCTGCCTGCTGCACGCTCCTTGCCGCTGTGGCATGCAATGAACGCGCTTGGCGTTAAATTTTCCAGCATTTAATTAAAAACATGTCACCGGTGTGTGCGGTGGCAACAATTTTCTTGTTATTCTTCAGTCTTTCCCTGTCGAATTTTCTTGTTTTACTCTTTTTAAATCATTTTTCTCCTGGTGTGCGTTGCCATAGTTTGCGCGCTTGTTACTCATATTTTCCCGACATTTTTCTTTGGCATTCTACACACTCTTTTTTGTTAATACCCTATACGCATAGCATACAAGTGTATCAAGATTGTGCCTATGTACGAGTATGTCGCTTTGTATGTTTGTATAAACGTCGAAATCTGTGACATTTTAAAAAGTGCTGCCACCAAACTTAGATAATAATAAAACAGCCCATCAAAACCAAAAATAATATGATGTCCGACGGAACAGAGTAGTCACATCCTATGGATTTTAGGTCGCTGAATCCGAATCCAAGATTGGAATTCTACCATCACACTCAAGCAAATATGGAAACCATGGAAATATGTCGAATTTATTTGGTGAAAAAACAAAGAAAGAATCTTACATCGTACAGCGTATCTAATAGTCTGCAGCATACACACTTGTTTATTTTTAATATTCGTTGTCGTTGTCAATTGTCGTAGGGTGCATGCAGCTCATTAGTTGGTGTACATTGTTTTGTTGTTGTTGTTGTTGTTGTTGTTGTTGTGACACTTTGCTCCACTTCAGCGCCTGCATGTCCTTGCATGCTACTTGCTGCGCATTTTTGATTGAGTGTGTGTCTGAAATTAAATTGAAGGCTTAGTTTTATCTTTATGTGAAGTTCATACTCATGATCTAATAACTATGAACTTTATTTAAGACATATTCTGCATTTATTAATTATTTTATTTAAAACAGTCTTATAGACAACGTCTTCATATATATTGCCGTTGATGCAGTGTTACCATCCTAGATGGTTGCTCAATTATGTTTACTTATAACAAGAACGTTTTATGGCCTGCTCTGGAGTAAGTCTGCCAGTCGTATTTTTAGATTCATTATTCGATTCTGCGTGTTACACCCACCAAGCCCAGAATTAGATTATTTGCAACGTACGTGAATACTTTGTCAATAGATGCCGCCTTCCAGTATCTTAACTAGTGGTTATATAATACACCTCCTATTGGTATGCTACTGCCATAACGCCATCTCTTGACGGCCGAAATCAACCCTAGCGATCAAGCTTTATTTATTTATAAGACCGAATGGCAGCACCGATGAAGAAGAGATCGTGAAGTTATGTCATAGAGAAAGAGAGACCGTATCTAGTAAGTTGATTGAACCCGCTCAAAGAACGTAGTCCTAGAAGTCTACTGCGGATTGCACTATTCTCGAACAAGCTGAGAATATGATTATTAGGGTGGTAGAGTAAATTTTCAATGTATGAGTTACTGAGCTTATGTAGCTGCTTCACAGCTGTAAAAACTGAAATCTGCTTTTAACGTACTTTTTCAAACATACCTGGTGGCTTCGGCAATTGCCTTAGTATATTATTCTGCGTAGCCTGAACCCTTCAGAGTTCTGTAGTGCCCCAAAGATGCAGGCCGTAAGTCGATATGTGCACTATCATGGTCTTGTAGAGTAACACTTTGTTTGATAGGCTGATCTGGCTCATCTGTGCAGAAGCCAGTTCATTTTAAATTACTCAAAATTCCTTATTTTTCGCTAAGGTATAGGTGAAGATGAAGTAGACATGAGTAAAATTGACCTAAGAACCCTGTGTTGGCTACTACAGAACTCGCCAAATGCAATTACAAGCACCTACAAAAAAGGGGCGTAGCACAGAGAATGTACAATAAACTAAACTCTGGTCGCAGTGCGTGGGTGCGTTATTATGTCCCTAGATCTTCTTCTTGTTCTTATTATTTTTATTATCTTTTGTGTTGAATGAAACTTGGAGACTTCGCACCTTAGGACAACGCTGAGAGATCTTTCCCTAAGATATGATACGAAAAAGTGGTAGAATATTACTGACTAAAGCTTCTTCTGCTTATTGTCCATGTTATCCGATCAAATGTTTTCCTCAGATCATGGAATACAACAGAGCTGTATTGGATATTTTGGAGAGCTTTAATGATTTTGGAAACTGTAAGGTTACACTGTTCTGGACTTTGATGCTTATGTCCACAATCAAACTCAGATTATGATGATCAGATGATGTTCAGCTTTTCGAATATTATTAAACTATATTTAGCTTAAATATTATTAAGCTTTTTAGACTAGACCTTCAATCTACACTAGGTAACTTTAAAAGTTTATCAACTGTATCTTTTTATAGCGGTGTGTTGCATATTGAGGAAGAAAAGTAAAAGAAACATTGTTGTGGAGGCCCCTCAGTTGGGCGCCGAAACTGCTTATTTAATTACGAGTAGAGAAAGATAATATACTCGGTAGTTAATTTTTAATACACTAATAATGGAAAATGATGTCGGTATATAGCCTTCATGGAAATGTCCGACAATCTGTCTCCAGGAGGTTCGATTATTATCTCACAAATAGTAAGCACGATATTGGCCTCAAAGGCTCGCGACAATTTTGCTTACTAACAAAACCATTTAGGCAGTGGTGAATAAAATCTTGCAATGAAAAAATGGCTCAAATTCCAACCGTTCAAACGACCCGTCATAGAACTCTTTGTAATTGAAGACTTTTCATTTTGATTTGCCAAACAAATGTGTATGTAAATATTTAATTAGCTTTCGTCACATTGAAACAATTACCTGCTGAAAAAAACACGCTTTTGTTTTATATTTTCGATTGTTCAACTATATAATACACAAACAGTTTATGTTGCTGAAGGAAACTTGCGAAGAAACGTTTGTTGAGCTTATGAAAAGTTCAATGCAGCGAATTTAAGTTTATCTGCGGTTCTATCTTTAATTTTTCAGTATAAAATGTTAACTAGCAATACCATTTATAATTAAGTAAGTTTAAAGCAGCATAATAAATATTGGGGGCATCTCACATTGCCTATGTAGTTGCATCTAATGATGACTGCATCGCTTAGAGTTTGCTTTTGCCACACAAAGTTGTTCTACACTTGTATTTACAATACTCAAGCTGAGGCGGAAAACAAAAGCAATTTCATACGGACAGAGCTAGAGCTACAAGTGTAATATTTTCTTTTGATTTTCTTTTATTGTGCTAGCTCGGAGTATTTTTCATGTTTGCATGTATTCTCGACAACGTCAGCCTGCTCATTGTCCTTGCTGTACGAATAGTCGTGTCGACGTCCATGAAAAATGATTATAAGTGGGTCACAGGATATGCAAATGTTTCTTTTTCACGCTGTTGAAGAAAACTAACTAGCTGGTTGCATGGCTGGCTCTACAATATCCTTATAAGACAAGCCAAGTAAACGCTGTAAGCGAGCAAAAGGATATGCATATACTTGTATACTCGTACTTACTTTCTCTTTGCACGCGTATGTGTGTGTATACTTGGTAAAAGAAAATGGCGAAAGTTTCGCTTGCAGGCTTACTAAATAAATAAGCAGCAACAGCAAACGAATAAATAAAGCAAGAAAATGGCAGCTGTACGGGACATAAAGGACACACACATACACATATGTATGTACGTAGAAGCATATTTTTATTTCCGTTTTTTTGCTACACACTCAACTTTAATTTCTCACATAACATATTCACACACAATACTCAACTAGTATTTCGCTTACTACAATAGTTTTAATACTATAGCACCCAGCCTCATGCTTGTAGCATGTCCTTGCTGTTGGACGTGCGTGAGCTGTGACAAATTTCCTGCAGCTTAGCCATGCTATATACAAGTATGTGTAGTCACCTTATCTCATCTCCACACATCACAACTGACAAGGACACACGCCACGACTTTGGCATTGGTAATGATGTTGGAATGCGTCTGGGAGATGCTCGAAGCCTGAGAGCTTCAACAGCTGATGTTGGCCCAGAACGTTGTACGTTGACTGGAAATGTTGGTTTCCGGTTTGAGAAAATTCTGCTGCTTTTGTTCTTTCATTTTCTTGATCGCAACGCAGTTCCTTAATATGATTTCATTTGTAATCATATTTTTGTAGCAGCAGCAGCATGAGCACAGTGCGAAGTTCCTTTCAGATGCTATTATAAAGTGTGTTCTTTTTAGAGTTGTAGAACTTTAAATTGATTTAAAGTACTAAGGTTACATAATTTCAAACTTAAAGACTAATAATAAATAGAACGAAAAAAATTATTAGTCCTTAGGGAGTTTGGAGATAGGATCTGCTGGTTCATCGACTGAAAAAATAAATATGGCAAAAGCGAAACGAAAATATGCTGAACTCTGCCCCAGGAACCGTCTACGGACGGTTTCGAAATTTTTCTAACAAGGGGCTTGAGATATTCGAACACGAAACATCATTACAATTGTCTTCAGTATGCTTTGTTTTCACATTTGACGTTTCTTTATTGATGGTTAGAGGTTAGTTTTGTAAATTATTTGTAGACCGAAGAACGAAATGGTTCATGGAATGTTTGATCGGTCGATCAATGTCGACAATTTTATCAAAAATTTCTTCGGAACGATCTTCTTTCTTAGAACGATCAAGAAAAATAAAACAAGCATTTCGCACTTGAAATGTTCCCGAATAGGAAGCTAAAAGTCTGCTCTGCTCCAACTGAAGAAAACTGCGAAAGCGACTTCAACGACATTGATTTTCCATCCACAACAAACGAATGTTTTCCGGCGAAGAGAGCAAAGCGGAGGTTACCAGATCGACAGAAAGGAAAATGAGGATGCATCTTTTGTTACCATGAAGATGGTAAAGAGTGAATCAAACGAACTGATTTGCAGTGTCAGCAAGAAGCACAATTGCAAAATTTGTTTAAAATGGTTCGCTAAAAAATAAAAAAAACATCAGATTTGTTCTAAAATAATTATGAATATCTTTTTTCCGTGTATTTTCCATATGTGCGGAATTGCGCAAATCAGGTGTAAATTCGTTTCTAGTTCCTAGGAGAAGAACTCGATTAGCGTTGCCAGATCTGACCAATTTCTGACACTTTAATGCCTGTCGCAAAATGGAACCTCTAAAAAAACACCCAGTATATATGTATTTATAAGATACATTTTCTATATATTTGTGCAAACTAATCAAACTGTGCAAGCGCCATGAGACGTGTTTTGTATTTTACTCTAAACTTGCTCTTATTTTGTATCTACGACGTCTACTTACTCCAACTAGTCTGAAACTTTGGCACCAGTTGCATCCTCTAATGTCATGAAATATGAAAAATATGAAATAGTGAAAGTTTATTGTTGCTTCGCTGCTTTCCAGTGTTGTCTTTAGCTGGAAAGTTTAAAGTTAAAAGTTTAAAAAATATGTCAGAGTTATTTCCGGATAAACAGTAGCTTGCGCATAAATAGATAATTTTAAGATAGTGAGTGGAAAAGTTTAGTTTGAATTTTGCGGATGCATTTTTATTTTATCTAAGATAAGTTCGGTGTCCAGTTTAAAGTTTGCAGCGTTATGAAGTTTAGAATACAAGTGCATTATCGTAAAGATAAGCCACTGAATGTATTGAAATACGCAAAACTTTTTGTTGTACGAACACTATTTGTGTTGTTTACAGTGACTTGGAAAATTAAGCTCGGCCAAAAAATGATATTTTGTTCTGCAAATATGGTGACAGATGCACAGGAATCAATGGAATTTAACCTACTTGGAAGCATTGAAGAGAAAAATGCCGCCGATAGAAAAGTATTGCTAGAACCACTAATTGATGAAGGCTTTCTTGTAGCGCCCGTGACTTATAATTAAGTCGACTCAGCAATAAAAAAGCTGAAGAATGTCAAGGCGGCAGGCTCCGATGAGCTGCCAGCCGATGGCGAAGACTTGGTAAAGCGTATGCACCAACTATTATGCAAGATATGATCCAATGAATGCATACCCGACGAATGGAATCTTAGTGTTTTTTGCTCAATATTCCAGAAAAGAGACCCCGCTTTCTGCGCGTACAACCGTAGAATAAGTCTCCATTCAATTGGATATAAAATTCAGTGTGGCTTCAGACCAAGGAGGTCGACCAGTGAGCAAATTTTCACTGTACAACAAATCCTGGAAAAGAAGACATGTGAGTACAACAAAGATACACACCAACTGTATCGTTAGATCAAGGTAGAATGGTCAATTCTGAATGCTACAAAATCATTTATTTGTCAGGGGTTTTTGGAGAATTGTGGGAAACCAACCGACGAAAACGTATCATCCTCCAACACGAAAAGTACGAAAAGCACTCACACTTCGTTTCACACAAGAGAGTTTTTGAACACTCAAAACAAACAATTGATGGGTTGACTTCCAATGACTTCCACACATCAAACAAAAATAGTGAGGTCAACATATTTTAGACGCCTGAATAAGCTGTTGAAGCCTTTAAGTAGCTCGGGTTGAAGGTACTCACTGCTGAGTGTCAAAATGTTTTCGGAAATTGGTTCATTTGCATGAAAAGTATATTGATATTTATGGATGATATTTATGATAAATATGTGGCTCCATCTCACCGATAATGCCTTAAAGCTCGACCTTGAGCTCAGGAATTGGTGACCAGTTGATATTTCGAGGGATGATTCGGTGCAATAAATCGATTGTGTATCAGGTAGCACATGTCGTCCAGATTCATACCGTTCAGATGAGGCTACAAGAACTCCGTTATCATGTTCCTGCTATTATGCCAATTACAGTCAGTCATTTTTAAAGAAGTAAGGCCCAATCATGTCCCCTGACCAAAATCCGCACCTTATAGTTTCTCGTTCTGGATGCAACACCTTTTTCTGACGTTGATAATCGTTCACAGGGCTGTTCTTACTACTCATGAGTCGAAGAAAAAAAAATTCAGTGAATGCCAAATTTATGCTTCCCACTGAAGATCACCCAAATTCATTTTCAATGCTCAAGAAGTCACTTCTTTGAAACAATTTGTGAAAGCGCTCATTCGGGTTTTCATAACAAAAAACCTATTTTCAAGTTTTAATCGATCGAATGTGACAGGCACGAACATTTTACAAACTTTAAGTGCAATTCCATGGAAATATTTAATATTGAATATAGTAGGCAACAATAATAATTATTATAATTTGTACAGTTGTTTAAGTTCACATGCCATAGTTCCTGCCAAGGCATACAACTTATTACAATAGATCAACACATCATTTACGAATTCATGCATTGTATTTGTTAAGTTTCCTCGAAATCCATTATGATTTACAAAGCAAATAATTGTAATAAATAAACAATGCCAATCGGAACATGGTGTAAATGCTGTGAAGATTTGCTGCCAAACGCAGGCGTTTCAATATTAGCAAATGTGAATCTTTTGACGTGTATATGAAGGGGCGGCATAGAAACGCCCTAACAATTAGTTTTGCATCGCATTGAGTTGGGCGTTCCACTGCATATAGAAATAGTTAATGAAATATTATTGACAGATGTTAAACGGAAAATAGAATCTGGTGTGTTGTATAAAAATAAAGCATGAACATATATCCTTTCACTCAAAAAAACCATCAAATTGTACTGATGTGCTATGTGCTTTATTATAAAATAAAAATTATATATCATAACGCCCCACATTCTGCACATTCACTCGAAATTATATGCCAAAAGTTCTTACCAGAAAATTAAACAAAAAAAGAAAAATAACTAGAAAAAACATTTACTTCCATGACAGCGAAAGCTAAGGAAAAACTTAATCAAATCATTTGTCTTTCGTTGCGGGTGAACTCAAGAAAAATGCACAGAACTGTCAAAAATTCAGATGGAATAATTGGCAGACGCCTTGACGCTCGAATTGAAGACTGTGAACCCCTTTGCTTTTTTGTTTGTTTCTGCTTCGGAAGTCTAGAAGTGGGTCACTTTGCCGGTTATTCAGTCAGTCAGTGAGTTTATGAGCAAGGCGCCAGTTTAATGAGGCTAATCAAATATTTAATATTTATTTATGCACAGCAAAATGTAGCATGAAGATTTTTTTTCTATTGAAAATAAACGGCATAGTTCCATGTGGAGATATTTCATGCGTATTGTTCGTTAGAAACCATTAAATATAAATGAAAATATAAATTAATGCTTCGAAGTTTAGCATAGTTTATGTATACGGTGTGGTATAGAAAGATATTTTGAACTTAAACATTTAAAAGCTTAAATTGCGTTTAAGCTGAGGAAAGCAATAAAATGGTTGCATCGCGTATTACATTATATGTGGCAATTTTAAATCTGAGCTGACGTTAATAGTAAATGGAAAACAACGTGATCCGCTAGCTTAATGTAAAGTTAGCGAAGCATTATCGAAATATGACAGTAAGCTTGTAAATAATCAGAGTGTGATCGTATTTGAGATAAACTGTACCTTTTTTAAGCATCGCGGTTCTTGAACCATAGTTTGTATTCTTTAGTGATTCGATTTTGACATGTGCAGTATATTTTATTAGAATTTGGCGAGAACATATGGCTAATTAAAAATAAAAACAAAATATTTTCAAACAAAAACTTAAGTTTGCAAAGGGCTACTCCTTAAAGTGTTTTGATCAAGGTCTATATGCATCTGGAACTATTAAGGATTGACGTAGGATAGAAAATATCTAGTACAAGGTGTCTCAAAAGAAAGTTCACATTTAAAAAATCGACAAAAAAAAAGTAAGTAATTTATTGAAAAAATGTTTATTACATATTAAAATACACACTGTGGGAATTTATTTTTTAAAAATTATATTGTTCAAATGTAAACGGCATTCATTTAATCGAGCACTAAAATTTCCTATGACGGCGCGACAGGTATTCTCCGTGATGGCTGCCATTTCGTGACGGATATTTTCTTTTAATTGGGCCAGGGCAGTTGGTTTGGTGCCGTTAACTTTAGATTTGATGTAACCCCACAGGAAAAAGTCCATAGGGGTTAAATCGGGACTTCGTGGAGGCCAATTTATGTCACCTTTCGTGGATATCAATTTGCCATTTTTCAAAAAATTTCATCCTGAGTCTTTAATTCTTGCACCAACTGAATTTTGTAGAGGTGCAGCTTTAAATCTTTGTTTAAAATGCGGAACAATGATGATCTATGCACGTTTAAAGCAACAGCACACTTCCGAATCGAAAGGTCCGGGCTGTCACGAATAGACTGAGTAACACTGTCTACGATTTCGAACGTTCTCGAAGACCTTGGAAGAACGGATTTTGATTTTTCCAGCGTTGAACCGGTCTCTTCAAACACAGATTCATGGATCCGGATAGTTCAATTGGATTCGGTAATGACGAATCCAAATTAAGCAAATGTACCCGAATCCACGAATCTAAAACTGCGAATGCACGGATCCGAATCTAGACTCGAATGCGGATCCGAATACAAACTTTAACTCAAATCTTGACTTGAATCCACGAAT
Organism: Leucophenga montana; assembly: GCA_035044765.1. NCBI lineage: Eukaryota > Metazoa > Arthropoda > Insecta > Diptera > Drosophilidae > Leucophenga > Leucophenga montana. The sequence goes on from JAWNNQ010000656.1 coordinate 602,152, forward strand.
CTTGACTCGAGTTCACAAATATTCATTCAACTACTACCTGGTATGGTGTATATCAGTGATTGACAAATAGTTGTTTTCTACTAAAAGAGAGATAGAGAGATAGAATTAGAGAAATATTCAAGTTTTGTAGCTCTATCTTCGATTGTCTCTGAAATCTCTACTTTCAAATAGATGGACAGGCGGGCATATCTATGTGAATCGAGTTGACATTAAATGGAGATTTGGAATGTATTTACTTTATGCGGTGTACTACAAAATGTCACTCATAGTATTCAAATCTTTAGTTTATATGCAACAATTAAACACACATAATTTCTTTGAATTTATCAAATTCCTTACTGTGAATACTCTATTCCAGTTCACAGCAATCTTTTGAACTCAACAACATTTTTTTCCATTACTTCAAAATAAATTTTCATTAACAAATTTCGCTCCTCAACGAATTACTCACGCGTAAATATAAAATTCATATACGCACATTTTATTATCTTCAACTGAAATATTTACTAAATTAAAAATTCAACTAATATGCTGCCACATCACAGGCATGCATGCATTCAACTGAACAAGAAACCCATTTATGAAGCCCATCCACATCCACCCAAGTTTTCCAAAAGCCATTCACAGTAAAAGGGGCACAACGCTATTTTCAACATTTTTGTGTTTCGTGGTTTTAAACACACATGATATGTAATAATTTGCTTTTAACTTGTTAGTCACTATACTATATATAGGAAACCCAAATATGTATAAAAAACAAGCTAAACACAAAAATTCTCAGTGACTGTGGAGCAACGAAGAAAAGCTTTGCAAAAGCTACAACTACAACCCTATGTAAGTAGCATATTTTGTATAGTAAAAGCCAACTCCGAGAGAAAATCTAGAAAATTTACTTAATACCATACGTAAAATGAATTTCAGTTCAGCTAAGTTTATTTGGTTTGAGTTGGTTTAAGCCTTTCACCATTTTTCGTTGCACAGTTTGAGTTGGCCAAAACACGCAGGGCTCATTTTTCATATTTCATATTTCGTATTTATACAAAAATTCATTATTTAAGAAAAATAAGTACAGTCTGTTGAGTTTTGCAGGATTCTGTGAAAGAGTTCGTGGCAGAATAAGACACGAGAAAGGTAGTTAAATGGAAAGAATCCTTTGTTCGTGGAATGAGCTCAGACAGTTGCAGAAACAAGTTTTAATTTTCAAGAATTGTAGTTACAGATACTTTTAATAAACATGAATTTTTCTAAAATGTATTCAACTTCAATTTGCGTAAGTAAATATTCATATATTATAGAGAAACAATATCTAATATGTAATACTAAACTCAATTGATGCTCTAAGTTAGCTAAGCTCTTTCGTGTCAAGGATATAGAAATGTTCTATGAGTGACTTCAAACAAGGTGTTAAGAATTCCTTCGAAAACTTAAGGATGAATATTTGTTATTTTTTGTTTGTTTTTTTTTAATCATACTTCAGAATCCAGGGACATGACCCTGTTAATTCCAACTACCCGAGTGGGAGAGCTTGAGAAGGTGCTGCTATCCTTATCAAATCAAGCCTGTATATTGCTGAACAATCACCAGTTGTTGAAGGTATTTAGTCCGCTTGCAGCTATCCATGTTGCTCCAGGAAACAGGGTTAAGCAACAAATATACCAGTAGATTTTTGACGATCTTGACTCTAGGTTTCTAGCGGGCGGAGACTTTAATGCCAAAAATGCCTTGGTCGAGGCTTTGCAATCCAAAAGGAATAAGTCTTTTAGAATACCGAACCCTCATAGCGAAGCGCGACCTTCACCTTTGGTCTCCGGAGATAGCTATCACGGTCCTAGAGATGGGATGATTGAGACGAGTTTAGCACGCTACCAGAAATCCGATACGCAATACAATGCTTACTAAAGCAAGAAACGAAGCAATTGGTTACTTTCTTGCTGACGCTGATCTGGAACGCTACGAGGTACGTTACAAGACCCAAGCGAAATGTGGTGTTAGTGAAGAAAATCCTAAGGAATTCGTTAAAGTAACGTTTTATTGGAAAGTACGTTTTACACCTTTGACTTTTGCTCGCATCATGATTACCAAACTTTGTAACGCTTTGCGGCAGCTGCGAGGGTAAGGAATCTGACTTAAAATGTATGCGAGCTGGAGTGCCACAGGGCAGCGTGTTAGGCTATATCTTATACACGCGTTTTACTGCAGAACTCCCGCTAGTGCGGGACGACAAGCTAATGACACGAAAAAACTTTGCTTATCCAACATGTATGGTTGTAGGAAATGCAGGGAACCGTGAGTCACAGAAACTTCGTAACAACTCATCTGCAACTGCACAGCAATAGCGAACTAAAGACTAAAAATTCTTGACACGCTCGGGATCGCGTCACTGGAAGAAGCAGCCAGAAGGACTCCTAACAGGCTATTGGCATTCGCCAAACACGCAAGAATCCTACAGAACTATAATAACTTCTGAATGACCTTCATCATCGGCATCACTAAGAATCATATTGATCTATGAGTGACTTCAAACAAGGTGTCTGCCGTCGTAACCTAACCTAGTCGCTAGACATATTCCTGGCATCGAAATCTGTAATATATCAGATAGTGTGACCACGGAATTATGTTTCCGCAGAAATTTTCAGTTCTGTTTTCCACTCACTCAGATTAGACGAAGGGATCGCTGGTATTGGGCCGTCAACGATTCAATGGTTCACTGACCCTACTCCAGGACCTTTATATACATAAGTGTGTCCACACCATTGAGGCCTCCATACGCTATCTTTTGGTTAAGAATCATAAGGGGCCTAATATTACCATATTTTCAGATAACAACGCCACTATTAAACCTTTTTGGTATTTTTCTTCAAAACAGATTCTACCAAGTTACCGAGACTCTCCAACCACTTTTAATCGACTGCAAACTCGCGATTTGTTAAGTTCCTGGTCACAAGGGTAGCGAAGGTAATGAAACTGCTGTTGAACTGGGCAGGAATGGTTTGTTAACTCCCATTTTGGGTGCGGTACATTTCTGTGGACCTAGCTGGGCTATAAGTACAAAGACTTTATAGCAGATATCATTAGAAATTCCCTTATGATGTCGCTCTACAACTTATCTCTGTCACTGAGTCTTAGATAAACTTAGGCCCAGGCTCAACTCAACTTGGCCCCAGATAATACGTCACGCCTTGGTTACGGTTGAGTTTATTATTTTGTTTAAATAAAACATTTCCAGCGGAAACTTATTAAAGATATAGGAAAAACTATTTCAACTTCAAGCATATGCATAAGTATATGTAGTATTCTACAACTCATTTCAGCACAAATTTATACAAACAACAAAAGTGAAAACGTTTAATATGAATTTAATTAAAATCGATTAACACTTTCATCATTTTGCCGCCTGAAAAAATAATTTACAACAAAGATAAAATAAAGCGAAAATCAGAAATAAAATACACAACGCACCGGAAGCGGATATGTTATGCGGGTACTCGGTCGGACGCTCGGACAATGTCCACTGCCATCATCATCATCGGACAACGATGGCGTTGTTGGCGCCCGAGCAATGGCGTGAGCATAAAATGTGTGATAAATATTTATTTGCATGCGTGTCTCCTCAACTCACTCGGAAAAGAGTAGGCGGCCGGCATTTGTATCTGTAACTGTGCGTTTGTGTTTGTATCTGTTAATTAAGAATTTGCAGAACACGCAGCCGATTAAAATACACGCACATACAGTGCGATACATAAAAAAATACGCAAAGGCTGAACGAAGGCGTTACATGAACAATGAAATGGTTGCCTGCCTGACTGACTGCTCGGAAAGTTGAATGAATGTATTGATTATACATATAGGTGTACATACATAGCCATATAGTCACGGACACGCATAGTGACCATTAGTAAACTGACCGGCGGCCGACTGCTTGGCAGATACTACAATAGTATACTATTACTACTGCACACACATTGATCAATGCTGACAACATCCAGAACTCAACGCACAATGCACAAGCAACAAGAACCATTCCATATAAACGAGCGCTACAAGGACGATGACAAAAATCGATGAGAACGTTAATCGAATGAATTAATGATTCATAAAAATGAAATAAAATCGTTGCACTCGTATTTTATATCTTTAGATACTTATATCTATATATGAGTATTGTTTGAATGGATGATACTCGTGTAATTATTTTCTGTAGTTTATGTTTATTATAATACCAAGGAATGTTTATGATAAGCTTATGTAATACTAAGATGATTATTGCTTTGACTAAGTTCAATTAATTGTAAAAATAGTACAGCGTAAAAGTAAATTAAGTTACCAAGTTCACACATCAGCAAGAAAGAGAGTAAAATTTACGAAAATAAAAAAGTTTACAATTGGAAACATTGACACAGAATACAATGTGTAGTGAAAACTTGCTTTTGGTTGAATTGCAAAGGAGTTGATGAATTGCAGCCAAATTAAACTATGTATGGTATATGTTTATGGTCTTTGCGAATTATATTGATTTGATAGTAGTGCCTGAAGTACCCGATTTGACGTCGATTGGCGCTTTTAGTTTTTAAAAAGTAATATCATCTATCATAAGACTTCTGTCAAATTTTGTGCATTCTGCTTCATTAAGTTTATGTTTGACAGCTACTGAAAGCAGACACTAAACGAAAACAGATGTATTGAAATCAGAAGATTGCCGCGCTCATACGGCCAGAGAAATCTACTGTTTCAACTTTTGCTTGGCATCTTATGTACTACAATGGATTTACATTTCATGCACGGTCATGAAATAGTGCAAACAACTTACCATGTTACGATTAACAAATGCCAATCACTGCTTCGAAGTTATCACACAACGGAGTTTGAGTTCAATATCGGCACGCATTATGTAAACGCTCAATTTCTGTCGAACACAAAGTCAATATTTTTGAGTAGTCTTAAGGTAAATAGTACCATCCAGTAATTTTGTTTAACCCATTAAAGCCCACCCAGAAAGAATAGGATAATTATAACAATCAGCAAAATAGGTCTGATGAAGAGAACTTTGGCCAATACGCAGACGCCGTATTTTTTGTTGGCCTATCCTACCTCTTTACTATAAAACTTACCGCGATATCTCTGAATTGATCCCTGCTTTATCATTTTAAGAGTGAACACTTTCTTGGGTATTGAAATACCCAGTAGGCTGGTATGGGTTAAACAAATGTCATCCGGGTATATTTTCATATATATCACCAACAGCTGATTGAAAACTATAAGCAAAACAAAGGTAAAAATGTGCGTTCGCAATACTGTTTGAAATTTTCGTACTTTAAGACAATAAGACAACATTTTAAATAGTTTTCGTATTATGAATACACCTTCTGTATCGCAGATCAGCTGTTAACGTACGATATAAATATTTAAATAATATAAACCAACAGCTATGAGTGAGACGTTCAAGTATTACTAATCCTAAGAGGGCGCCAGTGGGTTCTCGATTCGTTACAATATTGAAGATAGAATGAGGAGGGGGCGGTGTGATTCAGTATGTTATGTAACGTTTCTTAAGTTATTTAATAATGATCAATAAGCTTATTCACAATGTCGTGGTTTAAACGTTTGAAAATACTGGGTGTCTCAAAAGAAAGTTCACATTTGATTTGCTGATTGCGTGAACGCAACTATTCCGAGGGGCGCGATGGGGTGTGTCAATCGGTAGCCTAGATTTTGGGAATTTAATCGCTATGGAGCGTTTTTCGGGAGCGGACCGTGCATTGTGCGTACGTGAGTTTTACAAAAATGGTAATTCAGCGGCTGTAGCGAGTAGAAAATTGTGCAGTATTCGACACGTTCGTCATTTAAATGCTGCGCCAAGCCCTCGACTCATTGGAAAATGGATCGAGAAGTTTGAGGAGACCGGTTGAACGCTGGAAAAATCAAAATCTGGGCGTCCAAGGTCTTCGAGAACATTCGAAACCTAAAACAGTGTTACTCAGTCTGTTCGTGACAACCCGGTCCTTTCGATTCGGAAGCGTGCTGTTGCTTTAAACGTGCATAGATTATCATTGTTCCGCATTTTACACAAAGAAATAAAGCTGCACTCCTACAAAATGCTGTTTGTGCAAGCACAGGATGCTGGGCAGAGGCTTGAATTCATAAACCAGATGATTGAGCGCTTTCCAACGTTTACCAACATCTTGTTTTCGGATGAAGCTCATTTCCATCTTAAAGGACATGTAAACAAGCAAAATTGCTGCTACTGGAGTGCAACCAATCCAAAACACAAACATCAGAAACCTCTACATTCGCCTAAAAAGACCGTAAGGGCTGCGATGTCGGCGCGAGGAATTATCGACTCTTACTTTTTTGAAGATGAAAGGGGAATCCAAAGCTTTTATAGACGTGCACATTGCAAACGATACAAGCCAACTATGGTAAACATTACAACATTAAAAGTTATAATGTGTAAAAATGAGTGTAAAGAAAACACAAAGTTTGCTTGTAGCGTTCAAACGGAGCGTCAACTAAAGTGAGAAAGAGACGGACGAGACAAGCACTGTTGAATATAAAGGCTCTGCTGTTTGTTTTACTCATTTCGATTTCATTTGCAATTTTTTCAATACCAAATGGAAACTACAATAAAGAGTTTTGTATTTGAAAAATGAATGGAATACATCGTAAGTTTCGATAATATCGTACATACGAGTATCTCTAATTCTGCTATTTCTCACCTGCATATTTTAAATATTTCCTGCTCATTTTTTTGGTGACTATTTAGTAATAACTTGTATAATACTTATCATTACTAGATACTCGTATATCAAAGGCACTAGAATATGACTTAATTTATGAATATGCACTGTACTCGCATGAGACAACCTTGTTCTGTGACGAGTTACTGCATAGGGGTGAGTATATCAATTGTTTATGCACTTAATGAAAACAATCGATTAATCAATTAATCAAATATCCGTAACAATTACTACGCACTGAGTTCGGAAAATGCGTACAAATTTCCAAATTTTATTTACAAATATTAACAAAAAACAATTTTCCAGGCTTAATTTCATAAATTAACATACTAGACTAGACTCATACAGCGCATTTTATAAGTCATCAATAATAATAATGTAGGTATAATCTCTCCTAGATATAGCCAACTCAGTTCTTTATTATAAAAATGCTTACTAAGAATTCAGTTCGTTTTCAATACTCGCAACGAAAATGTCAAGCACAAAAGTTAACAAAAAACAAAAACCAAAAAAACCATTTTCCATCAAATACGTCAGATTACTCTATAACATAAGCCGTATTTGCTTCCTATTCAAGTTGAGCTACAATCGAGAAAAAAAACAACTGGAAAGGGCAAAGTTCCACAAATTAATCATTTTTATAATAAATTGCATCAAATTTTATCTGATCTGTGGTGGACTGAGATTCATGATAGAAATACATTTAAATATGAATTTTTTATATACATTTTACAAGACATCGACGTACCAAGTAATAACGCTAGCCTATATTATAACCTATATACGTTACTTTACATTATATCGTTTCATGTATGTGACACATTCAAAATATCAAACGGATCTATTATTACAATTTGGCAATAGGCTACTCGAATTGGTGCAAGAAATTAGAAAACTACTTGAAAATCGTTATATTCGCAGTTTTCAATATGAAAACTATTTATTGTTTTACTTTATATTAAATCTAATACATATTTTTATTGTGTTGCTAATACCATTTCTCTGGACTATAATGTCTGTGTATCATCTATAGCATGCCTACTTTTGCTTTGCACTGTACTATTATCTATTAACATATCTGAATGACAAACTAATCTGTGTCTATTACTCGCCAATATGATTGATAATTGGCCACACTTCAAGCAGTCAAAAACATTTAAACGTCTATTGATGGTATTCGATATTAATGAACGTCTCGAATATTTTGAAACTGAAATACCGAAAATCTATAATTGGCTGATGTATAACATGTTTAGCACAATCGTGAGCATATCATTTAATATATATCTAATGTGGGGCTCAATTTCATTCGCGGACCCTGACATTCTGCGAAAGTTGGATATTTTAGTAGTGCATAAATCGACGTATATTCTGGTGCCTTTGATAAATCTTGTAATGATCAGTGTCCTACAAGATAATATTAAATCGAAAGACTTTGAAATGCAGGAAAAGCTAATCATAATAAGCATAAAATATGAGCAGGAATTCGTTAAGCTCTGCAGCTGGAAAAATAAAAATTTTAAGAAACAGGTATGTTTTCTTAGAGATTGAATGAAAACTTATGTTGTAAATTTGTATATATATCTTCCGTTTTCTTATTTTAGTTATCAGCGTTTCTTTTAAGACGCAAAATAAACAGAACTACACAATTTTCTATATGCAGTTTTAACTTCGATCGTAAATTTGCATTCGAGGTATTTGCGTGTTCAATCTTTGCAGCCATTTCGTTTCTGCAATATCATTATTCTAAGGAAAATTGCGTGTCGATACTTTATATGTATTAGACTATTTTAATATTGTGTATAAAATAAATTGCTTAAAGTGTAATGAATGAATGATTTTATTTAACTAATACGTGTAATAGTGCCGTTCATTGGCAAGATTCTTTCTATTCTGTACATTTTATTAAAACATTGAGTATACTGCACATTCGAAATATTCTCGAAGAATGTTGCCATTCACATTGCACGAATTACGTTAAATTGGTCCAACGCAGAAGATAGCAGAGTTGTTTTTTTTTTCGGAGATGTCTTATTATGTAGTTCAGTTTACGTAGATATACGTGCTGCTTCTTCTGAGTTTCTTACACACCAAGATGCATTCACAGTGCTTCGTAAGAATTAATTTTGAAAACGTTGAACGGATTCGTCGTGTTTCACATAGGGGGTCAGTATACTTACTTACTGACTTACTGACTTACATAGGTGGCTCTACAACCGTCTTTTGGTCAAGGCCGCACGTAGAGAAGTGCACCATTCGTTATAGTTCAGTGCACCAGTCGCTGCCAATTCGATGCTTCTTCAGGTCATTATAGACCTGATCTTGCCATCTTATGCTCGGAAGTCCTCTCTGACGCCGTCCAACAATCAAGTTCACGTTTCCATCGTAAACCTTTACTGCTGGAGCTTCCGGATGAGGTGACCAGCCCAGTGCAGCCCTTAGAATTTAATGTGCTGCACTATGTGAGCCTCTTCATAAAGCTCATACAGCTCGTGGTTCATATGGTTGCTAAAATTGTGGTCAACTCTAAGGGGCAAAAAGTCATAGGAGTCAGTATCTGTTTGTAACTGATAGATTTGCATATCGTATAATTAGCCAGTAGAGTTGCCAGTCGTTTAATTATTTTTGAAATTGTGAATGTACTAAGAATTTTTATTAATAACGCTAATAAAATGAAGAAAACAACAATTTGTTTTATTTCGTTTACAGTCAGAAATATTCAAAAGCGTTGTTGGCCTACAATGTAAATGGTGAGCAAAGGTACAACAAACAAAAAGTTGTTGGCCAACAACGTAAATAGCGTAAACACAAACAACAACTAAATCGTTGTTGGCCAACAATGTAAATAGTAAAAAGGCAGACAACCAAACTTTTATACGCAATTTTAACAATGTATATTGTTGTTCCTACCCATGTTTTTCTTTCGGTGCCACACAACGGTGCCAAACAATGAGTCTAGAAACCCATTGTGCTTTTGTGTAGTATTGCCCTAGTTTTCATGAGTTGTAGTGAAGGTATATCACTTCATCAATCCTAAAAACGACAATGTGCTTTTGGAGTCAACGCTGTACTCAGCCATAGTTGTTACTAGAATATATACAAAACGAATGACGGAAATATTATCCTACCGCCTCGATAGCCAAGATTCTTGTAACCAATACTTCTTTTGTTACGGTAGCCCAATGATTGAGAGTATATCCGACTCCCTCCTATTGTTTTTTTATACCATTTTAATTCAATGTTCTGCAGAAGATAATATTAGAAATATATTTGAAGTGACATTCAACTATCAGAAGTGGATACTAAGATAATATTTAAATTAAACCCATGGGTTTGTCAATAATTTGCTTTGTGATGCCATATTCTGATAAGAATTGGATACAATAAATTGCTTCACAAAATACATTAAACAAGATTTGTTTTCTTTTAAAATTATTAAATAGGATTGTGAGACAATAAGTAAACTTTTTAAGTGTTAAAAAACGTTTTTTATATATTGATATATTTTATCAATTAAAAAAGTATGCATATCTCCATCAAACAACAAGCAAGTTTACAGTTTAGCTTGCATAGTCCTTACCAGATGCAAAAAATTTTCAGCAATTATATTCAGCATGACTTATGCAGTGCTTTCGTTTTGAAATATCCTTCATATTGAAACTTTTTATGCAAACAAATCAAAGTTATTGCATTTCTATTTGCACAGAAATATTTGCCATCAAAATCTATGAGCGAAAATTTCATAAATAGTGCGCACACTTCTTTTATTTATCGCAAAGCTATATTTGACAAAAATAAGGAAAATCAGAGCGCACACACTGACTGAGTACATAGGTGCAACATGAATTGGGTTTGGTTTTTGAATTTTTACGCTATACCGCACAAGAATTTAATTTCATTTGGCAAACTGAAATACTTTTTCAGTTATGTCAAAAATTGCATATGTGAAAAATTGGAGTGCTGAACAAAAATTTTTTTTTGACGTTACTTGGCAAACAAATAAGTGGAGACTGTGACAAATGAAATATTTAAGCAATCAAAAACATTTACCAACACTGCTACGTATAGAACGAAGCATTGCGCATTCTTGTTGCAAATCTTTTAAATAACTATTTTCAATTAAATATTGTAGTTCGATTGTTTCATAAATGCTGCCTTTGAAAAATTAAGCATTTTACAATACTACATAAGCCTTATACTATGTACTAGTTAAAAAAGAGAGAGAGAGAGAGAGAGAGAGAAAAGCAAAGATTTATACACAAAAACTATACATAATAAAATACAAATAAAATCAATAATCCTTAAAAATACAATATTTTACGTATAAATACATTCAGTTAATCGCCTTTCCGCGACAATGCAAAAAAAAAATACATAAAAAAAAAAATATACAGCAAATGAGTGTTGAAAAACAAATGAATTTAATTCCTTTTTTCCCACTCACTTTTCCGTTACGAGTTGAAAGTGCGAGGCGGAAAAGCTTTTATTTTATGTACGTGCACAAAAAGGGCGCAGATCAAAGGATTTTGGTGTACAATTTTTTTTCCATCCATGCTTCACATGTGGTCACAAAGCGCGCCAATACAAGAACAAGAGAAAAACAAAAATCAAATTGTTCAATATGAAAACCGCATGCAGCGCGCGCTTTTCAATTCAATTTTATTATAGTCGAAGTTTTTGTTGTTTTGTGCTGCCGTTGCCGTTGCCGTTGCTGCTGCTGTTTCTGTTGGTGACCAATTTGTAATCAAAGTAATTTTAATGCAAATTTTATATGTTCTATCACGTAGAGCGAGTGACAGACAACAACAGCGTACAAAAAAAAAAACAAAAATGAAAAGACTGAGTGAAAATAAATATGACAACGAAAGCGCTGCAAACACGCACAAAAACGTACACATTGTAGTGTTGGTAAATATCAAAAAAAAACAAAATATTTGCAGTACAGTAAAATATAATAGCGTGACCAACGGGTTGGATTGAATTCAGACAGTAAAAATTTAATAGTGTTGTCAAATACGCAACTTAGTGATTATGGAAGAGTTAAAAGTGTAAATAAAGTTAGGTATTCACATGGTCTTGAAACAATGCAAAAGTGCAAGAAAAATGTTGCACCGCTACAAAATCTTGCACTACTTTGCTCAATCCAGACCACTGACTGCGAAAATAACTTTGTTTCTCTTAACTGCATAACTTTACTTAGATTATCTATTGTTTGGTTAAATATAGCAGTAAGTGGATCTAAGGAAGCATAATAATTTATACCCTATAACTGTGAAAGTCATGTTTGATAGTGGCTACTTGTGTAGGTAGAGAGGTCTATTTGATTTTGCTGGTAATGATTTTTAATGTGCTTTTCTTTATATGAGAAGTATTGAAGTTATCGTGAAAGATGAGTGGCAGTTGAGGGCTTTATCGGCTTCTTCATTTGTCTGCGATTTGATAATCACCAGCCACGCAAAATGTGCATTTTCCAATGGTCCATTGGCATCCCGTCGAAATTACTGGATAGACAATATATGGAAACTGTCTTCCTTTCTTCCTTTATTTATGCATTTTGGGGAAAATAGAAATTTTAGATTTTTATGTCAGACTAAATCGGAAGATTTTTTTTTTATTAACCAGCTGTTATGAGCTTAAACACTACCAAATCACTTCAATCTAAGTTGCCAGCCTTGATTTACAGTGCTGCTTCAAAAAGCAATCACCATATGGCGATCGCTGATTAGTCTAGTGACTAGTACAACACTGATCGGTAATCAAGTTGTTGCTGAATGCACCCATTATTAATCAAAACTGTAATTTTCAATTTTATCTTCAAATTTGGACGACACAGGGGGTGTGTGTTAATGACTGGGTTCAGCAGAGACTTTTGCTGACTGATTACTGATTTCTCTTGACTATTTTTAACGTTTGTTAGAATTTTTTTCTTTTTGTTCCTCTCAAAACACGTCTGTTTTAAATAGTTTAAGTGCAAGCTTTTGTTGTAGCTATTGGTTTACTTGAGAAATTAGTAATCAGTAATCACGAAACAGTCAGCCAACAGTTCTGCTAAATGCGTCCATTTCAAAGCTAAAACTAATTGTGACTCAACAGCCTTAGATGAAACAAGGTACTTGCGAAACAGCAAAAATATGTCTACGGGAGAGTCTTTAGGTCTAATATAGTTAAGCAATAATTAATAATTAATTAATTAAGAATATCTTACATCTGAGAATTTCATTCAAAAGAAGAGTACTAAGTACTAAAATTCTACAACTTTGACCCAAGAAATTTTAGCTATGCAAGCTAAAATAAGTTCTACACCAAATACTTTTATATTCGAGTATAAAATTTCGGTGTTCGTGTGTTTGTAATATTCTAATGTTCTTCTAAATGGCTTGACCGATTTGGATGAACTGCTTGTTTTTGTACACATACTCGTAAGGTTACGTGGTTGCATATAAGTTACAGTTGGATACAGTAGATGGCGCAGTTGTCGAGATCGAGACATTTTTATTTTTTTTTTGTTTTTTTTTTTTGTAAAATCTACAAAATATTAACTAAAGATTTGGGTAAAAGAAAGGTGTGTGCATGTTTTCTTCCACATCAGTTAAAAGATGATAAAAAAAACGCACGTGTAGAGTATTGCAAAGGCATAATTTCAACAGCTGAAAACGATACAGATTTGCTTGATCATAGCTGGTGATGAAACATGGTGTTATGTGTAAGTGAAAATATGAGCAAAACCTAAAGGTCCAGAAGGTCAAACTGTTAATGGAGAATATTATTAAAATTTTACATCGTTTGTGGTCGAGAGTTCTAGGTGTTGGGCACGAATATTCCAAAGGAAAGCAGCTGTTTTTGTTGCCTGCTAATGCACCACCTCACAAGACCAAAAAGGTCAATGAATTTTTGATGAAAAAAACCGATTTGTCTCATCGAACACTCTCCGTATTCGCCTGATCTGTCACCGTGCGATTACTTTCAGTTCCCAAAAATGAAAACTGCAATGAAAGAAGCTTTTTACGATGCCATTCCAGCCATGTAAGCAGCCGTGACACAGGTGCCTAAAGTACATCCCAAAAAGCGAGTTTAAAAAGTCTATGGATAAATTGTTTGTGTGTTGCAAACGTTGTATTGAGTTAAAAGGATCGTATTTTGCATAAATAGTAGCTTTGAAACATAAAACCTTGCTTGTTTTAGTTTATAACTAAAAAGTTCGGTTATTTTTAGATAATACAGTATATGCAAAGGGCAACGGAAATAATAGAAAAACAAAAGCGTCTTAACAGCGCAAACCGGGTACGCTAGATATTGACACTTTCTCTGTTCGTCATTTTATGGCAGTGATCGCATACAGCTAGTTGTAGGTACATTTTAATTAAGGAAGAATCTCTAAAGTGCAGGTATTACTGTATAAGTGATACAACATATAGTGCGCTTAGCTTGTTTATTTCATATACTACACCGTCTGAATTAAGAATAGAAGAGTCTACACTGATAAAAAAAAATTGATTTTAAGAAAAAATAGGATTAATTTGTGTGCAAAAGAGTAGAAAAAAATTTTTTTTTTGGTTGTGCAACATTTTTTAATTATTTTTTGCACCGATGTAATGTTACACGACGTTGTGAATACCTTAATACTCTTTTTATTTGTTTGGTGTTAGTTTTAATTAATTTTTTTGTTTCGCACATTTGAGTTTCCACTGTACTCAATGATGTTGCTTTTGGCTTTGTGCTTTTTATGTGATAGAATTTCTTTTGCTGTTTTTTATTAATATTCCGCAGCTTGTTTATTTAAATGATTTTATGACTTTTCAAACCAAATGGTGACAACTTGTGGCGCTATGTTTAAAAAATATTTTTAAATTTATATTCAACATTTTGTACTATTTTGTTTACCTTACAAAGTGCATCGTAAAAAATGAACACAAAAAATTATTTTTTAGTTGGTTTCTTTTTTTTTATAGCAAGTGGGCAACACCTGTTTCAGAAACTAATAGAAGTAGAGCTACAGGCGGTCGCTTTGTCATTAATGACAGTTCAAAGGCGACGAAAAACGATAAAAAAACGAAAGAAAGAAATTTCAAGATAGAAACACCAAAAAAATTAACCAATAATTTTTTCAACAAATGCGCACAAACGCATTTTAATCGAGCTGCGTAGAAATGTGTATAAAATAAAATCAACAGCGAACATGTAGGTAAGAGCTAGGTAGACCTCTGAGGCCATAAATTTTCATTGAGAAGAAAAAAAAAGGTACAAATCGAATGGGAAATGGGCATAAATGTAAAACTACTACAAGCAAACGTCACATTAGAAGTCATTAACTGCGATCGATTGCGGTCGATTTTTTTCTATTTTTTTTTTTTTCATTTTGGGCTACTTCAGAGGCGGTACCGAGGGCCACACACATGCCTGTGTGAGTGAGCCTAAAAGCGTTTGAATTGTGTAGGTAGCCAGATACATAGCCTAAGAGGGTCGGATAGTGCGACATATGTCTGTCTGGCTGCCTTAAAGACAACAGCCTGAGAAAAAGGATACACAGGCATTGCGACTTCTTCAAGACAGCCAAATAGCAACTAAAGAAGACAAGAAAAAAAGTGTTTGTGGTTTCGAAGAAATTGTGTTTTAAATTTTAAACTCGTAAAACGTAATTATGTAATTGACTTGGCCTTTGTCTAAAGGCAGCCTGTGGCCGCTTGTACTCATCGGAGCGACATTTTTATTCCTTGGGCGCCTCGAATAATTTTTCAACAATGTCCTTTCACATGTGTCGACCTTTGTTAAAAGAAAAGAAAAAATTATGGCAGCACAAGTCAATTGTCAGCTTCCGTTTCATTTGTTATACATTTGACTTTTATTTTCACTTGGTTTTCTTTTTGTTTTTTGGTTTTTTTTTTTTGTTTTTGGTTTTTTAATCTGTCAGAATGTTTCAAATTGTTTCTGAAGCTGGAATTGGCTGCTTGTTCGTGTCATATGTCGAAAAATTATGACATTTAATGCTTTTGCGTTGCTGTGCAACATTTGTCGCTGTAATTATTTAATGGATCAAGCTATTTTCTGGAAGCAGCGCGTGTTGATGTTGATTAATTTCTTTGGAATGGCAGCAGATGGTTAGAGGATTGCAAGTTAATGGTTTGATACTTAACATTTGTGAGCATTTTTATGATAATATTAGAGTCTGGTATTAAGAAAACTGAAGAGTCTTCCCGAATGCTGGACAATTTCTCGGGAATACCAAATTTTAGGTCTGGTGTATTATCACGAGCCTTACAAAATATTTAAGCAGCGGAGCTTGGAGCGGAGCAGCCGAAAAATTCTGGTTAATCTAGTGCCCTGCACAGAACTCTAAAGTACGTAGATCATGCCATCAGCTGATAGCAATAATTTTGTTGAATACTGCGAGGCTCTATGTTGCAGTCCAGCTGGTAGTTTCCATATTGAAATGGAAAAATATGCTAAATTTCATACCACGAAGCACACCATTGTTGAAGCATCACAATCAATCTAAGAGTTGTCGTCGTATATTCAGTGAACCCTTTCTTCAGAGCTAAGTTTCAGTTTTCTGAAGATCTAATGGTATACTGAATGTAAAAATTGTAGGCGTTATCCATCCCACCAGGATGCTACTATGTCAATGATTTAAGTATTTTATTTATTATTTGGGAGCAACATTTCAAGAAGTTAAATAAAAAAGAGAAGCAAGAGAAGCTTCGGTAGAGTCGATGCTTCTATACTCTTCACAAGCATCTAACCAAAACTCTCTTTCAATGCTATACTGATAATTTGAAGCCGTAATTACACTTTTAAGCTGGTAAGCTCGAATCATAAGATAATTTTACCTAAATAACCACAAAGTGGCGAATTGGAGTTAAGGGGAATATATGTAAAAGTGGCTAGAACACGCCCATTTATATATATATATATATATATATATATATATATATATATATATATATATATATATATATATATATATATATATATATATATATATATATATATATATATATATATATATATATATATATGTGTGTGTGTGTGATGTTACAAACCATAAGAAGCTATCATATCAATTTTAAAGTTGATTTTGTCTTTAATGAAGAAAAAAATCCGAAACATGGTCGGTGGGGTTTGTGTTGTGTCTACATATATATATATAAGAATGGTCATTGTGACTTATTTTCAAAATAATAACATAAGAAGGCTCCATAGCCTATTTCAGTTCGATATCTTAAAACTAAGGGACTAGTTTCGATTCGCATAGACAGGGGACTGACGGACAGACAGGCAGACATTGAGATATCTTCTTTAGTGCCATACAAACTCTGTGACAAAATTATAGTAGTACTGTTCATTCTACGTGTAAAGAATATAATGAATTATTTGATTCTAGACGAAATTTACTTTCAGATAAACGCACTACAAATCGGCAGCTATAATTCAATGGACAGATCTATATATGGACTATATTATGTTGTTTTGTCTACTTGGTAGTATTTGGTGGAATACAGTGTTTCGGATATCTATATTTTGCTATAAAAGTGGCACAAATTCAATTTATCATCGGAATGCCCTAATGCCATGTGAATGTCAAACTATAATTTGAAAAAAGGGTTCTTAAGTAATGGCTTCGAATTCCAAGGTTATGCTGACAACAAAGTAATTATCTGTAGAGGAAAATTAGAAGACACATTATGTGTTATGAATCAAGATGTGTATCAAGATCCAACCAATGGTGGAATGAGTTTAAGCCCTGAGTTTAACATTTTTATTCCATTTACTTGGAATTAAAACATAAAATATAAGTTAAAATCACCAAAATCAATTTAAGTGGATGGCACGCTGATTGAATTCTACAACGACGTCAAATTGCTAGGGATGTTTACTAACTAGTATCATTTCAACAGAAATCTATGCAATTGTAAGGTGTACCCAACTTCACTATATACCACAGGAACCAAATATAGAGGAACCAAAATACTGCGATGTTCTCCGATATTCATGCAGTTATCAGCACAGTAAACTCAAATTTGTTCATGCCTAAGTTAGTTTTGAACTGCTTAGAAAAATTACTCACACTAGAAAGACTTAAGTAGCTAACGTAATGCTGAATACCTGTTCACGTGGATATACCTGGAAACGGGAATGCGAACTACTTGGCAAGAAACGATGCAACCAGTTCTTTTAATATGGTGCAGAGCCTGATTAATTCACCCATCCCATTATTACTTCAGCTGCCAAAAAATCAGTTTCATTTAAATTTTTTTTCTTCCTGCATATGAGCATTGGCCATTGTTAAAATGTGTCACTTATACATACTAGAGCACAAACCTTCAAACTCTACATATATATTTTTTATATGTAAAAAGTGGCAAAAGGGGAGAGAGGCTAGTGAAAAGGTATACTCAAGCATACTCTCATTCGTTCCCATTATAAATTGATCTTGCTTTGGTTTGCTTGATCAAACGAATAAATGCCTCATTTGGCTTTTCGAATGCATTTCGACTACGGTTATGGCACAATAATATGTAAAACTATTAGCTACTAATCGTATGCACTTTAACTTTTATTATACATACTATAGCACAAACCATAAGACTATGTACTAATTATACAACTGCTCGAAATTCAATTATACTTCAATTAATGAAAAACTAATGTCCATACAACAGGGATTACACATACAAACCCTCTATTCTCACACACATTTTTCGCACTAAATACCCTATACAATACCTATTCATACATTCACAGCCGTCGTCGTTCTACGCATAATTCATTTGCTGCCAAATTGATTGGAATTTTTAGTATTTCTCCAATTTGTGCATACAAATCTTTGAATATTTGGATGAAAAAAAAAAAAAAACAATCAATTGAATCGAATGCGCGAATGTCTGAATGTCTGCATGAAAACGTATAGAGAACAAATGAAAATCGGCATGATGCCGCAAAAATGTGCAGTGTGCAATAATTCACCGCACAAAAGTAATTTAAAATTGAAATTCAAACGAATAACGAAAAACGACATCCATTCTAAAACAGCACCCATTTGTGAAATGCGAATGCAACCCTGAACGAAGGGCCGAACAAACGCCCGCCCGCCCGCACGACCGCCCACACTAATAAAAACCACAAAAGCAAGTAAATGACCTTTGCATAGGCGAAAAAAGGAAAAATGGTTGTGTAAAATAAACCGCAGCCGTGAATTGTTTCCCACGCACGATGCTCTATTCGCGCGCGTACCGTTGAAGGACCTTGGCAGTATAATCGAAAATAAATTTCAGTGCAGCAAGAATATATTTTCCCATCGTTGAAATTTGTACGAAATAAAAATAAAACTAATTGCAATGAAGCACGAGTCACTTCATGCAATGTATTCCGAATTCATCTTATTCATCTCCATGCAGCGTGCGTATCGATGAGGTCCTCTCTGTGCGCAATATTGCAGAACTGACAGGAAAAAAAAAGAAGAAAACAGGGTGAAAATTAGGTTAGCGTGCAATTGCAAAAAAAAAAAAAATTTGATTGAGATATTACAACGAAAAAAAAGTAAAAAGTATCTCGAGCAAAGCGAATGCAATTAATGCTCCGGCCACTGTTCAATAATAATTGCGTAATGCATATTTTTTCCTTGATTTTATAACATATTGAGCAGGGTTACCCTCCTGTGCATGGTCGTGTGAAGTGTTTTTCTGCTTTTAAGTGCCATTATACATATAGGTGTAGGTAGCTAGATATCCTTTCAATTTACGCTCTCTACACATAATGAAAAATAGCCCCCTGCGGCTTTATAGTTTCAGAATTTCCCATGTCCTTTTACGGTAGCACACACTTTTTTCAGCTAAATGGCTGAAATATGTAAAACACTTGAAAATTTCTAGAAAAAATAAAACGCAAAGGGATCGCGTTTTTTTATACAATTCAAGTCCTGAACTGGATCATCCGGTTGACAATCTGTGTTTTCTTTATTGTTCACAGTATTTTTAATTAAAGCAAACTATCCTAAAGGCATTCTGTAGCGTAAATAAATGAAATTCATTACGCAATGAAGTGTTTCTTGTTTTTATAATTGTGTAGTTTGATGTACTCCTATTTGAAATCTGACTGTGATCTGGGTTTCAATAGTCCCATGAAGTGCTTTTTCTGTGACAAAGAGTGGCACAAAATAGTAATTTTAAATGATGTGAAAGGGTTTTTTAAATAATTAAAAATGCTGCTCTTTGTAGTTTGGATGATCAATAAGAGCAGCTGTAATATGTTGTACGAGTACTTCAGAGATACAATTGATAAAAAGTTGTTTTGCTGTTATTCAATGCTATTCAATCTTTGAATAAGAAATAACTCCAAGCCACATGGAAGTTTCTGTGTAATCAAATCATATTGAAATTAACTCTCCATTGATCATAGTATAAACAATCTTGCCGATTCGAGAGTTAGCAGTGGCGGAGTTGAAACTGCTAACCATAACTTTTAATATACAATATCATGTATAGAACATCAATTAATGTCCAATCAACTCGAAAACCATGATGGTTGAACTCAAAAATTGGCTCAAAATATACCTTCCAATGGAGAAAGGTTTATCGACTTCGCCGCAGGTCAGAACATGGTAATAAGTAGCACCAGATTTCCACTGCATGAATACGGCTGCCAAGGAGGTCATTGATTATAACAGATCTGTAACGAACTCTTGGTATGACGTGGAGTGACACCAAACTACTGCGTAAAAGAGGCCACTTACAAAAGAACTCTGCATTCGGAAGCAAAGAAAGCTACTATTAGAGAGGAATATCATGAGAAACGGAGAGAAGAGAAAAGGCTTGTTCAGACTCAAAAAAAAAAAGGAACCAAAAGGCGTAAGTTTGAGAATGTTGAAGTGTTATATGATAGAAATAAAGCTCGAAAGTTTTACCACAAGTTCAAGCGTCCGACCGAAGGTTTTAAGCACGGAGTTTCTTTCTGTAAGGACACTAATGGAAGTGTGGTTACAGATGCACAGAAATCTCTGAGACTATGGAGAAGTCACTTAGGGGCGATGAAGAGCACAACGTCGTGGATAGAGAAGCATTTCTTTCTTGATGATGTCTCTCTTGTAGAGCCGTAAGGTAGACTCTGTAATTAAACAACTAAAGAATAACAAAGGCGCAAGTTTCAATGCCACCTGAGTTAATCAAGGCCGGTGGCGAAGAATTGGTAAGGCGTACATGGTCCGATGAATGCATGCCCAACGATTGGAATGTCAGTGTACTTTGTCCTATCTTTAAGCAAGGAGAATATAAAATTCAATTGAATATAACATTCTGTTCCGCACACTGTGTATACTTTTGGAGCCACACAAGGATGCACTGATAGGCCAGTATGACAAAACCTGCAAAAAACCCGTGAGTACAACAAACACACAGAGCACCCATTGGTCGATTATAAGGCCGCTTTCGACACGCCGATAAGAGCAAAGTGCTACAACGCTCTATCTGAACTTGGTACCCCATCAAAGATCGTTCGTGTTTGCATGATGACGCAATCACACTCCTAAAGCGTTGTAAGCGTAGGAAAGAACCTCTCCGAACCATTTGATACCAAAGCGGGGTGATGCTTTATCTTGACGGTCTGTGAGTATGGAGAATTTCAACTTCAATGTTGTAGAAAACTTTCTCTATCTGGGAACAGAAATTACCAACGACAATAATGTTAGCCGAGAGATCAGACGAAGAATCACACAGTCGAGCCCTCTTCGAAGTACGAAGTTACAAATCTGTAATACGCTGATAATCCCGTTCCTACTGTATAACGCAGAAGAATGGAGCATAAAATCAACGTATACAGATCTGTTCGAGAGAAAGATTCTTCGTAAGATTTTTGGTCCTCTTAGAGTTGGCGTCGAGCTTAGCGGATCCGCTTTATGATGAGCTTGACATAGTCCAGCGCATTAAATTCCAGCGGCTGCACTTGGCTGATCATCTCATCCGGATGAATTCCGAAGCTCCAGAACTAAAGGTTTACGACGGAAACCTGAACTTCAACCAACGACAGGCGCCAGCGCGCAACTACACCGCATTGTGCAATTTGCTACGTGTGGCCTTGACCGATAAACGGTTGTGGGGCCACCTAAGTAAGTAAGTAAGCTAAAACTAACATAAGACCTCTACGTTATTTTTGATTACTAGAAATATTATTAGATCTGTTGAAAAAGTTGTTTTCAGTGTAAGTTGTAGTTGAAGTTTATGTATAATAACGCTGCCAAAAGGTTCAGAGAACAAGCATAAATTCATACTATTTCGTGCACACATCGTTTATCTCGTTTTGCTGCTTCTACATCTACCTCTCTCCCCTTGTCAAAGAGTCAGTTTAGGTGCGGGGTACACAGTTTTCATTGAAATGATCGATTTAGTATCGATATTTAAATAAAGCGAACTTCATTGTGCCACTCACATGTTAACAACAAGTAACATATCCATAGTGATTGTAATTCAGGTTTTATAAATAGTTTATAAAGTATGCTTCTAAAATTAAAATATTTGCTGCTGTAAATCAATTTTACTGATGTTTGATATGACATACGTGTAAGTAGAGCATGTAAAAGCAGTTTTAGTCATAGTTTTTAACTGAATAAACTTTTTACTACGCTTTTTGTTTTGTATTTTTAGCGCAAGCTCCCTCGGTAACTATGTAGCGCTCACATTTCAAAAGTTTGCAACTTACCTCAAGCTCAACCCACATTTTAAATCCGCTCCATCCACAAAATCGTCCAATTTCCATGTAAACTATCAGTCATGCTTAAAATTTCAATTCGATATTACCTTTTTTTTTTGCTTCTTTGAAAACACGAAAAAATATTAATTAAATTATGAAATTCTATACCCTAAAGCAAATATTTAATTTAATAACATCATTATACAGCAGCAGCAGCGTAGAGGTAAAGTAAAGTTTACTAGAATCCTGGTTGGTTATGGTGGTTGCAGAGAAACGTACACGCCCAAACACGCGACTGGGATGCAACGGCACAACAGCGCGTGTCAGAATAATAGAGTCATAGGAAGTATTTTTTGCTTACTGCCATATTTATAAATCATGAAAAGGAAAATATTTTAAAGAAAAATACATAAACTGATGTAGTTTGAAGTCGAGCTGGGCGGCAAAGTGGAAATTATATGCAAGTATGCGCGCGGCAGGCTAATTGCCAAAAATGATTTTTCATTGAGATTTTGCACCCTTCGGTGGGACGAGGCATAAACTGACAAAAGGACACCAGCTGGTGCTGCTGCAGGTCTTTGTTGAATACATGCAGCACTCTGCACGTGCGACTTTTTTCTGCAAAAGCTTAAGCCGCAATGACGAAGCGACGTCAGCACGCAGTATAAAGCGTCGGTTGCCAAAGTGATGCTGTGCGTGAGTTCTCTGTGAATCATGATTATGATGGAGGAGTACTGGGTGGGTTGATTTGTGATCAGTCAGTCAGCTACAATTCGCTTAATCAAAAAATTGAACAGAACTTAGCAGTTCGTTGCTGTCCTGCGGTTGCATGTCCTCTAAAAGGTTTATACGCCCACTTTTGGCAGGCGTCGCTTGCCAGGTAAAATTAGATTTTGATGTGTTTTTGCTTTTTGAGTGCTGTTGTGATGTTGACTGATGCACTATTGTCATCCAGCTGTGGTCCTTATGGAGAGTAGGTTGGTTGGAAGTATGTTTGAATGTTTAGGTATGTTAGCTTATCTATTAGCATGTCAAAATATACAGGGTGTAGTAACCGATGCTAAAATCACATAAAATGACATTTAGCTGTCATAACGGCATGTGAAGTGAACGAAAGTTTTATGTGTTTTCCTAGAAAGCACTACATACTGAAGTTGATGCAACAGATTATAAGAAGCAATGGCAGCCAACATAGTTTGTAGAGAAAAATAACACAGTGACATCTCCTACGATCTTTTAGTAAACGTAAACTAATAAGCCAAGGTCTATCACAATAGCTAAACAGACGGCAGATTGGATTCCAGTTTAGGTTACGATGAAGTTTATGAACTGATTCAAATCAATCTTGTTACATTCTGTACAAAGGTGACCATACGCATGAACAGTACTCAAGCATATGACGAACGATAGCAACGTAAAGCTGTTCTATGGTATATGCGTCAGCACTATGGGTTGTCATGTTCGTTAACAAGTGTTAACAAGTGAGTGGCAAAATGACGTTCGCTTTATTTAAATATCAGCTGTTTATGTTGAATTTAATAAATATGTTACGATAGATATAATAAATCGATCATTTCAATGAAAAACACGTACTTCAAGCGGAGCGAATGATTACATTCTTTGAGAATGTTGAGAATTTACAGAATGTTGACGCTTGGGAGAAAATGCGCAGGCAACATTCTTTCCATTCTGAACATTTCCCAAATATGATCAGCATGTGAAGATTGTGTTTGTAACTTGCAATGCATCGTTTTAACTCCATTTTTGTTCCAATTTTGGTACGTATAAGGTTCCAATTTATTTTGATATTCGCTTTCCGTATGGTTCTTCATTGACTCTTTTGGTCTTGTGAGGTGGTGCATTAGTAGGCAACAAAAACAGCAGCTTTCCTTTGGAATATTCGTGCCTAACACGTAGAACTCTCGACCACAAACGATGTAAAATTTTGTAAATAATATTCTCCATTGACAGTTTGACCTTCTGGAACAAATTCCTTGTGACCAATATCCTTGGAATCTTGATTCTTGACCTCTGAAAACGCAGTTTTTTAGGTTTTGGCTCGTCTTTTGACTTCCATTCTGCAGATTGTCGCTTAGTTCTGGATCATATTTAAAACACAAGAGTGTCGTCATTAGAAATATAGTTTTTTTTACCATTAGTGTTCAAATATGATTTCAGGTATAAGGGCTCCATTGCTGGATCGGATGTGACGCTTTCTGTAAGACCATTTTTCGACCACTACTTATTATTTTATTTATACGTTTTGTAAAATCGATTCATGATTAATCGATATAATCGCCCAGATGTATGATTATGTTAACCGTCAAATGAAGTAACTGAACTACGATTATCGAAATAAATTTGCATCATTTATAAGCGTTGTTCTGGCGTTAGTTCATTCATGATAAAATGCCAAATCAATTTTTTTAAATCTGTTAACTTGAGTTACTCATATTAGATGTATTCTATATAAACTTCATTCACTTCTATAAGCTTCACCCTCTTTCAATTTTGCCAACCGACAAAATTATGATAAAATTTGCACCCACTTTTGGACATTTTCTTTTCAATTTTCTTGCACTCATCACGCACAGATTAAATCTTGCATACTTCTGCGCATTCTTGCTATAGTTTCAACGCAAGCAATTCGCGCTCTGTCATAAGATTCGTTTCGATTACAAATCGCCAGACGTGACTCGCATTGTCAGCAACAAGGACCTTCAAATCAGCACCAGCTAGAATGAGCAAGCAAGCATTGTTGAAGCAGTCAGACGACATTTCAGACGATAAAAGCGGAACAGAAGCTACAAGTCGTCGTCGCACCATATTTAAAATTTGCATTTAAATTTCAATTTCATTTGCTATTTAATTCAGTTGCGCACGTTTTGTACGATTTCTTTTATGTGTGACTTAAATTTGGTTTTTCTTTCTTTTTCGTTTTTAAATTAGCGTAATTCCTTGAAATTTAAATTTAATAAACGTTTATCAACACTAGTAAAACACAACACCTGAAATATATATATGTCAATCTTGAAATGCGTTTTAATTGCAGCACATTTAATTGAAGTTGTCTTCTTCTTCTTCTTCTTCTTGTTTTGCATGCAATTAAAACTTCAACTTTTTGCATCCATTCTCATTCATGTCATTTTCAATTGCACTAAAGCTCATTTCGCTCTATTCAAAGTACACCAGTGACCGACCGGTATTTTGCATAGGAAGTATTACTTATTTTGCATCTATTCAACTAATTTTGTTTAGTTGCTCATTTTACAAAAGCTCGAGGAGCCTCGAGGCTTGTCATTATGCTGCAGCTCATCATCATTCTCATCAACACAATTGCCATTTTCTATGCACTGCATTGCACAACACTGGCCAGCCGCTGCAGTGCTGCATTGTCCACCAAAAAGAAAGAAAAAAAAAAAAGATTTTTCATAACATTATTTTCATATTTAATGCGCGACCGCTTTTGGAGCTGTTTTGTTCAGCAAAATACCTAACAATTGGTATATTCTCGAAAAGTTATAATTTCATTTACGAAACGGATCTGCTTTTATAGTACTCGTTCTGCTATACATCCGCATATCGCATGTATGCATTCAACTATCCACCACCCACTCCCACGACTGGTTTGCCTGTGGATTCTATTGTTTGCTGGCGCTCCAATTTTCAGAACAATAGCATTTGGAATTGGTGTATTTTTGGTTTGACTAAGTTTTAAATACGCAATTAGTTAAACTATGAATTGCAGCCAGGAAGAAAGAGAGAGAGAGAGAGAGAGAGAGAGAGACTAGTATCTTCTTCTGCAATTTGTAGGCTTTATTTAATTGCAAAGCTTAGAGTATTATTTGAGTGGATTCATAGAAATTTTTTATGAATGAAATTGAAAGAATGCTAAGTTTTAATACTATTTCATGGAGAGTGTAGAGTGGTCTTTAAACTGTACACACAAAAACTATAAATCTTTTCTTTGATGTGAAACATATTTATTTTCGCTCAGCATCAATTTTAATCTAGTATGAGCTATGTTAAAACTATATGTGAATTACAAGGGCATGGATGTATATGTATATCATAATTAACATCTGGTTTAACTGTTTTCTCTCGTAAGCATCATTCTGGCTGCTTTACCATTTGATAACAAATTTCTACGTTTACTGCCCAAGGCTCTCATGTGTCATTGTCGCAGGTGTTACAGATTTTGGACCCGAAATCTTCAAAATTCTTTCATAAAATTTAGTTTAATGAATTTGTTTACCAGCACTGTGCTTCTTGATATTACTGGTACTAATATAAATGTGAATATGAATACGAATATGAATACGAATACGAATACGAATACGAATATGAATATGAATATGAATATGAATATGAATATGAATATGAATATGAATATGAATATGAATATGAATATGAATATGAATATGAATATGAATATGAATATGAATATGAATATGAATATGAATATGAATATGAATATGAATATGAATATGAATATGAATATGAATATGAATATGAATATGAATATGAATATGAATATGAATATGAATATGAATATGAATATGAATATGAATATGAATATGAATATGAATATGAATATGAATATGAATATGAATATGAATATGAATATGAATATGAATATGAATATGAATATGAATATGAATATGAATATGAATATGAATATGAATATGAATATGAATATGAATATGAATATGAATATGAATATGAATATGAATATGAATATGAATATGAATATGAATATGAATATGAATATGAATATGAATATGAATATGAATATGAATATGAATATGAATATGAATATGAATATGAATATGAATATGAATATGAATATGAATATGAATATGAATATGAATATGAATATGAATATGAATATGAATATGAATATGAATATGAATATGAATATGAATATGAATATGAATATGAATATGAATATGAATATGAATATGAATATGAATATGAATATGAATATGAATATGAATATGAATATGAATATGAATATGAATATGAATATGAATATGAATATGAATATGAATATGAATATGAATATGAAATGAAAATCAATATGAATACGAATTTGAATATATGCATACAGTGATAATGATAATTTCTTCATCACTTATATCTTTTTTTTTCAAACTTCATAACAAACTTTCCCCTTTCATATCACAGGAGTAAAATCAGTAGACTTAAGAAACGCTAACCACAAAAATAAATGGTGTTTTCAGTGGCCAAAGAAAAATGGCAACTAATAATTTTTCAATTGAGATGCCTTTGCTTTCAAATATTTGAAGTAAATATAATGATTCTACACTATTGTTAACTAACATGGCTATATACCATTGGGAAAAAGAATGACAGTTTCACGCCAGTCTCCAATATAATAGAAAAACGGAATTGGCCATACCACAGCAACTACTCAACCTATTGTTATGAAATTGAATTACTTTACAATTAAGTAGAATGGCTGGAAAAAAAATCATTTGGTAAACTTAGGTGGTGCCACACACAACATCTATACATCTATACATCTATACAGATAAATAAAATTGGAGTATCTGTTTGTAATATTAAAGCGCTTTTTACTAAATGCATATGGATGTATACACGGTACATACTCGTATACCAACATAAATTACTACTACTAGGCTACTTAGGCTAACTTAGGCTACAACATGGCCGCGTACAACGTCGCTGGGACCATCTAAATGTGATTTTATACTTACAAAAAGGGCGACGGGAGAAATAAAACCAATGAAAAGATGCGCAGTGTTACCTGCGCTATGTTAATATATTTTGACAACAAATCCAATATAAATAGATTTTGCATAGTGCTGTTCTACATTAGATCCTCTCAAATTTTCTTCCGACACATTTCTTGGTCAGTTAAAATTTGTTTAAATTTTCATTAATAATAAAGCGAATATTAAATATTTTTAATCAGAACACAGCACTAACAGCTAGACAACATTTTATTTTAATTTGGCACCCATAAAAATTTGTTTCGAACATATTGACGATCAACAGAACTGAAAGGACATTCTAACAAATAAACCATTAGTCAGATTTTCAGCGGCAGTACACGAGGGGAATAATTAATTGATGATCCCATTAATTGATTCAATTTTACGACTCGAACACATTGATTTCTGACAACAACGACGACGACGACGACGAGAATGAATGCATTCATTGCCCAAGGACATGTATACATATACATATAGAAGGAAAATAAATATGGATGGCTGTGAACGCAATGAATCAGTTTAAGTTGAAGTGAAAATTGGGTCAGCGTTTAACTTGACACGAAAACAGCTATGGATGGCACCTATTACACGCAGGATGCAAAAAGGACGAAGTACTTCATAGCATGCATACACAGTACATTGCCCGGCGTAAAACTTTTGCACGCTGCCAATTTTCACATACAAATTGCAGGAAATCTACGGAAAATGCAAGGAAAATGTTGTAAAAATTCAAAGGCAAAAAAAAAAAAATAAAAAAAAAAACTGTGAAGAAAATATTTGAAATTTTCGCAATTTTTTTGCGCATGTAATTGTTTTAAATTAATTTTCAAATGGGAAACTTTTAATTGTTATTGAAACGAGTTCAGCACGAGCGAGCAGGATGCAGTTGTACAATGCAGACGAGCAGGATGCGAAATGTGTTTTATAAGTATGTATTTAGTACGCGATGGCGACTAATTGAAAATGGAAACTTTTTAGTTCGGTTGATTTTTTTTTTCTTTTTGGTAACCCTAGCAATTTTCTTCTTTAATTTTTGCAGTTGGATAAGAATTTTCTTACACAGTCATAATTAGAAATCAATTAAACATAGTTTGCAGCAAGGACATTGCGTGGGAAACAGAAACTTTTAATGTTCATGGTAGTGTAATGAAAATATTGGTGAACTAGTTTTAGATAAATTTTGGTTATTTAAAGATTTAAAATTAATTTGGTATTTATGCTGGCAATATGTATTATCGTATTACTTATAGTAGAGCTATAAGAACTTAATCTGGCCACAGATACTAATCAAAGTAATTAATAATTTTTAAAGTGATTGGCACGAGTGATTGGCAAATCTTTAATACCATTCACACGAAGTTTCAAGCTATGAAGTTAGCAGGTGTAAAGCAAAACATAATTGTAGAACCTAACCAAATAAATATAAAATGTATGTTGGTTGGGACCCACACCTAAAATTGGACGTGACACGCCCCTTTATAATTATGCAAAGCGTCCGTCCATAAGAAGCCACCATATACATTTTTAAGCTGATATTGAAAAAAAAATTTCAGCTATAGCTCGTGGTAGCCAAACACCTTCAATGTTTCCCAAACCATTTGACACGAATGCTGCTCTTGGTTTGCAAGAATCAGAAATTTTAATTGGTTACCGGACAGGCAGAATGGGAGATAATTTTTGATATTTGGATCATCATGGATATGATTTAACTTTGTCAAAAAATTGTCCGAATTGTGAAAATTGAGGCCGCAGCCACCAAATAGAGCAGAAATAATGGCCTAGTTTAAGGCGACAACAAAATTTGGAGACATTGAACTTGAAGATCATCTAACTCCTTGGGTTCGACTACTCTCTCACACACACACAAGCATCGAAAACGAGTCAGTGTGATTATGCACAGTATGCCAAAACAGTACAAGAAACAGAATAAAGAACTAGTGAGTGTATAAACTTTCATT
Source organism: Leucophenga montana (assembly GCA_035044765.1). Classification (NCBI taxonomy): domain Eukaryota; kingdom Metazoa; phylum Arthropoda; class Insecta; order Diptera; family Drosophilidae; genus Leucophenga; species Leucophenga montana. The sequence continues at coordinate 632,281 of JAWNNQ010000656.1, forward strand.
TAAAACTTAACGTCGCTTATAATTCGCAACTTTTTTTTATATGATGCATTACTGTTTTTCACTGTTGTTTACTGAACGGCCTATACTACTTTTTGTTAGAGTCCTACCGATTTAATACATTTCAATTGAATATTGCACAAATTACATCACAACTTTGAATAATACAAAAATTTGTCCCACAGGAGCCACCTACGTTGCGATCTATTTTCGGTGAAATGCATAAAAATGCCAACTACATCGAATGGGAAATGAAAACAAATTTTTTGCTTTTGAAACACAAAACACAAAAAGCGATGTGCATGCAGAATTTGAACGACAAAAATAAAAGGAGATTTAAGTTAAGTTGAACCGAAGTTTTGATATACTTCAATTAAACTTAATACTGCATATAAAATAAATATTGGATTCAAAGATTTGCTAAGAGTCTCAATGATGTGAACCAATGATGGACATCGGTTTGATCTTAAGTATCCACAACATATTTGGTGTATCTAGCGTACAATTATATAATAAAGAAGTTGTCCCTAACAGAATATTTCTTTGGAGCACAAGTTGTTTGTGCTTTATACTAAAGCAGTTTGATCTGGGAAAATGGTGAGTATTTTATGGGTATTTAGAATAATAACATTCATATAGAATTGGGAATCTGTAGCTTGAATAATAAAGAATTACATGGTGTTTAAAATAAAAGAAGCTTTAACTTCGGGCATATTACATGTTAATTAAAAACTACATCTGATTTGAAATTTCATTCCGCAAATAAATAAACTAAGTTTTCTCCATAAAATCTTGAAAAAGAGTGGTGGTTTTATATAGGGCTTCATCATATAGTGGATCCAGTTTCATATAACCTTGTGTAGTATCGAGCAAAAAAAAAAGTGAATATCGAGTCAGATAAATATATAGATGCACATGTCTAGCTAGATTTGCCTTATCTAGCTAATAATGTAGAAACATCATGTGGAATCCAGCACTTACTTCATTGCATTACAAACTATCCAACATACTGCAAATACCCATTTCACACTATGTGTGAAGTGCATTAAAAAAATAAAGGGAAACCATGCAACAAGAAAATCCTGTCACGACTAACAACCTCAATTACACAAAGCACACACACGCGACGTAAGGACAACAGCAACAGAAGCAGCTGGAGACTAACACAACCTGACGACTAAAGTCAAGCCGTGTATGCTGCAACCCCCTCTCCCCTTATATTGTGATCCAACAGACTTTGGTGGCGAGCTGCGACGTTGTTTGTTGCAAATCATGCAGCGCGAGTAAAACACCAAAGTCAGTCAACTGCCATGCCACATAGCCAGCCAGTCAGCCAGTCAGCCAGCCAGCCTGCCAACTCAGCAGAATCATTCATTCATGCGCACCTCACTCACTGCTCTGCAACTGAACAAACGAGCGTTTTGGTTAGTTATTTTTTTTTTTTGTTTTTTTTTTTTTTTGTAGCCAAGTTTAGCTGAGTTTATGTAGTTTATTTCACGCGCATGCAAAATCATATGTCAAACGTTGTAACAAGTCACGTGATGGATGCATTTCGAACTAACGCAAAACCTCTCGACCACTGAAGGAGTTGGTCTGGCATTGGCATGCACTGCTCTACTCTACTCTAGAAGCTTGTTTTGTATGTAGAAGCAACGCCCGCAGGTTGCGTGTGAATTGCAACGTTTTCCATATAAATACTATTGTATACAAGAGTTAGAAGTGCTGCAAGCGGTCTCAAATACCAACGTTGTATCATTAACAATGGTAGCAACTACGATAGTAACAAGCGACAAGTTAAAATTGCAATGCATTGCATTTTACAAGAACTTAGTTACAATTTCTAGGTTCTAAAGACAAGCTATGTATTCAAGAATATGTTTTTGTGTCTATTTTTGAGTACTACGAGTATTGAAAGTTAATTGCATGCAGTCAGTGCAAAACTAGCCAAAAACTTTAAAAGAAAGACCTATATTCAACACAATATTCTACATACAGACCAAAATATTCTCACAGTCATGAAACTGCAACTAATATAAATATTAGAAATTTGTATATTGGTATCTGTAGCCTTTTTAGTTATTGCAATCTTTTGTTTTATACTCTCAGATGAACTTACGGAGAGGCATATATACTTTGTGGAGTCTGCCACGCGTTCTTCTGCTTCTTACATACAATCGCATAAACTTATTTGTTCAATTTGTTTTTCTAGTGGTGCATTAATCATAATTGATACTCTCTCTTGCAATTGATTTTAATATTCAGAGAGTTCCTCATTCTCAACATTCACATTCTCAGCATTAATAGTTTTCATTAGCAAACGTTTGTTGACGTTAACATGTGAGTGGCAAAATTACTTTACTATTTGTGGTGATGATAATAAATAGTTAATTTCATTGGGAAACGCATTAATTCGTTCGTTCTGTGTGAATGACAACATTCTTTGAGAATGTTGGGAATATACTGAATGTTGACTTTTATGAGAAAATGTTGAAGAATGTTGACCGGTGGAAAGGCTTAATAATTCATGTATGTATTTATATACAACTGTAGTCTAAGTGCAGTAGTCTGAGCTTACGTCGAAAGAAGTAGTTCTAGAACGACTTCGCCGAGGTGAGTATTTCTAACAATTGACACTGGCGCGCAGCAGACGATAAAGGTAATGCTTAAAGTCGAACAGCGAGGATCGATACCGATTTTACAACAAGCACTCGAACAAAGTGATGGATGGTCAGACGGACATAGCTACGAGTAGATCGAATCGTTTTGTAGACCTGAAGCAGACTATGTGTGAACAGTTTAATAGTTAGTAAAGAGTAAGTTCTTGAATTATCAGTTTATTAATTAAATTTTTCTAATATTGTTTTTTGAGTTGACAATTTGGGCACATCTTGAGCCCTGTCACACCTATTAGGAAGAAGTTTTTACAAATCACCGAATTATACATATTGTAATAATGCTTTTCCTTTAACAAGTGTATGACCATGTGGTTGGAATCGGAGACAGAGTCAGTAGAACAGATATATAACTTCAGGCGGGGATCGCCTGTCTAAGAAATGAGCATTCTGATGGAAACCGCAGTGGAAAATGGTCTAGGCAATCTTCTTTTATGCGCCAATAGCCAGTCATTATTTACTTCTTCTCCTTCTTCTTCCTCCTTCTCCGTCTTCTCCACAAAGGTGTGTGATGAGGCATAAAGTTTTCTTCTGTAGTGTCTGGTACCGGTTTCGGTTGGACTTTGAACAGCTTGACTACTATATCTCCAAATAGGTGCGATTGATTATGTGGTGGTCAATGGTTTTCTTATTTTGCAGAGAAAGCTTACTTCGCTTACTGAAGAGCCAGAACAGAAACATCTAGAAAGACAACGGATGGAACTTCCCTCTTCAAAAAGAATGAGATGTTAGTGTAGATGCTGATTTCAACGTGTCATCTATTGGCCTATGTAGAGAAGCTTGCAAGTATTGCTGCTCACATTCTGAAGAGTACAGTACGACGACATCATAAGCATATGACGCAAGTAGCATCTTGTGCTGAAAGATGTCAATCTCTGCAGCGCTGGCTAGGCGTATGTCTTAGGTGTATATAGAATCAAGCTTGCAGTCCAGTAAATTCGACGATGAGAATTTACTCCCGTCCATAATCAAATGTATAGGAGTTGGGAGTGTTGCCTTGAGCTTAGTCAGTAACCCAGCATGCTACACTCTGCCAAGTCACGCTGTTCTAAGTAAATGAAGATGCTGTTGCAGTATCTCTTGATGTCAAATGTTTCAGGTATGTGGTTCGAAACACGATAGAGTTGCTCGATGGTGCTGCAGAAAACCTAAACTGGTGATGTGGTATAATATCCCGAGAATCTATAAATTCACTGGTCTGAGGAACGATCAGTCTTAACTAATTCTTCAAAATTGAAGCCGTCGAATTCGGCCGGTAGTAGCTAGCATAGGCATACCATATTTAAAGTTAATACTTTATACGTTATATATGCATTTTTTGTGGTTCATTTTCCATCTTCCACATTTTCAATGAACTTTTTTTCTTAGTTCATACAAGAAAAAAACCATTGAAATACCTAATGAGCTAATAAATTTCATTTAAAATGTCTGGTGCGGCGCATAAACTTATCTCATTGGTTGCCACTTCGGCAGCATCAACATCAACAGACAACCTACACAAATAACCAAGCGAACCAACAGATGGACATATAAAAATACGTACCCCTACCCGTACATATATAGAGAGACAGACATATAGATACAATTTAAAAAAGAAAAAAAAAACGAGTTAAACCCAACCACAAAGCATTTACCACTTTTTTCGTTCACTCTGTGAATGCATAAAATTTTATAGCTTAAGTTGTCTACTAAAAAAAAAATAGATATATATATATATCGTATATAAATCGGTTCGATTTCATTTGTGTACATTGAATTCGTTTTGGTTTTTGTTGATTTCTAATTAAGTTAAATGGGCAAAGAGTTTAAATTTACAAAGAATAAAGATCGACTGTGTTGTTGTTGGCTCTTTGAAGCACTTTAGTAGCTATCATGTATATTTTTCATTGATCTTTTATACGATTTGACTTTTTTATGTTGCATTTGTAAGATTTGTTGGTTGTTTGTTAGCTGAACACGAAAGAAAGAAGTCGAGCAGTTGCTGAGTGACATAAATCTTAGCATCCTTAACATGTGATTTAAGCTAAACCAAGCTTGATTTTATGAAACTAGTAGTTATTATACAAGTATATAATGTATGGTATATATGCCATACATGATTTTATTTCAAAGAACAAGTATTCCAAAAAAGTCTTCGTCTTCGTCTTTCTTGCAAGTGATTCCATCCAGCAGTGCTGTAATCTGATAGTTTTTTTTTTCGGAAAAAATATTCTTAACACTTTCAATTTGTCTGCCATTCAACATTTGTCAGTCAGTCAAATTTTGAAGACTGTAAAAGGCAAATGTCGAAATGCATTGAGCTGCTTTAGGGCGTTGTTTGATGAGAAGTTGATGATGCTGACAGTTCATATACGATTTAGTAAGAACACCTTACATTTCTTACTGCTGCTGTTGTTGTAGTCATTTAATTATGCGTTAAGCTGTCAAATGACAAGGGTTGTCGCGTGTACACACTGCACGCTAGAGATGGGTGCGAACAGTGGTTTTTGTCGTGACACATCGAATCACGCGTATGTATGATGTGTTCGTGCACCGACTTGCTGACGTAAACTTTGAACTTGAAGAAACTCAAAAGAAAGTTTACATTTAAAAAATCGATAAAAAAGACACATTTTCCAATGAGTCGAGGGCTTGGCGCATCACTTAAATGACGAACATGTCGAACACTGCAGAATCTTCTACGCGCTACAGTCGTTGAATTACCGTTTTTGTATAACTCACGTACGCACAACGCACGAGAAACGCTCCATAGCGACTAAATTACAAAAAGCTAGGATACCGATTTACATATCCCCCGCGCCCCTCGGAATGGTTGCGTTCACGCAATCAGCAAATCTAATGTGAACTTTCTTTTGAGACACCCTGTATATTAAAAAAAAAATTAACACAAATTATTTGAGGTGAAGTGATTTTTCATTTATTTCGAAATTTGGAATAATCTTCTGATCACTTTTTGAATAATATATCGCATTAACGGTCCCCGCCAAAGTGTCTTTCATTACTTTTCGAAGTATTTTAGGTCGAATAGCCACCCTGTCGCACATTAGCTTTCAAGCTTTCCGAAGAACGCGACTTGCTGACGTAAACTTTGAACTTGAAGAAACTCAATAGAAATAAATCTGAAGCTTTCACATCAAGTGATTGCTGTGGGCAGACAAAATCTTCATTTTTTCAAATAAAGGCGACCGATGAATGCTGATCTCAATAACATGATCGTGGCTCGAGCTGTGTGAGCTATAGCATCGTTCTATTGAAACCAAAAGCTGTCCATGGCATTATCAGCCAGAAATGTAAAACATAAAATCTGTAATCATGGGTCGATGACGATCTTCATTGACTGTGTTGATTGCTGCAGCTCCTTCTTCAAAGAATAATGATCCGATAAATCTTTCCGCACAAACTGTAACTCATTCGTTGTGAAGAGTTGCCTCGTTAATTTATTGACGTTTTGCAGGGACACAAATCCCACAATTTTGGTCTTGTACGGCTCTGTTCAGCGAAAAAGGAATCTCACGCCATGCACTTTATGTTTTCACAATTGAGAAGTTATTTTGAATGAAAAGTAATACGATAACATCGTATTCTGGTGACGTGTATCGTTCCATGGCACAAATATCTTGAACTGACACGGGCTGTCATAAGCTGATCTAAAAACAGATGTTGAGGTGATAAGTTTGTCATATGCCGAATGTTTACAAAGTAGAAAATTTGTTATTATATATTCGTTTAAGATCGTGCCTTTTCGTGTCTGCTGTCACGCGTGTCCGTTATCACGCTATATTTTTGTACTTATATTAAATCGTGCCTTTGCCAAAATTCGATTGTGTTTTGTAAATACCAACTTCATGCTCGTGTTGGGCCGTGCATAAAAAATCAGGCACGCGCCCATCTCTACCACACACCTCAAACACCATCTAGCAGCAACTTCAATATCAAATGCAACTAAATACTTTTCTATTTTTTCCTATACGATGTCATTGACAGCAGCCAAATTATCAAATCTGTTATACTTTTTTGTTCCTACCGTTCAGGCATAGTATTAAGGGCCGGCAAGTGCACGCAATAAGCAACAGTGGCGTCGCGAGGGTGTTGCCACACGTTTATAGGAGAAGGGGCGCCAAAGCAATAAAAAACTTATATGTCGAGATCAAAAAATGTATAAAGTTTATTACCACTATTTATTCAATTTATAATGTGTGCTTGTACACTTCTACTTTTTTAATTCAGCTGAAATATGACATGCTCTTGTGAACCCGATTAAAATATAATAATCCGTAACTTATGTGAGCTTTGTGTCAGAAGTTGTCGAACTGAGAAGTCAACCATCTTTGAGAGCTACACAACCAGAAACATCTCGGTAGATTAAAAACTTCTGCAATAGTTAACTCCGACAGTATGAACAGAAAAAGCGTCTCTGAAGCGCTTATTCGGATCCAACTATGAATCCATTTAACTTGCTTGTTTTCAAATTCGATTGCCTCTATTTTCCATCTTTACATATAATTTCTATCCATTCAGGAGATTTACTATAACATCTTGCGAGCTGCAGTGGTATTTAAAATGTTTGGAAGAGTGATTTTGGTTACTATTTCTGAAGTATTGACTTCAAAATTTCTATATTTTTGACACTTTTTTATGGAATGAACAAATATTGCATCTTTTGCTTTTAATATCCACTTTTACGACACAATATTGTTATTTTGTAAATCACTAATCCAATATTAAAGCCAATAATTCGTGCGTACAGGCTGTGACATCATATTTTTTTTTGTAGTCTTCGCATTTTCGGAGCAGATGCAGATGCTTCTACCAATAAGTGCACACTATCTCCTTCTGATTTTGATAATGTTGTATCAGATTAGATCGATAAGTTTTTTTTTTAATACATCCGAAACACTTATACATAAGCGAAGAAGAATAGAAAATGTGGAACTGTAAGCAAAACGTCCATGAGCTTTTCAAAAAACCCTTAGCGATGTATTTGGTACCCATATACTCACAGTAGTAGGATGAATCAAGAACGCTATTGTCTCCCAGATCACTATAATCGCTATAAGCTCAACGTGACGAGTCATTCTTTCCACGTCCATACATCTCATGTCTTTAGTGTGGTTAGTATCTTATTTAAACAACTTTCTATCTGTGTGCTGTCTATAAGAACGCAAATTAGGCGCTTGATATAATGGTTTTAAACTTTTTATGGTGACTGCTGAAGACAGCAGCATAACCGTGCTACGGTCATTAGAAGGCCATACGCTAAATGCATTAAAACTTCTTTATTTGTAATGAGATCTTCATAAAACACGTCATTATTTTAGGAGCGAAGCACTTTCAGTCCCAATGGGTGTAGGTTTATCAACCAATAGTCACGTAACTGCATTCTAGGTATCTGCTGGCAACATTAGTTTTATACAATTTTACTGGAATGGAATAATTTTCATACTCTTAACACATAGTGTGAATGGGGCGCCAAATTAAGCATGAGTCACGTGCTCGCGCCGCCACTGATCAGCACTCACAGTGATTGACAACATTTTGACAGTTTCTAATTGGTTTCTAAATCAATGAAGTGCATTTGCCTTAGTACTTTATTGTAAATGATTTTCGTTTTTCTGTAAAATTTAAATTTGAAAAGGTGTTGTAACAAATCTCAAAAGACTTGCATTGAAAAGTTTTCGAAAAAAGAAACAAAAAAATAAATATTTCAGTTCAGTAACTCATTCAAAATGCTCAGCAACTATTTAACAAGCACAATTCTTTGCGTACAAAATCTTTATCTCGCAACAATTTAAACTTAAAATGAAGAAAATGAGCTAATTTCCCAAATTGCAACTGTGAAAATTCGCACAAGTTTTTCCGCAAGTAGAAATCAATGAGTACTTGAATTAATTAACTAACGATGCTGAGCGTTTGAAAGATTGCATGACTGACTGACTGACTGACTGACTGACTGACTGCACGAATGATTGAATGAATGAAGTTTGAAAATGTTCGCGCTTTGCTGAAAATGAAATGAAAATTTTTGTTGTTTTGAAATTGAAAACGTTTGCAAAATGCATTTTCCATCGAAAAGTTTTAATGAAGTACGCTTTTCTTGAGCTAGAGTTGTGCCAAGTGAGAATTTTGTGTTTACTTGCTGAACTGGGCGTAAGTATTTGTTGCATTCAAGTCTATTTTTGAAAGGCTTTCGCTAGAAGTAGAAGAAGAAGAAGAAATACACATACACACACACCCCCAATCATACTTTGAATTTCTATTTGTATTTTGTTGTTCAACGTATTTGGGTTAAGTGAAAGTTGTTTTTCAGCTGAAAATTAGTTTTTCATTTTGTTGCAACATTTTTTTGTATATTTTTTTTTCTTTTTTTGGCCAAGAACTAAATCCATTAAACTGAAGGCAAATGAAATGGGTTTTATTTTTTTTTTTTTTTTTTATGTTCCTTCAATGTACTGCAAACGACAGTAAATTTTTGAAGGTCTCAAAGTTTTGTTAGCAGGTAGTTTGCATGGTGGTTTGTATTTATTGTAATTTTTTATTTTGCAATTATATTTAAGAGCATCTATTGTACGAGTGTATACATATAAACTCAATGTAGTTGTTTATGTTTATGACGCAAAGAAACTTTTTAAATCTAAACTATTCAATACGAGTGTAGTATATATACGAGACAGTACTGCATCGGAGTTTCTTATATCGGGACAAATATATGTACATATAGGGCGGGCAGTTCAACCGACAAGATCAAGATCTAACCGGAATATAATTAAAATATCCCTTGCTTACAAAGAAGTCACAATGTGTGCTATCTTGGAAGCATTTCTTTCTAGAAGAAGCGTTTGATAATACTAATCATCCTATAATTTGTAAGACACTAGTAGAGAGGGAAGTAAACCCAATCATAGTTATCTGGATACACTCAATTTTGAGAACAAGAACAGCCAACATTACAATACAAACAGTTAAAGGTTGTCCGCAGGGAGGAGTTGTTTCTTCTCTGTTATGGAACCAGGTTGTAGACTCCCTGCTTAGCAGGCTGAGTGGACATGGTATACTTTAACATAACTTTGCGGAGGACACTGTTATGGTAAGTGGGGAGTTTAAAGAAGCCCTCTTGTTTGTTTGAATAAAAATCAAATATGTTTTTATATTTTATTCATTATTTATCAAAAACCGAGGTAGGTGTAGAAAATTAGCATCTATTGAAATAACTTATTACCAACCAACTCTATCCATTCTGGATCCGCTGGATGACACGACCTTATCATTTTTTTTTTCTTGATTCATTGCAGATACTCATCCCTTATACTGTCTGTCCGTCCGACCTTCAGGATTTTATTGTGCCAACATTTTATATATATATTTTACGATAGTCCTTTGATGAAGACCACCGGCACAACGCTCGAGTATGCGTTGAATATAACAGGTTTGGGACAACCTTCGCGAACTTGGTATTAACAACAACTAGCGCAAAAGTGCGCCTTCCTACGGGCAGCCTTGACCAATAAACTCTTGTAGTGGCAAACAAATAGGAAAGTTAACCATTCTAGAACCGAAGCTTTAATTACATCTTTACATACATCTTAACAAAATACTATTAAGTCCATAAATTCTAAAGACATTATTATTTAGTCTTCTTCAAAGCATATACCAATATTTTTTTATGTGATACTTCGTATTCACTTATGTTCATAAAAAATGTATAAATTCAATTAGTTTAGAACTTCTAATATCAATTAGACTATATTCTCTCTATTTGCAGTTTATCACCCACAATTAAAATGCAATTAAATAAGCAGAAATTCTTAATTATTTTCCAGTATTTGTACGTAAAATTACACATTCGTAGAATATTTAAAATAATAATTAAAGCACCAACTGTTTGCTTTCCCCTGCAATCAAATGGCAATTAACCCTTTATAGTGTACAAATTATATGCCAACGGCGGCAACCAACTCAGAAGCAATAATAATCATGGCCGTCAACGTCATCATCGTCATCGTCATCGTCATCATCATCCTCATCTTCATTATGATCATCATCAAGCGCTGTGCTAGTTGTGCATTTTTGAACTTTGATTGACATCAAGCACAGACATGTCAACTCGCTTTTATTTCTTTGGTTTTTTTTTTTTTGTACTCCTCCCGTGCAACTCATAGAGCTGCTGTTTTATTGAATTTTTTTTAGTTTTTTTTTTTATACTATTCACTTGGTTTTTTTATTTTCATTTTCATTTTTAGCACTGTCAACTTGACAACAAAATTGCACACATACATGAACAATTACGTTTATGCGAAAAGGCGGCAAGGATTTATTTATGTATAAGGTTGTATTTTTAAGGGTGCAGAACTTATAAAATTTAGAACAGAAAACTGGCTTTATTAGAAACATAATTTTATGCCATTAGTGTTTGAATATGATGTCGTTCAGGCGTTCTGGTTCGGATGTGCCGCATTCTGGATGTTAAATTTTTGACCACTTTTTAGTTAGACCCATACGTGTTGCCAAAATGATCCATATTTAATCTAATTAGTAGCTCGGATAGACGATTATGTCTATCTTAAACCGGCACACAGTAGCAGTCCCAAACTGAAGCACGATTTTCGAAATAAGTTTGCACCATTTGCAAGCGTTGTTCTTTAGTCTAATTGTGTTAAAATGGCAAACCAAATTGTGCACAAATGACAATAGCGTTGCCACATCTCATCAATTTACGGCTGTTTCATACACGTAGTAAAATTTAACTTAAAACAAAAAACACCCTATATATACGATTACAGTGCTGGCAACTTATCTAGTTGTAAATGGGTCAACCGAGCTGTAAGTCCTGCCACCAACAACAACAAGAACAACTGCATCAAATACTGTGCAAGGACGATGAATTTCATTGACGGAAATGTCAAAAACGAAAATTGACATGTATATTTTCCTTTCTATTTATTTTTTTCTTTTTTCTGTAAAGATCTGCAATGGGATTTGCATTTAGAACTTCGTTTGTGAAACGCGCACACTTTTCATATTCACTTTTGGCTTTGTTAAATGGAAATTGTTTGACTGCTGTCTTATTCACAGCTTCGATATCTTAATTGGCATTTGTTTGACAGCAAAGTAGCAAATTCTGTAAAAATGCAGTGTGCGATACTAATTACAAATGCCCGTGCTATTGTGTCAAAGGTGCACATTTTCCTTTGACTATGCTCTTTCAGCATATTTTTTTCGATACCAGTTGACAGCTTAAGTGGCTTAGCTGCATTTACAATAGCGCTCAAAATCAGCTTAGTTCCATAGGAATGCAGTTTCTAATGTTGCTTTTCAAGCATTGTGTTTAAAGGATTTGCAGTTTCGTGTAGCGCATGCAAAGCGGATTGACTTTGAAGTCATGTAAATGGTTCGACTATATGAAACATTAGACATGGGCAGGCATCCTGAATGGTTAGTAGGGTGAACTGCATTTCAATGTAGCTTCAAACATAGTATACGCAGTAGAAACGTTATGTGCTGTGTTATAGTTGATTAATATATCAAATTTAAGTCTTTAGAATAGGTTCAACATTTTTAGCTAACAAAAGCTGGTTTATCTTAATATATGGAATGGAATACAATTTAGCAGATAAGCGACCGTTCTTTTTTAACAAATTTTTATTATAAAACATAAAAAAATTTAAGTATACATTAGACAACCCTGTAGTTCGTTCGAACTAGTACGGGAGTAGTGAGTTCACCAGCCACCAAGGTCGAGTACCAGTTCCCTACTACCTATCCACTGACAACGCAATGTCGAATTTAGAACGTTGACCGAGGGTGTTTTCCAGACCACATTACTAGGACAAAAAGTCAAACGAAGGGTTGAGTTCCTTGGGACTGATTATATTATTAGCTGGCACCCGGCGCGTTGCTGCCCTTCACCTTGCCTCTCCTTTCCCCTGCCATTCCTCCCCCCGCCCCACCTTCGCCATGCACCACCTTCCCCCTTTTCCACCTTTCACATGATCCTTTACTCTCTTTACCTCCAATTCTCCTACCCCTCTTCTCTTGTCCCTTCCACCCCTTCTCCTAAAACTTTGTTTGATGGAGGAAACTGGAATTCGAACCTTGACCATAAAACTGCACTGAATCGTCATGTCTAACCATATTAGCTACTTCGGCTAACAGGCACCCAACAAAAGGACCTGTTGAATCGCATTGAATGCTTTTTTTACAATTCTATTTTTAGACTGTCACCATGCTTCGCTACCAATGGCCTGTGAAGTTGGACTAGTGCGTGGCTGGGAAAAGGTGCTGCAACATACCGTACCGCTCGGTCCCTTTCAATGAAATCGTTGTGTTAAATTCGACAGTCTAATGCATGGCCGATGGATAGGCAAGGGACTGGCACCCGGCAGAACTACAGGTAACCGTTCACATATATCTGGTTAGTCACAACTTCATCATTTTGAACCAATCTAAGCTAGAAATGGAATGAAAGAAAATTTGACGAAGCTGAAATCTTTTTATTATATCTTTTTGAGAATTGAATACGGAATAATATGAAAAAAGCGTAGCATAGCATATAGCAATTATTGAAGCAAATAGAAGATCTACCACTTCACAAACTCTGCTTCAAAAATAAATTAAATGACCAGAGTCAGCGCAAGCCTGGCTACTGTCAAATTTTATTTTTCTTATAAACACTTCACTTTGAAAAATGAGTGGATTCTGGAGAGACGCTGCAGAGAACCAAAACTAAAATAATATTAATCTCCGTGAAAGCAAAGGTAACATATGCCACACACACACGCTCAACCAATCTATTAAAATATATCTCCAGTAATGTATTCCATATTAGAAAAACCAAAACGCGAACATTTAAACCAACAATTTTAGCATATTAATAAAATTTCTCAAAAAACCAAAACAAAACAGAATTCAAACGAGACGCATACAAATCAAGCGTAAAATTAATTCGATTTGCGCAGATGTGCTTTCAGCTGGTAACACTCGTTCCACCTAGAGCGACTGCCAAGCAACACACACATGAAAATGTGTGTTGACATAGAGCCAAAGGACTCGCCTACAAATGTCCTTTCTCTGTTGTTACTACCTGATGCGTCTATATAATCATATGATGTACGTTGTCATAGATGAGGTTTGTCACTAATTGTGTACAATGTGGGCTGTTGTTAGACTACAGCATGATGCTCCTGTTGTCACATAGTGGACACTGGTACGGTTCGGTTCGGTACGGTTCGATTTGGATTGGTGTTGTCAGTCTGCAACTACATATATAGAATTGTGGTGCTTCTTTTGGGTGGGTGACCAACTATTCAAGTCTACATACTACAATTAATGTGCTTCTTTTACATTTGCTTGCAAATTAAATGTATTTATCAGCATTTATCAATTAATTTTCATTCTTGTTGACATTAGGCATCAGGGTATACTCGATTTTTCTTTTATTTTTTCTTTGACAAATCGTCCTGGCATACGTTTGCCTTAATCTGCAATTACTTGAAATTTAATTAAATGTTTCGCTTTAATGTCAATGCGCTGACCACTTGAGTGATTGAATGTATCTTTTGTATGTATCTTCTGCACATTTCACTGAATGTACCTGCAGAAATTACAACAAAACAAAATCATACAACATCCTGGCATAAATATTGTTCATGCCTGCTCGAAAATTGATTTGATTTGTCGCTGTTCTCACTGTTCTCTTCACTTCGTGTTGCAAATTTTATTGAATTTTGTCGCATTTGCGGTAATTTTTGGTATTTTTGTTCATTTATTTGATTTGGACAGGGTTTCATTTTCCATTTGATTGTTCCATTTGATGTTTCATAGTACTACGATAAGTAAATAAATTCGATGGACTTGTTGTATTGTATTGCATATGCCTTCTGCCATGTGCCTACTGCCATGTTATGCTAATAATGTTTTGTAATTTATTTCATTTTCAGAAAGGACATCAGCGTTCAATTGTAAATTTTGTGGATTGTGGATTGATGTTGTTTTTGTTTTTGTTGTTTGGTGTTCGTGTGCTTTTGCTGCACATAATTGATTATCACAAATTAATGCTTATTAAATCCGAAAGCATTATTTATGTACAAAAGATTTTGGGTTGGGGCATACTATGTAGTAGTATAGTGTGTGTTTGTGGCTAAAACATCAGTTGACAGCGGAACATAAATTATATTTTTCAACATTTAAAGGTTTACAGCAAAACTTAATGTACAAATAAATTTCAATATGCATATTTGAGCATGGATTTTGCAATGCTTACTGTACTCAAAATGTCTTAAAGATAATACATATTTGGTTTAGTCAGTCAAAATGGTAAAGAGGTATTCAACAAAAATGTATATATTTCAGCTCAATATTTGAAACAGTGAAGAATATTTCCATGCAGGTATGAGATAATTTCTTTCTGAGTCTATGGAACTTCATTTCTTCTTATAAAATGTTAAATTAGTTGAAAGATTCTTGAACAGCGTTGCATATTTGAGGTAGAACTCATTGGAAGCAGATAGTTCCGGTTTCGCTCTTTTAGAGATAGAGGCAGTAAACCAATACGTGGCTTGTATGAAATGAAAAGTCTGGGACAAGCCTTGACTAAATCAAAATATATATGAGTACTGCAGTCGTGGGTGCACGACTTCGAAATACCCTGCCAACTTATTCATGCAGACTCTGCATATATTTTTCAATCTTTGAAATTTGAGTTAAAGAAAATAGCTTAATGACGTTGATGACCAATGATGATATTAATTCTACATTATGTCATCTAGATGGCGCTAATATTGAATGGTATGAAAATAGCAGACAAATAGTTATATTTTGGGCATAGTATTCGTGGCAGCCAAAAGTTTTCTAAACTGAATCTTCGTATATATCAAGAACACGAAAAATCAATTTATATTTTATAGTTTCTCGTGGTTGAAAGACGGACAGACGGACTCGAGTCAAATGTTGATGCTAATCAAGAATGTATATACTTGCACAAAATTTTAACACTTTTCGCCCAACAGATCAGGATAAAAATACTTGCAAAGGAAATACTGTCTAAGAATCTCAGTCTTATTTTAATGAGGGCTACGTTTAATTTTCGTCCTTATCACACCATTCATAAGTAATATTCAGTGACCAGCCAAGCCCGTAGTCCTGTAATGGACGTCTCTTATTCTTACTTGTTTTCCCAACAAGTCTCGACGTTTGGGTAAATATGTGAAGCTTTTCCTGCCTTAGAGCTAAAGACGATTTTGGATTTGAACCATTCGTCCGGAATGAATTTTCATAAATTTTCTTTAGCTAGTTAATGGCTCTGGAATCGGATTTCAACAGTTGTACCGGAATGAAAATGTCTGTTGCAAGCTCTTTAAGCAATGAACGCGCAGATGAAAATTTCTGCTCTGGTGCTGGGACTATGAATACTGATAAGTAGATCCAATTATAGTTTAAAACATGCCAGCCATTTTGGTACAACGTTTTTAGATGCTTATGTATCTAACAGATATTTTTCTACGGTTAAAAAAATCGAATGGATTGCAGTTTCTAACCATTTATATGCACGCTGCGATGCTTCAAATATGAAAGGAACTTAATGTAGTTTTTAGTTAGCAAACTATTAGCCAATCGAACGTTCTTAAAATGAAAGATGATAAGTTAAGAGATCGCACCATTTGTCTGCAATGCATCATTGAGCGAAAATATTCTCATAAATTTCTTAGATTTCTGGAACCAGCTCAATGTCACAATGTTTTTACAAGTTAGATACTTTCTCCGCAAATAAAAAAACGTTCACTCTGGAGCTTTGAATACACTTTCTTGAAACCGAAAAATTAGTACTGATGAGTAGATCCAAAAACACATCGCTTAAGCTAGTATAGCTACTATTACTTTGTATAAAATACCACAAAGATGGGTACTTATGCACCCTCCCTATCTTTACGGCACTCGAGAACATTTCCATTTCATTGCTAAAATTGTGACAACCACTATTTTTTTGTTTGTGTTCGTTGCAGCCAAATTCCTTATCGCTAAATGTAGCTTTTATGAAAAGGTATCTGGTGGTTTACCGAAGATTACTTGTTCAGCTGGAGCATTGTCTTCCGATGCGGTTGCAAGTATTTATATATTTTAATATATGTTAAATGCTATGTAAACGGTTTTTTCAAGAGACAATAACATATAAACTTGCCCCACTACCATACCTCATTAACACTTGCACTGTTTTCACTCATATTAACTTTCTCTTGCTGGATGGAGGTGTTAATGAAAATAAATGTCATAAACTTCATCTGCCATATAACAATGAAGTCTCTAGGTAACACTTGTGGTCTTTAAGATCTGCTGTTTCATGCTATCAGACAGACGAACGGACATGTCTCCATCGACTCCCCATGCTGATCAAAACTTTAACTACTTTATGGAATCTGTCCCATACTGCCTGTTACACACATTTGCACAAATTTAGCACGAGCTTGGCTTTTCAGTTCAGGGTACAAAACTATTCCTACTGCAGCACTAACTTCGTAAGCCATTACACTCGAGTCCTTTATTATAATACTCAACCACACATTACTAATAATAAAAAGTGTTCTAATACACTTATATCCGAATACTTTTGCTGCAACAATCAATAGCAACTTTCTAATTTTTAAATACAATGACAAACAGACCAAAGTACGCGTGAAATTCTTGTCAGCTGCAGCTCAACAATACAATCTCATTCAATATGCCATTCGATATTCTATTTCAACGCCATTGCAAAATTTTTAATCCCGTCTATTGTTGCAATGCATTGTTCTGTTGCGGCTTGTTGCTGCTTCCATTGGTTGGCAAAAAGTCACCGATCCGCCATAAGCGATTCAGAGTCACTGCCAGAGTCAATATGCCAGGAATGGACTGAATAGGTGGGATGGTTTAGCACCCGCTGCTTTTAGTAACTGCTGATAATTAATATTTTATGCACACGTCTGCGTTGATTTCTATCTTTATTGTTGTTTGTCTGCCACTGTCATTGAAACGCGACAACACAGTCAGCCAGCCAGTCAGACAGCCAGCGAGCCAGTCAGCTTACTTGGAGTTCATGGTTGGAGCTTTCTATTTTTATGGTCCCAGCACGATTTGTAATGACTGTGCTGCTGTATTTATAAATTTTTATTTTATACTTTTTTTTTCCTGATTTCATGGTTTGCTTGTTTGCCAGGTTTTTCTTACTTGTACGAGGGTTGCCTTTTATATTGTGCGCCTAATAATGGAAAAACAGTAGTTTATTATTGGCAATAGCTTTATTGTTTTTCGAAATATTCACCATGAAACACTTTGAAGCACTTTTGCCACTCAGAAGTTGGAACGTTGGCCGAAAACAAGCTGTTTAAAGGCTTCAAAAGCTTCTTCAAGCGTCGAGAAACGTTGACCTATTTTTGATATGTATTAACAAAAAAAGGTCATTGGATGCCAGGCGGATGAACCATCAATGTGATGTTTTGAGTACTCAAAAACTGTGTGGTATAGGATGATACGTCTTCGGCGGTTAGTTTTCGTCAATTCTCCGAAAACATCTGGTAAACAAATGGTTGTGTAGCTTACAGAATTGTCCGTCCAATATTGATCTAATCGAACAGTTGTGAAATGAACAGAACCAAGCGACCGTTTTCTACGTCCACGAACAAGTTTTTGTGAATTTGACTCGTCTTGGAACACCCAAACAGCCATTTTTTTTTGGGCTACTAGGATGCATAGATCCATGATTCGTTAACTGTTACGATAACATTGACATGTTTTAAAACCCCGCGGCTGTATTTCTTCTACATTTCTCTGCAAGAATCTAGACGAGCCTTCTTTTTTTGGAGATTGTCATATTATGCAGTATCCAAAGCGAACAAATCTTCTTAATAGTCAAATGCTCACATACGAGTAATATCCAAAGTATGCTGGTTCCTCTAACGCCCTAGAATGGATCAATCTAACGGTATATCACATGAAGGCCTTGTGTTATCAGTTCTCGCACAGCATCAATGCTTTCTCGAACATCAGCCGTTTTTGGACAACCTTCACGAGTTTCATCTTTAAGCGTACGGAGACCACCACTGAATTCACCATAACTGTCATAAATAGTAGTTTTTAATGGTAATTCATGGCCAAAAGCCGAAGTAAGTTGTTTGCTGCACAATTGTTGA